>RSEF01000004.1:39843368-39875016 GCA_003993805.1 Himantopus leucocephalus | reverse complement strand
AAAGGAAATAATTAAAGAGTAGAGGAACAGCCTGACTTAGCAGTTTTGCAAGACAGAAGATGCCTCCTTAGTATTTCAAACTAATTTCACAATTTCAATTTGAATTTTTTTTTTAAGTATACGAATGAGACATAAATATAGGCTATCAATCTGTTTAAAAATTTCATTCACATAATGGAAAATTTTTGTCATTTATTAAAAATATCACATTTTGAGACTAGAAACAGTAAAGTGCATGAAAAGTTTAAAATATAAATTCAAGAAAATCTTATAGCAGCGAAAAAGCAGAATAAAGAAAAACTTAAAAACACAGACACAACCTTTTCCTATCACTGTGCCATTATTATTATTATTATTTTTTTTTTTAAACATTAAGCAGCCAACCAATTTTTCAGAAAATTGCATTATGTTTAATGCCTCTTGAGGCACAAGGTTTTGAACTGGCCACCTAAAGCGTAAAAAGGAGGAAAACAAAACAAAAAAAAAACCAAAAACAAACAAAAAAAAGGATTTCCAACACATCCAAAGAGCATTAACAGTTGGGAATGAACCAGCAGCTTTTGAATTCAACCCTGACCGACAACAGAAATTAAAGATTATTAAAAAAGCGTGATGGCTATTTGGCAACTAGGGTCAGGAAAAATAATCCAAGGAATGACTCCGGCTACCGCGCGCTCCCCCCCGTGACAAAAACGTGCCGACAGCTGCTCCGCGTGCCCTTCGGAGACAGGAGTTAAGGTCATTTCCAGCGGCTTTTTCCTGTACCCTACGCTTCCGCGGTTATTCCCAAGTTTCCCATCTTTGCAACCGCGCTTCGGAAAAGGGAACCTAGGATGGATTTGCAACTTCTTTATTCACCCGGAACCCAAACGCTTGCAACGGTTGGCTTCAAGTGCAATTTCTTACCATTTCTAAGTCCCGCTCCCAAACTGTGCTGCTGAACAGCGCGTCGCCCTGGCTGGCCGAAGCCGAGAGGCAGCTCCGTTTCACGGAGGTCCTTTGGATCCCCGCGTATCTCGCCCAGAAAGGACCGAGTCCTTCAGAGCTCCGGGCGGCGGGGGGGGGGGATAAAACGTCACCGTGGCGTCTGCCGAGCGAGCGATCTATACGCAGCATTAAACGCTCACCCGCAGAGTCTTGTGAGACGTAGCTTGGCTGGAAATTTCGTTGTAAATGAAATTACATCAGGAGAATTTAGACCCGAAATTTTATCACAGATATGAAGCCATCTTTGGTTTTCTGATATCAGTTAGACGAGGGGCAGGGCCACACTGCTAATCATTTATAGTCGGGTATTAAGTGCTTCGCTAATGTGCAAAATTTCTTTCGGATGCAGAGTTCAGTCTCCCTTTTGGGTTCAAACAAAGAGTATTTCTAATAGCCTTCCTACAAAACAAGCGTTTCTATTTTTGTCGTTCTTTCTCCTAAAAGGTTGGCTCATTTCGCCACGTTCTGGAAAAAAGCATTATTTTGAAATACGTTAATAAGCGAGTTTTTAATCTCATTTGTCCATTTCTAAGTGCAGCTTCCTACTGAAAAGAAAAAGCTTGCCAGTTTAAAGAAAAAAAAAAAATTAAATTAAAAACCTGGAAAGGGAATAATACTTTGGTTCCAGCCCTAGTGCCAAATGATACCAAGATGCACCAAAATGTGCAAAATCTCATATCGAACACATAAGGAAAGGAGCTCGAAGAAGCAGCTTAAGGTTGGCCATACTTCACTCCTATATACTTTGATTTACAACTGTACAGGTCCGTAACAACAGGTCCTTGCCCTCAAAGGGGCAGGGCTCCACACTACCTCCTGTTCGGCAAGTGCACACCGTTGACAAGAGGCAGGAGCGGAGGATGGAGTTCGAGTTGTGTTAACAGTGAGAAGTGGTCTGAAGGGATGTGAGGGTGTGGACACCCAGTGATGTTGTTGTCAACCAGCCACTGAGGGTCCAAAGGCCCCAGGACACCAAGCACGTTCATGTGAGTGTTGGAATAGAAAATGTAGTCAATCACACCCTAGGGAGAAAGAGAAACACGACAGTGAGAACAGACCTCGCTTCCGGCAACCTGAACTCGACTGGCTTCTGGCTGCGATTGGCAGGAAGAGGCACAGCGCTGGAATTAGGGTAAGAAACGCGTGGGGCGTTTTGCGTTCCGAGCGCTGCGTCCGTTCTCATTAAGTCACTGGCCAGAGCCGGGTCGGAAGTTTAAAAACACCAGCAAATCAAGGATTTGTGTGCGGGAGGAAAGTGTCCAGCGAGCGTAGGAACCAGTGATGAAGCACTTACAGGAACAAAGAGAAAGACAGCCAACGGTCAGAAAATTAAGACAGCGTCCTGGGGAGACCAGGTCAATGTCTGCCATTTCAGAAAAATCGCTGCTTACTTTGAAATCAAAAGTGTAATTGGTGTAAGGCATCAAGTTGTTTTCATAGGCGCTCTTGAGTTGGAAGCCATGCGTAATTCTTCCTTCAGAAGCCCCGTTTTTTCCGTTGCCACTGAAGTTCATGAGACACTCGTTATAACGCAACTCCTTGAAGTCCTTGTGGTTGTCAGCTACTATGCCATTGCTTAAGTATTCCACTACACCTGTTTGCAAAGGAAAGGATTCAGGGAGTTGCTTTTAAATACAACATTCAGGGAATGTTGGCCTCGGAGTTAAAAACCAAAACAGCAATAAGACACCCCATGAGATCAGAAAAGAGCTTTCCATCTAAGGGGAGATCTACACAGCAGCTGTCTTGACCGCGTCTGAGCCACCTTTCTGACACGCAGCCGGGGAACTGAGGCTCTCCAGCGGTTTTGACACCAGTTTTTTGAGGATTACGGTAAACCCACAGTACACGGACTGTAGTACACGTGCGACAGGGTGCTAGGGAGGCTGCTTTCATACATATACCTGATATTACAGGATCAAACGTCATAATTACTAAAGCAAACCCTTCTCCTTAGAAAGTTTTCATCTTCCATCACGAACTCACGTCTTTCCTACTTATTACCGCCGCTCAAGGCACAGGTATTTATTTAACGATTTATTTAAGATCTATTTGTGCTGTTCTACGTCTTTGCAGGCGCACCCAACTTTTCTGGAGCGTACAACTGATGACGAAAAGCAGTCTACTCAACCGGAGGACTTACGTTCTCTTCGGCCGGATTTCGAAAGAGCAGCTGCTACTAAGAAAGCTTTCAGCCATACCTACCCAGAGAAGTGCGAACCGCCCCATCGCCCTCAGAGGAAAAGAGGATTGAAACGTTCTAAAAACGTAAGTTAAAAATTAAGCCAAAAGCAGTCTTACCTGAATCAGGCAATGAGTTGAGATCCGCGCACAGCACCAGAGGGATAGAGTTAGGATCTGCTGTTGGGCTACCGGGCCTGCTTGAGGCTTTCTCGAGGATATTTTTCAGTTCCGAAACAAACATCATAGTCTGAATGAGTTTCACATCTGAGTATTCGGGGTCCCAGTGCATGTGGGCGTTGGCCACAATAAGCAGCTGTTTGTCCACATGAAGCGATTTCATACCTAGATAAACAAATACATTTTTATCAGCGGAAGGCTGATTGTGTGAATACAGCAGATTATCCCCTGTTAACGTTCAGGGTCCAGCTACTACAGACTCCAACTTTCATCGCTGGAAAAGAGGCGTTACCTGGACCACTACTCCTTTCTACATCAGCAGCATTTATGTAATATTACGTGACTAAATCTCGCCAATATCGAAAAAAATAGCCAGCATAATCGGACACGGTTACAACTGCATTCCTTCGCTGCTGCTCAAGTGGTCATCGCTTGACCGGGCACCGCTATTCAGTATTTAAGGCACAAGGGAGTTTCCTGACTCTCAGCTGCCACGGTACGGCAAATTGTTCCCTCGGGGGGGAAAAAACTCAAACGTGCTTAAATGAATTCAGCGTGAACCTGGCTGCTGCAGAACGCTACAGCTGGTTTTACTGTTTATCTGAGAAACAGTACTCCGAAAGATGGGGCATAAAGTCACAGGCAGCTCCTTCCAGTCCTGCAATTTAGACATTGTGCTCCTTTGAAGGGTACGCTGGAAACGAGGGATCAAAAAACCAGACAGGCAGACAGAGCAGAGCAGGGTGGCAATTTGAAGTATGTTGAAATTGTCTGCCGCATCTGATCAAACTTAATGAAAATGTGACAGTCAGTCAGTCAAGTGGCATGAAAAGATACCTGATAATCTCATCCTTCCACATCAGTACATTAGCACTGTCATAGAATCACTGGGGGAGNGCAGAGCAGGGTGGCAATTTGAAGTATGTCGAAATTGTCTGCCGCATCTGATCAAACTTAATGAAAATGTGGCAGTCAGTCAGTCAAGTGGCATGAAAAGATACCTGATAATCTCATCCTTCCACATCAGTACATTAGCACTGTCATAGAATCACTGGGGGAGGATGGAAGGATTCAACCAAGGGGAAAAAAAGAGAGTTGAAAATAGAAGTTGAACGGTACCAACAACTATTGGCGTACGCATGTAAACACACTGACCTTGGGAAAGCTGAATTCTTCAAGTAGTATTTAACAGAATAAGTAAACAGGGACAAAAGCTTGAGAGGAGAAAACTAAATGCAGGGTGTCTGGCTAGGAGTGCAACCAGACCAGGAAATCATGTCATCTGTGTTCCTTCTTAGCCACCGACAGGCTATCAGTTCCCAAATTAGCAGAGTGAGCAGTGTTTTCTCATCTGCAAGTATTTGGTTACCACCACCAATGGCAATAATATTCCTAAAGAATAACTCATGCTTTTATGTGGAACTCAACAACAGGAGCACCGCGGTCATACTCACTTGCTCCAAATAATTCTTTGTGCACCTCTAACACCACGGCAACTCCGATGTTGTCCTTTGTCATCACTCTGTTTAACATCGCTTCTGAACCTTCAGAGTTAGCCATTGCCACCTGGTTGAACTCCACTGTATGCTTCTGCACCAGCGTAAATCTGATTAAACAAAGAGAATCGCGTGTGAACACGTGTGACGTCCAGCTACGTGAGGACACACCGTTTCTACCTGCGCTCCAGTCTACTGCGTCCAAGGATGGAGCCTGCAGGACAGGGTGAGGCACATTTCTTTCATCCTCTCATTTTATAAAAGAAAAAAGAATTCTAAGAACCGTTCCCCCACTCAGGATAGAGCTCTCGGTCTGGCAAGTGGGATACTCTCAGGGGAGACGAGATACCTGGGGCTTAGGAAGCGTTTACGTGTTTCAGCGTAGCACCCTGAGAGCGCTCTTCAGAGCAACGCTCAGAGGTTATCGCACCTCCTCAGGAGTGTTCTAGGCAAAAAATTAAGATGAGATGGTAATTAAAGGCTTGCCTTTTACATTGGGCAAATGCAGTATTAAAACCCAGCTCCTTTCAAACCACTAGCTACCACCGCTCCTTTTGTGAAATTGGGTTTTTTATTCCTTTCCAGCTTCAGGATGCCCGAAAACGCCTTGCCTCGGGACAAAACTGAAGGCTGCCTATTCAAAGGGGTAATTCTGGTTTAGAAATTTAAAAAAAAAAAAAGTATGAATAGCAAAAAAAAAAGAGGATTATTTTTTTTTTGTTTTTTTAACTGAGCGCGCCACAACATAATAACCAATTCTGTATATTGTTAGTATCAAGGTTTGAAGGTTCGAAAAACATCACTTGTTTNGATTTTTTTGTTTTGTTTTTTAACTGAGCGTGCCACAACATAATAACCAATTCTGTATATTTCCTTGTTAGTATCAAGGTTTGAAGGTTCGAAAAACATCACTTGTTTGTTTTCACAGACTTCCTCTATTCAAAACCAGTCGAGTTGTTTTTATACCTGATCCCAAAGGCGTATTTTTGTTTCTGGAAGCAATGAAAACTCTGAAAAGGAGCGAAAGCTTTGCGAAACTTCCATCCTAACTACTGAAAACTGTTGCGAGGGAATATTCAGAGGGATACGCGGTGTGGTACAACCCGTGTGCGGTTTACGCAGGTGAGAAGCGTGAATGCCAGCACCTCTCCTCCCTTCCCAATAGTTTGACGCTTTTAGCGTAGCACAAATTTTTGGATCAGGTATTCAATCTTTGTCCGTAGTCTGAAAGGAATGGAAGGACTCTGTCGCAAAATAGAGCAGCAAAAGGGAAGGGAGGATCGTTCTTTGCAGTGAACTTTATCTTTTGTTTTATATACCAAAGTATATACTTTGGTTACCGTGCACCCTGAGGGAGGAAAGCTCTCGGACCTAAATCAAGCTGGATTTAATGTATTTTCAAAAAACCGCTTCTGCCCCTTACTTTTCAGTTTTGAAGAATATTGCACAGCCATCCACGTGCTTTTTCTCCTGCTCAGACATGATTTTGGCACGTGACTTCGGAGAAAAGAATCCATCGTATCCTCGTTCTTTCAAGGCTGGCAGAAAAAGGGTGAAGTATTGCTCGGTTTCCACTTCCTGGAATTGAACACAAATATCTTAAGGCTAACGAAGTCAAGTTAAACCCTTCCTGTCGCTGTACGGCAACTTGGGCCTGCCTTGGCTTGCAGTCAGCAGCTCTCACCAAAGCAAAAAGCCTCTGTTTGCACAAATCATGTCACTTCCTAAATTAATGGCCTCGCTGGAAACAGATTTGCATTCCTGGTTATCCTGGAATCCTCCCAAAAGGCAAAGTGACAGGTGTATTTTGAATACCAAGAGATTACACCTGATATTTTTGACATCTGAATGCCGATACCGTCTTAGGTTAAAAATTCTGAGAGGTCGATAGATATCCAGCAGCAATTAATATTTAATCCGGAGAGCTCTTTTGCACAAGGCTCTCTCGCTGTTCTATAACAATACAGTTTCTTTGTAGTAACGTTTGGTCTCCAAGAGGATTTCAGAGGTCGATGTCTTGAATTTTTCAGACCAAGGTAACTAATCTCCTCTTACGCGAGACTTTTGCCTACCAGAACTTGCTTAAAAAATGAAAGGTCAGTTTAAAGGCAGAAGCGGTCAACTGTTCTACACATCAGCAATAAATTCCTAATAATGTATCAGGATACGAGTACCAGTGACAATTGATATTTAACTTTGACGGTGTTTTCAAGGGAGCGTTTTGTTCTAAAGGTGGAAGTTAATGTTTTCTGTTTCTGATGAAAAATACAGTTCTTTTCCAATTACCTGAAGACTAATGATATCTGCATCACAGTTGACGATTTCTTCCATGATTCCCTTTTTTCTGTACTCCCAATTGAGTGCCCAAGACGGGCAGTAGCCGTAGAGCTGCCGGGTGGCGTATTTATCGCACAACACATTGTAACACATAACTGTGAATGAAGCTGCAAGGAAAGAAAGAAAGGGGAAGGTTGTCAGGCTCTGGAGATTAAGAATGCCGAACTTATTCAAGCCAAAATACTGAATCTTACATGGTCTATTCTGGGGGGCCTACTGAACACAAGCCAGTGGGCTTATTCCAGCGAGTGTTTCGTGAGCGGGAGTGAAAAACAGCCCTGCTGAGCCGGCAGTTACCGTGTAAGGCTAAACTCTGCCTGAAAAAAAATCAGCCTTACTACCAAAACGTGACGGCGTCGTGTGCGTAACAAAGCAATGCGATCCCATTGCGCAGCCAATTCTTTATTACCTTTGAGGACGGGGGAGATCTAGGGGTCGGCAACAATTAGGACGAGTCTCTCTCTCTGGATTTTTGGGGGTAAGGAGAGGGAAAGCAGCAGCTATTTCAGTGACGGCATCAAAGCCCAGTATTTACTGCATGAGGTGCTTTGATACAGCAACTTCAGGCTTAAGTGACCCGTACGGATCTAAAGCAAAGGCAAACCCCAGCTGCTAAAGAAGCTGCCACTGTGTCACGATACCACAGCGTCAGAGAGAGACGCTGCTTTAGAACCCTTCGTTTTTAGGCAGTCTGACTCCAAAACATTTGTACAATGTCCCGAGCACCCGTACAACTTTGCGAAGTTGTATCTGTGTCTATCGAGTCTAAGGGGGAGAGAGCGGTCTGGGTAAGGGCAGGGAAGGGAAGGAGAAATGAAGTCATAAATTAGCGAGCACCTAACGCGTTATTTGGTCGCGTTTTTTTAAAAAAAGGGAGAGGTCAGCATGCAGCTCATCAGATCGTTCAACTGGAAACACGCTTCTTTCACACACAAACTTCTCAACTCCCTTAGATTTTACACCAATTAAAAAAAGATAGGTAAATGCAACGTCCTAGCACCGTGCCACCGGGAAAAGGCTGCTCGTATTTGCAGGGAAAGAAGTGAGGTTTTGCTGTGAGGCTACCCCACAGCTGTATTTTTTTTATACTCATAGTCAAAGAAGATTTCCGCTGTTCAGTTGTTTAAATTTTATACCAACCAATTGTCCACTGGAATCAATGTTGGACAAGGATGTCCGCCTAACACTATGCGGTGACTTCTGAAATTCTTCAATGACTTCTGAATTCTGCTTCTGCTCAGGAAATTTGATTTAAAAAATACAACCAAAGTCTGTAAAACTCCACTGACATACTGATTTGTAAGGGAATTTGAAACGGAAATGCAGAACTTAATGTTGTGGTGGCTTCCAGGACTTTTGGCATCTCCCGTTTCTTACTATTTTTTTTTTTTCTGGTTTGTTGTTCTTTAATAGGAAAAAAGTGACAGATGATCTTAACAGCAACATCAGCTTGCCTAACGCACAGCCCAGGTAAGTTTTGAAGACCTGCCATCGTCACGCTTCTAAAAAAGAAAAAGCGTAGAGGACTGTCACGTTATTCTTGCTGCTTATTAATCTGATCATCCGCAATAACAATATTAGCTTTTTTCTTCTTTAAACAAGCTCACGGATGCTTTTTGAGGGCTACATTCAGGATGCACAAGGGAAGAAGAGCCACTGGATTTAGACAGCCTGAAGAAATGTTGCCTCTTGCACTTTACCAAAAGCAACGATAGAGGGCATTAAACTAACTTCTGTACCAGGCACTGCACGGGTTTACTTGCAGACAGGGATTTCTCGGAGTCTCACTTTAATCAGCCTGTATACAGTTTGTATACAGTTATTTTACAGTTCTTATTATTTCTGAGAAATTAATTTTTTTTAAAACAGCTCTTCGGCTTGGGCATCAGTGGCTAGAACAGTTAGGAAAAAGCCTAACGTGGAAAAGAAAGGACCATCATCCCGTTCAAATTACAAAAAGGATATTTATAGCATCGGTATATGTTAATTGTTTTAGTACGAATCAACACAAACTGCTGTTTTCGATCTGATCCATGTAAAGCAGAAGACTTCTCTGCAAATAAAGCCAAAGAAAAATTTTTCAGCGCATCATTGTGTGAACACAGGGAAAAGAACCACAGATTTACCTGAGGGCAGAATTTGGTCTCGTTCTTTTAAAGTAATCCATGGCCTTGGAGGCAGCTGCTCTGGATGAACTAGAAAAAAAAAATTAAAACAGTGATTTATTCAGGGTTTATATTTGTAAGTTACAATTTCTAAGTCAAAATGATGAGTGAACAGTAATGTTCCATTCTGTGCTTTGCAACCCCAAATCCCGAGTCTTTTTACACTCCAGGGGAGGCCAAATAATTTAAATGGCTGGCTACAATATAAGCAAATTTGTCAGTTTTAAGATTCATGCCTATTTTTGTCTCTCGCTTTCAAATCTAGAAGCACCACCGAAATATTCCTGCACCTTGAATATACTGCTGGAGGGGTGAATCCTGTCGTGGTTCAGACATCCTGTACTCTCCTTCTCCAAGAGCCTCACCCTATATCCATCATTCCTCCAATGTTTTAACTTAGTAGACATTTGGCAAAACAGAAAGCTCAGTTACNGTGAATCCTGTCGTGGTTCAGACATCCTGTACTCCCCTTCTCCAAGAACCTCACCCTATATCCATCATTCCTCCAACGTTTTAACTTAGTAGACATTTGGCAAAACAGAAAGCTCAGTTACAGAACCACGAAGCAGGATTCAAGTCAGGTACTGGATATTCTTAATCACTTCGGTATTTCTAGATCCAAATTGGATATTCTGCTAGCATTTGGATTATCATTTCTATCGGAAAGTATCAAAACGGCTTCAGCAAAGATGACTTTGCACTTTGTTGGTAACTGAAGGGTTTCAAACAGAACAGCAGGAAGAACCGGTTGTAACGCGGTAACAGGGGAAAAGCGTAGACAATATATGTCAACCTCTTCCACCGTGTGCGAGTGTGTGTTCGTGTGTACGACTGGAACCACTTGACAATGACGCGAAAGCAGTTAGAAAATACTCTCCCTTCCGTGGTTCAGATTCTTGTTTTCGCAGGAAATACCGTCAGAAACGCATGCTTTTAAACCACTTCTGTCAATCAGATTTGTAGGGCTGTCACCTGCTAGATTGTCAAGCATGTAGTTCAGTAGCTTTCGAGTTCCGTCTGGATCCTGGTAGTGGCTGAGAATATCTTGTGATAAAGGATTGCCTGCCAACAGCATAAAACAACAACTGGGTGATTAGCTGCCTGACTTTCTTGAGGCTTTCCAACCAAAGAAAATCTCCCATAATGAGAACAGACAAATTGACCCAGAAGATATTTAGGTTGCTTAACTTGGAACTGTAGAATACCATAATAACGGATGCTAGAGAAATAGCTAGCACACGTAGACTTTCTTCCTTCGGCGGGCCTCAATCAATAATACGGTTAAAGGCTTTATTTGCCTATCTACAGATTTGAAATAGGCTCATAAGGAAGTTTAATAGCGTTAAAAAAGAAAAGCATTGTTTTCCAAACTGGCTGGTCATTTTTGCTACAAGCTTAATATCTCAAATAAACTCTAAGAAAACATTGAGGTAATGCACAAAGGTTTTGAGCCCAGCCCCCTCAGTAATTCAAAAGTACTCCAGGGAATATTTAACTGTAAAGAACTCACCTTTCAAACCTAGGGTTTGTAGCTGGAAGAGCCGTCCAAGTTCGTAAGGCAAAACCCGTAACAGATTGTTATTTAAAAGCAATTCCCTGCAGCAAACGCAAAAACACTTTTGATGAGTATCACTTCAGAAGAAAACTCTTAAAGCGCTATATATGCTGCTCATCTTCAAAGATGACGCTTTTCACCCTGAATTTTTTTGTATTATGGAAAGATATGCCAATCTTCCCATTTCAAAGCACGACCAAAATACTTTCTTTAGGGAAAACAAAAGCCACAAAACCCCCAAACACAGAATTAAATCAGGGAGAATTTAAACAGCAGGTAATCACCAAATCTCAAAGAACGTTTCGGAGCAGATGGCTACATAGCTTACATACGTGTATCTGTAGAGATCAGAAAAGAAGGGTAATGAACCCAAAAGTAATTATTAGAACTGAAGCTTTGCACCAATCTTGAATTTTTCAGAATTATTTTAAATGCAACAACGGAAAGCAAAATAAAATTCTCGGTCCTGGTCCCAGAATATAGATTTCTGACAAGTTAACCAGAATAATTTCTCTCACCTGAGAGATACCATGTTTCCTAGTTCTGCTGGTAAACTTCTGAGTTTGTTGGATGACAGATCCAGGTAAACCAGATTATGAAGCTTGGCAATATCAGGTGGAATGCGAGTAAGATTATTGTCATTGAGGTGCAGAGCAGTCAAGTGCGTCAGCGACCAAAGTGACGTACTTAAGCTCCGCACTCTACCTAAAAAAGAAAAGGAAAGAACCGCCTCTTCAGTCGGGTTTGCACTCTCAATCCATCAGATACAAACGATGGGAGATGTCCAAATATGGGACTTCCAGTGTGGAAACCCTACCACTTCACTGGACCACTCAGTGACGCTTGCAGAAGACACCTCCGTGTGTCTTTTCCACAAGAAGGCTTTAAAGAATTATCTAACCTTCCCAGTCAGAGACTGAGATCCAGTTCTAGGGAAACACATGTGCTACCCAAGAACTCAGGTCCAATCTCAGTTGGTGTTTTAAATCAACCTGGCGGAATGTGCGCCAGCCAAGTTCGAAGGCAACCTGGTAAGTCAGTTACTCCTCCTCCCACAACTCAGAAAAACTGTTTTCACAACAGGATCCCCTATCTGAAAGCATCTGATGCGATTCTGGAGCATCAACATCTCCGCCGAACCAAAATTTAAAACCAAATCAACTCACCCGAGATCTCTAGTTCAGCCCAGTGCGACTTCTTCCCGTTGGCTACCTCTTCTGCTGACATGATGGTGTAAATTCGGCGAGGATCTGGAGGATCATATTTTTCCTTTGGCATCCCTGTTAGTCTGAAAGACCATCGCAACCGTTACCGTCTGCCACTCGACAACATTTCCTCATTTCTAGCCCACCAGGAGATTACCTTCCCCATTGACTCTCTGCAAGAACTCATGTCCTGGAGTTTAGGTACAATAAATATTATGCTGACGTCAGCCCAAGTGCTCCCAGCGCATGGAGTTAAGCAGGTGCTCAGACCTTTGCAGAATAGGGGCCCATGACGGAAAAGGGCATTTCTTCCTACAAAGTTTGTTTTTCTGCAGTTATCTGCAGCGTTACCTTGTACTGCCCCGACGCAGACTTTCTGGATTTCCTAGTTTATCCCCCAGACCGAAGCATAACCTACGTCATAGCTGAGTTCTTTGCTGCGTGCAGAACCTGCAGACAAGATGACAGCGTTTGGCTATTCGCAGCGAAAGCACGCGGATTGCTCCCTCCCGTAGTTTTCCCAGGGAGCCAACGACTGAAGGGAAGGCTCTTCTCTTTGCTTTCACAGCAATTATTTTCAACATACAAAGTCCTACTTCAGCACTCCACTTAGACAAGACTCGAAATCGCAGTCTGAAGGGGAATTAGCTCAATTTTTCCATTAACTGTCTAGCTTTTCTGTTTCGGGCTTTTTCGTGCTCAGTATCAGTCGAAGACCTTTTTACTCCTAATGGCCTAGGAGACATAAAACGAGCTCAGGTAAAATTCTCATTAGCTGTTCTTATGCATACAGGGTTTCAGTCCAGTCCAAAACTTTAGATCGCATCAGATGCACTCGTGTCTTAAGAGTGAGCTCGCGCACACGCACAAATTTGGCTGATCTCATTTTTAGATTCTTGTCAGGAGAGAGCTCCAACGTCCCGATCAAAAACCATCCACTTTCCAGATGACACGGGGAGAAATTTCCATCCCTACCTCCCCAGACCATTGTGCTGAGAAAGGCTGGGGGGGTGGGGGAAGAGGGGTTGTTTGGTTTAAAAACATAAGGTTAGCTGAATTTGCTGTTCACTGCTCTCTCCCTCCCCAGCCACACAAAATACACAATCCTTGATTTTACACAAATCCAAAGCAGCTGGTCCATAGGATGCATTTTTTTCCCCTCGTACATACGTCTCTACTACAACTGGCTGCAATAGCTGTGAAGCTCTTTAAAACAATTATAACTCATTTANGTTTGGTTTGCTGAACTGACAAGACAGAAAACTATGAAGAATTTGAGGAAATTAGTTCAGGGTTGTTTTTTGGTTTTTTTTTTCCAGCTAGTCCAACTAAACAAAGATCACACGTCCCCTTTACNATTTAGTTTGCTGAACTGACAAGACAGAAAGCTATGAAGAATTTGAGGAAATTAGTTCAGGGTTGTTTTTTGTTTTTTTTTTTTTTCCAGCTAGTCCAACTAAACAAAGATCACACGTCCCCTTTACGAGCTTAAAGTACTNCCCTTTACAAGCTTAAAGTACTGCAGTTTTTTTTCCAACCGATGCAGATAGCCAAAACAGCCTTGCGGCACCGCACAGGAGCAGTTGTCAGGGCTGTCCCCTGCGAAGGGTCTCAGTTACAGGTCTGGGGCTTCCTTCCCCGACAAACGCCCAAGGAAATTCCATTCATGCTGAATTAAGGCTCCCTGTTGCAAGCGCAGGGCAGATGCGTGCCCCACATCTAATTATAGCCGACTTCTATTTACAGGTGAAGTCATACGGTGAGGAAAGCTACAGGGTAAGAGGATTCCACGCTCACGCTGCTCAGCTGCAGCAATTCACTTCGAGGCGATGAATGAAACAGATTACTTAAGGACACGGGATTAGACCTGAAATCCTTCGAGCCTCGTTTCAGAACCCCAAAATCGGGAACGGTACTTCCCGACGCAGTCAGAGTTACAGGGCTGTGCTTCGGGAGTGCTAAATCTCCAGTGCTTGGGGTTTGCTGGGTTTATCTTCACTGTTAAATACGTGGACGTGCAGAGGCAGGGAGCAGCCCCGGCCCCAAGAACAGATTTCTCACGGCCCCTGCCGAGCGCCAGAAGAGCCCTATTTCACCTTTTCTCCCGGGCATCTTTGCCCTCAGAAGCGTCTGACACTAATCCACATTCCAGCAAGTCTCGACACGGCTCTGCCTGGATTTTGCTAGACCCCTGGAGCCAACGAGAGACATCCAGCAGAGCCATGAATCGCTGCCGAGACGGGGGCCAAGACCCGAGCGTTGGGAGAGCCTGCAGTCCCTGGCAGCTGCGGAGAGCGCGGTCCCAGTCCCGACACCTGCAAAGAACCACATCGCAACGCTACCGCACTTTGCATTTAAGCCTAATTGCCTGGAGTAGCAGCGAGTGTATTATCTAGCGTACTACTCGAGACAAATTTTACGTGATACGCACCCAAATCCAGACCACAGTGCTAGCGTTTCAGACACGGCATAAACGGAGCGAGTCCATCAGTGCCAAAAAGGCAGCAAGCTATTTTTGCAGCAAGTAAAGCTGTCCCATCACTGTCACAGAGTTACCTGCGATGATCCTTTAACAGTAGATGAGATTTCATTACCTGGCAATATTTATTTCATCCGCAAGGCACACTGCAGGTTAGAAGGGGGAAATTTAAAAGCTGGGTGGTGAAAATCAAGCAGAATACCAACAAAGGGTTAAGCATTTATGGCAGAAGGGAGTTTTTTGGTTCTTTAAGTCTTAATCATCAAACGTTTGAACTGATCCAGGATGGATGTTCATTTTGCTTTTTCAGCTGTCGTACCTTAAAACAATCTGTACTTCTGCCACATCTGGACGTAAGACATGGCAAACCTGGCTGTCCAATACTCAGCATCGGCATTTGGGTGAGCGGGTCTGTAAAAGACGCTGTGCTTACCGGGTCTTCGCATTCTTGTCTTCTATAGCATAATGTTATAGTAAAATCAGATCCAGGCAGGTTTAAATTTCAGTTTCTGCATACTGAAACTCCTCCCTGCCCTGCACACTGCTGGCAAAAGCTTTGGCTTTTTTTTGGCTTTTGCTTCCTATGGGCTTCTCAAGGTGCATTTCCAGCTAAAAAAGCAAGGGGGAAATTATCTGCGTTTCTGCTCGCCGTTTCATCGCAAGCCAGCCACAGATGTCTAACAGCTCAGGAAGGCTGAGTCCAGCCAGGGGTCCTTGCCGTCACACGCACGTTGATTCGAAGTCCTGAAGCGGCAGCGGTCTCCTCCAGCTGCCGAGCAGCCTTGCTGGAAACCAGAGCGGGGCTCGCCGTTCGCCAGACCCCAGCAGCTTCGCTCCTCGCAACGGGGGAGAAGTCGGACAAATATCCCAGGGCTTGGTGATGAAGTCTTTAAAACCACGGTGGTTAGACCATCTGAGTCACCCCGTACTCATCCATACCTGCCCCCAAGCCAAGAGACGACCACTGACTGGGTGACACCATCAAAAAGCTTCAGGATTACAGTTTCCTCCTTGGCAGGGAACCCAATTAAATTATGTTGAAGCATCGCTCGTTATGAGAAGTGCTCTGCCAATTTAAAGCAATTTGCGGCAGTCAGAGGCCCTCCAATGAAATGAGCCCTGAACCGCGAGTCAAACGACACGCACATTTTTCAGATATTAGTCACTTTAATATTGTTTTGAAATAGTAGTGAGTCAAACGAGCATCAGTGTAATTTCCACAGTTACAGAAAAGGGAAAACAAACCTAAATCAAATATACTTTTTTTTTCTTCTGCGTAACAGCAACGTTGAGCAAGACTTGAAAGCCACCACATGTATTTTTTTGAAGCAAAAATGAATTCTGCCTGGGTTCCCGACTCCTATCGTTCCCATCTCCTCCTCTGCTTGTCCTGGAACTAAACCAGTATCCAAAAATCCCAGCCTATTTTTGCTCGGTCTTCAGGGAGCTACACCGAGTTCCCTGAACCAGTTAACCCCAAAATCGGACGCGTATTAGCGCTGTCGCAAGGAGCAAAGCAGGAAGACCCAGCCAGGGATGCAGGAACTGAAGTAGCACTGATTTAGGTCAGCTTGAGCTGTTGCGGAGTTGCGCCCTGCGGGTTCAAGCAAGGCCTTTGCTAGAATTCAGCTAACACACGTGTGACAGGAGCAGAATATGTGCGCTCAGTTTCTTTGCTTTTCAAGTGGGACCAAAGAAAAAAATCTTGCCGGCTTTTCTTCTAAATATTTCCCTTGGAAAACTTTTGCGGCTGCTAAAACTTGCTCTGCATTACAAGCCCAACCATGTAAACTTAAATAGTATGACCCTGATATTGTGTAAATTAAAGAAAACCGGAATATGAGAACATCAGTGCATTAGTAAGAACAATATTTAAGCTCTGAACAAACTTCAAAATTTGGGGGTTCCTAACAACGTCATGCTTATGCGCTAACTCTTTGGCTACAAGTCCATCCTCAAAAGCCTAGAGACGACGGGCAGAGCAGGGTCCCTCAGCTGAAACCCTAAGTACGGTCCCAGGTGAACTTAAGCAGCTCTCGCTCAGCTGTATATAAAAAGGGTTGGGGGGAGGTTGTTTGGTTTGGAAGTGTTGCAAGCAGTAGGTCTCTGGCTGCCTGTTTTTTGCACCCCCTTTTTTTTATTTGCTGTTGCATTTGCTGGTTTTTGCGTGCAGGGCATACCGACTATCAATTAAAGCCAAAAAAAAAAAGAGGAATAATATAACATAAGAGTACTGAAAGTGTGAAGAGCAGCAAAGAAGAAAGTTTTGAGCTATCAAGCTGTGTCACAGGCTTTTGTTTTGAAGATGCATTTTTTTGGGGCAACAAACAACAGGAGCTTCTGCACACTTGGAGTTTGCGACAATGAGGTAACACCAGAAAAGAGCACTGCTCTTCAGAAGGTCTTCGATAAGTACAGAAGTTATACAGGTGTGGAGAATATGAGATAGGGAGGATGTAGTCAGCAGTATGAGATATAAACTGTGATTTTTTGGGGGGAAGAAGCTGAAGGCAGCCCTACAAACTGCACCAGCACAAGAGAAAAAAGGATGCTGTGCTAGGGATTGAGAAATTTCTTAACTCCTAGTGTATTTTTTTTGTACGGGTGGGGGAAATCGACAGCAGCTGTGAACACAGCAAATCTCTTCTGTTACACACCACATCCAAACACAGCATAGTAACTACCTTAGGGTCGCTATGAGAGATAAACTGCATCACTATTTTTTTTAATCAAGTCAGATCCCTTCTTCTGAAGGCAAATGTCCCTCATCAAGCAGCAGGATTAACGTATGTTCAGAGGCAAGAGAAAGCTTGTTCCAAGCTGTCCAGATTATTTGGCATCTATGTTGCAGGAGGACTTTGAAGCCAGATAGGTCAAAGTCCCTTAGAGCTATGCGCTGCTGCAAAATAATGACCGGTCCCCTCCCCAGAGAGGTTAGAAGATGCATTTCTTAAATTATGGTGACTATAACGTGTTGTTCCATTTAAGTTCTTTAATACCTCAACGCAAATTGGAAAGAGCTGCAACTTCAGCTCGCTTCAGCCCTATGTTCATGGATGTGTTGGCACAACTCAAAATCCTTGCCTCCAGCACAGTGACATTCTTTATGAATTTTTTTTTTCAGTCTCTGTATATAGATGAGTCAAACTGCCAAAGCATTTTGAAAACTATCCAGCAGACGGCCCTGAATCATTCCTCCTTCCTCTGCGCAGCAACAGCTTACTGTCCATGCACTTCCATATGGTGATCCCTCCCAGGAATTAAAAATCCTGCTGGCTGATGAGGCCAGAGCATGTGCGTACGCGTGTATACGCACAGGCACATGTTATTTAACGTTGGAAAGTTGGACCACAAGCTGGAAAACAGAGCCGTTTTTATCTACGTGTTTTGTAAACAGGACTAAATGGTTGCAAAGGGGGGAGAGGAAGGCTACTTGTCTGTAATAAGCGTGCTCTGTTTTTACGTGAGCGTATGACAAAAGTCTCCCCATTTTGGCATCCCGAAGGAGAATTACAGCCAATACCCACAAACACAAAAACTGACTTAGAATACTTCAGGGGGGGGATGAAGATGAAGAAAATGATGCGATTGTTTAAGGGGATTTAAAACAAAACTGTTAATATTAGGATATGTATGTATGTGGTAGCTTAAGGCAAACTACCGAGTGTATCAGTGTATATATAGTCTCTAGTGTATATATGCACTAGCAAGAAAATATGCATGAGGAATTTGGATAGCCTTTTGCATGGATGTGAATTTTCTCCATTGTGCTTTCCTGCAGGAACTTGTTCAACCACCTCTGCATGTGCCGTCTCTACCANGCACTAGCAAGAAAATATGCATGAGGAATTTGGATAGCCTTTTGCGTGGATGTGAATTTTCTCCACTGTGCTTTCTTGCAGGAACTTGTTCAACCACCTCTGCATGTGCCGTCTCTACCAAGAGTTCAAGGAGCACCGTGAGTCTGCCAACAAAGGTACTGTCTCTTTTCGGTTTCTTATTCCAAGTAACCTGATTGGGAATACAGAGGATCAGTGAAAGAAATAAAAATGCCTCATTATGTTTTTTTATTAAAAAGAGGAAAATACGCATTTTGTTACTTTGATTTTCTAACACTGAGACTTCAAACAATCTTTGAGTATGTAAACAGAGACTGCTTGGACACAAGTAAGTATCCTAGGAGGATAGTTAAACAGTAAGTGGAAATAGATCACAAGGCAAAAGATGAAATTTGAAGTGAATAATAACTCTAAGGAATAACAATTAAAATTTCAAGCTTAGCACCACGGAGCTAGCAAAAAAAACCCATCAAGTCCACAAGTACAACTGAAAAAAATACTTTGTTTTATAAATCAGTAAAAAGATGTGTTTATTTTCATATCATCCATCCGAAAAAATTGGTTTTCCTGAGAAGGCACACTTGACTTCACTGTGCAGAGGGCTCCTCTACATGAACTCAGTAGGACTCTTGATCTCTGCTCGCTAGCAATGTCTTCTTTAGCAGAAAGAGTCCAAAAACACACAGTTAGGAGAACTGTGGAAGTCTAGAGCATTAAAGGTCATTTTCTTCTATCTCCTTTCAAGTCTGTAGAAACATTACCTCTGTCTCTATAGTAACAGTAACCAGTAGACAAGGTCTCAGCCCAGTTTGCTTTTTTTTTTTTTAAATAATCTGGGCTCCAAGTGGGAAAGACAGGATCTTACTTCTGTAATGCTGTTAGCAAATTCCATCGGCTTGTACTACTCTTGTCCTGATAATGCGTTTAAAAATACAGCAAGGTAATAACGGTGGGTTTCTCGAACCACATCAGTCATGCATCTAAAACCAAACTTGCGTTAGTAAGACATTTGTTACTCTCAGGTTCAGTACTTATATTCCTTAACTTGAAACTTTTAGGGAGCCTTCACGCATATTGCAAGCCCAACGTTTTATTAAAACTGCCACCTCTTCTACATGATCAAGATCAATATTAGATGTAGTAAATATTCCAACAAAATAAGCTTCAGAAGCCTTTTTCATAGTCCTTCCTTGTATCTATTACAAGGCAGATCTCCTTCAAGGACTATAGCTTCATATTGCAGCTGATGGAGGCAAAATAAGCAGAAGTGGAAAGATCTAAGTGGGATCTCTATACTGATGCGGAGAGGATGAAAAGGTGTTCTTCTAAGCTATAACTGGTCAAGAGGCATGTCTGTGCCGAGAAGCAAACGGGAACAGACTCTTACTATGGTGCTGTCCCTGCCTGGCAATTTTATTTTTGCCATAGTCAAGGGAAACTCACAGCCGTCCGCCAGGTCTGGAAAAAGGTTGTACAGGCAGGAGGCATCTTCAGGGTCGGGGAGAGAGCACTACTGCTTGATAAACTCGGTTGACAACTTGCAAAGTGTTGCCGTCCTTACCAGAGCAGTGGCAACCCTGCGAGAACCTGCACGCAGGATTTTGGACTTGCACTCATGCACTCCAGCTAGCGAACCCAGAAGCGTGGTGAAAAGGACATGTCAACAACACACAAGGCAACAACACGATGGAATTTGTCCAAACCTTGCTCTAGTTTTCATTCCACGCGGTGCTTAGATTAGGCTCAGCAAGAGGAGGCTATTCAAGTTTTGCATGTTCAGTTTCACAGAAAATCCTCTCTTTACTCATTAGCGAGTTCTTCATCGTGCGAGAGGTGCAGCAGTTCGCAGGGATCTGCTAGAGGCTGTTGAGGGGCTGTTTTTCAGGGACTGAAAACACAGTCGCTGTTACCTTAACTACACAGCTTTCTTCTTTTCCAGTAGGGAATTGTCTGAGCCTGGCATACTGGTTAGGGTACTGGCTCAGCTCACGCGGAGCTGCTCGTGTGCTGTCGAGCCCCTGTAAGGCAAGAAAAACAAGGCGTACCCCCGGCTGCAGGGACGTTCAGCAACCGCATCCTGCGAGGCTTCTCGCCTCTGGACCATACAGCACGGGCCCCAGCGCAGGGAAATTCAAGCTGGGGGTGGGAATAGCGCAATGCAAGAGGTAACCAAGAACCTGCAGCTGACAGTCAATTCAGCGGCGGTGGGATCCCAGGGGGCTTCATGTTATCACTTCAACAAAGACCGTAAAAGCCCAGAGAAGCACAGAAAAGTCATAGAAGCGAACCCTGGAGGGGAAAAAAAAAAATAAGGCAGCAAAAGCCAAGGGGAGGAGTGGGAAGGGAGGGAACGAACTGTATTCAATTAATTCTAGAGCCAACTGGCACTCACTTGATGGAAATGCTAATTGTCCTACTGACATACACCCACTGGTTATTTCCCCCTGTTCCCTCATCTCCTCTAAATGAAGTATAGAGTCTTTTCTTAAATCACAGGTAACACAAGAATATCCAGGTTTCCACCCTTCCTCTTCCTCTATGTCACACCCCCACTTATAAGAACAGCTGAACTATTTACTGCATGGAAATAATACGTAGCATTGCGTAGTTATTTTTAATTTCTGTACTTAGTTAACATTTCAGTCCTTACTCCGAAAGAACAGCTTTTGCTCTGTTTGAAATAGTCTGTTACCTCTGGTTGTGTACATAGCAACTCTTGAATATCTGCATCAAGTTATAGACTAATACCTGCCTTTGTCTGCAGATGCCTTTTATACTTATTGCTTCCAACGGAGCTCTTAGGGGCCAGTTTACATGCAAACACAGGGCAGGCAGCTCATCAAAACCAAAGCTCTGATTAAAAGAAATGCATACAAGAGGTCTATCATAGGGCAAGAAGTGTTTCAACAGGCAGCCTGTAAAGAAGCCTAATCAGAAGCCCCCAGAGGGATGGTTTAAATAGTACATTTATTTACACAAGTATCCCACAGTAGTTCAAAGAAATGACCCATTTGCAATGCCTCCGTGCCCCTGGAGAGCACTGGTCTTTTAATGAGATACAGGACAGAGTGGCTTAAAGGATTAAGAACTGAAGTCACCGGGAGCCTGGAGAAGGAAGCAGCCAGTGCCGGATCAGTAGCAAGCATCAAGACAAAACGCTGTCCTGGGCTGCGGGCACAGAAGAAAAGCAGCCGTGCGTGGCTGCAACTTAAAGCAGGAGGTTTTCCTAGTACTGGTTTGACAGCGACAGGAGTGGGGAGACAGAAAACTTTCTTAACACCAAGAACTGAGTAAGCTTAAAGTGCCGTGGTGTGCGAGCATCCCTCTGAGCCTCTAGGGAAAGAGCTGTTTTATTGACAAGCCTAATCCGACACCTCAGCTCATTCAGTCACTCGCTTAGAAATGATAAAGACCCTGTTCAGGTTGCCCCGAGCCAAAGCCTTGTATCATTCAACTCCCGAGGATCAATAATTGGAGAGAAGTCAGCTATCGACCTGTTTTTTGAGCAAAACTACACCAGAATTATTAATTCACGCATGCCACTGCGGTAACTTGGAAGTGGTCTTCTCAATGAAGATTTGTTCCTTTCTTTAAAACACAATTCGAATCATCAATAACCTTTTATCCTTCAAAGAAAAGTCTGCGCTAGGAGAAAAGAACAAATGAGATTATTTCCGCGGCTGCGACGTTATCTTACCCTTTAAGTGCTAGGCTGCCAACAGTTTAACAAAATAAGCGAAGCCCAGCAGCGCTTCAGCTACTCTCCCTATATGATAGAAAGATAACGGCCGGCTTATCGCTCACGGTCTGTTCTTTGCAGCAATAATTAACAAGAGGGAAATCTGCCACCGTAAAATTTACTTCAGAGAGCTTTAAAGTTACAAGGCCTGCCCTGTTCAGCTACAGGTAGATTTGGATGAGTCAAAGCTTGAGATTTTAAAAGAAAGGGTGGCGGGGGGGGGGGGGGGGGNNNAAAGCCAGAGGAAAAAGTACACACCAATAGTGGAAACTGTTTTGCAATCGCTGGCACAATAAATCTTTTCATATTACAGCCCAGTTTCAACAGGCCACGGGATGCTGCGTTAGTGTTCAAAGTAGCTAGGCTGGTATGCTCAGAGGAGGAGAAAGAGAAGGGATCTCTTTAAAATAAAGCAGTTTATAGGCATATCCCCCTTTCTCGATAAGGTATATTTAAATGTACTATACTTCCTTAATCAAAGAAGTAAAAAAGTTTGCCTGATAGCCTAAGAAAAGCATGTTATCTGGATATCGAAAGACAGTTAGCTCAGCTGCTTATGTATCTGATTATCCAAATCTTTCACGTGTACATTTACACCATACTTAAAATTTCCAAATACTAGATTTAGTTTTGAAATCAACGTTGACAAGTAACATATACTCTTCTAGCTACGTTCCAGCAAGGTGGGAAATGAGAAACTACAGCAACAATAGCCCAAGACAACCCCTGTGGGGACCAGGAAAGTCACCTCTAACAGCAAAGTGAGATGCGGCTATCTGGAGGTTAAACTGCGAGCATCTGACTGCGACAAGACGCACAAAAGCCGTGATCTCCAGTGGGTCAGGACACTAGCCGGTGCAGGAGGTATCCTGCTCTCTAAACCAAAATTAGCAGAAGGCTAATTCTGGTGCTCAGAATGACGAGTGTAATATTTATTTTATTAGAAGTATGCCATATGGGAACAAACCCTGAGGTATGTGTTAGCTGTCGGGGCACGGCTGAGACCTCACATGAGTTGCGCTCTGCCAGAAGATAGGTTGAACTTGGGTGGATTCCTCTGTTCAGCCACTTGAAGGGATTTCATGTACAGTGCGTGCATTACCTAACAAGGGAATACCTTTAGCAATTGTTGCTGGTTTTTCAAACAGGTCCGTTTCCTGTTATTTCTTAATACGCTAGCAGGTGAGAAGTTAATTCAGGAGTTCCCTAATGTTTGTGTTTGCAAAGGCTTCCTCCTGGTCCCTCCTCCTCATGCTGAGTTTTGGTCGCGGTCCTACGCTGCGGATTCGGAATGACGCAAGCCAGGGGGCACCGTCGGAAGAGCTGCGGCACTAACACTGGTTTCCGAGGCACGGAGGTGCTAGGAGGCCCGCGTACTCGTGACGCTAAGTGCTATAAACCTGCAAAGAAGATAATGATCTCTGAAAGGAAGTTAAAGAGGAGGAATACAGTCTGAAGCCCTGGTCCTACCAAGCGTCACTCACCGCTGAGTTGCACGCACACCGCTGCTTTACAGAGCCTAAGGCAAGAGCACCGACACAGTGGGTATGCGGAAGAGGCAGGTACGGATTCAGGAATGCTGTAGCATTGTTGACAGCTTGAGGTTTTAAAACACGTAATTTTCCAAGCAGAAAATACTTCTGAGTTACACTCATCTCCCCGCGTATGCGGCCGAGGTTGTTTTGTCCCTACCTGCAGCTGCCATGAAATAAATGGCCATCAATTTAAAATTGAACGGTACCACCTTTACATGCATGGGGAGCTTTGTTTGGCAGCACCTAGGGATTACTATAGCAGGCAGAAAAGCAACTTGCAGTTCAGTCTTCAAGTCAAACCATACACCAAAAAATACATCCAAGAACGAAACGGATATCCTAAGGTCACAGCCTCACTCAGACTTTACTCCTTATGTCTGCAAAAACGCTACAGAACCTTGTAATCAGAGACAGTTCAAAGAGATCTTAGTACTGTAAAAAAAAAAAAAAAAGAAAAAAATNTCAAAGCTCCTATTCTATCGGCAGGTCTCAAATACTTAATATATGTGCTTCTGTCACTGGCTCAAAATATTGCTAATTTACCCGATGAACTCCACCCCTTCACAATCTTTTGCTCCAGACTAAGAAGGAGAAGGAAGAGGATCATTGCACAGGTAGGAAAAAGAGCCTAGAGACTGAACTACTCCCAATGGTAAGACGTTAATTTGGCTGGAGGAAAAAACGCGAGCCAAGGGCTATCTGACAATCTGAACCCGACTCTTCCTGGCACTTGTGACTATATTCTGGTATGCGAGAAGTTGTCTGGCCCCGTTTTCCTTTTGCTTTCTTAACTTTCCAAAACAAAAAGGGATTAGAGGAAAGGCGTTCACAAGTGGAAATTTGTGCTGGGTGGATAACTCATCCTGTGCTAGCTCTCTCCTACTCCCAAGACCAGCGGTAAATTCATGTAACAGAATAAATATAAATTGAATTTTAAGGTATAGAGGAAACAATAACCCGTTTTCTGGAACTACATTCAGCACTGCCCCAATTGGCCTTTCCCTGCCAGAAGTTGCAAGATCCATGAGTCTAAGAAAATGCAGAGAGGAGCGTTCTCTTTAATCTGAAAAGCACAGTTTGACAAGTGTTCTGCTTTTATATCCCTCGCAAATCAGTTTTTAAGTTTCCTATCTGTATCGGCAGGAAGCTCTGTCTTGCAGCAGCCCGCGTCGCGTGTGCAAGGGCTGAGCAGCGCGTACTGATCCGCGCTGTGACAAGAAGCGAGTTAACCAACCCTTTCCGCAAGGCCAGGAAACGCTGGCAGTTTCACAGCGCTGGTAGCGGTTCCTCTCTGCGTTTCTCCCCGCGGACGGCGGGGTGACAACTCTACGCTTTCCTCCGAGCGTTTTAATTCCGCTCCAGCTCTCAGCCTGAAGCAACGAGAAGAGCAAAGGATATTCTCCACGTGTCAAGGCTGACTCAACATAAAAGACATTTATTTGAGGGTGATATGCACCCCTTGTGCCATTGGGAAGCTTATGGACTTCACACAAGTACGTACGGCAAGCAAGTCTCAGGTACGCATTCACCTCCCACCCCCAGGAGCAAACTCCCTAGCTTACATGAAAGAGAAGGGTATCCGGAGCGCTTGAACGGGACCTTTCCATCGGAAGCTCTCAAATACCTTTTTAGGCCACGCGATCTTAGCGTTAAGCACCGGGAGCGGGAACACCTGCAGGCCACAGAGCTGAAAATTTAAAAACCTTCAGGACCTTTCCACTCAGCTGTTTACAAAACACAGGGTGGTAATATCCAGCAAAGCATACAAAGTATGTTTTCTGCTTTTCTCCCTTTCTCAATCTTCCCGCAAGTATCATGTGGAAAAAAAAAAAACCAGTTAAAACTCTGCAGAAGGAAGGCTTCCTCAACATCCTTCTCTCACTACATACTTAAAGCCAAGCCAGAACCTTTCGAGAGAGCCTTTAGATTGATTTCTTGGGAAGAAAAAAAAAAAAAGCAAAACTAATTTGTGATTAGAAGGCACAAAGATGTTCAGTCAGATGGAAGCATTCCTGAAAAGCGAGGGGAAAACTACCCCATCAATTCATTCAGCTGCCCTAAAGGGTAAACACCCAACTTGAGCAGAACCTACAAATCTTGGCTATTATTAACAGCTTGACCAAAAGCAGATGTCTTTTGTAGTTATCTTTGTACTTGTGAAATCTGATGAACTAAAAAAAAAAAAAGTGTCGGATGGACCCTGACACCAAAGCAAAGAAGACAAAAAGAAGAGAGGATTGCTTTGCACTTTTGCTCCCAATGTGACGTTCAGGTCCCTCACTCGGCGAAGAAACTTTGCTAAAAAAGGTTGTTTCAGCTGGTAGTGGACACTCGAAGAAATGAAGAAAGGAAAAAAAAAAAAAAAAAAANAAAAAAAAGAGACTTTCTGGGTTTCAAATTTATCCAAAAGGCATACATCTTGGCACTCGCAAAACTTTACTTAGCAGCGCATAAAAACCTCCTTCTCAAAACGATCTGTCAACAAAACAGGTTTCTGGAGTTGTCAAAGTGTCTTAAGAAGAAAACCAAAGTGATTTTTTTTTTTTTAATGTGGGGAAAGCTCCCTTTTCAATACCAGGAACCTGTAAGGTGAAGACTACATATCCTTTCTGTCTGCAGCTGCGAGCCGTGGCAGGGGTATTCCCAAGCAGAAGGCAATTCCCTTTCCCTTTTTGCCTTTAAAAAGCATTTAGGATAGTTTAATTGGGTTTTTCGTTTCAGGTGGTTGTAAGTAAGAGACCAGGGAGCTTTTGACTTGTAGTAGTAGGGTAAGGACTGGTGGCCAGGATAAAGGATCCTTAGTGGGGAGCTTTGCTTTGCGTTCCCCTTTCCAACACAGGTCTCCGGAGACCGCAGGCGGGTGCATAATTCGGGAAAGGCAAAGGCCCAGGGGCTCTTTGGAGGAGAGCTGTCTCCGGTAGTTCCCCAGCCATAAAAATTCCTGCTGCTCCTAGCCGAGGGCACAGTAGGTTTACTTTTACGCTTGGTTTAGGTAACTAATAATCCTGATACACATCAGCAGGGATGACGGCACGCTGCTCTGAAGGATTAGTTGGTTTGTGTCTGTAAACAGTCAAAGATTTACCAATCCCCAAGCTGCAAATTGGGGGGAGAGCGGGGAGAACCCCCAAAACTAAAAGCCCTTCTGAAGATCCATCACCCCATGGACTCGGAAAGTAGATGCCCCCTCCTGAGGGATGTCATCTTTATCACCTTTCCCTCAATAACGTGTACTGGTCATTGTCATCGGCAAGGTGGACACTTCGGTGGGATGAGTAAAATAGTACAAGAGCTCCCGTGGACTTACTTGAACTGGAGCCAGACAGCAGTGCTCCTGTTTTGATCCCGAGATCGCTATTTTTGACATCTCCACTGTTAATCATCACTGTCACAAGCAAGCCTCAACTTGCTTTTTTTTTTTTTTGGTTTTTTTTTTTGGCGGCGAGGCAAAGAGTGAAAACCCCTCCTCTTCCTCTCTCCTCCAGCCCTACTCTCGCTTTTGTGCTCAAAGTGGAAGTTCCGAAAGGGAAAAGTGTTTCATTTCTCTGCTGCTAGCATAGACGGTCCGAGCACCTCTGTTAACAGGACTGCGTTGTAAACCTGTAAAATCCGCCTGCAGACTATGTGCGTGCGGTGTTAAACTTTATTTAAAATAACACATCTATACCACAGACTTCGTATCCTAGGAAATCTGCAGATAGTCCTACAGCCCTTTTAATCTCATTTTATATACCTTTCTCAGAGAAAACATAAAGCTCCTTTGCAGGCAAGCAGAATGTGAAAGACAATGAGCCATTTAGCTCAATGCTAGGCATAAACACCTACAGTGCCGTGCAATCGTAAAACGCCATTAATCATTTACATCAGGAAATGCCAAAGTAAGGGTGAACGCACACAGCCTTATCTGTTCCTTGTGTACACACGCAGGTTACAAGCTTCACTTAAATTACCTGCGTGCATGACACGCAACGGCAAAATGGGGTTCTGTTCCTTGGCTCTCGGCGCTGACTTTGGACGACTTCAAAAATATCTGCGTTCGCTGACTGCACGTCAGTTGTAGCTAAAATTGTTTGTGGTTGTTTCTTCATCTTGGAGCATTTCTATCAGTGCTGGTTTAACATCTCCCCTTGAAAGGGACAGAATTTGTTTCTCGTAGAACATCATATAAGGCACTTTTGCCTACTTTTAATCATATTTTCAATGACCGCCTCTCAAACCCTGGAGAGAAAGCTTTCTGGGAGTGTCTGAACACCGTTAAGTCACTTCTTGATCCTCTGTAGGGAGATGCGCAAGTGGCTGCAAAAGTTGTTCTTCTGAACAGGATTCCAGAGCAACTTTTTCGGAGAGATTTTCTTCCAGTGCTGCTCTTTTTTTATTCAGAGTGATTTCAGTTTGGGGAATGGTTTTTTGGTGATTTTTTTTTTTCTTGTTTAGAACTCTGAGAAGAGTTTTCTCCCAAATAACGGAAACCGAGTCAAGTCCAGTACCTTGCCATTACAGGTAGCTGTCACGTAGCCCTTTTGTGAATTTACCAAGCTTCAAACAAAGCCAGTCAGCGTGTTCAGCCAAAGGCCTTACACGGTCCTCTCTGCATCGCACTCTTTGAGACCTACCCCGAGGCACTCACGGATCCAGTAAATCCTGTGCACGTAAAGCTTTTCTGCCATCTCCTGCGGGATACTGCAGTTTGCTTTGTCCCCTCTGAGTTGTTAATTTTTTTTTGGGGAGAGGGGGGATGGAGAGTCTTGCGGTGGGAGGTATACGTGTGAAGTTTGCTGACACAGACCTGAGATGCACAAGCCTTTTCAGATGGAGAAGGAGAGCAAGAGAATTCCAGAAACGCTGTCACCAGCTAAAGACACCGATAAAGAAACGTCTTAAAGTCTTTGCTTTTATCTTGACAGGTGAGATGGAGAAGCTGTACAGACAAATCACTGAAACCCAAGGAATTAATCAAAAAGTGAAGTTAGAAGGTACCGTCACTGCCGATCTAAGAATCAACACCTTTAAAAAACATGAATGCTTTGCAGCCTCCACCTCCTGTTTTGTTTATTTATTTACTGTCAGGTTAGCAAGCGAAACCTGCTCAGCACAGGGTCCAACCAGTGCTTCCCCTTCCGGCACCAGCAAAGTTCAATCAGCTCAGCTGGGACAGTTGCACTATCAAAAACAGCTTGCTGCGTGTTTTGACAGGTACATTAACCGATAACCTGATAAACGGAGGAGAAGGCACAGCTCTTGGATTTAGTCACAATTTCTACACAGCTCTCCAGAGTGATGGAAGACCTGACAGCTGCGCGTCCTGAGCGAGGTAAGTGCAGCATTAAAGGCAGTTTGGTCCCCAAGCCTCGAGCCGCCAGTGGTGCACAGGGGACGTAGACAAATGCAGGAGAGCTATCTGTATCTTTATGGCGCTAGCAAATCTGCTCGAGACAGGAGAAATGCTCTGTTAAACCGAAGAAAGCAAGTAACAAACACCCAAGCCTTGATTACAACAGGCTATCATCAAGAGAACCACAGAATTTGGGGAGAAAAAAAAATAAATTACAAGAGGCTTAGCATTTAATGCTCTAAAGTAGTAAATCCACGGCAAATCCTCCTGAAACTAAATATGCCAAAGACATATTTTAACTTTTTTTTTTTAAGTTCTCTCAAATACCATCTTATGCTCCCAAACAACTAAGCTCCACCGTTACATTTGCTTTCTCGCTACTCTGCAAATCAGGCTACGTCCAGTGCCTCGAGTGCCCTTTCAGCATCCCAAAAGGTCTTTCCAATAAACAGTAAGTAAGCCATTTATTCGTATTTATCTCCCCCTTTAAACCCAAGTAACCCAAAAGCATCCAACAGATTAAAGCTGTTCTAAGCAGGGTTTGGTTGGTTTTTTTTTTTTTTCAGTTAAAGTTTGCTGAAAAATTTTGCACGTTACTGACGCATAACTTCACCACTTAAAAACAGCATGGCTTTGGAAAGGTTTTAATAAGAAAAAAGAAATACACCTCCCCATTTGTGCACATTGACTCTGAACGAAAAAAGACAGCGGCTCTGGTGATCTATCTAAACATAAGTTTTCCTTCTCAGTGTTTTAGATTTAAAGTAGGTGAAGACTTACTGTGGAAATTAATTAATTTTTCTCCAATGATGCCTTTTCATTTTACTACCAGAGTCCACATGCAGCTTTCTAGCTTATTTCTTGTAAGAGTGGTGTGAAAGCTCAATATTACCGTGCCTGGCGAACTTGATCAAAAGCCTGTCTCGCTCTTTGCAAAAACAAGATTGTTAATGAAAAACAACCACAGTCCACAAGGAAAAAAAAAAAAAATATCCCAGCTTATCCCATGAAATGGAAGTTTGATAAACACCTTTGGATGGAAAGAAAACAAGTAGCAGCCAGAACATCACTTACTTCCACAAGAGAATTCCCACTGCAAACGCGACCGAGCTCCTACAGAGCGTGGATGGGAAGAGGAGAGCCACACACAGCAAATACACCCTGACCAGTCGTCCCTTCCAAGTCAGGCAAATAAATGTCTGATTACACTACATCCCTGGGAGCGCGGTGCTTTACTGGCAGCGGCACTGCTACCAGGACAGGGAAAAACACCCTTTAAAAACGAAAACAAGCTATATCAGTAAAAGTGCGCTTTTGCAGATAACTGCTTCTACAGCTGGGACTTCTGCTGGCACAGCTATGTCAGTCACGGGTCACACTTCGTCACAGCGCTCGCAGACAGAGCTGTGCCAGCAGAAGTTTGCCATATAGACCTGGTGGGGAAACTCAACAGGGAGTAAAATGAATCCGCAAAGTTTTGTGGTTTTCATGCTGCTGCCAAACTAAGTTTTTCTAACAGTCTGATGATGGGTAGTCTTACTCCTGTGCTGCTGACATGTTAGGATTTCGGCTTCCAAGGACAGAAGAAAACTAAACTTAGCTCAGGAACGTGGCAATACCTGTCAGCCATTTACATTGTGCTTTAGCCTTCAATTAAATACACAAACTAAATTAGAAAGAGCCCCTGTAGGAAGAAAAGATAAAACAGAATAAATTAAGTACTGCTGTACTTTAGCACTAAGAGTAGACCGCCCTCGCTTTTAATAGTAAGGAAAGAACAAAACGGAAAGTGTTTAACAGGATTTGTTTAGCAGACAGCAAAGCACTGCAAAATTGCCACTGTTCAGTTAAACCAAACAGTCAAACTGTAACGGGGCTTTTGTCATCTTCAATCATCTTTGAAGACAGCAGGGAAGGAGATTTAACGCCCGAGTTGATGCTCGAACGTAAGTTCTATTTGGGTGAATCGACACGGTACTGCGGGTCGTGCGTACGGTGATGTGTATCATTATTCCAGAGCGTGGAGCAGCAAGATGTCAGAAGCGTGCGCTGCCGATCTGCTCCGGAGCAAAATTACGAAATCACGCTGTAAATAAACTCCCGCCGCCCTCCGTGGGGGAAAAGAAAGCTACAGGCAAGCGCTTCGGTGCCTCCGAACCCGCTCGCGTTCAATAATGAATAAAGCCGTCCGAAGCGCAGGGCTGTGGAAAGGAGAAGGGCTGCGTACAGGAAGTCGGGTCAGGCTGCGGCGCTCGCACGCAGCGCAAAGTAAACCTCCAACGTAAAGCCTGCCTTTATCTTTTGTGAGGTACCGCCAGCACGTGGCCGTACCTAAAGCGGGCTGCGTTTTGGAGGAGCGACGTTTGCCAGTCCGAATTTCGCCATCGCCTTCCTATTTCGATAGGGAGAACGCTGAAATAAAATCACTGGTAGTGCTGTGTTTGTTAAGGCCGTGCTCCACCTTCGTCAGAGCCTGCTAGCCCTCCAAATTGGGATACCGCTTCTAGGAATTCCTCGGGTTGTGTCACAGGGGAGACGTTGTTAGAAATAATGTTTTTTTCTTAAAAAAAAAAAAAATCCTAAAAAAATTACTTTGTTTTTAGGGGGGGGGGGGGGGG
>RSEF01000004.1:39825246-39841518 GCA_003993805.1 Himantopus leucocephalus | reverse complement strand
CCCCCCCCCCGGGGTTGGGAGAGGGAAATGGCTGGTGGGCTGCAGGGCCAGAAGCTCCTCTTTGCTGGTGCAGGCATGTCCTCTTCGACGTCGGTCCCGTTTGTTTCTCCGCAGGCAGCAGCGCCTTTTCCCCGGGGGATCTTTTTTCGGCGCCCAAACGTCGGTTTTACGGACACGGGTGAGACGCTCTTCTGGGCAGCCGGAGCAAGGAAGCGCAGGTAAATGTCACCGCGGCCTTAGAGCCCCTCTTCTCTCAGCCCACACCAAAATCCTTTTGGTGGCCATTTCCACGTTCGATGAGGAGGAGCGTGGGCCTGCCGCCAGGGCAAGATGGATTGAAAAATAAAATAAAAGCAGCAGCCAAGGGCGAGGAGGGATGTAGGTCTTTGCGCGCTGACCTGTGAGACAGCCCAAGTGGGAAAATGGTGTTTGTTTGGTTTGTTTTTCCAAAAAAAGCAGCAGAGTGGTGCGGGGAGGTGTGTGAGGGAGCAGCAGGCGGCGGAGGGGGCGCGGGGTGGGCCAAGAGATCAGGCCGAAGTGCTTTTTATTCAAACTTTTGGTTTCTGCCTGGACTTGCGCTGGACCAAAAAAAAGAGCTCATTTATGCTCCGAGAGCGGGAAGTGCAGAAGGAGCCTCTGCGATAGAGCCGGGGGGGGTTTGATCGGGAACGGGCTTCAGGGGGAGCAGGTCACGGGGAATGGGTGCACGTGAAGCATGAGCCCGNAGCTTTTTATTCAAACTTGGTTTCTGCCTGGACTTGCGCTGGACCAAAAAAAAAGCTCATTAATGCTCCGAGAGCGGGAAGTGTAGAAGGAGCCTCTGCGATAGAGCCGGGGGGGGGGTTTGATCGGGAACGGGCTTCAGGGGGAGCAGGTCACGGGGAATGGGTGCACGTGAAGCATGAGCCCATGTTTCCCTCCCAGGGCCNAGGAGGCTGAGGAGTCACGGAGAAGGACCGTGATGGATGCAGGTCGTTACCCGATCGCAGGTTAAACAGAGCCACGGGGTGAGTTGTGTATCACATCTGCCACCGCTACAGGAGACATACATGACTCGTGCCAACCCAGAAAGAAGCCCTTCCCCAAACCCCTCTGCGATTTGAATTCACACTTTTTCACTCCTCACTGAGGCTTTTTTAACGTAGGAGGGTGTTTTTTCCCCTCCTGTCACCTTCACCCCATCTCGATCCTTTGCCGGGACACTGAGCATATAGTTACATCCGACCAACCCGTATCAGTTTTGTTAACGACCCGTTTTACATATGCACGTACGTTTGATTTAAAAATAAAAATTCTAGTTCAAGAGCTGCAGTTTACGGCTTATATCTGAACAGCTTAGGACCCAGTTAAACAAAGTCCTTATAGATAGATGCTGCTCCTCCAGGAGGTTTGTGGACCAGGCGGATCTTTTCCCAACCCATTTGCAAGGAGACAAAGAGCGACGGCGGCCACAAAAATCTCTTTTTTGAATTACTTGGGACTCGCAGCAAAAATCGTTCAGAGGGAAACGGCCAGCGTTAACCCACGCAGATGTTTCTTTGAGGCGGAAACGCGCCGGTTTGTGAGGGAGGCAGCTCTGGCCGCCATGTTGGGTCTCTTAAGGCGGGGGGAGGCCTCAGCTTTGCTGGCACGGCTGCGGGGACGGCCCCGGGTTTGTACCGAGGACGCCCCTCTGGCCGGTTCAGAACCGAGCTGGAGGTTTTTAATCCTGCCCCGGCAATGCCTCCCTAGAGCGGGCAGGGGGACCGGCGGGCCCCGGCAGTGGCGGACTGGGGGGGACGGCGGCGGGGGTGACACCGAGAGGCACTTCCGGTCTCCGCCGGAACCTTCCCGTGCTGCACCGCGGCGACTCCGCAAGATGGCGGCGCCCGCTGGCCGCTGCCTGTGGAGAGGTGAAGGGGCTTTACTGTCTCTCTCACCGGCGGCTTTTTCCTTGGTGATGGGGCAGGGGGCGGCGCGGAGGAGCGGTGGGGACTACCCGGGCGGGGGTGGCGGGCGGCCCCAGGGGAGGCGAGGGAGGCCGGCCGGCCCAGGTGCCTGTCTGAGGCGATGTTTGCTTTTCCCTCGCAGCGCTGGTCCCGCGTCGCGGGTGGATCTTCCCCGGGCTCGACCAGCGTCTGGCCGCCACCCCCGTCGTGGTGAGCGCCGCACCGCTCGCTCGGCCCTACGCTGCTGCAGCCAAGTGAGTGCGTTCCCTTCCTTCCGAAGGAGCTGTCTTGGCCGTTGGGTGTTTACAATGTCAGGGCGTCGTGCTAGTGGTAGGGGGGAGTGTGTGCTGTTTTCGGTGTCTGCAGTGTCGCTTTAGCAGTTGAGCTGGTTATGGTGGTGTCCCACAAGCTGCTAGCTCCTAGAGAAACAGCCTGGAGAGACAAGATTTAAGCTGGAGTTGCAAGGAGTGTTTTCTCTTAGTCTTCTAATAATGAATGTAATAGTTATGGCGAAGGATTTACTTGATATTTTTGATATGTGCTTTTAGAGGGTATGGCTAGATTATAGCTTAAGGGGTACTGTCAGCCTGAAAGCTGGTGAGTTTATGGAATCGGCTTCAAACACTTCCTCTTCTTGCTTCAAGTTGCTTTTTATTGTTTAATTTGTCATCTCTTTAAAATTTTGGCGTAAGTGGGAGAAGTAAAACTGATCTCTGTGTATAGAACAGTGAAGCGTGCTGTACACCAAGTGTTCTGAAGTGTTGTCGAGTCTTTTACCATAGTTAACAGAGGAATGGAGTATCTCCCTATTACTTTAATAGTTTTTTCCCTTGATTTGAGAGCCTTTGCAAGTAGGTAGGATGATAAGGATTGGGGCTAGTGTTTGTTTACTGCATGCAAAATGATACAGGAAAGGGAGGAGAAACCTTTTTTGAAAGGTGGGACTGCCATGATCCGCTATAAGAAGAAAAACCCTGCAGGTGGGGCTCCTCCTGATTATCAGAAAGGTGTGTCGGATTTGGTTGTATTTAGAAGCAGCTCAGGCACAGTGCCTGCTGCCAGGCCATGTGAAGGCAAGACCTGTAAAAGTGTGTTATCTTAAACTGCTTTTGCTTTGATACAGTAGCAGGTCGTTAACTTGGTTTTATGCTGCATAAATACAGCTATGTTGTTTGAGGAGCTTAGTTGCCTTCAGAGCTCTCGATTTCTGAATGTTTGGTTTCTGTCTTGGCCATCTGAGACAAGTAACTGGGATGAATTTACGGATGCTGTTCATCTCTGTGTAGAACATTCCTTGTTAAGTAATTGTTACTTAATAAGCAACACATGACAATATCTACTTTCTTTCTTTTGGAAGACATGCGGAAGTCTTCAGTTGATGATCTAATAATATTTTTCATTTGTCTTAGAACTCCAAAAAAAGGTTCACGAAAGGCCAAGCAGGAAGAAACGAAAAAGAAACAAGTAACTAGGAGGTGGCCGCTGATGAGCAAGCCTGTGGATGATGTATACTTGACGTGGTATTATGAGCGGCCATCCTATGATGTGGAAGAGGCTGTGGGTATGCTAAAGAAATTTCAGGAACTGGACTTCACTTACCCCAAACAGTATGTCTATATTAACGTATTCCTAGATATGGCACTACAGAAGAAGGTAGGTTGGAAGCGTATACAGCTTTTGATACTTTTTTTTTAATTTTTAACATGGGAAGGCTGTGTTTTAAGTGCAAAGCAGATGCTGCTGTCGGCCCTCTCAGCTGCCACTTGCGGCCTCTCTGATTGTCAGAATAAGGTGTGCTTTTCCAGGTGGCTGTGTGCCTTTATACATGTATAGTTATTAAATGTCCCTCATGCTCCTGAGGTGAAGATAGCACCACTGAGGATTTTGAAAGAAGGCTATTATGTGACTAAAATTCATGTCTGGACATCATCAAACTAAGCTTTACATCTGTTTGGGCTTTCAGCTTAAAGACGTGTTACCGACATCATGTGTGTGTTTTGTTCTGGGATGATTGTTACAGGGAGAAGTGTGAAGACAAGCTTTTTCCCACCTCTGTCCTTCATCTTGTTTTGATTTATTTTTTTTAATAAGATTCCTTGAAAGTATGCCATTGCTTGTTTACCTATGACGTTTTTGATTTAAAGGTGTCTAGCCCAGTTCTGTCTTGCTCTAAAACTTCTTCTGTTTCCCCTACAAGTAGAAAACAGGCCACGTGAGAGTTGGTTTCTTTGCATGTATAACTAAATATCTTTTCAGTATATCATGCGTCCCTGGGAGCTAGAAATTAAGTTCACGCTTAAAGAAATGCAGCTCTTGCTCCTGCTTTCGGAGGCTATGTGGTATTGTTAAGGCTTGGTGAGCGACACATGCTGATGCTTTGCATTGGCCGTTGCATCAGAAACATCACTTAGATAACAAACTATGCTGTAGTTGCAGCTTATTGACTGCACCTCAGCCTGGGTAGCAATCGTACACTGGAGCTGCTGATCCCAGCCTTTTTCTCTTGGGCAAAATGCAGCATACTTAATTCATGGCTCCTAAGTTTGAGGATATACCAGCCATAAAAAAGCAGTCAAAACTTACACATTGTGCTTGTTTGTTATGACCTCTGTGCAAGGAAATTGTGGGTAAGGTTGCTATTTAGGGCACCAGCTCCACGTGATTGTATAACTTGCCCTTAAGTGCTGATTTCTTTTTTTATTTGTTTTAATACTTTTCTTTCTTGACTTAATAGAAAAAAGTGGATCCATTTGCAAGCACTGTTCTTCTTCCACATCGCTTTACAGATGAAATGAATAAGGTCTTGGTTTTCACAGAGGTGGGTAAGCCTGAATTATTTGCTTTATGCATATTACGTATGCTCTTACAACTAGTTCCCATGCAAGTACTATACCTTTTATAGTCTGCAAATACTTTACAGAACTCTTAAGTCCGTCTAGGATTCGTCTTCAGCAGCGTCGTAATGTATTAGCAAGCATCTTAAAGGATTTCCTTCATCATGATAGCTTTATTTGTATGTAGATTATTCTAGCCATGCACTTAGGGAGTAAACATCTGCATAGATGTGACAAAGGAAGAGATGATTAAAGGTCACTTACAGGTTAAGATCTTTGTCACCTTTTTATAACACAGACAGATGGTTTAGTGTAGCAGCTGTGTCCGACCCTGCTGTCTTAAGCCTTATTAGGCAGTGTGGATTGGAAGCAGGTGTTACTCACAGTAACTTGTGCTGTAACAGGATACTTTCCCTCTCATCCTCCAAACGTAACTTCTCAAAAACCCTAAACAACTTATCAGCCCTCTTCCCCAAACCCTGTGTCTGCTCTCCTAGGAGTTCACTAGTGTGAAATGGTGTGTAGAGCAGTTGCTGGATGTGTATGAGACTGGTTTCATCCTCTGCTGCTGTCCTTCGCCAATTAGTCATTCTAACAGAATAGGCCTACATGTACCTGTACGAGATTATCCGAGAGAATTATCACGGATTTAGTTGACAACCCTTTGGGCTTAATTTTTGTAAAATTCTCTACCAGAGCTACAAGGTGAGAATCCTCCTGCAGAACGGAGGGCTGGCAAAAGACCAGAGCATTGATCTTTGGTGCTGTATCTCACAACCTTCTCTCTTCTCTCATCCCACGTGAATTTTGAATGATCCCATGCCTTGTGAAAGTGTGTATGTGGAAAAAGGTTGAGCGACTGAAACACTTGCTAGTGCTTTTGGATGGAAGTGTGGAGTTATTCGGTTTATTCTTGTGAGGAAAAGCTGATCCTGGCTTTGAGTCATGAATATCTGCTTGAGACAATGTTTTTACAAAACTGATGCCTTTTACCGTTGCATATTTCAGACTATGAAAAGCAAAACCTCATAGAGGACAGATGGGGTTAACTTCTAAATGCTCTTTGAAGCCAGAGTGTAATAGCACTTTTAGAAGTTGAATAGCCTTATTTTACAGCTGGTTTCAGTAGCATGTTCTGTGCTTTACTCTAAGCTTAGAGTAAGATGTTGGCTCCACCCAGTGGATGGTTTGCTGTAGTTTCCAGGGGATGGAGGTGGGCGAGAAAGGGCTTTAGATAGAGCTCTTCAGCAAACGGGATGAGCTTTTCTCCTCCTTCTCCAGTAGAAATTGACTAAAGAATTGACTGTTGCTTCTTGTTGGGACCTGGAGTGAAGTGGAATTGGTGCTCTGATATTAAATCACTGGCATTAGATATTTTTGGTCTTTGATTGCCTTAAACAGTTCTTTCGTTCTTAACCTGTAAATAGCCAGTTTTTATACACGTTTGTCCAAGATAAATCACCTATCCAGTGCTGTTGATATAGACTAATTAGTAGTACAGATGTTACTAAAGTGTTTTTTTTTCTCTCAACAGAATGAGCAAGAAGCTGAAATAGCTCGAGAGAATGGAGCTGCTGTTGTGGGAGGAGTTGAATTAATCAAATGGGTATTTTTTTTAATTTCTTTTTTTAAGAATCATATAAAGAACAGTGACTGAGGGGGAGGGAGCAAGAAACCACATGTCCAGTAAACTCTAGCTTGAAGTTAGAATGAAGAGTGAGAGATGGGTTTCTGTGCTTGGGCATGCTTGTAGGTCAACTTGTGTACTGAGGTAATCTATTGTATTCCTAAATATATTTAATTGTTTTTATTGCAGATTTTGGAAGATGAAATCCAAGCAGACTTCTACGTAGCTGTTCCTGCAATAATGCCTAAGCTAATACCATTAAGGAACAAATTAAGACGAAAATACCCAAACACAAAAAGGAGTAAGAATCGATTCTTTCTTATAAACCTCAAGTAATGAACAAGATTTAACTCTAGAGGTGACATTGAAAATTTTTTTCTGAGAATGCATAATTACATTGAGTATTAGACTGTATGTGACTGAACCACTTGTTTTAACTTATCTAAGAGTAGTTTTAGGAATCTAGAACTGTGGTTTTCTCCTACAACAGGCAAATGTGGGGTTAGAATCAAGATAAGTTTGCCTGCTGGTTGCCCCTATGCTTGCTAGTCCTTTTGAACCATAATAGTGTTGTGAAGTTACCCAGGAAAACAGGAACAACTTGAAAAAAACATAATCACTGAGATAGTTGCACACTCTAACTGTTGTGCAATTGTCTGGATCCCAGCTTTTTGACTGTTACTGCCTGTTCATTACTCTCAACAACGGAGTTATTTATGCTTTTCCTTCGTACAGCCTGCTCCCTTATCTGTCTCTCCTTTTTCATAATGCTCAAGACATTTCCTCTTCAGGTCAGATTTTCACAGCAACGAACATTAGTCTCAATACTTTTGTCCTCCCTTGCTGACTTAATTTATTTTAGCTATGTGTCAGGGGTCTGTTTCAGGTATTTTAAAAAAGGCCTGTTTGTCAAATACCGAGCCTGTGCCAGCTGTGTGAAAGCACTGAGTCTTGAACCACATCTCTTACTTCCCTGCCTCAGCTGTCTTAACGTTTTACAAGCTGCAGGCAGTGTTTTTAGGCTCCTGAACATTTGAGACAAACCTATTAACCTGTCCAAAACATTGCAACAGAGACCATTCCAGATACTTTTTGGAACAAATGAAAGCTATATTATGCCATTCTGAACTTGGTTTGTAGCTTGTCCAGAGTCGATTTCTCTTGGAGCCATCAAAAGATACGTGGGAGAACTAATGCTTCTATTTGAAGCAATTGAGTGATGGTGTAAATCAGTCAGATGAGCCCTTGCACCTAAGAAACTGCTGTCTTGGCTTGTGGGAATGGCTGGTTCGGGGCAGTGTGTTCCAGATAGTGTGTAACCTTGCTGTTACGTAGTTGTAGACTTTGTTTTCAAGGAATACTTGGGGCTTGTTCTAAACCTAACTCAGTAGGTTTGGGTCTTTCAAATTGCTTTAATAGCATTAGGTAATAAAGCTTTGTTTTATATATACATAAACAGGTTCTTTATTTGAAGTGAAGCCTTCGTTACGTTTCCTACTGTATTAGCTATTCATATCTGCTGATTAATGAGGAAGGAGGGAAGATAGAAATGATTTAAGTAGTGTGTATGAGGACACCGTTGTCTTGTCCATGAAACTCCTTTTTTTTTTTTTATTGGAGTTTGAGTGCCTTAATTGAAAGATTGAATTCTCTCTTTACTAATATCACACTTAGGCATGCTAACAAGCATTACTCAGGCAACTTTTTTGCTTTTTTTTTTTAAATTAGATTCCCTGGGCCATGATATTCCCAAAATGCTGCAGCTCTTCAGAGAAGGTCTTGAGTACATGGTGGAAGATGAGCGTGTAATCAAGACAAGAATAGCAAGAGTAAGTTGTATATAGAGTTCTTAAGTTTTCTCTACTGAGCAGAACCAAAGTTAGTATTAAAGGAGGGGGAAAAGCATGTTTTTAATCTGCGTGTTCCCAAGATTTTTAACCATGTTCTTCAACTGACCTGTGAAATAAATGGAACTCTAACTCTTTGTGGTGAGACATCTTCAGCTAATGCCCTGTATGTTGTTATTTATGATCGTAGAAGATGGCTCCGCTAAAACTGAGAGCACGGCATATGTAATGTCAAGAAGTTAAGGATGCCAAGAATGGGCTCTATCTTTGCCACTATGTTGGCAAGGAATTGTAATAATTAACAAAATAGGGTGAAAAAGGCGCTATTCCTAGTAGTATCCTTGTGAGTGGACATCTTAACATGGGCTTCCCTTTCATCCTGCCTTCCCCAGCACTCTTCTGTGAGTAAAATAAAATGTATTTGATTATTTTTTTTCAAGTAAATAAACTATGGGTTGTAAGTCCATGGTCAGTATGCACAGGTGGAACAAAAAATGTTTGCTTTAACCAATAATTAAAGACTCATTTAATTTTGCTAACTTTAGTTCTGGACAGGAGCAAAAAGCAAGAACTGTTCTCATTACACCTGAAATGTAAAATTAATGTGCGCTTCGCTGTCACATAAGAAAACGGGTTATATAAGAGTATCTTTTTTTCTCCTTTTTTTCCCCTTAATACGTTTTCCCTAATGTTTTTTATTTTATTTATTGATTTTTCCCTGCTCCAAACTGTATTTGTTGTTTTCTTTCTGTCTCTGTAATCCTGCCTAATTTTCAGTTTAACTGATACTGGTACAGAAAGGAAGCGTACAAGATATCAAACCCCAGAAGTTTTGCGTGGCGCTGTTAGAAATAAGCAAGTTTATTAATTCTGGCTCGCTGCTCCTGTTGTACACGTGAATTTCAAGGGCTTGCTTGTCTATACGACACTTAAAACGGAGGTTCTTGGGACTATTCTGCTGAAGTGTGTTATATATTACACTTTGACAAAGGCAGGAAGTACCTTTAGCTCTTTGTAAGTTTAATGGACTGTGTGAAACGTCTCGAATCCACAGATCAGTCTTGGTTTCAAGTATTGAGACTATTAAATTTTTGCAGCGGGCTGCTTAAACTAATCATTTAATACTGTAGATCAGCCTAAAAAGATCTGCAAATTAAACTTATCGTGAAGTTTCTTCTTGCTTAGTAAAGAAGAAAAATCAGGTTTTTAATGAAGGTGAATGAAGAACTCTGGTGTTTTGACAGTATTCTGTGCAAATGCAGTTGGTTCTGCTTAGTGTAATGTCCTGCAGCTGTGGCTGGTTTCTGAAGTTAAAACCACGTGCTGTTACTGATGTAAGATGCTGGTGTTACAGATGACCTTAGGTGCCTTGTCTAGGCAGCTCAGCCCTGCAGTTTCATGGCATTTCAGAAGATTTGGTGCAGCCGGAGATGTCACTCTGTACAAGTAAACAATACGTTCTTGTGAATGAACTCTTCATCTTGGATCAGAAACGGTACGATGAAGGTTTGCTTACAGACTGAGTTCATATGTGTGAACTTAATGTCTGCTACGTGGCAGAGGTGACTGTAACACTCCACGCACAGTGTGAGATGTTTTGTCACGCTGTTGTGTGCAGCGGGATGACTCAGTGGTTATGGCTTGTGTAAAATGTCTCCACCCTCTCTAGCTACTATCCCTTACCTGACCTAGTTTTCCTAGTGTTTGCGCAGCGACGCTGGAAGGAAATCGAGTGCAGGCAAGGCTCTGGGATGCTGTGAGAGCCTTGAGTGGTTATGCATATCTGCTCACCACTAAATCAAGAGCTTTTTAAATTTAAATCTTGTCAGTGAGAAAATAATAATTTACGAATTACACAGAAGCATGAAGATCTATTGCTGTATTCCAAACAGTAGCGTAGATGTTTCTGGGAGTCTGCCAAGCTGGCGTTTCTCAAAGAGATGTTTTCCCTTTAGTGCTGCTGTCTCATGTTGCCTGTTAGTTCAATTACGGCCAGTGGCTTGATGTAATGCTGCACTCCCACATAACTCGGCAGCCTCGGTGGTGTTTTCTTAGTAGCAATTGAGATGTCTTTGAAAAGCCCAGAAGTTGGCAGCAGTTAAGTTTAATTAGTAGATCTGAAGTTGTGAAACTGAGAATGCAAAATGTTCTTTTAGGACATGGAGCTTAAAGCAGAAGGGAAACAAATGAGGACGCTCGGGAGATCTCCTTCAGAATCAATCTATCTGCAGAGGGCAGCACAAAGTCTGGGTTTTTTGGGGTTTGTTTTTTTTGAGGGTTTTGACATTAAGTTTTGAGTGCAGGCCGGGTGCTGTTGATAGTTACAAAATTTTCTTTTTCCCAAGTTGGAGTTGCCTTCAGAAAAATCAGTCCAAATGTGACACCAGGAAGGAATTTCTAATGTGTCTTCCTATCTGTGCAGAGAGCTGCCTGCAAAATGGTTCTTCTGTGGAAAAGAGTGAGATGGTTTCAGGAGGTGAGACTTCAAGGTTTATTCTGAAGGATGTATTTTCTGGGCAGGGACATGTTTACAGGAGCGCAGTTTTATTCACAGGGTTAGAGGCATGGAGAGATGTGTGCTGAACCAGAGATCTCTCAAACTTGGTACACAGAAGGTACAGGTGCATGGAAATGAGAGTTAAGGCAGGAGACAGAAATGTTGGTTTGCGCTAGAAATAACGTATACCTCCCTTGGCTGTTAATGGGATTGAAGGCCTGAAGTGTCAGTGTCCCTTGAAAAAGAAAAAAAATGACTAATGGATCCTTAGCTTTGCACTCCTTAAAGGAGGGGGAGGAAAAATCCCAGAGTTGAGGCTGAGCTGTTAACTCTTGCCGTTTTGAATGCTTGAGGGTCGAAATATGTTTAGTGGGGGATGAGGGGAACAATGCAAAANCACGCGGAAGGGCTTGCCTGTCTGCAGCGCTATTTCTAAATGGTTCCAACAATTGACAAATCCAGGATGAGAGAGAGAGGCAGCCTTAAGTTATGTACCTTGGAGTTGAAGGTGTTGCGTAGGTCCTGCTGGTGCTGGACTGTGCCTGAATAATGTCTTCCCAGTGGTCTTGTACTGGCAAAAGGCTTGAGTTTGGAACAAAATAGGACAGAGGATGTGGAAAAAGTTCTAGCAAGTTAAACTAGGAATAGGAAGTGACCCTTTACAACAGCCTCAGTAAGGGTATTTCTACGCCTACGTTCTTTTTTTCTTTTCTGCAGACTGCATGGGGCTACTAGCTCAGAAATGCGTCCACACTGAGTGCCAGGATGAGAAAGTCCATGTTATTACAGGCTCCTACACAGAAGTCTTTTTTTTTTTTTTTTTTTTTTTTTTCTTCCCTNTCTTATTCTGACCTTCTCAGGAAGGTTCATAACTGAGCAGCAACGTATGAAAGCAAGGCCACAGAAAATAGATCAGTGGTCTTCTCTTGTAGATACTGTCAGTCCTCCAGATGTCTCTGCAAATGGTGCGGAAATGTTGTTCTGCGGTGTTTGTCAATGCTTACCTGTTGGTTCGGAGGCTTTCTTTTTGTTCCTGAAGGCAGAGATGTGAGTTTCTGCCCTCACCGTGTATTGAAAGATGCTTGATGTCCCAGAGTAATGGCCAAGCGGAGTTGTTGCATTATACTGCTGCAAAGCAAAATAAAACCTGTTAGGAGTAGCTCTAAACCTCATTTTTAAAATAGATGTAGCTAACATTTTGTGTGGAGGCATTTGAAGACAAGTTCAGTAGAGTCAAGTGTTTTGTGTTGAAATTAAGAGAAAACCTGGTTATAATATGATGATGCAGAGGTTGCGTATTGTTATGGGATGCTGGTCAAATTACAATTGGTAATTGCTTGGCAGTTTATTGTGCTCCACAACTGTCTCACCGTTGCAAAAAGGTAAAATAGGTGAAAAAGGTAAATCTCTTAATAGACAGCATGAGGAGACAAAAGGTACCTGCAGAGTTAGCGGGAGACCCCTTTAAAGACAAGTATAACATGTCCTTATTTTTTTTTAAAAAAAAAAAAGGAACAAATAACTTCCCTGGATCTTTTTACAGCACTTTGTGCTGCTCTAGAGAGAAGTGTCCTAAACTTTAAACGGTAAGATAGGTAAAAATTCATTTCTGTGTTCTCATTGCTGTATATACTGTCATTTTCAAAGGTCCTTTGTGGTTAGGTTGTGTTTATACGAAGTGGACTAGAAATTGATTTGTACTTGCTCCATCTGCAGGCGTGGTTATTCTTCAGGAAGACTCAGAACTTAAAGATATTTAGCTCTACCTGCAATCGATCTGAACAAAGTAGCTTGCACAGCCTTGAAGATCTGGTCCAGAGTACTTTTGTCAGTTTGGTGAAGGTTTGAATTAAACTAAATATCTAAGTGGTGATACACCACATCTGCGTATACACAAGGATTTAGTGTGGAATACTTATTTGGAAGCTGGAATGTTTATTTGGATGTGGAAGCTATTTTGAAATACTTTGAACCCTGTGAGCATTACCTGTCTTCATTATGGAGCTGTCAGCATCTCAAGTAAATTATGATATGTGATCTCTTGGGATGTGTCATGTCGCCTGACTGAATACAAGTCACTCTGCCCTATTTTCCTGTCTTAACAAATACAGAATATTAACTAATGTCTTCATATTTTGAGATGGGTCTTGTCTCATAATGTGTTGTACTTCTAAATCCTTATAAGATGTGTAACTTGTTTAGAGCAACTTGCAAATTCTGTCTCTTATGAATGCTTCTAGACTTCGTTACAAAAGGTGAATGCCAAGTAGCTCACTGAAATTGTACCTGAACTTAGTGTAAGGTTTGGAAGCAAATGGTATTTGAACCTTCATTTAGAGTATAGTTTCTAATTAGTTATTACCAATGAATTGTTTTGTTTAAATGGTTCTGAGTATTCCTTTAGTTTGAATTTGGTACCGGATGGTGAGTTTGTCAGCGAAGTGAAATGGTCAGTATTAAAAAACAGATTTTAATGTCTGTTAATTTATGAATGATTAAGCACTTTGCAATCAGCATAACAATGATAAAGACAAATGTGTTCTCGCCTGTGTCACAGGGGAACTGCATTTGGATTGTATGTCTGCCAGAAGAGCATAAAGAGAGATTAATGTGCCAGATCTAGGAGGAGAGTAATCAAGTATAACAGTATTTCTATTGCAAAGTAATGTATACTTTTACAGATAAGTGAGATATTAATAAAATACGGTCATGATACATTGGGAGGTGGTGGAGAGGAGGAGACCCCAGTGATGCCTGTATGCTCCCCTGAAACAGAGTTAATTCCGTGAGAATAAATGCTATTTCTTTTCTCCTTAATTCCATAACTGAAACCTCTAGAAAAAAACCTTGATTTTTCACCCAGATAAGGATATGTGGATGGTATGGGTGAGACCAGAGAGCAAATTAAATAAAGCAGAGCAGGCCATTATAGCAACTGAACATTAAGTCTGAGAAATGCGTGTTGAGCTCTCCAGGAGCTGGGAGAGAGGTCAGTCCTGGCTTTGACCTGCTGAGGGTGTTCAGGTTGGCGTGTCTCTTGGTCATGAGTTGCACATTCTTGAAGAGTCCAGATGAGATGAATAGCAGTCATCGTTTAAGGTGAGCAGTATATGAGGGAAGATGGAGATACTAACTTTTTCGGCAACAGTGTTCATTTCCAAGTTGAAAGGTCCAGTGAGGATCACATATATGTCTGAAGTGAGGTGTGCTTGAGCGCTCTGTTAGATGAGAACATTGGGCAGAACGAGGAGCCATCAGTCCACAGTTTTTGTCAGAAGGTCAAAAATGCTATGGACAGAACTGGGGTCTGTAAAAAGGATAGGTATGGAACTGCTATATGTTTACAGCTCAATACTTCCATGCACTTTATGTAAAAAGTAGAAATTCCATGTAATATGTTAAAGTGGGAAAGAATAGGGGAAGAATCTTTATAATTTTAAATGATTTGTTTGGTTCTGCTGAAGTTCTTAGTACCTTCAATTTTAGATGCTTGTGTTTTTTGATTTGATCTGTTTTGTCATCTTTGACAGCTACTTCTTGAAGCTTCTTTTCTCAAATACTTTATTTTTCATATCATTTTTGGAAAAAAAACCACACCCTTGTACATATATGTTGATTTTTAAGACTTTTTACCTCTTTAAGGCTACGTGTTGTTACACATAGTAATTTAATGTTATGAGTACAAATATGGAGAATAATGATGAGCGTATAACCATGTCTAAAATAGTCTTTTCCTCCAAGTCATTTGTATAAGGTTGTTAACGGGATTTGTAACTCCTTAACAGAGAACACAGAGAAACAAAATCTGTCCAAATGTAGAATAAATATGTACCCAGTGCTTTCAGATTTATTAACCGAGGCTTCAGGTTTCACCATGGCTAACTTTGCATTACCCTTTTTCAGCTGGATATGCCGACTGAGCAGATAGTTGCCAATCTGAAAACAGTTATCCATGATATCTGCACATTCAAGCCATCGACTTATGGTAAGTAGCTGTTCTTCTAACGTGGAAGTTGGAGTTAAGCAAACAAAATTAAGAAATGAATGTTCTTTACCGTGTTGTCATTAAATGACATCACTGCTTTGTCTGCCTTGGGACAGGAGGAGGGAGCTGTTAGGCAACTCATTAAATCAAGACCTAAGAACTTGACAGCTTGTAAGGGCATGAATAGTATCTGATCTCATTTATGTGAGCTCTTCATTGCACCGCAGCACTACGTAAGTGTCTGTGTGAGGAAAGAAGTGAGATGTTGTACAAAACTTAGTTTGCAGGCTTGATGCTTAAATGGATTAAAGCCATAGAAGGAAATCCTTATGAGAAACAGGAGTTATCAGCGTCTGTGTGCGTTGGTTTTACCCCGCTGATGTGATGCTGTTGTGCCCAGATGCAAAAAAATCTGAACCTGGAATCCACCCACAGTTGTCATAGGTAAAACCTATGCTTCATTTAACATCTAGACTGAGTTAGCTACCCTGTTTGAAGGTATTCCACCATTTTCTTTTCTATAACCAAGATACTTTTAAAATTTCTGCTGCTACAAGGAAAAAGCTGTTTATCTTTTGGGGTTTTTTTTCATTCTTGAGCAAAAGCTTCAGGTTACAAATGAGTAAAGGTGTGAATTCTGTGTAATGTTCCTGTGGGTTCTGCTCACAGAATGTGAACTACTAATGAGCTGTCTGCTCTTTGTCATAATGAAGTAAACTTTAAACAAATGTCATCTGCTTAGCTGGAGTGGAAATGGTGATTTATGAACTTAATGTTATGGAAGAATAGCCTTGTTTAAGCTAAGAGAACAACTTTTGATATTAATGTTGGCTTAATGTCTGCAAAAAGAATCATCTTGCATCTCTTCCAACGATGCAGTTAATAGTAATTACTGTACAAAGAACAGACCGTGAAAAGGCAAATACACATGCCTTTAGAGGCATTTCAGCCCAAATAAAAAGAATGAAGGGTTGGTTGACTTGAAATATGAGTAAATAGAAACAGAAAGTGATGGTATTTCTGTCCTTAATAAGTTTATATGTGAACTCCACCGATCTCTTCTGGTCTTAGCATGTCTACTAATTTTGCAGTATCAAGCTTGGTTCTCATGGTGAGTCTTTTACTGGCTTAATTAATAATACTTGGCGTTTGTAGGAAGCAAACTTGATAATTAACATATCTTTACAACAATGGAGTCTAGATATGCTTGCTAACTATCAATAGCTTCGACCAACTAGTTAAAGTTTTGTAGTTCCTTCCAGACTTTCCGTGTGTAATGGCATGTCTTCATGCAGCTGTGTAGTTGTCACTAAAATGTCATTCCTCTCCGAGTCACTTGATCTAATGCGAGACTAAAAATACCGCCAGGCAAATGTTCTCAGAGTATAATGTAGATCTATTTAATCTTCCATAAAGAAATCTGACTATTTCTGTAGTTCTTGTCAAAATGTTCCCTCAGCATTTCATGGTGGGATCCTGAATTAGGAATGGTTTCTTTCGTGCCCTTAGTCATGTAGGAATATTTGGGTGATGAACAAACTTCCCCCCCCCCCC
>RSEF01000004.1:39813077-39825241 GCA_003993805.1 Himantopus leucocephalus | reverse complement strand
CCCCCCCCCCCCATATCTTGCCGATGAGGACCACTTGCCAAAGTGAGTTCAGTTCACTGGTATTTTATTTTTTTGGAGGAGTGTGTGTGTGAAGCTTTACTTGTATGTTCTAAGGCACAGGGGCACCAGTGATGTCAACTGCTGGTGAGGTACCGAAGGAATGAGGTACCCATCGAGTTAGTACCTTTCATGGTGCCAGAGTGGGAACTGCGTTTTGAACGCCATCTGCCAGGGTGGATGTTAAACTCTCCGTACTGAAGGGATGTGTCTACACGTGTAGTTCTGATTCTGGTCATGTGTTTGACACAGTATGGATTAGTACTAAGATAAATCAGCCTGGAGACATGAAAAGTGGTAGAGTGACCAAATTGGTGGTGTTCTTTGTTTTCTAGGTCCTTTTGTGCAAAAGTTGGTTATTAGATCTTCAACCAGTGAAGGTTTGCTATTGAACCTTGATGGACTTCTGCCGCAGGTGGAGAAAATAGAAGAAGAAGAAGAAAAAGATGCAGAAGATGAAGAAAAAGATGTCCAAGAATCTGTTAGTACCTGATGTCTTTCCTTGTAGATCAAGCTTGGAAAGCAAATGGTGTAACTCAAATCATACTTTATGAAAAGAAAAAATAAATCTAACTTGTGAATTTCAGTTGTAAATTCTGTGTAACAAGAAACATTGTCACAAACCTGGAGTCTGTTGTCAAAACCGAAGACATTTTAAATTCCTTCTCTTGGTAGCTGAAAGCTCCCTAGGTAGTGTGGGGTTTTTTCTTTGCACGTAAGAGTTCTTACTTTAATAAAAGTATTTCTGTAACTTCTGAAGTATTACCATCCGATTTCCATTTGCAGCCAAAAGACCAGTACACGTTATATCCATAATGCTGGGCTTTTTCTCTGGGAATTGCAGAATGTTCAATGCCTTTGTGGTCTTGACTTGGTCCCCCCAGCGCGACTAACGTAGCTACTTGTGGAAAGCTGCTGTATAAATCGCAAATGAAGGAAACTAGTTTTTATTTACCGTTCCATTTTTCTGCAGAGTCGGAGATGGTGTTCCTTTTGAGTTGGTGGGAGTAACGTCTGCATGATGCTCGTGATATCTCACTTTGTTTTCATTTAATCTGCATACCTAGATACTGGAGGGGTATACAGAGGATCACTGCTCTGCTACTTTGAGCCTCTGAATGCAGGTCAGTCTTTGTGACAAATTCTAATAGGTGAGGTTTGTCTAAGGAAAAATGGGATACGTTCTGTGGGAGGAGCGATCGTGCACCTTACCTTTCAAATAATGCTATTTCATCTATCCACAACTGATACGATGCCCCTCGGAGACAAGGAGCACGTACATAACGGGAGCAGTGAGTAGGTAGGACAGCTGTAAGGCTGTGGTCCTGTGCTAGGTTAGTCATCTTGGAGACGCGCGAGGCTCTGTAGACCTGGCTAGAAGACACTGGTTTTCTAGTGGCTGGTTGGGGAGAAAAGAAAAGGCTGTTGGGGGTCACCTTTTGTTATCTACCTGCCTAACTTTGTTTCTCTGACTCTTAGTAGCTATGCGTACCACTTAGATTTGCTGGAAAACCTTGAAAATGAAGACTTTAATTGAAATGGAGGTCTCTTCGCAACAGCAGAATTTGATGTAAGTGGTAGATTCCCAATACATGAGTTGAACTGTTGTTGGGGTTTGGACTCTTCTAAACACGTCAGAAGGCTCAGCTTGGCAATGGTTCCATTTTTTGCACAGTTAGCTTTTTGTTCTTTGGGGCCGGTTGGTGTGGGTCAAACAGATTAAAACCAAAACACCTATGCTTTTCTGCAGTGGCCAGTCTTGAGTGTGCTTGTCGTGTCATCTTACTGTTCCGCCTGATTTAATTCAATGTGTGGCAATTGCTGTGACTTTTTATTTTGCTTACCTTGTTTTCCTCCAGCATAGTGCTTAAATATAAGCTGGAGACCAGCATAAATATCCATACATCTTTTAACTGACTGGTTAAAAATAAGTGGGTTTTGCTTTGCTGCAGAATTTCTTTCACAGTTTTTTCCACGTTGTTTCCAGCAGGTGGCATTCTTGTTCCCTTCTGTAGAGGGGTTGGGAAAAGAGTTTCTCTGCGGGTTTGGGTTTTTTTGGGGGGACTTTGTTGCTAAACATATGTAAGTGAAACTGCACCCTGAAATGTAAGATGTTACCAAAAAGGATTGGCTATTTACAAAAGGGATGAGCTCATCCAAATCTGGAACGGTGGTTTGCCTTTGTGGCTTTAAATCATTCCTATTATTGGAGGTAGGGCTCATTTTTGCAAAAAGGTTACCCGTATCTGTCTGCATAGAAATTCTTGCACCTCCCATCTGAAGCATTTGGCAGCTGTCAGTCAGGGTGCTGGACAGATGACTGTCGGGCTGCGTTGCTCTATTTTTGATTGTGAGGTTCTCTGCTCAGAGTTTGATCAGAAAATTCTCTTTGGGGTAAAGGAAGGCTTCACACTGACTTCAGTAGACATAGGAGGTGGTATGTGGAAAAAGCAATGCCAGTGCACTTGACTAGACATCTAAACGCATTTTTTCACTATGGGCTGTGCTCATATGCCTAGCAGAAAGAAGAAAATTAAATCTGTTGCTTTTTGAAGTGAAGAGTTGACGTGACTGGCAAAAATAGTCAAATATGGTCAGTGATGTTAACTGCCATAAACATCCCATTTGGTCCAAATCTTCTTGCGTCAATAATTGGTGATGAGGAGGCGGGTAATGGTAGTCATTTGTAAGTCTCTTTAGAATGGATAATGTCTTTTTTTTTTTTTTCCCCCTCCATTCTCTGTTCTGCAGAAGTTGAAGTTGTAGAGTAAAACTTTTTCAGCTCCCTAATACTGATGTCTTTTAATTTCTAGTCTGGAGCACCAGGCAAGTTTCAGAAGATAGGTGAGTGTAGGTAATCAAGAAAAAACAGGGGTTTTTTTAACGTGTTTTAAGTTTGTGGGTTTTATGCCCTGCACCCTGTGCCTTAAGTAATTGATTCTACTTTACAGATGGTTATGTACTGGCGAGTCTAGTCTATGCTGACATAGAATGGCGTAGCAACTTAATCAGTCTGCAGCAGAAGGCTTGATTACTTATGACAAGTTTTACCTAGACCTTTTTTTTCCAATGGGGAAAAAAAAATTAATCATGTTGCATAAGCTTCTCATCTGCAATATGTCTAGCTTCATTAGTCCAAGCACAGCATCCTCTGCAAGTACATCACTTACGCTGTAACCTTTTTCTGCTTGGAGCTTGAGCTGAGGATGCGTGCTTGCATGAACGGAAAAGATCAAGCCATGAGGGTGTGCTTTGTTTTGAGGACCCGGCTCTTAACTTACGTGCCTCTCATGGCTCACGAGCAGTTGATTAACACTCTGAATTTTAGCAAAAGGCAGGATATTGTTTTACAGGAACGTTGCTTCGCCCTGCAACTAATATTTTGTACCTGTGTGTAAGCAAAGAGTGTTTTTATTACTAATTAATTACGTCTACAAAGAATATTATGAGATATTACAGTAGTTTTGTGCTGTTTGCAACCCAAAAGGAACAATGTAAAGGTAAGTTACCTGTTGGTGCACAAAAGCAAGGCTTGTGATACCATTTGCGTAGGTTTCTTGGTCTCTTCTCCTTTTTTTCTTGGCTTATTTCAAAGACTTTACTATCCATTATGGAAAAATGTAGACCTACCCTTTTGAAGATGGGTGGCTTTTTAAAAAAGTGATGCTTAAGCGTAAATATACAGGCGAGCTTAAATCATAAGCTCTCAGGCGGCTGAGTGTACTTCCAGAGAATAAACGTGTGGAATAATAAACGTTCCTGCGGAAATCTGTACTTTGAAAATTTGAACACTATGGGAATACTGTGAATCTGAACCTCTAGAGGCCAGGTGAGAAAGCAGCTCATGAACTTTGCAAATTTTCAGCTGCGTTTGTTCAGGTGTAGTCCTGTAGTTCTGAATATGTGTTATTATGCTACTAATTGATAAAGTAATAATGCCTCTGGTCTGTGTAATACTGAAATAGCGTTATACAAGCTGTTGAGTATATTGTGATTTTTATCCTGAAATGCTTGATTGACACGCAGGAGAGATGAAAGGGAGGAAGACAACATGAGATTATTCCCCTTCAATAAGCTTAGTCCCAAAACACGCAGAATGGGAATTGTACATGTGGTTCCTGTGCCAATATGCCTTAGAAACCAGTTTAAATGTTACAGTAAGCATAACTAAAATGGCATCGCTGGCTTCTAGAAATTAATCCTAGTGTGCTCATTGCAAAGCGTGGAGTTGTAATGCTTTAGTGGTTTCTCATTAGTTAGAGCAGTATATAAATATAAATACGTTATATCTGTCCTAAACTTAAAGTTCTTTTAAGTCCTGTATAATAAGAGGCACCCTTTTTAGCAGAGTTTCTGTTAATGAGTGCTTAATACTCCGTTGGTAGGTAATTAGAGCACAGATCTTCTATCAAAAGCAAAATGGCAGTAACTCAGGACCTGGTGACCCAAATATGTGGTGACGTGAGAAAGGATGTGTTACAAGGCATTTAACCGGTCCGTGCTGTTGCCTGCAGTAAGTGGAAAGTTACTTCAAGTAAGTTACTCCATAGTGAAAGGTACTCTAGGCAAACACGTTGCGCGTACTTAGGCATGACAGCACATTCTCTTGGTTCCTGCAGAGCAGCTGACAAGTTACTAAATGTTATCTCCTATTAACAAACCATACCTTGCTGTGCACGCTTGCCCCTCAGAAATAAGGGGGAGATGCCTGGGAGGGTGGCTGGAAGGACGAGACCATCTTCCCGTATAACACAAAAGTGAAGGAGGCCGATAGCTGTGTCCTAATTCTCTCCCAAAGGGCTTTGTGTTTTTCAGCGCATTTAGGCTGCATTCTCTCCTGTCTAATTCTTAGCAGCGCAATCCAAGCTATGCTGAATTTGCCTGGCAGCTTAATTTCAACTAAAAATATTTCTTGGGGAAATACCGGGTTACAACATTTGAGGTTGCAGCCGTTATGCCTCTAAAAGCGTGCTCTTACTGACGGTAAGAAAGGAGGAGTTGATGTATGGGGCTTGGAATCCCCACTATTTATGTGTATTGAAAAGGTTCGCTGAGGTTCCTTGTGGAAAAAAGGGAGTGCTGCAATACATTTAGTAACGCAGATGATGTATGATTGCTTTTAAAATTGTCATATATGAAACTGCTGTTAGTTTAACTAAGGAGAAGCAGACAATGAACTCGGATTCCCAGTGCGTACAGAACCGTTTGCCCAAACAAGGAAGAAATTGCCATAGAGGCATGCATGCAGTTGCGGGGAATGAAGGGTTTAGGCTGACGCTCAACCTAAACCTAGACTTTTACGGGAATTATTTGCACTCAAAAAACCTTTGAATCTGTCTAGGTCAAACTGAGTTCACGGGGCTTTTGCTGTAAATTATGGCATGGAGGTAAAGTTAGAAGAGCAGGACAGGGATGTTACAAATGCCACATTCAAAACTGATGCAGGAAGGATCAGCCTCTCCGGGGGTTTTCCAGGGTGCTAGCGATTAGAATTAGCACTAGCCCCGCAGTTGCTGTTCTGCTGTACTGTAGCTGAGAATAGTCTTGGAAATGTCAAGTAAAGGCAGCCTTGTACACCTGAATTCAACTTAGCGGGTATAGACGCTGATTTTAATTTTCCCAGGGACAGAGCTGCCACGTTGTGCTGCGTGTCTGTCTCTGCTCTGAAAGTTAGGCTGGTCTAACGTGTCGGGCTGAGCGCTTCATTCGAAGTATACCAAACTGCTCAGCTAAGCACAAAGCCCATCCAGAGGATGTCACTGATGAATTTTGTTTAAAAATCTAATTGTGCCTTCAAGGGGTAAGATGTTTCTAAATGCCGAGACGGGCATTATGAATGATTACGTTCATGTTCTGCAGTACCGTTGGTATTGTCAGCCTCCCAACTTTGGGTGAAGCTAATACTGTTGTCTAAATCCTGACCGTATAGTAGAAATTGCATTGACTTCAATAGCACAGAGGAAAGAAGTAGTAATTTCTGTCTGTACCTCAGCTTACAGGTGACTAAAGGCTTCATCCCACAACTACATGAAGGAGGAGCTCTCAGAGGGAATTCCAGATGTTGTACCTTGCAGGGCTGACGTTCAGTGCATGTGCAAGTGGTTTTAATGTTGGCGGGGAGTGCTCTGACATTCGGTTGGAAAGCTGGTTTGGGAGGAGAGCAATGTCCTTACTTCCTAGTACTATTCTTAAAAAATAGGATTTTTATGCCATGAGGATAAGCAGCCTGGGAATCGGTCCATCAGGGATTTGTATTAGCATTCTACTGAAATGAGGAGGCTTCGTGGGAGACTTGATTTGGGTCCGCTCATTGACTTTTAAGGTTTAGTACCGTCTTACGTCAGTGGCCGTCAATATAAGCTGCTTGGTTTTAGGGTTACCTTCACCCATAGTGGGTAGTGTTCTACCACTTAGCGAAGGCCAGTGCTCTTTTGTGAAGGTTTTGAGAACAAAGATCAGGCTTTCTGCTACAACTGCCTGTGAAAAATGTGAAATTAATCAGAAGAGTATTGAATTTTTTAGAGTCACATCCTGTTAAGTAAAGTATGAAGTTCTTTAGCTCCAAGAGTACTTGGAAAACAAGGGGGAAAACCCAGTCTTCCCAAATTGCCAGGTACTGGGAAATGCTGGGTCAAGATAAACTATTACTGCACATGGCGACTGTGCGTTGCTGTGTTGTTTTGGTCACTGGCAGAGGTAGACAGGTGTGTGTCAGGGGCTGTGGCACTTGGAGGCGTTGGTGTGATGCTCAGTGGGTTTGCAGGTCTTTTCGTGAGCCTGTATGTTGTTCTAGCGGGCATCTTTATATTAGAAACCTGTCCTCATGGTATTTATTTCCAACTGGAGTTGGAAAGGTCTTTATATTGTTGAAGTGACGAAACACTTGGGGGGACTGTTCTCTCAGCCTAAAGAAGGCGTTTAAAAAAAATAAATAAATAACCTAAAGTGTAAATATTTTCAGTAAAAAGGGTAGTGATTAAAAACACTTTGTTCTTTCCTGAAAGCTTCATCTTGCCAGCAGGAGGAGTCCTGCGATTCCGTTGCTAGCAGCATGCACTGAGTCACTGGGTGGACGTGAAAGAGAAGTAAGGCAAAACTTTTTTCTTTAAGATGCCCCTTGTACAAAGTCAGGTAAACTTCATTTCCCAGCACTAGTAAAATTCGTTACGAGAAGACAAATCTGGAAGTGACCTGTACGCAGGCTAGCTAATATTCTTAGCTTTTTTTTTTTTTAGCTTTTAGAAAAGACTGCATACTAAAAAGGTAGACAGTGGCCTTAGGCTAGAGGTGCTCTGTGAAAAATAAAGCTTTATTTGAGGGACTTGGAACCATTGTAACCATGGTTCCTGTAACAGGGCTTCCCCACGCACGCCTGCTTTCGGCTCCCAAGGTTTGATCAGGATGGGGATGGATTTTGAGGACTGGGACAGTGAGATATAAGAACATCATCCTAGTAGAAGCTGAGTATACACATGTGCCATGTAGTAGAAAGACACTATTTCTGAGGTTTCTGGAAATGCCTGCTGGATTTACTACCAGCGTCGTGCCTGGTGGCCTTAGTACTTTGACTGCAGTTCTGCTGGAGAGCTGCGCTGCTTGAGTGCGGTCAGTCGTATGCTTCCTCAAAACTGAAGACTGGATCTGTGTGCGCCGCGTAGCACGTGTAAGTGCACATCTGCATTGGCTATACCAAACTGCAACGCGGGCACCCCCGCATAAAGAGAAGGGAAGTCATTTTGTGCTGGGCGCTCGGTTTGCGGAACGGTCACTTTTCCGCTTCACGAGGGCTTTCCAACAGGATTGCGAGTAGAGGAGAAGGCAGTGAAAGCATGAGTAGTTCATATCTCAAGAAAACTAATTCTAATATGGTTGGGTTTGGTTTTTTTTTTTTCCAAAATCCTTACAAGCATCCATTGTCAATGGATAGAGGCTTGAAAGAGAATTTTTTTTTTTAATGGCCTAATCTCATTGTGTTTTAAAAATTCTTATTAACAAAATCTGTGGTATACATCCAGTGCATAGAGATGGTGTCTTATTCCTTGCCTGTGTGCAGAGACATTGGGAAAAAACTCAATTTCCTTTATTTCTGTAGTGATTTGTGGTGTTAAATGTTATGTGAAGGGGTGAAATATCTACCAGATGTAGAGCTTCTGAAATGCAGACTCTTCAAGTGTGTCAGAGTGGCCTTCAAATGATCATTTCCTTTCCAAAGCCTTTGTGAAAAAAGGTGTTGTAAGGGCTACCTAGTTGGAGATCTTGGAACTAAAATAAAAGACAGGCATTGTGTCCTAGCGCGTGTCTATTGAGCTACGGACACTTAGGTATTTTAAAAGTATGTTAATGTTTCTGAGGGAGATTGACCAACTGGGAAAAAGGTCAAATTAATAATCTTGGAAGAGTAACTTTAATGCAGCGTGTTTAAAAAAAAATAAAATAAAATAAAATCTGTCCTCTCCGAAGACAGGTATTGGTAAATAAAGGAGTTTTTCTTACCTCTGACAAAAGACTGACTGAAATACAATTCACAGTAGTCAAAGATGGCTAGGGTGTATCAGGCTTCATGCTGCATGAGAGAGAATTTAATCTCCTAGCCTTATCGCAGCATCAGAATATTACGAAAGGAAGTTCTTTTCTCTTTGGCCAGATAAAACCCGTTCAGTTCTTGATCTCACACGTAGATTAGAAAAAAATCCTTTCTTTTTTAAATTAAAGAAATAAATCCTTCATCCTTCCGGGTAATACAATACCATCTGTAAACAACCACGAACACATTAAAGTGAAGCCAAGCTTCTAGTCAACGACAGTGTCTTGACACGTTAGGGAATGAGCGTTAAGTCCTCTCCCAAAAAGCTTGTGCCACTTCATATGGCGTTTGTTTACTTTTCATATAAGAGCTGTGAATTACTTATTGCACAGTTGCAGCCTCTGGCACACTATTGTTCTGTGCCAAGCAAAACATCCACCGGTAGAGATTTTCATGCAACTTTGACAGGGTTTGCTGCTTGGAATTCAGCAAAGCACTGTTATCAAAGATGAATTTGTTTTGCTCTTTAATATTGATAAGGAGACTTGCACCTGGTGTGCACTTTTTAACTCCAGGGAAGGGAAGAAAGTGCAGCGTAATTTTGTTGTTCGTGGATTGTTTGTACCTGTAGCTATTTCTTCCTTTACCCTCAATTTTCTCTAGGGAGAAAGCCACCGACATTTTTTTTTCCTCCCAGAGATGCAAAAAGCTCTGGTCAGTGCCAGCGCAGCACTGACACTGTTACTCACTGCAGAAAGTCAGTTTGTTATACCACTCTCTGGACTTCAACAGATCAGCTTATTCTTAAAGAAGACGGAGCAGAGATAGACCAAGATGCCAAAAAAAATTCAGCTATGGTGAAATTCTGCTCTCTGGACAGGCTGGGAATCTTAAAAACAGAAGGAAGAGCCGTGCAGAAGGTAGATTCTTGCCTCCTCTTTATGTTTTTCCACAGAAGAGCAATGACCAGAAGGTAGAAGTCAAAGTGATTACATGTAATTAATACCTATAAAAATAATTTACTTAACTCATTTCTGTAATGTAGCCGCCGTAAAGAAAGGAGTGTGTATTTAGATCAGGTAAAATCTGGGAGAATTCTTAACTGTAGGAACTGAAGCGTGAGGGATTCTGGAATTGGGGAATTCATAGAAAAATCCATTTCATAATTGTCTACTTGCCAGGTTTTTTTTAATTGTCCCTGCTTTAGCTGGCGTGATACAAGTAGAGGACTACATCTGAGTCTTCTTCTATCTGACAAGTTCCTATATGAAGGTCGCAATCTTCTTTGGGAAGCTTAACCCACAGATTTCTGAGTATGGACCACGTGGGCTAAATTCCAAGAAATTCGCAAGACCCTGAGAGGGCACCTCAGCCAGCAGAGCTGGAATGAGACGGATCCTTTTCAGAAACGTGTTTCTTCAGCTATTCTGTGTAAGTCTGTGCCAGCGCGTGCCCGGCTTTCGATGAACGTAAGTTATGTCTGGCTCAAACCAGTGATTTGCGTGCCAAACTGAGAAACAGATCCGTAACACCAATGTGCAGAAGTTTGACCTCTGCCTGGAGATTTGATAAAAGGATGGTTAAAAACGGTTTATTCCTGCAACCTCGGTGACTTTCTGTGCCGCTAGTTCCGAGATCCGTGGCTGCAGTGGACAGTTGTGTCATTGCTTTGCAAGATGCAGCCTTCAAGCTTTCAGTCTTAGAACAATTTCGTATTTCTCTAGACAGTCTGAAGCTTATTCTCTAATTTTCTTTGCTGTTAACTTGTAAATAGACTCAAACCAGAAATTCTGATTTTGTATTGAACTAGGAGTTTTAAACAAAAAAAGGATGTGAAGGACACAACTTAACAAAACTTTGAATTTCTGAAACAGTGTGGGAGGCCTTGGTGCAAAACGTGAGGCGTGTTTTCTTTTAAGTGCATATTTTCTTTTCCAGAAGGGAAAGCTCGTCGTTCATTTTGTGGAATGGGTAAATTTCCAGAATTATGTAAATTGTGGATCTTCAGTTCTTCTGACTTTAACAGCTTCTTTGGAAAAGTGTTAACATTAATGTAAGTTACTTTCACGGTCATCTCAAATGATTTAAAACCTGTAACATCATCTGTCCTGACAGATAGTGGCGAAATACCTGTTGCCTCCATGTGATAGTGGCAAAATACCTGTTTTCTCCGTGTGATAGAAAAATCTACTTTTTCCAGACCTGGTGAGACCAGAACGGTGTGAACTCTGACAAAAAAAAAGTGTTTTGCTCCTCTGTGTGGGTACATTGGTGAGGCGGGAAGGAATTGACTTCAACCTTTGCCGTTCTCCTGTGTTGCAGCAGGACTTGTGTTACAGCCTCAAATAACTTTATGTAGGAAGGGATTTCTTCGGGGATCGCTTATCTTCTGTTGCTCCGCTTGGATCTTTCTTTTCTTCCCTGCTGGCTATTAACGCACGCCTTAAGGAGCTGCCTTAGTTGGCTTTGAGGTCTCCTGAACTTTCTTCTTAAATCCCTTGGTTTCTTAAAGGGCTTTAGGGTTAGTAGCGTGTAGTAGTAGGGGCCAGCAGGACACAGTACGCAGGGAAACGCATCACAGCAGCAGGGCTGGAGCTGGTGGGCATAGGCAAGAGCTGGAATATAGAGTGTTACTGAGGGGGTGACTCTGGTAGCAGATAGACCTTGCTGAATGAGTATGAATGTAGATACGATGAGTAAAAAAACCACATGGAGCGTGAGGAAGCATAGCAGGTCTGACCTTCCTAAACCTGATTTCATTTGTTCCGACGGTTTGAGGATGGAAAACGGCATTCTTGGCAAAGGAGTTGGATGCTGGCAGTATGTCTGCTCTCCGCTCCCAGAAAGCAAAACTTTGTTGTTTGATGGCTGTGTAGGGTGTCAGCAGTTGTGAACTGCGCAGCGGGACCTGTTGGAAGAAAGCTGGAGAAATGACAAAGGCAAGACGGTGGCATGGGAATGATGAGCAGGTCGGCACTCCGGAGATGGGGAGACAAGGAAGAGGGAAGGAGAGTCAAGTGCAGAACAGCAGAAAGGAAGGTAGGAGAAAGAGGGAGGGGGAAGCCGCAGCTGAACAAGGGAAAGAAATTGTAAAAGCATAGAGAATAGTAGCAGAAANGTGCAGGTAAGCAATTTGCTTTGTGGCTTCCCTCTGTATGTGCATCTTCCTCCTGAAGAAAAGGGCGGAGGGAGAACGAAATAGACTGGCATGCAACTGAGCACAGCAATGAAAAATACATGGGAAAGGAAAGACTAAGGAAACTGACCTCCCAAGTACAGTTTCCTTTCGGTAATAATAGCTTATTTCTGTCTCTTTCTATCTTATGTAGTAGGGAAGGACCTATCTCGCTTCTGCTAATGCATTGGTAAGAATCGCAATCTCACCAAGAGCCTGAGAGGGTGATGAATTTTTGTTTCAACTGTTACGTGGAGTGGTGTCAATCAAAAATACCTTATCTCACTGGATTATGCTGCCTCTTGGAGCTTTTCTCCTGCGCCGCCTGAAATGCTCAGATGTCAGAAGCTGTGTTTCTGCATCTCTTCAGATGATCCAAAGCTAAAAGCCAGGCTGCTCTGCAGCAGT
>RSEF01000004.1:39742840-39812977 GCA_003993805.1 Himantopus leucocephalus | reverse complement strand
ATGAAGCCCTCTCATCAGCATTTTTTTATTATTATTACTATTGTGATGTTGATTTCCCTAATAAAAAAGGGAAATATTAATATCAAAAATAAATTGGGAATGATGCTTTCTGAGCAGAATATGTTTGCTGGGCTTGCAAGGTATCAGCAAGGAGCGCTTGATGCTTTTGAGCGTCTGGCTTTGTTTAGAATATGCAAGAGACAGGCAGCTCTGATTTAGAAAGTGGACTCAGCCTATCTGTTGTTAGGCTTGTTTCAATTTAGAAGCTTAACAATTATTTGATAGGTGAAGTCTTGTTTATTAGACCCTCCTAATATTAAAGTCTGTCACAATGGACCACAGCAGTTTGTTAATATACGATCATTTTCCTTTTAGTCTTGCATGTGGATAAGTATTTTATTTTGCAAGTACCGGCAAGGGGGCTGATCTGATCTTCAAGGTCGTATCTTTTACTCAGCGTCCTGTTTACACAGATGCCTTCTTTAGCCTCTACAAATAGCTGATAAATCCACATGTTCAGACTGAGATGATTATTTCTCGTATGGCAGCTTCAATAAGTAACCTCCTTGTTAAAATCAGCAGTAGCGCTGTCTATGTAAGAGCTGCAATGAGGTCTCTATACTTAATATTTTCAGTGCATTCTGTATGATGCCAGCATGTTTTTAACCTTACTGAAGTCATTTCATGCTTCTGTAATTCATTGGCTTTTTGGTGTATTTATAGAAGCTATTTTTTTCAAGCACTGCAGTAGAAATGATGAGAGCATCTGGTTAAATCCATCACATCTTGTAGAACAACCTCTTAACGGTTATTCTCAGTTAGATGAAATAGGAAAAAATAACCTTGGTAATTGAGCCTTTCCCCCTTTAGATGGTTACACCAATATTTTAAAGGCTTTAGATATTTAATATAATTAGAGTGCCATAAGTGTCACCACTGTGCTTTTCTGTGATGGAAACAGCATAAGTTAGCTATGAGAGCTGTAAAAGCAGAGACACATTTCAGCTTACACTTAGTTCCAGGAAGCTCTGCTTATAACCTCGTTTTACTGTAACGTAATACAAAATGCATCTGAGAGCTTTAATTTTTCTAAAGGAAGTTTTCTTTCTCTTCTGGAATCGTCTAGTTTCTGTGGTGTTCCAGACCAGTCTGTGGAAGCAAATCCACAAGTGGACTGAATTCAGCACCTCAGTCCGAATACGTGACAGGATTAGAGGAAAGGAAAGCAGGTTTGTGTAGCAAGGCAGTGACTTCCCTTGGTTTAGGTTAAAGCCACCTAAGGGCCCTATACTAAGCTGAGAGTTGGGTAAGGGTTTCGGTCCCTCCTGGCTATGTTGTGTCCCTTCCCTTTCCTGCCACAGCTAAGAACATGTTGATGCAGATGTTGGATTCACATTGCAGAACTTGCTTCCTGCCACGGAAGTCCCTGAGTTGAGTGGTGGCTGGTTCACTGGGAATGTGACCTTTCGCATTATCCCTGATCGGGAGCTCCCAAATACTCACGTTGTAGCTCGGTTGGTTTTTTTATGGCCGTTGCAGTGACCGATGCTGGCACTGCATCATGTACCAGAGAGAGGAGGACGTCTGAGGGAGCACGGTCCTTTCCCAATGTTGCTACACCTGCAGCAGGAAGCCTGTGGTGGGGCAGTCCTACCTTGTAAGGGTGCAATTTGTAAGGGTCTAATTTGTGTAATCCCTGTAAAGATGTAACTCATCTGGTGCAGGTTTGGGTGCCAAACAACTTTGTAGTGTTGTGTGCAGGGGATGCTCTCTGGTATTCACTCTCCCAAGCAGTATGGAAGTGGTCTATTTTTGTTACAGGCTTACCTTGACCCTTGGCTGCAAGATGATGTGGAAGCGAGAAAGCTATGATTTGTTGACATTCATATTTGGAAATCTCCCTGAGACGGTGTTGACAGCGGCATCTGTCTGGAGTGACGGAGCGGGGTTGTGTGAGGATTGCTGGGCAGATCAGAAAGCTGAGAAATACCCACCCCATACTGGCATGGAGAATTGATCTCTTTCTTAATCTTTCTGTCTCTGGAAAGTGGTGCCGGAGCAATTTAGAAGGTGATTGTAGACTTGCCAGTTTGCAGCGTTGCCGAGAAACTGGAGGTGAGGCAGGAGTCGCTTATGGAAATGTGATCAGCGTATTTCTATTTGGGGAGCCCACATTCCCGTACTCTTCAGCTTTAGAGGGCTGGGTCCTCAGCTACTGTAAATGGCTCTAGCTGCTTTGATGTCAGTGGAGCTGGGCATTTTACCCGCTGGGTGTTTGACCCTAACACTGGCAGTCAGCCTTCAAGCCAGTGAGCTTGTTTAATACGTGAGGCAAGGCTGCAAAATGGCAACTGGTTTACCAGTTGGTGTTTTCCAAAGAGAGCATGGGTTTACCTTTTAACTTTACTTGCAAGAGATTTTCTGTAAACCCAAGCCTGTAGACCAGGCTGGATTAGGGGAGCCCTTGAAGCAAAGGTGTTGGGTGGTTTGAGAGGTCCTCCCTTCACCCACTCCTGTGTCCTCAGCACGGGTACAGTCCGTGTCATGCTGGGGTTTTTGTGACTGTGTAAATTTGACAGAAAGGGCTCTATTTTGTGCTCTTTGCATATTTCTGCAGTAGTTTCTGTGAGATTACTCTTACTCTAATCAAACATGATTATCTTCGCCTTCCCAGGCACTTCGAGTGCTGGAAATCCATCCGTGCTTTGCCTCGGGCTTCCCTGGGAACAGCTCCTGGCTCTGCTTTGTGTTCGTGTCTCTGTTTCCTGGCAAGGCAGTTGCTGTGACTGCTGAGAAGTCAAATGAGGTCTTTTATTGTGGTTTATTTTTTTCTTGGCACAGTCAGTTTGGTCGCTAGGAAGGTGATGATCCCCATATATCTGAAGGAATTGGAAGACAGTGTTTTAGGAATCCAAAGAAAACTACGTTTCTATCTCCCCTCCCCGTCATTTCCCTTTTCTCTTAATCATCATTTTGTATAGACTTCCAGAGGATTTTCTAATGAGCTTTTCGCCTCCGTGTGTTCCAGTTGCTAGTTATTGACTATGTTGTCCATATGGTGACCTTGAAATGAGAGCAGTGCAGCGTAACTGATGTGCTAGAGTCTTTTGCTATCCTTAACACGGAAGAGAAAGTAAAAATTTATCAGTGACAAGGTTTTTTCATGGGGAAGTTCCTGGGATCCTTCCCTTGTCCCATTCTTTTTCTCCTAGTGTTTTTCCTGGCTTTTTAATATGAGCATGTATATGAATAAATAAAAGTTCCTGCAGGCATCGTATTTTTTTGCACACTACTTTTAAAGAGCTACACTTAGGGGAGCCTTTTTGCAATTTCACCAGATTTTGTTATAGACTCAGGGAAGGAAAGAGCATTTCCACTGTTACCTGTGGACTTTACGCACTCAGTGGAGGCCAGAGTTTAAGTCCTGTAGAAGACACATCAAGAAAAGGGCATTGTAGGAGTACTCATTCTGAATTCCTCTAAGAAGGGTACCCGTTTCAGGAGGAGTTGATTTTACAGAGTCATGGGTGTTTGCTGTGCATCGATGCTGAAATGCCATCTCAGTGATCTGATTGGCGATTGTCTTTCAAACATCCATTACATGATTGAAAAAAACACCATTAACTGAATTGCCCGCCAACTAGAACTGTGCAGTGTGGTGGTTGTTGGAAGGTGCTGGCACACCTAGGAATTCAAAAGTACCAATGCCGATTTTTATTCCCAGAGCCCTTCGTTGCAGTGCAGAATTAATTCTGAGATAAGCCCCGTCGGAGGGAAGGAGACGTGATACTCAGCTTTGGGTAAGCCTTTTGACGGGACATCATTTGCAAAAACTACTGCCGTGTCCAGAATCCATCAAACTGTTAGCAGGGGACCCTGAACGTCCTGCAGAGCAAATGTCTGTGTCGTGGATCTAATCCAGCTTTTATTTGGTGGTTCTGGGGAGCATTTTGACCACATAAAGCTGTTCTGCAGCACTTTATTGAGGCTTGTGTGTCACTTAGGACCCGAACCCTGTTCTGCAAATGTGAAGGGGACTGAAAGGTTTCTCATGCACTGGGCTCCTGGTGTGGCTCCCAACTGGGTGGGTGTGCTGTGAACAAAAGCCAGGGCTCAGGGATATCCACAACAGCTGACTTGCGTAGGGATAAGCACGTACCTGAACCTTAGAAGTGTTAAAAGCCAGTATGCGCATCGTGTGCCAGGTTTTTGAGAAAGGTCTGTGTACCCTTTAAAAAAAAAAAAAAACAACTTGGAAGCTGATCAAAAAGGTGGTTGATTATATTTTTGTGCCCTTAGGTTTACTGGAGATTTGTTTTCTGCCAGATGTTTTGCTGAGCTTATTTTGTGTGCACGAAATCTGAAACGTGATTATCCGTAAAAGCAATATTTTGGGTAGTTCCTTGGCGTAACATTAAAAAAAACCCCAAAACAAACCCTACAGTATTTTTCAGTCCAAACAAAAGAGCTTGTGCCTAAAGGTTTTTTGTTTGTTTTCAAAATGTTTTTTATTTGAAAGCTTTTGGTTCAGTATTTAGACCAGCTCTGCTAAACGTGTCACCTTTGCTGGGGCTGTAGAAGAAGGTACCCTGGAGAGAAGCAAACACTTCTGCTGTCGCCTTAGCTCTGTCACTGACACCCCACCCCAGCAGCCGAGCAAAGTCCCTGCTCCTCTGCCAGCTGAAGTGGCCTTCTTTCTCTCAGCTTTAGGTTATCTCTGCCGCAATCATGTGAACCCGCGCTTGCTGTTTGTGCAGAGCACTTAGGCTGAGGGGACCCTGAGCCCGTTTGGGTCTCCCAAACTCTGTAACATACATGAGAGTTAGTAGTAAAAGTTGCTGGGAGCATCATTGTGAGCAGAGATGCCTAATTTTGTCATTCTCACTTTGAAAGTTTTATCAGAGCTGAGGTCGTCTTGCACATTTCTTTTTACCTCTGTCTTAGTTTCTTCAGACTGAGAAACGTGGGGTTTTTTTTCTCTTTTGAATCTTTTTTTTTAACTCCTGTCCCTCTGTGACAGGAAAGACCAAGGTACTGATCTGGCAAAGCCCCTTACTCAGATGTTTGTCAGTATTTCAGCATCTTGCAGTGGTTTTGGAGGTCAGGAATTGTCCCTTTCAAACGGGTGTGGAGGGAGGCCCGCTCCTCTGTTTAGAAATGACTGTGTAAATGAAAGCAGCTTGTCTCTGAGCCTCCACGTGTCATTCGCATTAAGCATTTATCCAGCGTGGGATCATTTGCCAGCCCCAAGGAGAGGAAATCTAATTTGTTCAAGCCAACAAACTATGGAGAGGTTCAAAAGCTTAGGGCTTGCTTCTCATTGTTTGTCTCAACCAAATTTGTGAACTAGAAATGCAGAGCTGGATTTGCTTTGGAAAGCAGTGATTTATTGTGTGGAGGCAATAAACGTGTTTGCACGACTCCTTTGGGCATGCATAATAGTTTATCTTGGGAACCTACCACAAAGGCATTCGTTTCTTCTTATCTTGCACCAGAGTCCAGGGCCAGTTGCACATTTTTGTTTCTGTTGCCAAAGAACTGGCTGCAGGCAGAGATGAATTAGAGGAGAAATATTTGGTGTCTTCAGGCATTCAGTGTTTGACCTGTTTCCTACCTGGTCACGCTTCCCTTTTCTCAAAGGACAAACTCCTCCAGCTTTTTTCCTTTATTTATTCCCCAGTGAAAGAAAGTAACACACTTCAGGGACACTTTCATTTTCACTTTTTTTAATGTTTAAGGAGTTCAAGTGTGCCGCTAAAGAAAAGTGTCTATGAACATGATGGCCTTGATAAATTTGGCCGTAAGATATAGGAAAAGGCAGATTTGAGAAACCCAGTTTTTGCCTGCTTTCTTGTTTAAGGTGGCTTTGGATCACCTGTTTAAGAAACTAGGCTGACATAAAATTAGCATGGTTTTTGATGGATGGATTAAAATCTAGTGGGATGGTCTAAAAGAACTGTTNGGGGGGGGGGGGGGGGGGGGGGGGGGGGGGGGGGGGGGGGGGGGGGGGGGGGGGGGGGGGGGGGATGTGGGGGGTGCACAAGGATGGAGGGGATCTGGCGGAGAGGCACGATTCCTCATAACAAAAGACTTGAGCTCAATCTGAATCATTTCTTAAAGGGAAGGTTAAGGGGTAATTTGTGGAAGGCTACAGAGGGAACATGAATTCTTACCAGTAAAACTCTTCTGTCCATAAGAAAATGGAGTAGCCAGAAAATGAAAGCTAGATAAATTCAGCTTCGGAATTCGGTACATTTTTACTGTGAAGATAGGGAATCATTGAAACCGTTTCCTGAGATGCGCTATAAATTATTCTGAATCACTAGAAATCTTTAAATCATGGTTGGCTTTTTTCCCTTAAAGTTATGCTGTGCTTAAATTGCAGCTTTTGGACCAGGATCACGAGTTTCTTTATTCTGTCAACCAGCACAGGCCTCCTTGCGTTAAACACCGGGCAAGTTGCATTTCGGTATGAAATCTGTGAAAGTACAGTAGCAGACAGACAGTGTCATGGAGAAGGTGTAGTATTCATCTCACCTACTTTTTAATGTCACACTGGAGGGGAGGCTGAAGTCTTGATTGCACATAAGTCTTGTTGAAGAAGCCGTGTGAAAAAATATACGGAAATAGTCTGCAAACATGGATGGTCGCATTATTTGTGTGCTTCTCAATTTCTTGCTCTGGGAAAAGGGAAGGGAAAGAAAATGGAAAGGAAAGAGGGAAAGGACTCCTTCCTGCCTGCCATTACTGGTAACATCCAGCTCGTTTACAGCCTTTTCTTGTGGGTTATGTTCTCCACTGGCTGGTGCGGCTGGCCAAATGAATGCAGAAGAAGACGGCATAAAAATGATGCGAGATCAGAATTATGGAGGTTATAAGCTTGTACCACATTAGAAACACAGCTTGCGGTAACAAGCTGTGCAGCGTTCTAGCTCCTGAGAGGATTAATTACAGATGGTAGCTGTGACAGCTAAATCAAGTACCTATAATGTTGTGTAAACTTCATTAAACAAACTCGGTAGCAGTGCTGTAATCTATGAGAAATGGGATAGAGTGATGAGGGTAGAAAAGGGAAATACTCGGTAGGAAGTTTAAAAAAATCTTCAGTGTCTAAATCCAGTGAAGCAATTTCTCCTACCTCTTGTGCTTTAATGGTAGAATTTTAAACCACAAGCTTTTAAACTTCTTGTCTGGTAAAGCCTTGGTAGCCTGAATTAATAACAACTTTCTGCTAATGTCTGCCGAGTTCCTCTTAGTCAGCAAGTCCAGTTTTATCTGATATGCTAAATCCTTCCTGATATTCTGCAACCACATGTATTTGATCAATTCTTTCTTGCTTGTGGAAATCTGAGAGGAAAAAGCACTGAAGATCAACTTCATTGTTGCTGCTGTGGTTGATTATGGTACAGGGTTTGTGGGAGGCTTTCATTCTAACTTTGGCTGCAAGTTTTATGTTTTAATCTAAAAGTTAAGCATTTCTGTGTGTTGATATCATAAGCGATATTTTCTAATTTAAAGAAAAGTCCAACAAATGCAAGTTCACCGTGCGCCAGCTGTCACCAGTAACGTGAGGGTGCATTTAATATTGCACCGAATTGTAGGCAACCGTGTGCTGCTGCAGAAGAGGCTGGTCGCATTTTCCCCTGCCTCCCCCAGAGGAAGAAGCCTGAATCAGGGAAAAGTGAATCATTCTCTGCTGATTTAGCAAGTTCAGGTCCCAGGAATGGCAACGCTGGGGCTGGGAAGCGGGGCACGAGGGAGGACGGGTCAGGGAGGGAGTTCAAGATAGAGGCCACAGTTGGATTAGTCCGTCTGTAAATCATAATTTCACCCTTAGCAGCTCAGTTATTGCAGTAGTGAGGAAAGGCGAATTAAATTAACTGAGCTTTTACTTTCCAGACAGAGAGAATTACCTGAGGAGGAAAAGCCAAACTTCTACTTTGAAGCACTTCTGCTTTTAATATGCTGTGTCTTGGTGGCCAGTGCAAAAAGTTTATGTGCTTGTTTAATTCAGTTGTTTGCCATTGAGAAGCTGATGTTGTATTAGACATTCGTGACTATATACACTCACAGCTGTGCCCCTTTGCCTGGTTGAAGAATAAAGCGGATAGCAGTTTGTCCTTGAAGAAATTACAGTATATCTGATACCCAAGGGAGTATTTCTTTTAATTCTCCCTCAAAATAACCCTACCATCTCTCCATCAATCCTTGTCTATGGACAATCGCTTTAATGGTGACTCATGTAGCTCTTTCAAGATCAGGAGGCTAAAGCTAGGCTGTGGATTTTGGGATCCTGATTGTGTTTTGATTCTTTTCTCTGCTATTTTAGCTGTACAGTGGCTCCCCTTGACTTGCAAAGGGTCAGCTGAATACGGTATTTTTGGAGAATAACACTGAACACTTTGATGCATAAATTTAGGCTTGGGAGCTTGACTTTATTCACCTATTTTGGAAAATGTCAACTTCTAAAACTGTAGTCTTTCTCTTGTGATTTGGGAGGGCTTAAAAGAGAAACCAGTCTTGCCTAGTGCTTCTTTTTGATGTAGGAAGCAAGTAAAAAAGTTGTACCGTTTAAATAAAGGTAAATTTCAGGCAACAAAATTATTTCAGCTTTCATATTGGCATTAAATCAGTTTTATTTTAAAAATGCATTTTTGACTTCAAAGTCTTATCAAAGGAACTTGGGATGAGAAGGTTGACCCTGCACTACCCTGTAGGTAAGTGTTCACAGGAATTGCTTCTATTTCCCCACAGTTTAGATGCAGCTGAAGAGATATTTTGGCCTTTGGGCCTCCACAGATAACATGATATAGTCTCCTTCTTTGGCCAGTCAAACACATGTTTTTAGGGGAAGTGTTGGAATTTATATAATTTGTCATAAAATGCTGCAAAATTCCTTTTTCTTTTCCTCTCAAAGCTCTTCCACTGAAGGGAATCCTCAGTCCTGCTCTAAAAATGCTTTGTAGCTGGTTATGCATGCTTCGTTCAGTAGGAAACAGAACACAACCACCAAATGCCGCCTGTTCCTTCCCTCCCTTGCTCTCTTCTCCTCGGCCACGGCCCAGGAGGTCCGTGTGTGTTTTGCACCCAGTGTATGATTAAACTTGAGTAGTTTTACAAAGCTGATGAGTGCAGTATCAATGGGATCTCTGTTAGCTTGTTTTTCAGCAGGAAAGGACATGGCTTTCCTAAGACCGTGAGTTAGGCAAGCGGCCAATCAACTCGAGTACCAAAAATAATAAAATCATGCAAGTCCAAACCCAGCCGAATTGCAAAAGACTTTGAATGGTCCTAAGCTTTAGCCAAAGTGAAGATGGATATTTTTTTTTTCAGGTTTTTACCACTTTTCCCCCCCATGGCCTACTGCTGTGACACGCATTATTGTCTGCAGACCCTGTTTTGGGACAGGTTTTGTGTATTCAAACTTTACAGTAAGAATTTTCTGTTGGATTAGTCAGGCAGAAACGAAATGCGGTTCTGCAGATGGGAAGGTAGTGCACGTTTGCCCTTCCTATAGAATCATGTGCCCTTGTGGTCTGTATTCAGTTTGCCGCCATGGTACAGAGATGGCATTCATCCTGTTTTACAGATGACGTGCTGCGATGCTAAACCATTTGCCCAAAGCCACTTCACAGTCCATGACGGAGCTGAAAACTTCTTTTCTAACTTCTTCTCCATTCTGCAGCCTTCATGCCTGTTTCCTTGAACTTTTCCACTCAGACTTTTTATGGCTGTGTCATTTCTGTGCACGCGTGCATGAAATGATAAACGGTTTGTGGCTCTTTTCCCAAAGGGATGAGGGATTTTACCTTCCTCCTGACTCTCTTGCGGTTTCGTAGGTTTACAAAGCCTTCTATTTGTTTTTATAGCGCGTGGCACTGTGGTGTTCTGCAGTATTAACGCGTGGTCTCTAGGCACGACCGTAGGACAGACTGCTCTTAAACAAGGCTCTTACCTGGCGGAGATTGTCCATTTTTAATCATTACTTCCTCTAAAGCTGACATAAAATGATACGTTTCTGAGGTTAACAAACAATAAAATCCTTTTTTGCAAGTGCAGGAGATAATAATGGTTTGAACTATTGTCTCTTCCCTTATAAACACTTGAAGTACTTGACTTCAATAAGCATCAAGGGCAGAGGCTGTTTTATGTGAGAAAAATAATTTTAAATGGCCCTAAAATCGCAAATTACAGGAGATTGCAAGTTTTCAGAGCAAGACTCCTGCTGCAGTAAATACTTTTTAAACTCTGGCTCTTGTTGGGTGGCTTAATCAACAGCATTGCTTTCAAATTCTAATCTGTTTCTACAGAGGCAATAACAATGGAAGGGTCTTTACTCCGTTTTTTTAAAAAGAAATACGACTTTCTGTTCACGACAGGGTTGGTATGTTGTTTGATGAAGTTTCAGCAAAGAAATCACCCTTTGTATTGGAGTAGCACGAGACATGATTGCCCAAGAAAGACCGGGTCCCCAGGCAGGGCTCTGTTGGCACGGGGGATGTTAAAAATGGCTTCACTAATTCTTTCCTGTTACACTCTGCAGTTCACGTTGCATCTTGTTGCTGCTGCATTCTCCTCTGGGTCCAACGCGTAGCTGAATCGCGTGAGTGAGCCGTGCATTGACCTGAAGTGGGCAGCGGGATGGACGAGTGCTACGTGGGTGCTCTCTGTAGGTCATCTCAGAACAGTTCTTGAACAGGGAGAAATTCTTGTACAAACTAGGGACGTGAATCAATAGGAAAAAGACAAGCAATCTGATTTTCCACATGTTATTAACAAATTTGGGGATTATAAAATGCATCTAGTCTCAGTTGCTTTTTCCTTAAGCATACTGGCAGATACCAGAGATGTAATTGCAAAGCTGAAGTCAATTAAAACATATTTAAGGCCATTATGAGGAAAAAGCATAGCATTTTATATCCATGCGGGCAACTAAATTGCTCTCCAGACTTGATCAAGTTATGTGTAGTTTTAAGTTGAGTTTTAGGAGTTTTGGGAAGCAGTCATGTGAAAAACTGAGCTGATGAAAGGTGGAGAAATAAAACAACAGGAAGGAAGAGTCCAATTCTGATGGTTAAAAGTCCACAAGGACAGAGAAGAAAGACTGATAGATTAGTATGCACAAACATTTAGTCTCCTGCATTTCTTTTTTTGAGTGCTTTATACCTAAAATGAGAAAAGGACTATAAGGATTATGGGCAAATAGGAATTAAAAGTTTGTTTAGACGCTGGTAGGAAGTCTGGTGGGAATGGATGGCGAATACCAGAATCTTTTTGGCAGATGTTAGTGGTTGGGCCGCAGGGGACCTAGATTGCAATCCAGCTTCTTACTTATCCAGCATGGCTGGATAACCCCAGTCGGATGAAGCTGTGTTATCACAGGGAGCGTTGACACGTGGTACGTGAGGCTTTGTGACCGACCTGCTTGCTAAACGCCATCACTAAAAGTACCGGCCCTATTCATAATTGTTGTATAGCTGATAAATGATGTTCAGCGAGCCTGGAAGTGTTCCGTTTGCCTCCTGTCTGGTGGCAGCTCAGTGAATTTTGCATCAAGCGTGCATTTTCTGAAACCGTGCTTGCATTTTAGCCCTGTTACATCATTTTATTTTGTGACTTGCAAAATTTCTGTCTGTGTCTGTGGCTGCTGGAGAAAAAGGCTGTTCGCTTTGGTGGCTGAAAACACTTGGATGTTTACTAGCTGTAAAAATTGGCAAAAAAAAGTACACCGTTTCACATCTGTCAAACTGAAATCAGAAGACGTGACCTGTAACGGGCTCATTTGGTACTCAGGACTTCATAGCACCTTGTCTCCTACCTGATCCAGCAGCTAGCTGTGCATTTGGCCTTTTTTTTTTTCTGTTTTTAAACTTCCTGCTGTTAGGAATCATGAACATATGCCAAGAGATTTTTATATTAACTATACGTGCAGAAGTGGGCATAATGCAGACTTTTTTACGATAGGTAAAGGAATAATTGTACCTACAGCATTATTGTGTACAATTACATAGACTAAATGCTGCAAAGATCTAACTTGTAGCACTATTCCTATTCATCTTATCATACCTTATTCATTAAGGTAAGGAATGTGTAAGTCTGCAGGATCGAGAACTTGTTCTGACCAGAGCTGTTCTTGCTTAGGGCTGGCCATCTCGGAGTGCATCGCATTGTAACACCAGTGCATTCCCAGTTGCCAAGGTATTTATTTTGCATGTGAAGGCTTTGTCGAGCCCAGTAAATACTTTTCTGCAGATGCCCTGGAAAAGGAACATTCCTGGAGAAATCTGAGGTTTGTCATCATCTATTTAACACCTTTTTCTTCCTGTTACTTGGAGTTATCTGTATCATTGCGACTTGTGCTTGCTCAGGAAAGGTATTTTCCAAGAAGAGCATTTTCTTGTACTGAAGTTAATTATTCACAAGAATTGCAGAGTTTATTCTGTCTTTTTGTTCTCATACCAACTGCCGCATCTCAAGGGTATTCGCGGTAATAGAAAAATCTTGCGTAGACCTTGCTTAGTTTTTTGCCAGTTGCTAAATGCGGTCTTTTTCCTCGAAGTGGGAAATAGCTGTGTCTTGTGAAATATGAGCGGACANGTGTCTTGTGAAATACGAGCGGACGATTTGTTGTGTGTTGAGAACTGATTCTTTGACTAGGAAACAGGAACAACACCAAGTGATTTTTGGAGACTCCTCTTTGTGCAGAGCCATTGTGTCTAATAAATTCTACTTGTTGCTTGCGCTTTGTGAAGGTACTTTGTGTGTAAAATGTCTAGCGCAATTAACAGATGACAGAGTAAAATGAAGGGTGTAGGGTCAGCTTACAAATATTGGCATCTCTTCAATGGAAAGCTGAGACATAAATCACCATCTGGGTCAGACTGCAGCCTGCTCTTATTAAGAGCCGTGAATGGGATCACAGGTAAAGCTCTCCCATCCGGGCAAACATCACCAAAAAGGGCAGACTGCCATGCCTAGCTGATTTCAGTGGGGCGTATAGGGAGAGCTTGCCTTATCTTTTTCAATCACGATTTGCCACATTTCCCTGCGAAAGACAACCCTGTTAGAATTAAGAGAAAACCTAGCTAAAAGCATGGATTTTCCTGATTGGGAAGGGCAAAATCTAACCTTCTTTTTAGCATAAAGGAAACCTTTATTTTAGGTGACTGAATAGTCAGACTTACTGAAATTGGGATAATCCTTTTGCATTGAATCAAATTATGCTGTCTTATGTTTTGACACTGCTCCTGGATATGGGTAAGATTTGGAAACCTTTGCCTCCTGTGTAGCTTTTACTGGGCATAAAGCAAGAAAACATCTGAGAGAGCTTCTGTGTTTCACAACCATCATCTCTAAGGGTAAGCTGCATAAACTGTAGGAGACCTTGATTCATTCTGCCCATTGTGCATGCTTTTTCTTTATTTGGGTCCTGCCATAGACTTTTTTCTTTGGCAAATCTCGCACTGAAAGTCATCTAGGCATTAGCAGTTGGTAATAACGAACTCTACCTTTTGTTGTCATTCATCTTTGTTCCTCAGCTTGTTGTTTTGTTAGTAGATCCAACCTGTGCTTCTTGTGAGGCACCTTTTAAATTGGAATTTTAAAAAGTATATTTTAAATTTGTTTCTTCTTGAAGTGTCTGTTAAATATCTTATTTGAGGTTTGGGTTTTTTTTTTTGTTTTTTTTTTTTCGAGGTTTTTTAGAGCAGACAGTCTCACTGTTGTGCACTGCTGGGAACTGTGTTTCTCCCTGGAGTTCCTTTGGATTCTCAATGGAGAAGTGAGACTCTGTGCACATCCAGGCTGCCAACCCAAATACCCAATTCAGCTTCCATTGTAGAAGCTGTGCTGCTAGAGGGGCAGCATGAGAATAGGCTGTTAGGCATGGAATGGGAGCTGATGCAGGCTGGAATGTGCAGGGTTAGATTTCAGCAGGAGAGAAGAGGTTCCCCCCCTTGCTTCTTTTTGGCTCCTCTTTGGCTGGAAAAGGAATTTGTGTGAGAGGAGAGGCTTCTGTAGCAAGAGATAGATGCTAGCAGAAGTTATGCTTGACAACCAGCTGGGACTTGAATGTCTCTGTATCTATGTCTAGTGTTTCTACTTCGTATTTTCCTGCAGATATTCTTGGTTTGGGAGAGTTTCTTCCACATAATAGCTGTTGGTACCACGCACAGACAGATACTGCATAGTACTGAAATCTCCTAGATGTAAAAGTGTCCTGTTCTTGCATGATGCTTTTCAAATGGATGAGTGCCAAAGAACCTTCAGATCTATAATCCTACCAGAAACAGGTCTGCAAAGACCATACCTCTGACTTCAGCAATGTTCAGTGGTTCTGTCTGTTAAAAACACCCTGGGAGTCCGTGCCAGAGGGAAGCCTGCTGTCAGACTGAAGGTCTTGCCTTATATTTTGATCGCAGAGAATATACATGGAATGCGACCCGGTGTTGCACATGTTATCTGTGAGCACCAGTCTTTGTTTTCCTATCTGTCTGAACAATCCTGCTGAGGTTTGAAGAGAGGACAGCAGTGAATGTAAATCATCATTTCATAGACACAGAGAAGGGCAGCGTGCGCTGGGCGCGCTTTTATATTTTGGTTAGGGAGGCAGATGCTGAGAAAATTCCCGCCTGAAATTGAGATCCCAGCCAGGACAAAATGCTCCCCACCTCACTGCCCCTGGAAAACCGTAAAACGTGGATTCTTTGGGAGGGTTTCCAAAAAGTCGCTTTGTCAGGACAGTTTGGTACTTTGGGGGTCAGTTCTTTTTTTCTTACTTTAAGAAGTCTCAACTAGGTTTTCTGGCCTTCTGGGTAAACCTTGTCTTAATTTGCATCCCTCTTACCTGCCTTTGACTATGGGAAGCTTCTAATTAGGGGAAACATTTAAATGAAAAGCAATTAAAAAAGGGTTGTTTCTGATGAGTTTTTGACACTGGTGCTCGTGCTGGGAGTGCGAACGTAAAGGAGGAGGGTACTGCGTGTGTGCTCTACGGGGCTGAATAACTGGAGGGGTTTGACGGATCTGGTTAGCCACTGGAACACATTTTGCAGCTTTGGGCAACAGTGAAATTACTGTTGGCTCTGTCGTATTTTTTCACAGCACTGCGTGGCGGGAGGTAACAAGCCGTATCTGCTGCACACGAATGGAGAGAAAAACAGCCTCAGAGTCCCTCCCAGGAGCTGCTGCTTGGCTTAGAATAAAACACTGGCTGCAGAGCAAGCCACTTGGCTGGAGGCTTGCTTTAGATAACTCCTCACCCATAATAATGGGATTTGTCGGGACAAGGGGAACCGGGTTATTTTGGGGACTTTGCAGGCAGCATAGAAAGCTGGTTTTGGGAGAGGTTGGGTGTAACTGTTCAGAAGTCTTCAATCAATAGGAGATGGTGTTGCAAAGAGTCTTATTGATCAAATCTGCACTGTTTGTTTGACCAGCCTGAAATCAAATTGACCTGCGCCTTTCTTTAGAATAAATTGCTGAGCACTTACTCAAATGAAATTATGAGTGCCTGTTCCAGCTTTGACAAAGAAGTATGATAATGAATGTTACAACTCATACAACTGTGGTTGACGTGATGCATTTAATTGCAAGTTCCTGCAAGTAAATGACTTTTAGATATCATGTAAAGGAATTAAACCCTAATGGCCTGACCATATGATACAAAGCCCTGTGACAATTGGATGGATGATAATGGTTCCCTGTGGTCGCTGGAGATGTAAACGGCCACTTCACAGACCATTTTCCCTGCAACTGTGCTTTAACTCCGCTTGTAATTGAAGGATTAGTTGTCCTGAATTTAACCAGATATGAAGAGGGAAGGAGAGAAAAAGGAGAGAGGAAGCCTATACTTGCTCATGTGTCTGTAAAATGCTGAACACACAAAGATCAAGTAATTGAGACAAGCCAAATGTTTATACAAGGGCATTTCTAGTGCCCCCATCCTTAGCAGGACTGAAGTTCAGTTTGCCTGGAGGATAGGATGAAATGAGGTGATTGTAGACCAGAGACTTGTTTTATGTTGTTTATCTGAAGGAGAATCAAAGCAGGGCAAGGTACAGCTTTGATGCAGGGTCAAACGGGGGTTTTGTTAAGTGCAGCTTTTGTTTTTGATTCATTAGCTGGAAGGAGAGCTTGCCTGGATGAACACCAGCAGGAATAATGGTTTTGCTGGGAGAAGAAAATCTAACAGTGGAGTAAAGGGTGCATTTCTGCTTTGTTGGACTCCAGTATTTAAGAAGTGAGGAATTACAGCTTTATTTCTGGACTGCTCATTGACAGATGGTAAAGTGGCCGTCAGACGGGCAGCCGTCTGCCATTACCCGGTCCCTTTTAAAGAATCTATTGTGGGGCACCTTCTCTGGTTCCTCTCAAAGTTTTTTTTCTGAACTGGCAGAAAGGAGATCCCCTTATGAGGAAGGTGGTTTTGCTCACTATTATAAATTACCTCCTGTCTATTAGCACCTTGATATGTTTCAGAGTGGCACCCTGTTTGTGATTAGGTGTACTGAACAGCCAGTGTTCTCCTTGAGTGCCAGCAAAGACACCTGGCTCCTAGAGACAGAGTTTGGAGATTATGAGGGATCAAGCAAGTTGTGTAACAGTACGCTAGTAAATCATCGATGCCTAACACTTCTGTTTTAAAAAATGCTAATAAGGAGCATGTTGTAGCCAAAACTTCCATAGATAGCTTAGTTTTGGCTGCTTCTGTCTGTTCTGATGGAAGTGATTAAAGATCAGTTCATCCTCTTAAGATTTCATTTGGTTTTGTCTATTTTGCTGAAATTGTCATTAAAGGGGACACTTATTTCCGAATGTGATTGAGACATGTGACTGTGTAGAAATAAAGCTGACACTACCAGTTCATTTTATGAAGGCCACCAAACAGGAATGACCATCATTCCTTACCAACTTGCTGAAACAAAAGTGGAAAGCTCTGCTTTTCTGCCAGTTTCCTAAGAGGTATGGTTCCCTGCTGTCTCCTTTCTTTGAATTTGTGCAATTTGCCATTACATTGGAGCTATGGACGAAGTACGAGTATTGTATGTGACAGGCTGCTCCTCCTAGGACTTCCATCTTGCATAAATCACTTTTCTTATGCCTCTCTATAAAATTTAAATGACATCTGGAAGGAAGGGATTTGCCAGACCCATCCATCTGAAATATTAAAGTTGTTTTACATTACATTGGCATTGCTCAAATCAAAATCTCAGCTCTTGGGATGGGATGTGTGACCAGCTAAAAATTAGGGTACAGCATCCACGGGAGACATTTTGGAGAGAAAAGGTAGTATTATTTTTCACCTTAAGCATCTTTGAGCTTTAGATTTTCTTGTAGCGTTACGCTGGCTGCTGTGACTCTTCACTGAGAGCAATGACTCCTTGCAGTCCTTGGGTTTTGGGTCGGCAAAACTGACAGGCTTGGGTCCGCCTTAACTTTCTGGTCCATTAAGAAAGAGTCCCTGGCTGCCAGCTTTGAAAGATAGCATGGTAGTAGTGGTTACCTTCAGGCTGCTTGCGTTTTTTTTTCTTGTGCTGTTTGAATGAATAGTTGGCAGCACCAAAATTATGGAATGATTTCAATCCAGGAGCTGAGGGTTTTACCACCCTGTTATTGTTAGGTGTTAACGAAGCCGCATACAACACAATGCAAAATGATTTTCCTTTGAACAGTTAGTTTTTGGAAACAAATGTTTTGGTGAGACAAGATGGTTCACTGGAATACTTCGCTGTGTTTTTCCTCAGAGGTATTTCAAATCAGCACTAAAATGTCACCTCCTTTCAAACTGTTTTTACATTCTGGGAATATTAAAAAAACTTAAAAATTAGAAGATTCGGAGACTTTGTAACCTGAAAATTTTGAAGACATTTGAATAATGAGATGGCACCAAGATGGCAAAATTTGGATTTCCCTTTTGTCACAATGTGACTTTCCACACCCAGTAGAATTTTGAAAAATTACTGAAAGTAGCAGAGCTGACCAACAAAACAAAGCAAGCGGAGGGGAAAGTGGGAAAGGGTAGATAAAGTAAAATAGGCTGAATATTAGGAATTTAAGGCATGAGGGCAATAAGAGAAGGAAAAATACTAGGGAAAAGAAATGCGAAATGCTGGGAAAGAAGGACATTATAGGAAGATGTGGAAAATGCTTCCCTCCCCCAGATTCAAAGCATTTGAAATAACATTTGACATTATCGATTTTCTGAAGATACTCTGCCTTTTTCCAAACCAGCACCTTGCCAGGCATCTGAATTTCAGTTCGGTTCCTTGAGTACGCGTAGCAGGGCTTATTGGGGTCACAGCATAAGGCTGGATTAACATTCCTCACAGGCTCGCATTTTTGGATAGTCTGTGTGACCTTTCTTATCCTCTGCTGTGTGGTGGGAACCATGTGCTGATGATTCCTAGCAGGTGACGTAGCTGGAGGAGATAGATTATTGAAGTGCCAGTCCCTTTTCTTTACCCTGGCCACGGCTTGGAGAGCGAGCAGGGAGCCTGGGGGCCTGTCTGCTGTCCTTCTGCCCCAGGTTTTCTTTCTTTTTGCTCTTGGAGCCAGATATGTTCACTTCAGCATGGCAACATGAGTAAAACCCCATCCTTTCCTGGCATCCTGGATGAGATATTTTCGTTGTGCTTGCAGAGGCAATGTGTAAATGCAGTAAATGTAATGATGTATGGATGTATGGATGACTGCTACAGTAGTTATACTGGGGTAGCTAATCCTCTTCCTAGAGAGGAGAGTGTCTTATTTTATAAAACTCTATTTTCACAGTGCAAATTGTGGGGTGGGGAGGGGTGGGGTGGACACGATATGACTTGTGCACATAGCTCATGGGCACTTTAATCTTGGTATACTGTGTCTTCAGACATGGGAGTGGTACCCAGATTAATCATGCAGGTAAGAGTAGTAAAAAAAAATCAGTGTGTTGGCTTGCTTTCAAGCCAAGTATGCTCTGAGCTAGGCTCCGAAATTCTGCATCTCTCTGTTCCTCTTCAGGGGATGGGAAAACTCTGCAGATTAATAATGGGATAAGAAGCAATTTTTTATCCCTCAGGAGATCCCTGTTACCAAGAACGGTGTGGCTTGGCTGTCTTAATGTCTCAGCCCGGTGGGGGTTGGTATGGGATGGGGAATTTGGGATTTCCCTTGAGCAATCTGCTTTTGCAGGGAGAGCCAAGGCTTTCATCGAGCATCTTTCATCAGCTGAAAGAAGTGGTGCTGCATGTAGGCACCCTCCCTCAGCTACACGCCATGCTTTGTAGGCTTCAAAAAGATGGACGCTTCTTTGAAGGTGGGGGGAAGCTGAAGAATTTTTAGTCTGCTGTGTTTGAGAAGAGTTACGGGTTTGCTTTTGGTAACCCTCTGTTTTTTTAGGAGTCTGTTCTCTATTTGGAGCTGCCATGTGCGTGTTTTCAAGGGGAGGATGCTAGATGGCTGCATTCAGGCNGGGAGGATGCTAGATGGCTGCGTTCAGGCTTCACAGGTGTAATTCCCACTTGGTTTGGCTCCTATTTTAACATGTTTGTCCTGGAAGGTGATAATGCAACCGCTTCGCACTCGTCTGTCACTGCACTACCTCTGTTTAACGTTTCAGTGCTTGTGCAAGGACGGTCATTTATTCTTACAAATACGAGACAACCATAAAATGAAGCTGGTGAGTCGACACTGCCAGATGTGCGTGTTACAGCCTTTTGTACTACTAATGCCAAACTGTGCTGTGTCATCACAGCTGATTCTAAACCTGTATGGAGGCACAGAAGTTTAATGTAAGTCCAACTCTAGGATATTACATGGTGATCTTTACATTTTTTGGCTAGAGAGAGGAGACTGCTTGAACTCTTTGGCAAAGGAATGACACTGCCCTGCACAAAAACGTTCTTGTTTAGGCCGTTGAGGGCTACGTTTATGATAGCTTCTTTCAGGCTTTCTCAGCTTGCAGAATAAACCCATAAACCTGTACTTCAGGTCCCAGAACTTGAAAGTAAGATTAATAGCAGGACTTAAACACCTATCAGATGGATTTAAAGTGCAGTATTTACTGCAATGTAGAAGAGAGCACCGAAATACTTAATGTTCCCAAACCACTGAAAAACGGGGTGTCTCACCATGACTGTACATTATGGTGGTTCCTTTCCAGAGCCTTTCTCATGGTGCTGAGCAGGAAGCATTAGGTCCAAGTTCAAGGCTGTGATTTGGGCTGTGCTTCCTGCTGTTACTTCATTTACTCTGGGCAGCTCATTGAGAAGCAAAGTTTCTTGGATTCAGGCAAAATAGGGCCATCTGGAGAATGGCACTTGGAGATGAGAACGGCCCACTGTTTCTGAGGACAGCTAATGCCGCCATAGCTGTCTCCTTCTCCAAGTGAACGGTGGGGTGGACCGGCTCTGGTGCTGAGGTAAGGTGGGAGGCATCTGCTTTGTGTTGGTACAGTCCAAGAGCTGTGCCACATCCAGGCAGTGTTGAACTGGGGAGTCACGGTCGTTTCCCTGCAGGCAGGAAAGGGGTAAGCCTGGCTGCGAGTTTCACTCCGGTGACCCACGTTACTTTCCTTTTTTCATTTTAAGATAAAACTAACTAAAGTTGCAGGGAAGAACGCAGCCTCTGGAGGTCAAAATCAAATGACAGATGCAGGTGTTTGGAAAATCCATCATGCTGTTGTGTGTAGACCTCTTAAAAGCATGGCAGTGCAGAGGAGTGAAAGAGCAGTGCTGGAGAGGGTAGTTTGCCTGCTTGCTTGTCTCTGGTGGTGGCTGTAAAATAGAGTTATTTTTCTTGAGCTAACCCTATCATCATTAATATAGCGTGGATTCCTCCCTGGAGTCGTATCACCTATTCCTTTCATAGTACTCGGAACAACGTTGCATTTGCACATGCCCTGCATCGTCTCTGCAGCATGTCACCTGTCTTAATTACAGCCTGTGGCAGATGCTTCCAGGTGTCTCATGACAGTGGAGATGGTTGATTATAAGTTTCTTTCCTTCTCAAATTCCTTGCATTCTCAACTGTAATTGGTTATGCCATCTTTACGGTGCACCTTAGTGAAACTTGGAGTATGTTTTGTTTTAACATCATTCAGGCTAAGAGGCTTGTGAATCTGTGGTGTCTTTGAGTTCAAATCAACATTTATTTGTGTATTGAGGTTTTATTTCTCCCTTTCCAGATTATCATGTGGCCATAGGTAAATATCCTACAGAAAAGAAAGTGAAATCAGTAGTCTCTCATCTCCCAGTTCAGTTTTATTTCCTTGCTGGGGGGGAAAAAGAGGGAAGAAGAGGGAGGAAAAATGTAATAGAATATTTTTCTAAATCCCTTACCCTTTTTTATTGTCAGGTTGAGCTTTATTTACGTGCTGCTCATTTGAAAAGTAGGGGAAGTAACATGTAGACAGACACGTGAAAGTATTAGAAGCACCAAGGCTTTAGCGGTGGGAATTCCCATCACCAAGGTCTTCGGGAGAGATGGTTGCACTGAAACAATGCTTGTGATTCAAGTTGCTGAAAGTACTTCTCAGGTCTTGCAGTTCTGGGAACGTTCCTTTGTGCTTCGCTGCGGTGTTCTTAGAAACGGGTCTTGTGCAGCAAAGGATCAACTCACTTTTTCTTTGGAGGTCTTCTTCCTTATAACTAAGTTCATCCATGCAGTGAGATAGGTCACATTCATGCCTTTTGTGGGATTCCTATAGCTCTAGGAAGTCTCCAGGCTGCCGATTACATCAGCTGCGTTTATGGCACTCTGTGAATTGGGCAAGATGAAGGTGAGGAAATGAGAGTGTCTTTGAAGCTGACCGTGCACAGGGATTCCAGAAAGGGGTCAGATATTTTATGGGGCTCGTTATGCAGCTAGTGCTGATCAAACTTCTTAAAGGCTATGAAATCTCTAACTTGTGGTCTTGACGCCACAACTAGACACCCCAGTGGGCTTTTGTGATGATATTGGAGGACTAAGCCTTCTTAAAAACTTACTGTTTTCCAGGCCACGTTGCACACATCAGCCAGCCAAGCTCCTTCGCCTGTTTGGTGAGGACAGTAGTTTTTCCCTCCTGACAGTTGCTTGACAGTGTGCCTAGGAATAGATGATGCGTGCCCTGTCGTAGTGTTACTGCTTGGCTGCTCTGCATTAATCAGTTAGCAGAAACTAANTAGATGATGCATGCCCTGTCGTAGTGTTACTGCTTGGCTGCTCTGCATTGATCAGTTAGCAGAAACTCGGATCAGGAAGAACCTGGCCTAAACTTGAAAGAGAGAGACAAAAAAATGCAAATAGATTTCTTTTTAATGTGTATTGAGGTGATGCTTCCAGGTTTCTTATTCTGAGTATCTGAGTAATGGCAAAGTGAACAAAATGCTGGGGCAGTCATCTGTGCAGCAAGCAGATAAGCCTGGTTTTATCCGGACTCTTGAAATGGTGTTATCCATCCGTGCACTTGGAAAAGATGGCCATGAAGTATCCACTCACCATAACCTTTTCTCAGCAAATTTTCGTGTTTGGCGGTGTGTGTGTGTTTACCTGCAGGATCGTACCTTTCCCCACACCAAGAAGAGGATGAGTGTGATAGCTCTTCTGCTTTGTGACCCTCGCACAGCCTGTGGTTGCCTGTGATAGAGCTGCAAGGTAGATTTAGTGCCCTGCTCTCCCTACAGCTGTCCTCATTGCGACTCCAGACCGTAGTCCTCCCTGTGAGCAGGTGGATAGGTGAGAGAGGAGTGGGAAATGCACTCTCCACGCTGGTATTTTCATCCTTAACCCACTCGGTAGAGAGGACAATTCCCTAAAGAGGGTTTCTTGTGTCACTTTTCCTAAATCTCTTCTGAAGCTGTGCATCATTCAGGGTGTAGGCAGACATCAGGCATGGGATTCTTCCTAGACTTTCTCAAAGTAGATGCAGCTGCAGGAAAACTAAAAACCTTATCAGGATCCTGCAGGAGCCTGCAGTTAAAAGCATTGTGGAGGTGTTTCCTAAGCCCTGTAAAAACTACCTGAGCAAAATCTTGAAAAATGGTATTTCCTTCTTCGATGGAAAAAATTAGTTCAAAATACCTGGGCTCTGTAACAGTTAATCTGTTTCATATCTTCTTTAAGAAGGAAGAAACAAAACAAACAAACAAGAAACCAACAAAAAACCCAACCAAACAAAAAACCCCACAAAAACAGAAGAGAAGAAAATTGCAAAGAAGAGTTATCACAGTGTCATTATTAAATTTGTAATGAGGCAGCGATTATTTCTAGCCAAGCGTGAAGTAGCACGACAAGAATTAGCTCACACCATGTCAGTGAGCAATCTTCAGACTGGCAAATATCCATGGCAGCACTGAGAGTGATGTGATGAAAGCGCTCTGTTAGTCTCGTGTCTCTGAATGCGTGTGGACATTGATGCCTGAGGCTTTATATACCCAGGGGATGCGCTTTGAAAAACACATTAGCAAGCATTCATTTAAGCTTATTAAGGAAACAGAATTAAAATGGTTAACAAAAGCAAATTCTCAGGTGTTACTTTCAATAATATTCAGCCCATTCTTGCACGCCTGAGGATGGAGGGAAAATGCATTTTCTTCTTCAACCTGAAGTTAAGGGATGCGTATGTTTTGCCTCTGCTAAATGTTTCGTAGAGCAGCTTCTGTAGATTAAGACAGCACTACAGTGAAGGAATAAAGTGCTTTGATATAAAACTGTCCCTTTTATAAACGAGGAGCGTTGGAGAGATTTAAGGACCACCCGGTCTGTTTTCAAGAGTCTAAATAAGTGCTTATGCATGTGCTCTTTCTTACCCTTGCTGCTCCGGTCACCATTATGGGCTTGCCATATAAATTGTTCCCAAGCTTTTATCACAGATTTATTCTGAGCAAGATGTTAAGTACTGAGAAGGGGGTGAGAGAGAAAAATTCATGTGCATGAGCCATAGAGGTTATGGTAATCTTTGTCCCTTAGCTTGCTTCTATTCTGGACAGTCAGGTTTTGTAAAATTGGTTTTTCTATAGAGGAAAACTGTAGTAAAGGGAGCAAATTGGAGATGTGCAAAGTACGGATTTTATTTATTTTCAGAGCAACTCCTGACATCTCCCTGGCATTATATTGGGAGAGCAGTTCATAGAATCATGGCGTTACACATTCTTACACATCAAAAAAATAAATATGCTTTAGATAGGATTATTAGGGCTTTAATTTAAAATAAATATATTTTTTTTGCCATGACCTTTTATGTAGTGCTTCTGAATAACGAGAGTAAAATGAACTGTTACAGCAGGAGCCCAAAGCCATCTGCAATTTATTTCCTGTCGAATGCTGCCACTTACCAATGGATAATATGATTTATTTCTGGCTGATGGCCCATCATGCTAATTAACACAACAGTACTTCTGCTGAGACCCACCGTGCCCTGTTTTTCGCTTTTGTCTTATCTGTCTCACCAGAGGGAGTTTAAACGCCTTACACAACTGTTTCTTATCCCTGCCTCCCCAAAAAGCAATGGCTCATGATTCATCTGACCACCCTTTGCAGCCCTGTAGTTATTTCTTGCCTCCACTTCACCCGCTGGCAAAGACCACTCCTCTGTAGGTGTTCTTCAGCAGTTTTGGCTTCTGCTCCCTCAGCCTGCTCCCTCCTCTTGAACCTTTGTCGTGTTTTCCGATGCTAACTACCTGGCGCCAACCTGCAGTTGAGGGTGTAGACCAGATCTGGCTGATCTTGTCAACATTTTCAGTACTGTGAGTCAGTCTCTCGTGATTTATTTTAAGGAAAATACTGATGGATGGCGATTTTGGCATTGGATAGCTTACAGGTTTGTTGCTAAAAAGGGGATTCTTGGCGTTGGATGTGGATGGGTTCATAACCTTAATAAAGAACAGTACTGGGCTTGCTGTCAGCAGCCTGTCGGACTGGAGTACTGTGGCACTGAGTGCCCAGGTGAAGTATGGAAAGGTGGTTCTTGTTCTGTATCATCATTTCAGGGTGAAAATGCAGCGAAGTGGACATATTCTGTACTTCCCCGCATCACGGCAAATTTGCATGTTTCTCTCCATGAATCCCTGTCACAGTTGGTGACCGGTTGCTTACAGAAGCAATTGCCCTTGGTTCTTCAGGGATGTGTTTGTCCCCATCCCCCCTTTTCAGCCTTCACTGTTTCCCATTTTCAGCTGTTTCTCATTGACTTCTGAGTCTCTCCTGTACTGTTGTAGAGCGATGCCGTTGTGCGCTCTGCTGCTGAATGTGCCCTCCATCAAAACGAGGTATTTGGCTTTCGGTTAGTATTACCTTGAATGAAAGATTTCATTGCAGGCGCTTGGCAGTGGCTTTTCTCGGGGCAAGTGACGTCGTGCTCGTTAGTCGGGCTGTCACTGAGCAAGGCAGTGTACCAGCTGGTGTTCACCCTTCTCTCTGGCTCCAGCTAGGTACGCGTGCAGGCCTGTGCTCTTGTTATTTAACAGTGCAGTAAAGAAAGAAGCAGAGCAAGAGCTAACTAGCTGTAATTCTCCTCAGCTTGTTTTGCATGGGGTACACTTTGTTGTCACTGTAAAAAAAAAAACCCAAACATCGTTTTTAGAGCACATGCGACCCAGTGAATAGTAAGGGCCGTATTGTTTAACTCAACTGCTTCTTGTCTCCTTCCTCCCACGCTGTCACTCTTGATCTGTCCTGATAATCAATCGCCATCCCAGCGCATGTCTTGGAAACAGTTTGAACTACGATTACAGGCATATGTCATTTTTGCTTTAGGTAGTGCGTGTGCCAGAGGAGATTATTGCTTTCATTGTGGTGTACACGGATGGAGGGACGAGCACAGAAAAGTCTTTCCTTGTGTCTTCCCTACTTGTCCAACAGTAACATTGCTGGGAGTTACAATCTGACATTACAGTGGGAGGGTTTGGTTTTTTTGAAAATATTTCTCATTACCTGGGGTTTTGTTGGTGGTTTGTTTTGGGGTTTTTTTTAAGTCAGCCAGGAAAGAAAGCCAGTTCTGGCATACTTCACGGTGAAACGGTTGTGTGTAATGTTTTTCTGCACACCCTCCAGACAGTCAAATGTACTGATAATGCAGATAATGACTGGACAGATGAAATCCCTAAGTCAAACGGTAATAAGAAAAAATGTACTGCTGGAGGAGTCGCTGTTTTTCAGGTGTGATACCAGCCTGTCACAAGGTAGTACCCCCATCTATCCTGACATTTCCTTCCAGTACCTTGTCCCTTTCCCTTCTAATCACTTAATAGAGGAACTTCTTTCACTGTAGGACGCTTAGACTGATCGTTTGGGAAAACTGTATTTCTCCATTGCCAGGACCTCGCGCTCTGTTCTGCTGCTATACCTGCTGCTGCAGCCTCCTACTGATACTACCCTTAAATGCAAATATTGTTGGGCCGACTGTTTGATTGAAATTCCCCCTTTCTTGCCAGACACTCTCATTGTGTTCAAGCATCTGTGCTGATCAGTTCCACGCCGATCACTTCCGCAAATGAACATTTTCCACCCATCCTTTAGGAGCTGGGCAGTTGTATTTAATACATCGGGGTGTGTGTTCTTTGCACGCACTGTCTGTTGCTATTGTGAATCCAGTTATTACTGTATTTTGGTTCATCAAAGGTGAGTTTGTCAAGATAATCCCTCCCTCTGCGGGGCAGAGAGGAATAAATGCTTTTTTGTGTTACCCGATTAACACATGGGGAGAAGGAATGCTAAACACTGCTATAAAATAGAGAAGTAAGGCAAAAGATGGATGGTATGACACGTTTAAAAAGCTCTGTCTTTTATTACATCTTACATATCAAAAGTGGTCAGAGAGACCTCTTTCCTTAAAAGACACACACAAATACATATATCATCTTTACCCTTTTCAGGATATTTTAAGCCTAATTTTGTTTTCAAGCCTGTAGTTTCTGTGTGCCACAGTCAATTAATTTAATCATCTGTAACAGAAGGCAACGCGGAGCCTGTGTATTGGAGTAAAATACTAAGCTCTTACATACCTTTTGCTGCCATTAATTTCAATTTGTTTGGTCATAAAATTACCACCTTGTTAAATCTTGACAGCTACCAGTGAACCAGAGGCTCTTGAAACAATACTAGAGGACATGAAGACAGCCTGCAAAATCCCTTTTCCTACAGGCCTTTCCTAATAATTTTTCTTCAGTAATGAAGTCTTTGTTCACAAAGATTAATGACTCTGCAGGACTTTTGCGGGAGTCCCCTTCCCCCTTTGAAGGAAAGAGAGAACCAGTTTATTAATCTGCTGCACAGGGAGCTGAGATTGAAGATAAGGACATAAAGGGTTGTATTTTCCGGGAGCGGTATGAGACATTACTGTGCTTGGATCCACAGTAACAATAGTAGGATTCGAGGCGTGTAATTCCTTGCTTTGCACTTTGAAAGGATAAATAAATATCCAGCTTGGAATTGGAGATACCTATATATTTGCTGAAGTGGCTTGCAAAATTGCTCTAGAGTGTATTGTTGCCTTCAAGAAGTAGAAATAGAGTTATGTTTCACCCGGTACAGTACTTCCGAAGGGCCTGTTGCAAATGACTTTTACTGAAGGATATTTTCTTTCTTTGCTGAATCAGCAGGCCGAGCGGCAATGATTTTCACGCCCTGATGTTTTTTTTTGTTAGGAATGGGATAAAAGGCTTAGCGTGTCTTGTTCATTCTGCCCTGGCTAGATACAGTTAACACTGAAGCATTTGGCCTGACATAGCCTGCATTTCAGCAGCACGACAGGATGAATTTGAAATTGTGCATCCTGCTGGCAATATTACTTCATCATTTGACTTATCTGTGTTGAGACTGCAGAGGATATTCCCTCCTCCTTTTGAAAACGTAAAAAAAAAAAAGCTCAAAAGGCCAGCAGTGTTTCCTAGAGGGTATAGTCAGGCTGTGCTCTGCAGGGAATCCCTTGTAATATATGCACTGGATTACGTTGGTTTAATGGCCAATTTCGAATCTGTGATTATTTTTTGTCGGGCTGTGGTTGTACGCTAGTTGACAGCAATTGCCTGCAGTTCTGCAGCCTTCAGTGTTGGATGTTGACTGCTGAAGTCCTGGCAGCTTTCACAGGTTCGATTCTCAAACAAGCAGCATCGTTTTGAGGACCCAGAACATAACCTCCTTGGTGCTCTTGGACAGGTAAAGCTGCGCTTTGCCTTAGGTACACCTGCATGCTTTGCACGTACGCCGGAACATCCCACAGTGGGTACTGTGACTCTTGCTGCTCCAGAGATAGCCATTATATGGTAATAAATGCTATAATTAAAGCCGTGATCAAATTTAGGTTAAACTAATCCCTTACCTCCCTTCTTTTCAACAGCTGTTCAATCAAACACTCTGGGTTTGATATCCATTCAGAAGTCATTTTTGGGGAGGATGTTTGAAATTTGCCAGTTGGCAGGTTAGGAACTGTTTGAATAAAGGGGAAAAAAACCAGCAGGAGGACCCCAAATGTCTTTCTGGATGCTATGGAGAATTGCTGGTGTGTGCGGTTCATCAAACTTAACACACAATTTGGCAGGGAAAAAATTCGCAGCAAAAGAAAATGGAAGAAAAAAAAAAACCCTTTCTCATTTAATGACTATATCTCCCCTGTGTGCCCTTTCCAAGCTTATTGCAGCAAAGGCATGTGTGCGAGGGGGTTTGTTCACGGCCCGGTGGCATCAGCAGGGTCAGGCATGGATCAGCAGCACTGCCATTTCTCAGCTGGCTCAGTTGAGCCACCACGGACGGCATCGGCTCCTTTTCGGGCCTTAAGATCAGAGCACATGATGCCAAATGCTGGAGAAGGGTGTAAGAAGGGCTGGTCCCAGTGCCAGGAAATTTGCAGTCCAGACAGACACAGGACGGGAAGGGCAGTGCAAGCACGGAGAAGAGAAGCATCTTGCCTGAGATCTCAGTAATCATCTGCAGAAACAGGAATTGAGCATAGGTCTTCCAGATTTTTTTCTTTTCCTTCTGTTTTTTTGCTCCCTTCCTACCCTAAGCTGCTAACTGGGGAAAATCCCTGTTCCCTGCAAGGATCCAGTGTGTGTCATCATACCATTTATTTGCCTGACCCCCCGGTTTCGTCCCTTTTTCATAGCAGCACGGTGCAGTCTTTAGTTCTCCACAAGGGAGATGCTTTTTTTCGCTCCTTGTGTGATGAAGGGCTAAAAGCTTGCTGTAAGATGTCTGTGCTTAAGGTTTACATGAGTTCAAGGGGAGACTGGAGGAATTCACAGAGGAGAAAGCCCTGAGAATTATTAAATACAGAAACATGACTTCTGACTTGGGAAGTCACCAAACCGTAAACTGCATGGGGGGTGTTTTAGGAAGAAGTATCATTTGCTGTATTTGTATTCTCAGCTGTCTGATTTTGGCTGTTGTCAAAAGCAAGCGCCTGGGCGAGATGGATCTTTGCTCTCACTGCATGTGGTGGTGGTAAAATTGCAACCCCTTCCCTTCTAGAAATTGTTTTTACTATTAGTTGTTCGCCACGTCCTTTTATAGATGAACCCAGCACGTGAAGAAAGTTTGCAAAGAAGCTGCAAGCTGGTTTGGGCGAGGTTTTCCTGTTCCTGCCACATTGTTGGCACTTAAGAAAATGTCTTTAAAACAAGTCAAGTTGAGGAAGAACAGAGCTGTGCGAAAATGCCTCACCGTAAGCATTCACACTTCTCATTTCTTAATCCCTGTAATACTCTTTTAAGAGCAGGCTGTGTTGTCCATGGTTAGGTGGTCAGAGCCTGCGCGTGCTTTCCTCCAGCGCTGCTGTGCGGGTTTGGGTGTGGGTTTTCTTACCTGAGGCTTCATGGTATCAAAGTGTGAAACAACTGGGTATTGCCAGATACCAATATTTTCTGGAAGGTCTCTCATGTTTGATTAGATAAGAGGTCCTGAAAAGAGGAAATTATTATTTCAGTTCAGAAGAAAAGAAAAAGAAAAGGAAACCAAGTTGCTGCTTTTGTTGACTGTGGGTAAAAGCTTAAAATCAGAATGAATTTTGTACCCTCCAGGCTTCAGGAGAAAGTCAATCTTAAATTTGTGAGGTTTAATTCTTGTGGGTTTTTTTTTCTTTCAAAATTCTTCATTGATTTACAGAGGCATGTTGAATACAAGTTACACTTTTATTCAAGAGGGAAAGAGGGCTTGATTATATGGAAGGAAGTAGTCTTTAGGCTCTGTCTGTTTTCAAGTTGTGTGTGTGCACAGATAATAAAACTGAACGTGGTGCTGAGAGAAAAACTCAGAACTTTTTATCCTCCCTCCTCCTTTCTCCTCCACTTCTGGTGCTGATTTTCCCGAGTTCCTGGTTTTTACAAAATAGCCATAAACATAATTTAAAATTAATGCTGCCACAGAAGAGATGAAATACAAAATGTGATAGCTGCAAAAGTTAAGTCCTTGGATGTTGCTTAGGTTTTGGACATAAGTGTGGAAGGGGGGAATGTGTGTGCGAGGAGGAGCGAGAGCAAGTGTTAGTGTGATCTTCCAAGTATCCATTATTTATTGGTGCTCATGTGGAACACGTGCTTAACATACTGCCTGACGGTTTGAAGCCTGTGACACGTATCTGCATAGATAAATTTAAAAGGAATTTAAAACAGAATTGGAGCAGAAAACTCATAAATTATAAGATGCAACGTTGGAATAGCTGTCTTTATTTAAATCCAATTTGTTTTGAAAAAATGCATTTGAATTTTTGTCAACCAATAGGAAGCCTTAAGGGTATTGTAATTTTTACAAAATCATGTACATTAATGAGGAAAACCAAGCAGGATGTATTTACAATCATTTTTTAAAAGTCAATCTGTTGAGCTTCTGGATTTTTTCAATAAATACATGGGATGACTGCAGCGCTAAATCTATTCCTGGCAGTNTAGGAAGCCTTAAGGGTATTGTAATTTTTACAAAATCATGTACATTAATGAGGAAAACCAAGCAGGATGTATTTACAATCATTTTTTAAAAGTCACTCTGTTGAGCTTCTGGATTTTTTCAGTAAATACATGGGATGACTGCAGCACTAAATCTATTTCTGGCAGCGGTAGCCCTCTATGCAGGGACCAAGGAAATAATAATTAAGTTCAGTGTATTCACGCAGTTTATCCTTTTTCCTTTTTAATGGAAAAAAAACCTTTCTTTCAATGATAAAAACTGGGCTGAGATCTACTAGGTCTAAAAACATAGTGGGATGCAACTATGTTACCTTTAATTATTGCTTTTAAATGCAAAATGTTGTCCGAAATTACTCATCACAGAGGAAGTTATTTAACTAATAAAGATTACTTTAGAGATAGTACTGCTGTTAATTTTCGTTATAGAAGAGCTGATAGGAATTGATTAGAAAGGGGGAGGAATGTGTAAGTATCGGAATAGAAGTGTGGTAAATTACAGTCCCTTAAGTGATTATAGGTAGCAGTGTTTCTTCCAGTCAGGGAAAAAACCAAGTGCAGTGTTTAATATAAAGGATGTATTTGACTACAAATGATTCTACTTTAACACCGACCAACCAAAAGGCATTAACCTCGATAGAGGAGCACTGCTGCAGAAAAACGATTAGCCTGTTGGTCTAAATAAAGATTTCTTTATGCTGATTTAAATCGTGATTAGAACTCATGAGTTTTAAAAATTGTTTTAATGCAACTACCCTGTTTGCTCTGTGCATTTGATGCATTTGAGCCCTTTCCTAGTGACTGCTTTTGTGTCTATATGAAAGGTAGGACAAAGTTTACAACGGCATCGAAGTAATATAAGAATATCTTAGAGTATTGTAGTCTTCCCATCCCTGAAATAGCTCAGGACTACTGGGAAATTTTATTTGTAGACTCTTGATTTTTACAAGGCTGGTACAACTGGTGAAAGACTTAACAGTTAGAAAATGCAGAAAAGCATCAGACTAATGAAACATGAAAACAGTACCTTGTTTTAATTTGTGCAACTTTTTAATTCCCTAGTTGGAAGAAGGGGGGAAATAGTTCCTGATTCCTGAAGCAGTGGGTTAATCTCAATGTGTTGTTAATCAAGCTGTACGCTCTACCTTAACTATTCTGTTCTCTCCTAGAAGCGTAGGGCTAAAACTGTTTCCACTGAGATGAACCGAATTTGTATTTGGTTTCAGAGACCGAGCCGTTCCTATGTTGTTCTGCTTGTGGGCATGCTGGAATAAGCCCATTAAAAGCCCATTTTCAAGCGGTTTTTATTATATGCGAGCACATATCAGATTTGAAAACATACTCAGCGGCAGCGGCAACAGCTCCCTATTGCAAAAGAGAAACCGTAAAGTCTAAACCCGAATGGACACTAGGAATCCTTTATGTGTCTCTGAATTACTTCCATCTCTTCATCGCTTCATTAATGGATATCCCCACAGACCACGTAGCGCTCTCCCAGCTTCCCTTACTTTTGGGTTTATTCAGCCAATTGCCTGGTATTGTCAACTAATTGGAGTGGAAATGATAAATGCAAGCGATGTTAGCGAGCTGCCAAGTCTCCTCACTTGGCAGCCGGTGGGTGATGCTGGTAATTGTTACCAAAAGTGTAATTGCTCTGGATTTCAACAAAGCAGCCTGGTATTCCTCCTCCGAGACATCCGATACCTGCCTTTCCTCAGTTGTCTCTGGCGGAGGACGACTCATGAAGTAAATCCGAGCCGGTGCCCGTGTCGGGGAACGCTTGGGCTGGGGGCCCGTTGGTGCATCGCTCGCAGCGGAGCGGCAGCCCCTCTCCCCGGGCTCCCCAAAGCGAGAGTGGCACCCTCGCATGCGTCCGGCAGCCTGCGGACCGAGCAGCCCCTTGGAAAGCTAATTGCATTTTTGCTCATTTCTCATAAAAGCGGGAAAAGTAATTAGTAGGGTACATGATAAGCAATAACAACCACCTTGTTTTCGTCATGACAGTAAAAATTTCTACCTTAATTCTTCGCTAAGCATTAAGGCTTCAGCTGTAGATTGCTGTTTTCACCCTGCTTAGTAATTGCAGCAGTACCACCAACCAGATGACCGGCTTTACAAGTCTGGCGTGCTACAGAGGACAGTCCAGCATCCAGTGACATTTTATGGATTGACTGAATATTTTCATGAAGCCGTAAGAAATGGGAAGGGGGCTGGGGGAGGACACAAACCAGCTGTTGTATGCTTCTTATTTCCACAGTCACTGCACCAGAATAGAGCAGGGATTGTTATCTAGTGTGATGATATGCCATGTGAAGCAGCATCTGATCAAATTACTGAGGCTTTTTACGTATTAATAGCAGACTCCGNGCTTTTTTTTTTTTTTTTTTTTCTGAGGTTGAAGAGGAACAGGTGCAGCCATATGAAGTTATGATAGCCAGTCAGAAAAGCCATGGTCAAAGAGGTTGAGGTCTTTCTGTGCTCCGGTTAATGTGACAGTGTGGCAACAGCGAACCATGAGTGCTCACAGCTGCTCTGGGCTCCCGCTTCCGCGCTGTGTCTGCTCTTTGTCTCTTTTGCTTATTCTTTGCTTCAACCCTCCTTTGTTTTTACTGCTGGTTGCTTTCTTGCCTCCTTCTCTACTTATCCTTTTCTTAATGTGCAGCTTTTCCGCTCTCTCTCCTGCCTTCCCCTAAATCCTCATCAGTATTCTCCAAACTCAGTACGTGCTTGCACTGTGCTCCTATGTCTTGGATTTTATTTTATTTCATCTTGTGTCTGGGTGCCTGCAAGCTCTAAAGCTTTGTGAGCATATCTTGCTTTTTTGGCCCCTGTTCCTCAAACCGACCAAGTAATGTAGATATCTCTTCTTGCAGCGTGGCATTTTAAAATGCAGTTGAATTAGGTATCATTTCTTCTTTTGATGTAGGGAAATCCAAAGAATTAATAAATTATAGTGGCACTGCTTGGCGCTTAAGGAGTGCTTTCCATCTTCAAAGTGCTCTGTGCACAGTATTTCATTATTTATACTGTTAATTATATTAGTACTTGTAAGGAAAAAGCCTCTTAAATTGTTGCTGATAAAAGTACACTCTTAACAGGATAGGAACTCAGTGCTTAAATTGTAGCAGATAATTTGTCCACTGAGGTATGGTGCCTCGGAGAAGACGTAAGGCGGATTTACAGCAGTTCTTTAAGTGTCTACCAAAAAGTCTTGCTTTATGTTAAAGCAGTAATACTTGGGAGCTTTAAAGTGTCCTTGTAAATGCTGGATGAATGCTAACAAAAGCATGCAGGACAGGTAGGTGGGATCCTCATTTTGCAGCTGAGTGATTAGTGTCTCAGTTCCTATCTGCAGAGTGACTTTTGAGCCTTTCATATAGTACTGGGGCTCTGTGTCACTTGAACACGTTACCCTAACTTGGGTGGAACTGAGATCTCACAGTTAGCTAGGGGCAAAACTGGGAAGAACATTCTTACGCTGTTGGCCCATGTTTGGTTGCCTCAGAGATAGTCACATTTGAAATGAAAGAAACAAAAAGAATAATTAAAATACTAGCAGACTGCGTTCTCCAGGTCATAAGAGTTCCAAATACGCACCAGTAAGTCTTTTTATGCTCTTCTGTATTAGCAGCCGTCAGCTATACACTTCCATGTAAACAGGGAACAAATTAAAATTAGTTTGAAATGTGATCCTAAAATAGTCAGCACCCAGGAATACCACCAGAGTAATTGTTGCAATAACTTCTCTGTTCTTTTATGTATTTCCACCATGCGTATGAAGTACACATTCTGCTTTTCTCTCCCATCTCAAAGGAATTAAAAGGCCTTGCGCTTCAAATGGCTTATAGCCAGAGCATTGCGTTTTGCTCAGTTTACTGTGACTGCAACATTCAGACGTTTGGTAGCGTTACAGAGGATAAAACCCCCCACCTTTCTGTAGAGAAATCAGTAAACTTAACTGTCGCCAGACTTTTCAAATTTGAGGTTAGGTATGTTGCTCCGTAGCCAGGAATCTTAAGGTAAATGTTGAACTGTCAAAAGAGCTGAACACCAAGACCCGTGAATTGTGTGGTGGACTTTCATATCTGAAAAATCAGGTAGTAGCTTCCTGGCTATTAACTAGATTCTGAATTCTTAAAACCTCTGCAGAGATGTGCCAGTTTTGATCCGATACCTGGCAAATGGAAATCACTGACACGTGCAGATGCTTCCAGGCATCTACCGGGTGGATTTAGAAGAAGATGATTTGACATAGATAGAAGTCAGCCTGCTTAGAGTATAACAGAAAATAACAGAGGGAGAAGACCAAAGAGAGGGTTTTCTTATCAGAAACTTGAGCATTTAAGTCTCAAAATGTAAGTGTGGCTCTGTGCTGACCTCATGCCATGTCCTTTGGCCATTATTCCACTATGCAAATATTATTTTTTTTTCTTTTTTTTTTTTAATAATAAAGGAGAGAGGCCACGGGGTGAAGTTTTAGGAGAGCCAAGTGATGAGGCACTACATCTGCCCTCTCCTTTCCTCTCCCAGTGCTCACCCCGTGGCTGGCTTCTGAGACAGCAGCCTCGCCAGTTTTAAAATGCAGGCTGCTTTGCAGTGTTGACATCATTCTTGCACAGATTTTCTCCTTTCCCACCCACTGTTTTGGGATTCTCCTTCCGGCTGGAAACAAACAAGGGAAGGAATAAATCAATAGGTATATCAAATGGTTTCGTCAAACAGATTAAACGTCACTTTTTGACAGTGGAAAGATATTAGGAGTTCTGGGTATTACCGTGGTTTTAGGAGTCTTAGGGTGGATCTGAGTAGGATAAAGCTTTGTTAAAGAGAGCAGAATGAGTTAACTCCAATGTGTGTGTTAGCCAAAGCTTGGCACTCATCTAACTTAACCTGAAGTTATTCTGTAACTGCACCATAAATCTGCTGGCAGAGATGAAGCCAAGGTTTCTGTTGTACAGCCACAGCCGTGTGTATGCGAGAGACGAACCAGCTGTGTTACCAGAGCAGAAATTACCACCTCTCTTAGTCCTATTGATATCTTGCCCCAAGGGGCTGTACACTTACTGCCACTTCTTGCTGTTACTAAGGTTAGCATTGCCACCATCAGCACATTAACAGAGAATCTCCCTAAATTTCTGATGCTTCCGGAGTGGTCGTTACCTGTGCGTGAACCTTGCCACGAAAGAAGAGCACGGTTCGATATTAATGAAATGCTTTTGTAAAGCAGTGAAGAGACACCAGCATTTGTTAGCAGTATTTCTGGTTATCCCGCTGTTTGCAGGTTTGCGCTCTTGATCCAGCGTCGTAGCGTAAGCCGTTTTGTTTTGACAAAAAGCACTGTTTCAGAGAGGAGGCAACCGGCCTTTTGTACTCGACAGTCGGCCCCGGATGCGGGACGGGTCAAAGAAGAGAGAACCTCTACCAGTGCCCTCCTCCAGTCACGCAGGTGTGGCGAAACCTTGTCAGACACCTATGAATCGCCTCTCCCTATGGCTTACACAGGCTGGTTTGAAGTACACCACATTTAAGTTTTTAAAAGAGCGCAGCAGTCGGCATCTTCTGCGTAAATGCCTGAGCAAGTGGTCAGATTTTTCAAGATTTTTTTTCTCTCGTTAAGCAGTCTAATGGGCCTTTAAGGCACATTTCAGCGTTTTATCATGATGCTTAACAGTTTTAGTAGTTAGCCCTAAATGTATTCTTAGTAATAAACTGTTAATCATCTTTTCATATCTTAATTTGCCTTAGTCGTACTTTACACTGTGAGTAAATTGACTTATTGGAGTAAATCACTGTATCATGTAAATGAGTAGCAAAGTCTGGTCTTCTTTCAAGTCAATTAAAAATGAGGCTTAATGGCTTGGATAGTGGCTGTCTCTACCGCACAGGAAAATTTCCTGTATGGCGTAAATTTAGACTGGTGTATGCACAGTGGTTGTCTAATGGTAAAGAGTTGTTTACACGAGAAACTGACCTCCGTCTTTCCATTTTCTTCTGGTGGATTTAACTGAAGGCTTATAAAAACAGATAATCAAATGCGAACGTAGCAATCGTATCATTCAGATTACCTCCATACATAGTTACCGGTTGCTTTTTTAAACTGCTGGAGAAAGGATCCTTGGCATGGCTGAAGGGACACTGCAGGGGAGCTGAGTGCAGTCAAGATATTTTCATAGGAGTGGGGGTGACAGGCACGCTTGACTGCTTCTCTGGGATGCTGCTGATGCTGTTTGGTATCGGTATGGCTGGAAGTCAGTGTTCAGAGGTAAAGAGAAAGAAAGCTTTGTTTTCCAAGCATCCTACCGAAAGTAATGAGTCCCAAGCGGCTGCTCAGGCCATGGAGAAACTGGCGGGAGAGAAGGAGAAGTCTGGCAAGTGCCCAAGCAACCGGCTGAGGGCCTGAGCTGCCTTATGAAAGCATGGTGGCAGCGTGGGATCATGACCTCCGCGCGGAGGGAATGGGAAAGGGGTCGAGCAGGGGTGGTGAAAACCCTTGCGAATTAGCAGTGGGCGTTCCAGTTGGGTGCACTGATTGAGTGGTGGCGACAGCAATTTCCAAATCTGTTGGACCGTCTGTTTGGTCGGAGTCATGACGTTTTGGAATAAACGTGACCAGGTAGAGCCTGTTCACACCTGGCCGTGCATTCAGCGTTTTTGACTAGATCATTTTATTGCATCTTAGGCTCTTTAGACCTACAGCCTAACGTAATGAGCACAGTTTACATCATGGTTTTGACACGAGAACTTTTTATTTCCGTGATCCTGCAGACTGAAAATTTTGAATGTTCCATTCAACAGCTCACTGGGATTCGGGCACGTCACTATTTACCTGCATTCCCCATCAGCTCATGGGGTGCCATATGGTGCCGCAGCTGTCTGTCCAGGAGTGGATCAGCCTCAAGGCTGGCTCAGGTGCCTCTGCACAAGCTGTGATCGTAGCAGTAGCTGCAGTTGGACAGTCTGAACTTCATTAGAGAGAAGTTTCCCAGAGAGGCTATAATCACCTTGAAGTTATTGGAGGTTAAGTCCTATCGATTATCTTGCCATTGGAGTTGATTATTTGCCATGCATGGCCTTGTCTTTCAACTGTGTGTTTGAAGTTATGGAATGAGTAGTACCAAAGTTGCAGCTGGTAAGTGTGTGGGAGGGGAGGGGTGGTCTGTTCCAGAGACTACTCTTCCAGTCTGTCTATATCGAGCTATTTGAACCATTTGCTGTTGCGTAAAAAACACACGCCTTGTGCTGTATGGGTCTAATTTAAAACTTATGTTTATTTGCAGAATAACACAATTTGGAAGCCAGATTCTTGCCAAGACTGCCGTTGCCGTAGCAATATTGTCACCTGTGAACCTACTGTCTGCAAACACCCTCAGTGTGACTTTCAGAAGGTAAGGGGCAGCAACTGTCCAAATGCCAGCTGACCTGTCCTGCGTGGTGGGAGAAACATCAGGTCACTCTGGAGTTCCCAGCCTTGCCCTGCTTTAAACCTTTGGAATAGTTATATCTCAAAATGCTTGTTTGGGTCCACCGCACTGTGTTATGTGTAAAGGAACAGTAGGAGCAGTTGGGGTAATTGGTCCTACAGTCCCTGTGGAAGCAAAGCTCCTTTCTTATTAAGAGGGACACAAAAAGGAGCTGGGTCTCCCTCAAACATGCAGATGGACGCTTTCCACTCTGATGAATAACAACAGAGCTGAGATTGTCTGTCTTTCAGTTTCTTCTGCCTTGTGGTGGTTGTTGAGCTTTCATTGTCTCCTGTTTATCTTTCTCTGTCTGAGCCTTCATTAATGGTTACAGCTAATTGGCCATGGAATTGGTCTTGCGTTTAGCATCTGGATGACTGGGGTAGTACGCGTGAATGACAATGAAAATTAGTGTTTTAAAGAGGCACTGCCAATATAATTATATGGCTTTATGAAGCAGGTTAAAATGTTTTCCAATGTGACAGCCTTAACAAGGAAATAATTTTGATTCTTACTGGTTTTCCCTGTTATTATCACTGTGTATTGATTAAAGCAAGACTGAAATACTAGGAATTTCTATGCTAAAGAGGAGAGAAATAGAAAAAGTGCTGTCATGGCACATCTAACAATGAGTGGGCTAGATAAGATGTTCATTTTTAAAAATTGGATAAATGAAAAGGTGGCAACTTTAAAGCTTATAAAGGGAAATAGATTTATAGTGTGAAATGAATCTGTGTGACTCCTGGACATGGGTAGTACTCAAGACAAAGAGTTTAAGTGTTCCATAAAGGTCTGGCCATTTAAATGTTGCAAAGGATCATCAGGGATCCCAGGAGAAAAAAAGTCCGATCGTCCTTCAAGCATAAACAAACCACTGATGAACAAGGTCAGAAATCACCATTCGTCTCCATGGTTTATTTCTTGTCTGCTTATTATGAGATTTATGCTAATATTGCTGATCTTGTTTGCAGCGACGAGGCATAAACAAAACCAGGCAGCCTTTGCAAAAAGCATACCCAGTGGTGTTCTAAACATTTGTATGTAGAACCTACTGCTGTGCATACAGAATGCTTTGAGTAGGTGGAAAATCAGCAAACATTATTTCTTTTGTGTGAACCAAACCAAACCAACAACCAAGAACAGTTTCTCCACAGCAGGATCACAGTTGAATAGAATTTAATGGTTTATGCTAAATTAAGTATTTAATTTTGTTTCTCACCTCCTAAAAACACAGCATTGAAGGAGACCTTGAAGTGAGAAACTTTTTTCGGTTTGAAAAATCAAAATGTTTCTTTTAGAAAACAGAGAAAGAAAGCTTGTGACATTTCAAATAATTCTGGTTGCTTTTATCATACAAATAGAGAAGTGAAAGGTAAGACGATTTTTTGGCATCGCAGTATCTTCATGACTCCCTTCTGAGCGGGAGTCCCTTACACATTGGCCTTGCCGTTTCAAAGTGGAAAGGGTGGAGTGTGTCTCCTGAGAAACACCTTTGCAGTATTTCGAAGAAGGTGACCTCACGGATAAAACTTTTCTACATTTCACTTCCTGAACCTGACATGTTCTCTGGTTTTGGTTTTCTGTTTTCTTCCTCTCCAGCTCCCATGCTCACATCAGTAACATTTTTTGGTCCTTTTTTTTTTGTTATTAGCTGTGGGAGGAAAATGCTGAGATCTGCAGTACCTCAGGTGGTGCCAGGGGCCCTCATGTGCAGTTGCCACCAGTGACAGACACCCTTGCAAAATAACATCCTCCAACAGCTGATGCTGTCCTGTCTGTGGGACACTGTGCCAGGCCTGGGGTGTTCAACATGCAGCTGGGAGGAACATGAAAGCATTGCTTTGGAGAGTCCATGGAGATGTTTTCAATGACAGGAGTCGAGGATCCTTCCCAGTGTTGGCTGATGTCTTTACTGATGTGTTTTGCCCTTTGTCTGATGAGTTGCTTCCATCAGCGTCATCTTTTTCCCTGCTGCTGAACAGGACATAGCAAGTGGTCAGCTTGCTAAGCCCCTGGAACGTGCAAAGCAAAGTAGTAGTAGCATCACCAGACTATGCTGTGGTTGGAAGCGGACAGTAGTTTTCAGTTAATTTTAAAGTAGTGTTATTAAAGAAGTGGTGACTATTAAGCCAAAGAAGTACAGTTAATGGATGCACATTCATTCTGCCTGCCAGCTGCGCTTATGGTGTGGTGAAATGTTAGACTGAGATCCATCCTGTACATGTAGAAAGCTATCTGTTGAGAAAATTACATCTATACCGCATTTCTCAGGGGTCCTTAAGGGAATAATCTTGGGTTTTGTCTTGAATAAGCGCTTTCTATTCTTCATTCTGGTTTGAGAACTAGTTCAGCTGGGGGCTTCCTAATTGTACTGTTAGGGGTGTAAATTCTTCTGCTGTTTTTTTTGATGGTAAAATGTCAAATACAGTAGACTGATGCGCCACCTGTCAACAAACGGATCTGGTGTAGCAGCATTNGAATAATCTTGGGTTTTGTCTTGAATAAGCGCTTTCTATTCTTCATTCTGGTTTGAGAACTAGTTCAGCTGGGGGCTTCCTAATTGTACTGTTAGGGGTGTAAATTCTTCTGCTGTTGTTTTGATGGTAAAATGTCAAATACAGTAGACTAATGTGCCACCTGTCAACAAACGGATCTGGTGTAGCAGCATGATATATTTTATTTAATACATTTCCTCTCTAAACTGAGAGCACTGGGTCCAGCAGGGCCCCATGTCTTTACCTTCGTGTTAAAGTCTGTATTTCATGTGAACGGCTTATTGGATTCTTGTATCTTTTTAGGGAGAAGTGCTCCAAATAGCCCCCAACAAGTGCTGCCCTGAGTGTGCCTCCCGAGCTGAAGGATTTTGCCAGCATGAAGGACAGATCCACAGCGTGAGTGCTCTGTCATGTTCCTCGGCAGGGGCAATCCTTTCCAGTTTTTAGACCTCCGTCTGGGTCACGTCAATGAAGGATACTTAGCTGACATGGAAAAGAAGGATAGTTAATTGGGCTTATATTCTATCACTATCAGATAATGTAATATAACGGGAGTTTGGTCGACAGGGTTTGCAAAAAGGGAATGTCACTGAGCAATAGGGTGTCCCGCTTGGCTTAAGAAGAGAAAGTTTCCCACTCATTCATTCGCTTTGCTGTTTCTGTGGATGATGGAGGCAATATAGTAATGTTAGGAGGGGAGCAGAGCACATTGAACTTGACATATTAGCTGTCCTGAAAGAAGGCTTTTTTCTCAGCAGCCATCTATGCTCGGTAGAGATTGATTGCTGTTGTGCATTTTGTAATCCTGAATTATTCAAGAAGCAGGTTCCGGGATGTGGTTTCACCTAGGGGGTCTGAAAGGCCAAAACAATAAGAATAAGTGTCTACAGATAAGAAAAAAATAAAGATTCGTGGGTAGTAGTTAATGAATCATGTCAAACAACAGGCAAATGTAGAAAAATGGATTAACAGTGAACCCACGTCCTACGTCTGGTCTCTTAAAGACTTTTCTGTTTGACAAGAGGCAAGTCAGGTCTAAATGTGCTAAAATGCCCACATATATTTGAATATCTGGACCTCACACTCTACACCTGAGATGGATGTTGTAACCCTCCATTTCAGCGTGAGGCATGACCAGCATGAATCTGCTACCGGCTAGACAAAGACTGCAATAAGAGGGATAGCACATCCATCCTCTTCTCCTATTTCTTTGTGCCTGTGATTTGGGTGATACTATATTATATCATATGACATTATATTTCTTCTTCTTCTTGCTGCATTTTGCTGTGTTGTATTCTTGGTGCAGCTTTTGTCTTTCAGCTGTCTGTAAGCCTGTTCTTTGGGATGCAAGTCGGGTGTATAAGTAGGCATCCCCACAGGGATTGTAGGCATCCCCACAGGGATTATAGGCATATTTGTGCCTGTAGTCATATGTCACACCCCAATTACACCGTGAGGTGGTCATTAAACCATTTTTTTGTCAGTCCAAAGTCTCGTCCTGATGGTTGGCACAGATTTCCTGAAGGAAGAAGTTTTCTCTTTTGTCAATAAGCCACTGTGACGCTTTATGACTTGACCTTCATTCTACAGGTATCTAGTTAGCAATGCTGGCCCTAGTGGTGACTCCATCGAAGAAAATCTGTATCCACTATCTGGCAAGAGCCTTTTTACTCCCTGCCTAATTCAATATTGCATATTTTGTAAAAATTAACATTCTGTATTTGTTGGAGAGCGTTGCAATACACCAACATCTTTCTTCTTGGGGCCAGTTTTTCCTCACCGTGCCTCAGAGTTAGAGATATTTGTTTGTACATTAATGAATAACCATATCTAATGAGATTTTATTAATAGTGAAGCCTGTTAAGTATGTGGGGTGGGCGGTGTTCACCTGACCACCTTGTGGTCCATGTTGAATATTTCTCTAAAGAAAACACGTCTCTACATGTAGAGTTTGCCCTAGAGAAACTGTGGTGGAGAGGGGGTGTATCCAATAACCTGGGTCTTTTGCAGTGGGTTGTTGCTGGATGCCACTCTGCAACAGGAAGGAAAATTGGGATGATCTCCAGGTTTGCTACTTTACCAGTGTTAAATTACTTTTTGCTCCAATAACGCAGCCAGGAGTAAGGGCTATAGTGGGCAAAGATTGACCGGGCCTGCAAAAGAGTAAAGTTAACGCTAGTGGAGGGGGGCTTAAAAGGGAGAATATATATTTACAGGTCTCATTGGCAGCTGGATTCATGTCTGTGTTTTCTGTGCCTTTGGTTGCGTTGTGCACTGCAGCACGGCATGCAGTGGGCGAGCTCTGGATGTGTGCGGTGCTTCTGTGCCCACGGGGAGGTGAACTGCAGCCCCACGGCCTGCCCAGCCCTCACCTGTGGACGAGGGGAGCTGCAATACGCTGCTCAGGGATCCTGCTGTCCCAAATGTGTGGGTCTTGGAGGTGAGTANCCAAATGTGTGGGTCTCGGAGGTGAGTATTGCATGTGAATGGGGCACTGTCCGGCTTCAGTGATCCGAGCAGTAGGTCACTGGAAATCTCCTTTTAGTCCCAAACCGGGAAAGCTTTCCTTTTCTTGTTCAGTTCTGTTGGGAAGACACTGGTGTTCTCTTTCTGTCCGACTACCATATTTACATTGTTAACTGCTTCACCTGTAGGCTAAGAGGAAGTGATCAGCTTTAAGCAGTGAGCAGATGGGCCTAATATGTCCTTATTTTGGAGGCTAAAATCTGGAAAAATAAGATGCAAATATTTCCTATGTACTGAGGGTACCTTCGGGACTTGCAGACTCGGACTGCAAGTTCCAAGAGTGCCTGAGCTACAGGATACCTTTTCTCATAGAAGTCTAGTGGGAGAAGTGCATTCAGAGCTCTTAATTCACGAGTCTAAAGCCCTTGAAAACTGGTGGAGTTGTTACTATCATACCTGCTTTGACAGACCAGAATTTTGAATTCTGAGATGCACAAAATCTGCATTTTAATAATGGTTGACAGAAAGGGATTAAAGGGCATTGGAAAAGAAAATTACCCATTGTTTTCATATGTTTTAGAGCCTTGCTTCTTTGATGGGCGCTTGTTCCAGGACGGGGAGGACTGGCACCTTGGTCGGTGCTCCAAATGCGTCTGCAGGGACGGCGCGACTCAGTGCTTCACAGCTTCCTGCCAGCCTCTACTGTGCAACCAGGTCAGGACCCATCGGCCCTCTGGGGACGTTACTCATGACTCTCGTCTTTCCCTTGGCGAGGGCCGTTTCTCATGCGGGTTTAGAAATTAGCAGGCAAATCTTCTGTGTGACAAGTGGGCGATTTGGAAAAAGGAGTTTCGATGTGTGGAAATGATGTGGAGTGCCGGTTAAGTCTGTCAGTATACACATGCTGTCTGTCTCTTCCCTGATAACTTCTTTCCCCACCATTTTACTCTTATCATGTCTTTGCTGGCTAATTAAGCACAAACACTGTCTAAAGAAACTGCTTTTTATTTTATACTAAAAAAATTATGTAGGGTTGATCAGGAAATGTTTTTATTTCTGTGAGGGAAGGAATGAAAACAAGATTTTTAATGGGGGTTATCTTCACAAATTTCAGTGTTTGCTTTGCAGCTAAAAAGTTCGGTTTGCAGGTCTTGTTTACTTGGTTTTTTTTTTTCACAAGAACTCTAGAAATACAGTTGAAAGAGGTCAAATAGGGATGAAATTCCCCTTTTGACTTAGAGTTTAGAAATGCAAGACAACTTCAGCTGAAAGAAAAGTCTCAGAGCACTATTCCAGTAAGATAAGTTAGGCAAGCTCAAGTAGTGACTCATTGTTTTAGTCCACTTGACAGAAGGGGGATGTTTCTGTCTCCAAGATCTTTGCTGCGGACAAACTATGAGTTCTTAGCACTTACGCAATGTGCAAACCCAACCAAAACACTACAAGACTACACACAGTGTTAACACAGGGTTTAGTAAAGGCAGCGAACTATACGCAGTACTCCACACTGGGTACAAGTGTTTCCCAAATATTTTTTAATCTATTACCATGCTCCAATGATGAATCCAGAAACTCCCTTGAAATGTGTATTCTGGCTGAGCACGTTTCCCTGTAGCACTAAGAAGAACAAAAGCAGTAGTCATAAACTTTTTCCCTGTTGATGCTTACCCAGCTTTCTATTACTGGACCAGATGTTTGTGCAATTAACTGTTTTTTGGTGGTTTTTTTTAATAGAAGGAAAACCCACCTGTTTCTATGCGTGCTAATTGTGTTTTGCTTTGTCCTCAGATACTCAATTAGTATTCCTTGACTACGTACTGTGCATTAAAACAAATTTATCCCTGCTTTAGATTCCTCCTTTCCCACTCCAAATGGACTGATGTTACCTGCTGCCTGATTGCATTAATGTTTAATCAGCTAATCATTAGGATTTAATTTGTGGAAACAGAAGCGACTGTGTTGTTGCTGTGATGTATCTGAGAATAATTGGCTGAGAGCATCCAAGTTAACGCAGCAGAAAGCCAGTTCTGATGGTGTTCCAGATATTTCCTACTAAGGTGTCTGGCGGAAGGGACATTAGCAGCATGTGCAAGGATCCTGTTCTGCTCTCAATCATGCCCAATATTTTCTGGCATGTGCCTTTATCTCTGTCACTTTCTTCATTCTCCACTCTCTGTCAATAGCAAATACATAAATTCTCCCAGTATTAAACTCTCATCTTCCATCTTTCAGATAACTGTGCCCTTCCCTGGGTGCTGAGGGAGAGGAAATTCAAAAATGCTTGTTGCACACGGGAGTGCACCTGAATGTTCCACCAAAATCCAGGAAAGAGTTCTTTTAACTCTGCTGGGAAATCTGTCATTGATAACTTTTACACAAAGTCTTCCACTCTTTCTTTGAAAGCTAGTGATTTGACCAACAAAGCCGATGAAATAATAGTCCTTGGCATTTCTGCACTGCTTTCAGTCCACAAGTCAGTCTTCTGGTCATCCGGAGGTGGCTGGAGGGAGATGCTGGTGAACAACACTATTCCAAATCATTGGATGTACGTGAAAGTGTAGCAGAGGAATTACAAAGATATTTTAGATGGATGGAGTTGAGGCATACGGGAGCTGTTATATTGATGTCAAGTGCCAACCTGTTCCAGTGTGATTTAAATCAGTCATGAAAAAGTTTAAATTAGGGTAATCAAAACTTTAAGCATAATTTAACACCTGTACAGACAGTTATGCTGTATGGATTTAACTAACGCAGCGCAAACGCCTGAGAGATGGCGAGTGTAAATCACATGTTCGCAGCCTCAAAATGTGGCAGTACCAGGAAAAAAAACTCTTCTCTCTTCCATCTCATGCTGCTTTACTGTGCTTCTCTACGTAGCTTTATATATACTTTTTCTTTCTCTGTATATCTGTATACCTGAATATATGTACTTTATCTCGTGTGTGTGTATGTGTGTCCTTATCTGCATCTGTATACCTGTCTATGACATCAATTGCCATCCAGAGAAGCCCAAAAAAATGAGATGAAGTAAATATCTTTCTTTGTAGCTTTCTACACTGATGTCATGCTTTGAAGCCTGCCCCCACATATTGGAGCCAAAATGAAGCCGTGATCGGCTGTGGGTTATCACACAGATGTTAAATGCCTGGAATTCCAGGCGGTGATGCTGAGCCCCATGTTAACTGTTCGTGCTCTTGTTTTACTTTCTGTTTAGGACGAAATTATGGTTACGCGTCCTGGAAAATGCTGCCCAGAATGTGTGCCAAAGCCCTGCTCGGTGTCAGGAAGAGTGTACCAGGTAACCTTTGATGAGCCACACCAAAAAGCATTTGTTCACAAGTTCTGGCACAGCTCTCTTTCCCTTCTCCGTGACATCTGACTTTCTGCCAGCGCTGATAGCTTAGTACGACCGTTGCTTTTTTTCTTCCTGGAAAGCCAGAAGAGTTGAAAGAAATTAGGACTAGATAAGAATTTGCTGGCAAGCAGAAAGGAAGTTTGCAGGGTGAAGCAGATTAGGCACTTTCTTTTCACACTTTTTTGAAGGAGGAAGGCAGAAAGCACTGGTGAAAGTCAAAAGTATTTATAGCTTTCATTGTATCATCTGGGATTAATTTAATGCAGTATTTAATGCATGTATATATATGGGATTTTCTGTTAAGGGTTATTTTTTGCTAACAATAGTAGTTAAGGCCTCACCAATGTCACTAGCTTGCAATTAATGAGAAACACACACCACAGTGTCATCTATACCTCATACCTTTTCTTCCTGTTTGGTGGTTGTGTAGAGATAAGCATTTTTTTAAGAAAAGTTTATTATCGGATACAGACATGCAGAAGGAACCATCATATTCCATAAGCAGCACAGATTTCTGGAAAAACTGTGGTTATTTACGAAGAGTGCTGAGCAGTTGCATACATGTTCTTTTTGAACAGCATGGCGAACAATGGAAAAAAAATGCCTGCACCACATGTGCTTGTCACGGAGGGGAAGTCAGATGTCTGAGAGAGACCTGTCACTCTATTAACTGTGAGAAGGTAATTAAAAATCATTCACCTCTGATACCCTGCCTGCATGTATCACTGTGCCCATGCCAACGGGTTCGGACAGCCCTGCTCAACGGTCGCTGATGTTTTGTAGGGGGAGAACAAAGTGCAGCGTCCCGGGAAGTGCTGTGAGGAGTGTGTGTCTTCCAAGGGAAGCTGCTTGTATGATGGCGCTGTCAGGTACCACAGGGAGATGTGGAATAGTACTCGCTGTGACTTCTGCCTGTGTGATGAAGGGCAAGTCACTTGCCAGAAAGCCGAGTGTGCCAGAGTGGAGTGTGCCAAGGTAAGAAAGATTTTCTTCTTTCAAGATGTACCTTTCAAGTCTTATGATTTTTTTTTTCCCCCTCTTCTTTCTTTTTCCTCAACTGACATCTTGAGACACTGAAAGAACCTGCCCTTCTCTTGGGGCTTGTTTTGTACAATTACCTCGAAAACCCTTCTCAGGAAAGGAGAGTAAACTTTGGATTTTCCATGCAAGGTTGACTGCTCAGTAGGCTTGTATTGTGAAGCAAGCCGGTGTGAATCAGTGACTAATTTAACTTGGATTCCCTCCCGCGCTGTTGTCTGCCTGCTATAATGGAGGCTCAGACACCCAGAGCTTTCAGTGACCACCGGCTTTACCAAGAGCTGAATGTGGGGAGAGACGTACAGGTCAGAGATGGTTAAAAGCTTAAGAAATGTTCCTTTTGTCTTCATTCTGTATGCTACAGGGGGCTTCGGTAGGGTACTTCAGTATGGAAGTCAGTGTTCCACCTTTCTCCTTTTTTTCCATGCTGTTCTTGGCATGGAAGTGAAGCTGGTAAGGTATTTTATTCCCGGTGCTGTTTACTCCAAAACTAAATCTCCCCCCCCAGGATTATGTTATATTTTCTCTATAGTGGATGTGTAAAACGTATTAGATAGGGTTGAATGCTTCACACGCAGACACACCGGCACACGTACAAATATGTTTTGAATTGCCTTTTTGCAGTGGGATAAGACATCTGTGGTGTTTGTCACTACATCTGTTTTAGTTGGGGGGCTAATATCTGCCTTATAGCTACTACTCCGCATTGTCAGTGAAGAACAGGGAAGGAATTGTAGCCTTCTGAGTTTTCTCTCTCCGTGGCAATGCTTTTCTGGTGACTGCCTGCATGCTAAGTCTTCAGTAGCAGCGCCCTTGTGTTGTGTCTGAAGTCCAGCCAAAATCTGGACATAATGGATTCACTGAATTAGATTGTTTTAATGAGTGTTCACAAAAGTGAGAATCCACGCACAGCATCCCACATGATGATCATGCAGAGAGGATGTATCTAGGAATAAAAGTGTTTGCTTGTTCACCTGAGATTGTGCCTTGTAAATAGCAAAAATCCATTAAGCGTGGGACCCAGACTCTTGTCACTGATGTAGTACTGCTGACGATCATCTGCATGGAGAGATTTTGCTGGGTAGAAGGTCGTGTTTATCATAAAATCTTGTGCACTTGCATCTGTTTCAGTCAGCTTCCTGCATGCTTATGGCTGTAAATTGGATCATTTACACTAATGATGATGGCATGCTGTCATGGCTCAGTAGGGAGAATTATTTAATATTCATGCTCGTATCTTGGGTACTGACAAAGAATCCATTATTCAGAAAAGCCAGGGATATTTTACAGAACAATAGCAGAAGATGTTAATGTGTAGGGTTCAAAACTGGGGAGTTAAATGTGTGTGGCATTATCACTCACGCAGCGATTTTTCGAACTCAGGCTCTCACAGGTAACCACCCATCTAAAAGTGGTATTATTTGTCAGAGTATGAACCGCTGCAATTTTGAATTGAGTGAAATGTGATTGCTAGGAGGAAAGGAGGAGGAAGACAGTGTCCTTTGTTGTAGACAAGAGTTATGGTCCCACTTGATAAAAGGTGTTTGCCCAAGGATTTAGTATTCAGCGTGGCTTCCCTTAAGATAAACTAGTTTCCTCAAGCCATGTTCAGTCATAGTTTACCTCAATAGTACAAGGTGTGCATTAATTAATGACAGTAATATATTTACTCAAAAAGCAAATATAAGATTTCCTTTTTCCTTTGCTTTCTCCTTTTTGAGTTGCAGGTCTGTATTTTAGGCACCTGCATCAATAAATCAGAGCTGATGTGAAGCTAGGAGCATTTGGATTCATCTCTTCATTAAGGCATTAATTTTCTGGTCACATCGTCCTATTTAAAGTCTAATGAGGCCACAGATACGAACTGCAAATCCTAGATAGCTCGACATAGTATAGCAGCGTTACGTGAGGGTAGGGTAGAGGTTTAGCTTATAAACCCTTTCAAACAAACCTCTCCGGCACCTGTCAAATGAAAGTGTCTGTGGTGAATCTGACCTAATCTTCAAAAAGCCATTTTCAGCAGGTTGCTGATGAGCGAGGAATACAAGTTATGTGGCAGGCTGGGATAGCTATGGATGTGGATACGCTCAGCCAAAACCACTCAAACTGTCAAAGCATCAAATAATCCTGCTAGAGCACTTTCCAGCACCCCAGCTAAGTAAGGACACTCGTGACGCTGTTCAGAGGATGGGTGACGGGTGCTAACAGGGGATGCTGCAGCCTAGCGGAGTAGGCTGGTGATGGAATATTTCTGCTAGCAGCCCTGTCAGCCCGCAAAACTACAGGATCGGTAAGAGAGAGCTTGCAGGGTGCTGCGTGATTACCGTACGGTCAGCAAGCCGCAGAAGTCTTTCCGGTATTGACAAGAAATGGAGCGAGGGTGTTGAGAGTTACGGATGGTGCACGCGGATGTAGATGTGTATGTGTTTGAGAGAGATCGCGTAAAACATTTTTTTCTATTTTCTGCCTCCCAGCCCAGCACTGCCTTTCAGCGTTCTCAACCTGGAATATGATGAATGTCTCTTCAGCAAAGCCACAAGTTATCTCACATAGCCTCTCCCTTTTCTGAGCCTTGGCAGAGCAGCGTGGTTGCATTTTTTTTTTTGTGGCTAGGCGAGCCATGTTCCATGCCTAGTTGTTCTCACTTTTCCTATAGTGTGTGTTTATGTGTGTGGGTGGGGATGTGGGCAGGGAGAGTTTACAGTACATAGTAGCGACGTGAGATCCAACCACTGCCAATGGCATTTGGAAGTAATGATTTAAGAGCAAAAAACCAGCAGAGAGAGGTTTAGGCGCTGTGTGTGGTCGTCAGTGATTAAGAATAATACTGTTTCTCCTCCCTTACCCGTTCTGCATGAGGGTTGCCAGAGTGTGGCCTGGCTTAGTTGTTTTACCTTGGTGCTGTTATTGCCCTATCTGTGTCTAAAGTAATTCACATACACAAACTGGTGACCTTGCCAATGTGGCACAGTGAAAAATACCCTGAGTGACTGCTGGCACAGATGCCCGGTTGGTGTAAGTCAGCAAAGCTATTTGGTAAACTTGGTGTTCAGCTGAATTTTGTGAGCCGCTGAGATTTGGGATGGGTATTAAGGCTGGCATTTGTTAGGCATAGGTTAAACAAGTGCTTAATACACATCAGCACCAAATCTAATTTAGTCATTCATTTGTAACTTCTTAATTGTCGTGGTTTTGTATATGTATGTCTGTTTTCTGACTAGTATGTATTACCTTGCCTATGTTTACAGTGCATGAGAATCTGGTCCAGAAAAGCTACTCGGGTCAGGAAATCAAAGCTGTTTCTTTTGAGCTGTGTCCTGGTTCCCTAGGACAGAGTCTCCCTCTTTTCTAAATGTTCAGCTTCCACTTGGGCACAAAAAGTTGTGACAAATTAGGACACTTTATTCCATGCTCCTGCTGCAAAATTCTTATCTTTAAACTGAAGTTATTTAAGTGGATTCTGTGGAGTTGTACAGTTGTAACAAAGAACAGGCTTTTTCCATCTGGGATAACTAGAGCATGTGCTTTGAAATTCCCTTGGGGAAAAAAAGTAGAACGTTCAAAATGAAGGTAAGCTTCTATGCATTGAAATCTTGACAGCGGTCCAGTAAAATCCTAGTGATCCACAGTAAAAATATGGCATTCCTATTCTTTGTATTTACAGTGGATTATATTGGGGGGAGTCCTTCTCTGCAGGATTGAGGGATGAAGTAATGGCCTTATCGCTGATTTCTGTGGCCTTTACTGAGGTTTGTTCTGCGACTGCAGTATTCACTGAGCACGTTTTTCAGACTGTACCTACAGAGATGAGGTAGGATAGAGAAAAGATAAGATGAAATTAGATATTGAAGATTGCATTCCAGGGCAAGAGCTGTTCTGCCTCTGCATTCCACAGTATTTTTGGTGATGATGTTTCCATTTGAATTGCTGCAACCTTTCTCTTCACAGGGTGAAGAGTTAATTCACTTAGATGGGAAGTGCTGTCCTGAATGTATTTCAAGTAATAGTCACTGTGTTTACAAAGAACATACCAAAGCCGTGAGTATCCTGGTACTTCGGAGCACGTAATCGTGAGTTCTGCTTGTAAAGGTTTGGAGGAATTGGCTCTCCTACTCGAGTTGTGAGAAGGATATTATTTGCAAGTGTAGCAGAAAAATAATACATTAATATTGTCTGCAGATTGCTTTTACAATTTACAGAACGTGCTTGTTTATAATGTGTGCGTCTGCTGCAGAGTTTAAGTTTGCCTTGCTTTCCTTTGTGCCGTATGATCAATCATTTCCTTTTAATATTTAATCTACATACTCACAAGTTTCCTGCACATCTCATGGAGTTAAAGATGCCTGACTTTAATCCTATAAAGTAGAGGCTACAGAGCTGGGGCATCGTATAGCTTATGGATCCCACTGATTAGGATTTTTACTGCAACAGGAGTCCATTATTTTATAAATATTTTTCAAGGGACTTTCCTTCTGCAGTTAAATAGAAAGGAAACGTTAAGTATCTTGATTTAAATACACCAATAGAATGGACTTTTCATTGCTCTGACAAATGAGGACTGGACCTAATTGCTGCTGTTTGCCAACAGATGTGAGAAATGGGAAGTTTCATGCTGGTTTGGGGTGGTTTTTTTAATGCCAATACTTCCCTTTCCTTCCTCAGATCTCTCTCGCTGACCCAAGTGAGGTAAAACATATTAAGGTGTTAGGTTCATTCCCTTTTGTGCTTTATCCCTTTTAAGAGAGGAACTGGCACAAAACCTTCACGGGCATTTAAAATCCTTGCTTTCTCTTTTCTGCCTTTTGACTTCCTCACGTGGTGCCAGCAGAGCCCCAGCCGCTGCGGGCAGCTTCGGTGGCCTTCTGAGCAGACCCAGGGATGCAGATCGCAGGAGGGGAGCAGTGGGGACAAGATCTCTCCCCTCCATCGACCAGTAAAAGTAGACAGTGTCAGGTGCGACAGGTAGTTTTGAAGAAAGCCAGTGATACCTCTTCATCTCTGTGGTGTTTCGGCCAGTCCTCGGTCATGGAAAACAAGGCAATAGAAGAGAGGATGAGAGGAAATAAAATGCTCTAAAGGTCAGAAAGAGATTTAAAGTGTAACAAAAAGGTCATTATGCAAAGACATAGATTCAGACAGAGGACAGGTTACGGGTATCTATCTGTTCAGATTGAGAGCAGAGTCAAGCACTTGTTACCGGGCTGTGAAAAAGAAGTCGACAAGTGAGGCAGCAAAATCTGGAGAGAGGGGAAAATGCTTTGAGTCAGAGAAAAAGAAGGGAGGTGAAGACGTAGAAAGGACTTGGTGCTAACTGAAAAACCCCTGTTTTGGAGGGAGTGCTGAGAGGGAATGTGTTCAGGTGTTCATGGGCCACAAACTCTTCTCAGTAGGCGCTTTGCAGACTGCCTTGTTCTGGAAAGGCAAAGAGGGCAAGAGGGTTAATGGTACAGAGGTATGCAGCCCTCCGTGCTGAAACAGTCCCAGAAATATTTCATCTACTACTAGCACTGATGTAGCCTTGCAATTTACCCAGATATTTCCGTGCATGGCAAAACCACTTTGTGCAAAGGCTCTCCTTCACTACTGATGCTGGCCGTTCGGTGGTTCTTGTGCAGAACGGAGAGAAATGGGAAGAAGGGCCATGTGGAGAATGCGAATGCCGGGATGCGGAGGTGACGTGCTTCCAGCGCTCCTGCCCGCCCTGCCCGCTGGGCCATCTGGCTGTTGAGGCGCAGAGTGACTGCTGCCCGCGCTGCGAACCAGGTACGGACCCAGGGTCAATCGTTTTGTACCGTCACTCGCGTTGGGGTGGGAGTGTGTGCATCGCATGCACCTCTGGCACGGGGGTTGTTCTAGCATCCCTGCAGCCCTCGATCCCCACTTTGATACCTGCATTGAATTTTATTTCATCTTTGGTTTGTAGTCGCTAATTAACTGGTTTCCATATAATTTAATTAGGGTTCTCAGAGAGGTTTAGGGCTCCATCCAAAGGCTCCCACTGACTTCCCCTGGTTTAAATGACAGCTTTTCTTTTGGCAAAAAAGTTTTTCCTTGAGGTTGGTGTTTTGGAAATGTTTTTGACTTTTTCTTTTTTCTTCAACATGAGCTTTATAAGGCAGCGGAGTGCTCCTTTCTGAATCCTCTCATGGGTTTTGGAGTTTATGGGCTCCTGATTATTTCTTAAGAGTGGAAAGAAGAAAGAACCTGCTTATGCTGTTATGCCGCAAGCTCACCTGGGGCTGAACGGCTGCCAGTTAATAATTGTTTGGAAAGATTAGGCTAGCCTTAGCTCATATGTTAATTTTGCATATAAATTCATTTTTCTCCAGGATATTGTAATTCTCCTTGATTTACATTTCATACTCGGTAGGCTTTAGCTGTGGTTTGCTAATTTTTCATGTTGGTAGCTCTTCTTGTTGCCTTCATAGAACTTTGGTTTTATCAGAGTGCTCCAGTTAATGTTTTATCTCAGTAAAAAGAAAATAACTTCACAGTTTAATTATGCTGTCATTTGCAAGAGTGCCTTGGCACATTTGCCATATTAATGTTTTAAAGCTTGTTATTTACTGCATGCTAATAAAAATGCAAAGCACTACAAATTGAAAAGTGAGAAAAATAGGTTTTAGACAGTTCAGATAAAATCGTCCTGGATTTTCAAAAGGGAACATCATCTGCACAGGCTGCTAACAAGGGGACAGATAATAAAGTGCTCTCAGCCCTTTTCTTCTTATCGAGATATGCCACTGTGTATTGGTTACCCTTGAAAATCTGACTTCTTCCATAACAGTAGCATTTTGGAAAATACAGGCTTTGAAGTCACGGTATTGGACCTACAGAGCCAAACTTGCATTTTTGTGTCCTAAAAGGTAAATGGAAATTTAATTTACTGAAGCCTGCTGTTTTCCCTCGGTCTTTTTCTGTGTTGCATTGGACGGAATGAGAAACAAATGCAAAATCCAGCCTGCAGCAGTTCAATCTGTGAGCCCGGGGCATCAGTCCCTAACGCATCTGCTTCGTTAAAGCCAGTAAAAATTTATTGCTGCTTCTCGCAGATGTGCTGGGGGAAGCAGGCAGAGAGAACCCATTCATTCTCAGCCAGTGTAAAGCATATAGCCCTAAGCATAGCTCTATTTATGTGAAAACCAGCAAATACGACCTCTGACTGAGAACATTTGGGTTAGAGCAGAGGGATTTTTTTTTTTGTACCTAGAAAAAAATTGTCCATTCTGTACCTCTCTGCATAGTCATTTCATTGTCAGACTGGAAGGATGGGGTTGCATATACCTTTGGAAAGTTATTGGAAAGAAATGGATAGAGACAGAGCCTCCTAGTCGTTCCTCCTCTTTATCACTGTGGATTCATTGTTATATTCAACTGCATGTCTTCTGTAGCTTTTGATTCCTGATTCTTTCCTTAGATACATCTCTCTGGAAACTTGCAGGTTATTTAGTGTAAATGAAGGAGAGTTTTCAGCGTTGGGATCCTTTTCAGGAAGAAACCGACAGCTTTTCTTCCAGCAAGCAAAAGTAGCTCAGTAGTAATGCCAAACTAGTCCTTCTCTTGGCCTCTGCATGCAGAGAGAGCAACCATGCCGTTTGAGAAAATACCTGTGGTCAGAAAACACTTGCTACGGTGCTGTGACACAAAGCTTTTGATTGGAGGGGGAGTGGTCTGCCACTGGTACTCTGACTTGGCATGGAAACAGCCTTGACTTGCAGGGTTTGACTGAAGGAAACTCAAACTCGAGTTGTTTCAGACCATTAGTTCCCAACGACTTAAAATTTTTACGGCTGAGAAACCACGTGGACAATGAATATCCTTTTTACCAATAGTCTAGGAAATCTGAGTCTGTGCCATAACTTCTCACGTACTAGAATACAGCAATGTAGTATTTAGCCCCTTTCATGCAATATTGGGGAAAAAAACCCACTCCAAAACTAACACACCTTGAACCACCAATGGAAATGAGTAATGAATTACACTTTCATTTTGGAGTATGCATTGTTTTGTGCCTTCCTGATTGCAAACACCTCTGATGGGTTTTCCCTTTGTGTCTTTTCTGTGTGCCAGTTGGGTGCCACCCAGACTGTTTGACCTGCTCTCAGTCCTTTGATCACTGTAACGCCTGCCACGACCCGAGGAGGCAGCTGCAGAATGGGCGCTGTGTGGAGATGTGCGAATTGGGCTTCTACCAGGATGGGAGTACTTGCTTAGGTAATTTCTGCAAGGGGTTATACCCTGTCAGATGACTGTCTTCTCTGTTGCACGCTGTGTTTTTGTTTGTATAATCCCGCAGGCTTATTTTAAAGAGATTGCCAGGCTTTGTCTGGAAAATCATTCAGGCACATAGTGAATAGTACCCATGGGCTTAAGACTTCAGGAGGTTTCAGGGGAGGTAACCCCTGAAAAATGCAAATTCTCAAACTCTTGTGCCAAAATGAGGCAAAAATGTCTCCTTTTATCAGAGCGGGGGAATCTTGCTGCATCAAGGCGTTTGGGATTAATATGTCTTTCTTCTCTGTTCTTTCTCTTGGAAGCCTGCAATGAAACATGCTCAGCCTGTACCAATGGGTTTGAGTGCTCCTCGTGCCAGACATCCCTGCTAATGAAGAACGGGCAGTGTGTGACTTCGTGTGGGAAGGGATACTTTCAGGATCAGCTCCTCTGCACAGGTAACTCAAAGCAAAAAACGACTGCAATACTTTGTGATAGCAAAAGAGCAGACAAAAGCGGTACCCGAGCTATTAGATAGACTCTACGTTGAGGGATCTGCTGTTGACATAGGTGTTAATGTTCACCCTAGAGTAAAGCAAGGAGTGAACAGAGGAACTAAGTCATACAGTGTAAAATTGATTACTGGTTGGGAAAATATTCGTTACAATTCCTCAGCGGATCAGTTCTGTTGGTCTAAAACTCTCTGCTTTTGAACACCGCGGTTGTTGTACCACTGTCTTCTTTCAATTTAGAATTCTCTTTTGGAAATGTGACTGTGGTTTTTGTGGTGATAATGGTACAGAACAGGATGCATGCACTAATTTTACTAAGGATATAACACCCTGAACCATGTCTGGCAATCTGATCCGTGGGGTTTTTCTTTGAGTTCATTGCAGACCAGCTGCAGCTGCTAATGCCAAACCTTTCAGGAGATGGTACTTTGAGGAGTGTAGAAAATCGCTTGGAGGGATGGGGGATTGACAGGACTCAGAAAAGCTCACAGAAAATACTTTGTGGAAAAGTTTTTTGCTTTGTTTTGCCATTCATTTGTTTCATATGGTACAGTCTTCCTGAAAGCTGATTGGACTAACTGTTCTCAGGAAGCATATTTACAAAGTAAATTAGTAATTCTATAAAACACTGAGATATGTCTAAATCCTGTATCATTGCAATTGGAAAGACTGAGAATAAGATTGGGAAGTTGCAGTTTTCTCTTTGATGGAACTATGATAGTGCTTTTATGAGCTTCCCCTGCTCCTTTGAAATACTTGTACTTTTCCCAAACTGTAAGGCAGCTGCTTTTTCATCATGACAGTTTAATTGTTTTCTCTAAAGTTAACACTTTTCTTCTCTTGATGTTGGCCTTTTTAGAAGGCTTCTAATTATTTCTGCAGCTCTAATTCAGCAAAGGGGTGGAGCACATGCTTAACTTCTTGAGCCATCACTTTAGTTGCTTCGGAACTAGCCCTCCTGCTTAAAATTAAATACAGGTTTAGGGCTTTTGGCCAATTTCAGGGGAAAGCACTTTAGATTTTAAAGGCTGGCTTCCTTTTCTGAAGTGGTTTTCCTTGAAGAGCTGACCATTCGTTTCAGGTTTTGAAAGTCTGAAAAACCTCTGTCCTCCAGCAGTGACTATAGACTAGGGCCCCATTGTGCAAGTATAAATAGAAAAAAGAGACCCAGTCCAATAGAATTTATAGACTTAAGTATCAAATAATCTTCTACTTCATTTGGTTTTATTTTGCCATTTCCTTTCCACCTGCTCCTAGTGTTTTAATTGGCAGTGCCCATGTACTGCTGAAGCGGTAGGGAAAAGCTAATGTTTCATTTTATTGCTGGGCTGTAGATTACTGATTGTACATTCCATCCAAATTTGCAGTCACGCATGCCTGTAGCTGAAAGTTGCTGGGAAAATTTGTTCCTATTTCCTCAAGGGAATTAAACCAATTTGCTTTAGTTCTGCCTGGCTGCATTTTCTGCATAAAGTCAAACCAGTGGAGAAAGTCTTCAATTTCAGATACGGTCCATAATTCATTGCCATTCACTCTTTCTTTGTATCCTCTTTATTTTTACAAATCTCTAATCTGATTGTCCAGACAAGCCTTAGACTGTTCAGAAATACTTTTTCTCATAATAGCTTTAACATCTACAATAAGCGTGTTCCAAAATCACAAAAAGGATGAACTAGACTGTGTTAATTGCTATAGTTCCAGTAAACTCCCTCTTGAGGAATTAGTTCTGGAGATGAAAAGACCTCTACGGCCAGGTTTCTTACTCCATCCTTTGTTGAAACACTGTTGTCTGCGTTGTAACAAAATACGATGAATCAGTCTTTCCTTTTGTTCATGTTTTATAACATCTGGTCTAATTGAATCTGTTTTGAATTTTGGAATACAGTTGTTTGATCTCTTCCCTGTTTTAATCTTACACCAGGGTTGTTTCCTGCCCCCGTCCCTCCACCTGCTTCTGTAAAGTATTAAAACCATTAAGAGAAAGTAGAGTTGAGAATAAAAGGTAATAGTTGCAGTTATGTAGCAGTGTGTTTAAAGATCATGGGTCAATTTCTATCAGGCACGGAGCAGAGTGGTAGATGAAGCCTTCCTTGTCAGAAATAGGCTGTGGAAACAGTTAAGAAACCCACCACCAAAGGCAAAGCAAAGGGAAGCAAAAATAAAAGATGTCTGCCTGGTAGAACAGAAGGGCTCGAAGGACTTACAGTGTTCAGTGCTCTCACTGCATTTTTCTAACTTAATTATTTATGTTTTCAAGATTATTCAAAAGCCTAGGCAGAACTCAAGTGTTCCTGCTTTGATCTCCCAAAATGCGAATGTTGAAATGTGTAACTTGACACTAACAGACCCAGCTCGCTCTGTAGCAAAGCACTTCAATTTTTATTCACGACCTGTTGTTTTTATCTGCCGTATCTGGCTGTGGAGGCTCACCTTGAGGATAAACGGCTGAACGTGAGTAAGCTGAGCTTGCCCAGCTCACGGTGAGGAGGGCAGGTTAGAGGTGGGTAACGGTACCGTGCCGCACAGAGCGGCTGGACCCCATCTGTGCTTTCCCAAAACCAAGCAGTGACTTCTTACTGCGTTCTTGCTGGGATGCCATTTGCATTAGCCCTCCTGCTGGCGTCAGACCTGGCAATGTTATACCTGCAGTGATGCAGATGAGAGAAAGTTTGGTGAGCGGATCTTTAATTAATTCTCTGACTTCTGGTCAATCATGAAAGAACAGAAACATCACTTCACAGGACCTCTCATCTTCTAAAAGCCTGGGCTTGTGTCACTTCTGTGTGATTCCTACATTACACCCCTGCAGCTCCTGAGTAACAGAGCAGAGAAAAAGACCCGTTGGCTCAGGAGCCACTGGGGTGCTCTTACTTTAACCAAGAAGCGAGACCCTGGAAGTTTCATCTGTTTAACATTGATTTTCTGGAAAGACATGTTTCTGCAGCTTAATGAATACCATCGTGTGAGCTGAGGCAGAGTAATTGCACACCCTGTTGCAACTGGAAGGTCAGCTATACTCTTTTGAACATCTTTCCTTCAGCAGCAATGTCTGGTTAAGCTGCAGGGTCTTGCATGTAAGTCCAGTATCCACGCTGAAGCGAGGACGCAATGCAAAACGGCCCCTACAACTCTGAACTGAAGATAGCCAGGAAGGGTGAAAACAGTTACCTGGCGATGCAGTCACTTCTGTTGATTTATTTTCACACAGCCGCTGAGTTGCTATAGGCAAAGATGGTTTAGCTGACAGTGGCTCATTGAATGCTTCCATTTTTCCCCCTGCTTTTTCAGTGGAGTTGGTGACTTGGCTGTTTGGGCGAGGAGCAGCTGTTGAGTCTGGCAGTGATCCAGCGCTGAAAGAGCCAAAGCTTCTGCAGGCAGGGTGTGCATGAGTGTGTAAAAACACAGGGCAGGAACAGGTTGGGGCTGCTGTTCCAACTGCATGAACCCAAGTCCTACAGGTTGGGGGTCCGTTGCTGACAGCTCCAGCTGCAGTTGTACCCTCTGATGGCAAACAGAGTGGAGATACTGGCCGGGATTTAGTATCTGCTGGACTTGTGACAAAAAAAGTCCTCAAGACGTGAAAATAAATTTCCTGGTGCCTGTCGCTGCAAGCAGGAGAAGTGAAGGATTGTATCTGTAGGAGCATGAATCAGGCTGTGCGTGTTTGTCATCTGGAGACTGGCAGCTGATAACTCCTGGAGGCGCTTGCCACCTCGCATACAGAAACGGCTGTGTCGGAGGAGTCCGTGCAGCCTGTTCCCGGGGAGGGCTTGCAGAGCAGAGCTAGTGACGGGAGCAGCGCATCAGAGCCGAGTCCCTTGCTGCAAGCATATTTTTTTTTTATTGGCCCACCCGTTGTTACTGATCCTGTACTTTGAGTCATTCGCACTGCTTCCACGTGCTAAATGCGGCTGTCTTGCTAAAAATCAGGTTGCGTTCTTTCTCCTTTCCTTCCTTTCTTCCAAACTCTGCTGCTTAGATCCTCTTCCTTTCTGTCTCAGAGAATCCATTTGGGCCCGCTCTCTGTCTAGTAGCTTGGGGTCCAGAGGATCAGTTTCATATCAGTTTGCTAAATTCACTGCAGCTTCTCAGAAGGTCTGATGACTGCTGGTAGCTTGTACTTCATTTTTACGTCTCTCGCTGTAGCCTTTCCATAGCTGAGATACCACAGGAGTCATCCCCCATCTAGGAAGACATGCAGTTTTATCACAACAGCTGCCTCACTGGAAGACTTGAAAGCCGCTGTGATACCCAGGAGTGGATTTGCAGGATCTTTGCCAAGGGCCAGTGAGAACCAACTGGGAACTGAAGAGAGGGAGTGAAGTAAGATCTTAAACTCCTCCAGCCTGCAGACTGTGCTGGTTTGTATCGTTACTGGGCTTGAGTCGAGACATTACAGGTTTCCCCACTAGAATTACGGCACTGGGAGTGCTCTTAGCCCACCTTGTCTAAAACACCCTTCCTTCTTGTCTCACTGCCTTTCTTGGTGGCTGTGTTTAGAGTAACATTGGCGGTGAGTTTCTTTTGGCAGCGGAGAATGGCGGAGCGGGCTGGCTGGGCTGGCCTGTCTGCTGCTCTATTAGCCCTATGGCCATGTGTCCATAGAAGGGCTTAAGAGAGCCGGAGCCAGAAGGGAAGGCAAGCTGGGAGGGAGGGTTGTTTGCACTGCAAATAGCTGTGGGCAAGGACAGCCGTGGTGGTGACAAAAGCCCAGCAGAATGGCCGTGTGCAGCCTGTGGCAGAGAGGCAATACTGCTGGGCACTGTCTCCGGAGAAGAGCCTGGGGTGTGGATCCAGCCATGCCAAAGACCTTTCCAGTCTGGGTATTGTTTATGGTAGACTTACATGCAGCAAAATGTGTGGCGCTGGTGGGAAGTAAAGATGTTATTTTGACCTACACAGACAGACGGCTTGAGGGAGCTGCTTGAGAGAAGAGACTGAGGTGAGGATGTGCTCGGGAGCGCTTGGTCTAGTGCAGGCAGCAAATGGTGCACGGTGGGAGCCAAAGCACGTTTGCCCAACTGACCTGGCTTTCATCAAAAGTGCATTTTTAATACAGCTGTATGCAAGGCAGCCTGTTTAAAAACAAGAGTCTGGAGGCCAGGCTGCCAGGAGAGAAAATTGTCTCTTGGAAAGGAGCAGCATCTCTGGAGAGGACTTGAGAACTTTGCAAATAACTGAGTATGTTCAGATGTGTCAACATATTGAGGCAGGTTAACAGCGAGGGGGTCAAGCTGTGCAGTGGGAAGTCTGTAATTAGAGGATCTGAGTTCTGGTGCCCACTCTTTCAAAAAGATGTTGAAACATAGAGTGAGCTCAGAGAGGAGCAAAACGCTCACGTCTGGAAGGTGAAGTGAGGACATTTCAGTACTTAGGAATTTACAGCATGAACTCATACTCTGCAGTTAACTTTCGAGTGTAGACGTGCCCTGAGAATCATCCAAGCTGGAATGAGATGCAGCTTTTTACCAGCAAGGGAAATTACCGACCGGAGCAGAAAAGCGTGCACAATCTTTACCTCGGGATAGGATGTTTGGTATTCACTGTGCTGTGATTCAGCCACAACTAGATGCGCTTGATAGTGGTGGTGGCACTTGCCATAGGAGTCGGGGGGCAGATCCTTTTGGGTACAGGATGCCCAGCCTCCTTCTGAGACACTCCTCATGTAGGAGTGAATGAGAAGAGCCACAGCATTCTGGAGAGATGAGGAATAAGGGGGTGGGGGGAAGATGCAGGAAGGTGAGAAGGGGAAGAGCAAACAGCTAGTTACAAGGCAATAGAAGAAGATGAGAAAAGCAAATACAAAGGTGGAAGTGTGGAGAAGGAACATCCAGAATGTTAAAGGACCATGTGCTGGGCATGAACTCAAACGTCCCATGTTTTGGCCCCATAAACACTCCCTGTTCTAACATTACCGGGCATGTCACGTCACATCTCTGTGTTTCGGTTCCCTGCATATGAGATGGAGAGGATAACACTTCCCTGCCTTGAGGAGCAGTGAGATCCACGAAGATGGGGTGTTTATCTTATGCTGTGCAGTGTGACTCATATATAAGCACAAACATAGGTTCTCTATCTCATTAATTAACAAACCCAGAAGAAGCGTAGAAACCGTGCAAAACAGGAGTGAGATGGGAGCAGTGGTGATGACTGGTTTGCTGTGAACTCATGGCTGTCTGGATTGGAAACACTTTCACTCTCGCCTGTTACTGGGGAGAGGATGAATTGTCTCTCACGTAGGGGATTTATTTTGGCAGGAAGGTGTTTGCTTTTGTCACTGTTCCGTATGTAAATGTGCTCTTAGCTGTGTGGATGAGCTGCTGCTGTGTCTGCTGGTTCCCGCGTTACACTGAGAGTATTCGCAGATGAGTTTTTCTTGGGTGGCTGCATCTTCAGACGTGTTTGCGGATACAGGGCAAATGTCAAAAAGTTCTGTTTTCTCCCACCTGCTGTGGTCTGGGAGCACAAGCAGGTACCTGCCTTATTGTGGAATAATAAGTTTAAGAACATCTTTGGAACATATCTGGGTGTAATCGAGAAAAAAATCTGATAGCTAGAAGTACTGTAATTTGCACAGTTCCTGCAAGCCCCATTAGCACAGGATTTTACATGATTCCGCGTCACAGATTCCATAAACAGTAACTACAGTGGGCTGAATTTCCCTCACAGCTGAACTTGTACAGTTTCAAATAAGGTGGCTCATTCAACAGCTGTTTTGAGAGGCAGAATTGAGCTCCATACAGTTCTTAGTTTAATTTTAAGGTGTCATCGTGCTCGAGGATAACTCTGTTTTGCCTATGTGTGCCTGTACCCAGATGCCACGGAGAAGGCATTTATATTGCCTGCATTGCAGGAATGTGATGTACTTCAGGAATATCTGAAACATTACTGTGTCCCAGACATGATACGTGGCTCACCCACAGAGAAAAGTAGCTGGTATCTTAACTCAGTGAGGGGATGCCCGTCCCTTTTGCTGGCAACGTCAAGGAAAAGACACGCAGTGCCTGCTGTACTGGACCTGGGATCCACTGCCCACCTTTTCCCAGGAATTACTCAATCTGAGCACATGAAGATTTCTGCCCTGCCCGACCAGATTGCCCCACAGGCAGAAGTCAGTTCCTTCTGCACCGGTTCAGAGTGCTGGAAGGGCAGAAGGAGTTGTTTCTAGAAGCAGGCTGTCTTGTTTTGAATTTTGCAGGATCTTGATTGCGGCCCTGCAGTCTAATTCTGTGTTTGTACATGGAGCTGTGTTAATGTCAGTAGTCACTGCAAGGACCTCATTGCAGGTCTGGTTTTTAAGTAACGTGTGATGGGATCTCTCCCCGTTTCCCTTTGCGTTTGTACAGCCCCTAGCACCAGGATGAAGAGGATTTAACAGTGTTACCAAATCTCCTCCTAGTCTGGTAACAGCTACACAAACTATTCTAATGTGTACTGCATGTCATATTGCATCTACAAATTGAAGCTATAAATTGTACCTCTGAGATGACTTGAACGAAAGATACTAACATAAGAGCAGTGGTTTTTTGTTTTCTTTTCCTTTTCTGAATGCCTGTGAATTGAAGGAAAAAAACTGCAAAAAAAAAAGTGAATTACTGCAAAGTCTTCATTTTAAAGAGATGATTGGAAGTTGACTGTTTGTTAATCCTGCACCTTTCTTGTCCTGCAGCTTGTCATGAGTCCTGTTCCTCCTGCTGGGGTGCCGCTGAGAACAATTGTTTGTCCTGCAAAGACACATCACGCGTGCTGAAAGCCGGGCTCTGCGTGGCCAGCTGTGGACAGGGATTTTATACAAAGGATGGAATCTGCAGCGGTAAATACCTGGTTTTTTTCTCCAATTGCAAGAAGTTTGAGAAATGCTCTGCAAAAAAAGAATCAATATTTCATTTAGCTGTGCAGCAGCTGTGATTTTATTCATGTCTAAGCTGCCAGATGCACCTTGTGCGTAAATATCAGATGAGGAAAGCTGCTGTTTGTTTGCAAGATTATTAATTCATTTAAGCTAATCAGATGCTGAAAGGTTTAAGGTTTTTTCCCCTCACTGAACATCTTGAAAGCCTAACTGAGTTGTTTCTGAGGGCTTGACAAATCCATTTGTCTGCGGAAATAAAAATGAGCTTTGCCAGCAGGTTTCTGTAAATTTGATTATAATTCAGCATCACAGTAACTAATACCTGCACAACAGATGAGACTTGGGAGCTGGGAAGGTTTGCTGAGAAAAGGGGAAGAGATGGCTGGAGGGAATTAAAAGACCTGACTCAAACAGATCATGAAGGGGGAAAAAAAATCTCAAATAAGGAATCTAAGATTTGCCATGACCTTTCAGGTCAAGTCTGGGTTTCCGCTGGCAGCCACCTCCAGCTGCTTTGAAGGACTGTCCAACATAGTCAGGAGAAATGACACAGGAGTTGTCTGTCTTCATGCAGGTCTGTCTGAGCCACAGCTAGCTAGAGGAGGCTTAAAACCTGGAGTGTGTTGACAAAATTGTTGCTATTCTGGCCGCTTCTGGATGAATTTCACTTTGACCAGGTTCCCCTTCAGTTTGGTTGATGTCTATACCAGTAAATGTTACTCACCTGTGTTTTGAAGTGTGCAGGCTTGAAATCTTACGTCAGTAGCTGCAAATCCTTTAAGCTCAAAGGGAAATTTAACTTAGATGCAGCTTGGCCGTAATTTTGGCTTTTATTGCCAGTGATTTCTCAAAACTGTATAGCTGTTCCTCACAACCTCCAATATTCAGGCCTTTCGTCTTCTACCAAAACCGTGCCTTTTGATACCCAACTGGAGAGCTGTAAGCTGTCTTAAAGGGAGGCTGTCTGGCTGGGGAAAAGAAACAAAAATCAGTTAAGTAAAGTGCTTGGCCCTTCTGCATATACAACAGCAGTAGCGCTACTGACTTAGGGAAGCCAGAGTTTCATAGTGCTCTTAGACAACAGGTCAGTTAACTTCAGAACTGACTGCCTGGGAGAATATAGACCACAGGAATTGAAAAGAAACATTATCGTGCTTCATTTTAGATGCATTTTCACACTTAAAACTTTGACTTGAAGAAAAGGGGGTGGGGAATTACAATTTTTTTTGATCAGCTTTCCCCTCATCTTTTACTTCCTGAACAGTCTAATAGCTGATGCTTGTTGTACAAAGGAATGTAAAGATTTAAGAGATCGTTTTCATACGTGAAATTGTTCAGAATGGTGCTCCCTGTTCACAGACTGCTGGTGAACAGGGAAAAAATACTACATTAGCTGGAGGGAGGTTGTGTCAGGAGTGGAGGGAGTGCTGGTGTAGACCCATTTCTGGTATTTGTACTTACTCAGAGTCCTAGACGGGATACAGGTCAGTGAATACCTGTCTGCACTCACACGTCTACCTCCGTGAATGTCACTACTTATTCCAGGGAAGTGTGAAAGGTTATTTGTGCTGGAGAGGAATGTTTAAAGATGGCTTTCTGGCAAAGAAAGGACTAGGCATGGTTTGCTTTACTTTTTTTTTTACCTACGTGGCCAGGTTGATGGCTCTGTTTTTCTTTGCTTATTGAGTGCATTTCATTAATGAGCTGTCCTCTTTGGCAGCTTGTGACCAGTTCTGTGAAACATGCTATTCAGACCAACCCAGGTGTTTGACCTGTGCTTCAGAGAAGTTGTTACATGATGGGAAGTGCATTTCAGAGTGCCCGGACGGCTATTTCCCAGGTATCAATGGAAGATGCAGAGGTAAGAGGCATATTTGCTTGACCTTTTCTAAGGCTCTCAAGACACCCTCCACATATTGTCGTCTTTTTCCCAGATGTTTACCTGGCGGGAGGGAATGTTAAGAGTACAGAAGGGCCACCAAGATGATCAAAGGACTGGGAAGCCTGCCATAATAGGAAAGGCTGAGAGAATTGGGTTTGTTCAGTCTTGAGAAAAGAAGGCTTAGGGGAGACCTTGTCACCGTGTTCCAGTATTTAAAGGGTGGCTACAAAGAAGATGGAGACTCCCTTTTTACAAGGAGTCACGTGAAAAAGATGAAGGGTAATGGGTACAAGTTAATCCTGGGGAGATTCCAGTTGGACACAAGAGGAAAATTTTTCACGATGAGAATAATCAGCCATTGGAATAATCTCTGCAGGGAAGTGGTGGATTCCCCGACGTTGGGCACTTCTAAGATTCGGCTGGGCAGGGTGCTGGGCCATCTTGTCTAGACCGTGCTTTTGGCAAGAAGGGATGGACCAGATGATCCTTGAGATCCCTTCCAGCCTGGTGTTCTGTGATTCTCTGATTCTATGAAGTGTGAGCGGAGACAGGGAGTTTGACTTCTTGTTTTCTTTGGTTCCCTTGTGATAGATTGTTTTAAATAACCTCTTTGCCTTGCAAAGCATATTAAGACATGCTGAGATACATATTCAAAACACTGTGTGAGTGAGGGTTATTACTCCTAGTACTTATTAATACATGTGCACTTCCGCTCTCCTTAGTTGACACAGCTGAGTATCATACCAGCTGGGGGTTTTCATTGTTGGCTAAAGGAGGCTGTAGTCAGCAACAGCACTCTCAAGGAGAAAAAATGGGATATTTTAGTTTTGTGTGCTCTGTTTCTTTATCAGCTTGTCATGATTCATGCTCCACATGCGAGGGACCTCTGGCCACTCACTGTACCTCCTGTTCCTTTCCTCTGGCACTGCACTGGGGCCAGTGCCTGCAGGGCTGTGGAGAGGGTTTTTACCAGGATCACAACGTCTGCAAGGGTAAGCTATTTACTTAGATAAGTTTCCCATCTGCTGTAAACCAGCGTATCTATGTTGGCTTTTGTCGGGCTGTTCTCGGAGTACGCAGCTACAACGCTGATCCTTTATCCTATGCTGAACTGGTCAATGAGTAATTCCTGTGTTTGCCTCCTGATTATTTTCTACTTTGAGAAAAAGCAAATTTTCTCAAATACTTTCTTCTTTCACGCCCTCAGGATTTAGTGATCTTGGGGACATTTTTTTTTTCTCTGTGCTGTTGAAATAAATGTACATTGCTTCCAAGCTTTTCTTGAATTAAGAGGTGGATGAAATTCTACACACCTAGTAGATTTGCTAACGCTGAGGTCGTTTTTGTAGCAATGGAAAACCTGAAAATTTGGAAGATGAATTTGTGCTCCCCGTGAGCGCTTCAGACTGTCACTTCTTGCTATCTCTCCTCGTGGGATTGCGTTCACCCTTGCGGTACCAGAAATTAAAGGAAAATTGACTGCCCGTGGCATAGTACTGCAGTTTTTCCCTGACATTATTTGTTCATCAAGAAAAGAGCTGTTATTTGGGGGTGAGGGGAAAGATGTCAAAGTATTTTTCTAAAATCTCTGTACAGTTATAGAAAATACAGTCTGTCTGTTTATGGAACGGATTTCTTAGCTTGTGAGTTGCTGCAAAGTGTATGCTCTTTGAGTATCGGACTGTCTACAGCAATACAAAACTGGAAAGAGGGATGAACGAGAGGGACCCAAACCAGTTGTGTTTTCCCCTTTCTGTCTCATGTTCACGGCCAGATGCCCAGGTTTGCAGGCTTGGTGGGCCTTGTCCATCTCTCTGAGAAAGCTGTCCCCAGAGCTGTGGCTCTGACTTCTCTCTCGACCTCTACGCAGGTTGCCACCCATCCTGCCGCACCTGCGACGGCCCGGGGGCCTCTCATTGCCTGCAGTGCCGGGCGCCAGAGGACGTACTGCAGCCTCACCAGCCCGTGGAAGGAGCTGTACGTGGCCTTTGCCTCTCTCGCTGCCAAGCCTGGTTCTACGTGGATAGCGCAGGAGTCTGCAAACGTGAGTAGAGGATGGGAACAGCTCTTCAAAGCCTTCCTCACAGGGCTGCAATGGATTTTAGGTATTCAGGGTGGTCTTGTACTATATTTGATTCTTACATGCTTTGAGCTCCTGTGTTTGCCTTGTGACAGTCATGAATGTTTAAACTCAGTAACTTTCAGAACGGCATATGCTAGTACTTTTGAGGGAAAATATACTCTATATATAATTTGACACTAAAGAATTAAAGTACTTTTTTTAAAAATGACTGTGTTCAAGTCTGCACAGCTGAGCTTAGCTTTCTTTTCACTGAAGTTGAATGTGATTTTTACCACTGACTTATTTTGAAGCAGGATCAATCCTTAAATCCTTTTCAGAAAAGACTGAGCTGTCTCCTTATTAGCCTTTGGAGCAGGTCAAGACATCCCACAGCAGTCTTTTCTTTTGAGGAAGCTCTTCTGATAGATGTCCTGCAGCACACGTGCCATCACTGCTCCTGAAAAACCAAGTAGGAAGCATTTCCATGAAGACTAGAGTTTGGAAAAGAGACTAATGTGATGTACATTTGGGATATATGTGGTTTCATACCTCTTTGAGAGAAAACTGTTGTGGACTTCCGCGAAGAATGTTTACTGGGTGGATTAGCAAGCCAGTCTGGCTGAACAGAGCTTGTGGCAGCTGGTGTGGATGTCTGTACAGCAAACACATTGCAATATCTGGGAAATAATGCCGACAGAAGCAGGCTGAGAGGTTAGACGGAACGTCTTGTGCCAACACAGCCCACCCTAAGCCTAAGGAGAAACGATGCTTTCAGAAATGGCAGTGATTTCCCTGTGTGGAAAGACCAGTCATAAAAACAGTGACTCTACAGTGCTTAAGGAAAGTAATAGTAATAACAGTAGCAACGATGCTACTGATGGCTGTTTCTTCCTGTTGAGAAAACATTTTCTAGAAGTGGACATAATTTAGAATCCATTTATTTTGATTTTATCTCTCCATCTCAACTTGATGGAAAGAATCTGTCCAACTCAGTTTTTGGCCTTAGGGGATCTTAACAAAGGAAGAAGTGGCATTTTTGGGGGTGGAATGATTCTGTCTTTTATCAGTGACCTACGCAGACCATAAGGTATCCAGTGCTTTGGATTGGTTCCTGAAGGCAGTAGTTTAGAGCCTCCAATCCACGCAGTGGCCATTCCTTGGCAGGTAATCGGTTTTCTTGGCCTGAGTCCAGGTTATGGTATAGAAACTGAGTGAAGAAATCCATGTACCACTGCCTCAGATGGGTGAACAGACCTGTACAAACAGGCCTGAGCAGAGTTCGGTGACAGTGCTGAATTATGTCACTGGGCAAGAATGCCGGCACGGCCCCACATGTTATTAGCTCTGCCCTGTTACTAGTGGCATTAGAATAGTAGTTTGATTTATTGCAGAAGGGTGTGAAGATTCAAGGTTTCAAACTTTGAGCTACCCCTGTAAAATACTCATGCAGATGTGTACCATGCCTACCTTACCTGTGCAGAATGGAAGCCCATTCATATGTAGGCTAAAATGCTGGTTTCGAAGGTTTTATCTGTGTGGTTGTGAATCTCTCACCAAACACAGAAATATCTCTATATATTTTTCTAATGCTTGAGACTTCCGCGATGAAACTGTAAGAAATTTCTCTCTGATACGATGTGAGTCGCTCGAGCCAAAGATAGCCCTGGACACATTACATTTGTGATGGGGGTTCTCTCCCCGGCTGTCTGGCAGACAGCTAAGTGTACTTGTATCAATGATTTTATTTCATTTAACTTAATTTCATTTCTTCTCACCAGCCTTGTGTCTGTCTTGTCTCCCTAGAGGGCGGGAGGGCTCTCTTTGTGCTCAACCATGACTCACACAGTGGCCTCAAGTCACTGCTCTAATAAATACTAGGTTTTTAACTAATGAGTTTATATATTTATTTAATCAGATTACTTAGTTTAAGATGGCTTGGTTTAGGGTCAGTAC
>RSEF01000004.1:39698431-39742740 GCA_003993805.1 Himantopus leucocephalus | reverse complement strand
GACCGTTTCCCTGAAGATATTTTGCGTTTCATTTCAGTAGGCTCGGATGACGTTCTTAGCCAGCACGCTGTGGCAGAAGAGGTCTTTACTGAACCGCACTGAAAAACGGTCTGCTTTTATTAGGCTAGATAAGCATATTGTCCATATGAATTAGCTTTATTTTTAATCCACTCATAGCCATAGGGCTGATATTAGAAGGAAGGAATTCTGCAGATACAGGAGAAAAGCCATTACATCTATGAACATGCCTGATCAGTAGTGGGGACAGCTTTATTTATTTGTGTCTCAGCCTTGCCCACCGGTCAGCAAGTGGCCTTCATTCAGCTTGTTTGATCTCATCTAAGCAGATGACTGTGCCTACTGACCTTCTGAGTGACTGCAACGATTAAATCCTGTTTGCCACTTGCAGAAAACAGTGGCCTTTGGGCTATGCCATTCATTATGAACTATTAAGTACCATGGGTGAGCAAATGCAGGCGCTTGAAATCTGATTAGTCCCTTCAAGGTCATCTGAAAGTTTTCTGCAGTTTTATAATAGATTCATTGGGTCAGGCACCCATATATCTGTTCTGGCAGTAGGAGAGATTTGCTGGTCACTTCCCTGGGAGGCCTCAAGTTTAGAGAGAAAAACCTCTGCTAAAGTCCATTGCTCTATTTATTTATTCAATTTATTCACCCAAGGAACAACTCTATAAATCCATTTATTTGGCAGGCCATTGTAAAGATTCATCAATTTTGAGGTTGCGCGCTGCCACCTTAGAGCTGAGGTAAGTGCTGAACGCTGCATTATGCAGTTTCAGGCTTACGTAAATGTCTTAGAAACAAAATTTCAGTGTCAGGAAAGTGGCATCTTTCTGTATGCTGCCAGCTTAGATCTCCTGCCGTTTTTGAACAGCGAAGCTCAATTAATACAGGTGTGCCTAGAAAAGGGATTCTTCCTTTTGAACACTGAATTCACGAGCGTGATTGCTGAGAGGCTGAGAAGGTGGTGGGACGTGACGTGTTAGGTCTTAAACACTGGAGCCTTGTGCTGTGGCAGCTGCGAAACGCCCCAGCTTCCATGTGGGGAGCGAGCAATTGTATATGTAGCCTGGGGGAGTCCAGAGGTGGGAGATTTTTGTAGCTGTGTGCTTTTATTCATAGAAAAGCTTTAAAAGTAGTTTTTAAGATTTTTTTTACAGATCATTAGCCATAGTATTTCTGTCTCCCTCAGATCTGGAGCATGGAAATCCTGGAAATGCAGCATCTGTCTTTAAAGATGGAAGAATACAAAAGCAGACTGAGTGAAATATTTTTGAGCAATCTTAACCACTTTCTCTGCAATCTTTTTGTTGAGCTTTTGGCAGACAGAATAGCTAATGAGCTGGCACGGCATTCAGGTTTTATAGGTTTCAGTTTGGGAGGGCTTTGTGCAGAAATCGTTCCTGGATTTTCCACTCGTTAATATCAAACTCATCCCACTATGATGTTCATACCATCCCAAGATGTTTAATTTATCTCCCCTGTGCATCCCACTCTCTTTCTTATGTGCATAAGCATATGCTGGAGGGAGGAATAAAAGGACCAATCTCTTTATGTTTTGTATAGATCTATACCTTGATCAATGCAGAGAAAAATAATTTTTAAATTGACAACTCGTTTCTCATCTTCTTTATTCAAGATGACAATGTAAGAGCCTTCCAAACAACAACTTTGCAGTCACCGGTGCTATTAAATCATTTTATGTCCGTGTTTTGTAGGAGTAAATGATTATTATAAGGGCTGGCTTTCTGGGGAGGGGAAAGCGTAAGGTGGACTGTACCAAGAGCATAACAGCAAGTGTTGATTTTCTTCCCCAGCCTGTCATCCGTCCTGCAAGACATGCCGTGGCCCTTCTGATTTGGAGTGCTTAACCTGCCATCCCCATGCGACTCTAGCTAGTGGAAAGTGCAGGACTAGCTGCAAGGAAGAGCAGTATCTCAACCTGGTGGGATATTGTGTGGGTAAGTAAGAGGAGATGGTGTAGGTCATACAGCATGATGATCTTTCTGTGGCATTAACCGGGTACTTCAGCACACACCATGAAGAAATCAAAATGTCTGTTATGAGTAAAGTGTCACGCAGATGAAAATACCATGAGGAAACTCTCTAGCGTGCATAGTATATAGCAAAGCCACTTGCCACTGCTGCTATACATATCTTCACTAGAGCTGCGTGAAGTCAATTCCAAATTGAGTAAGGCAGGTGGTAGGGAGAGGGAGACAAGGCTCTCCTTTGCCAGGCTTGCTGCTGCACCGTTTGGTGTGAAGACTTGAGATCACACGTGGATGGGAATCATCAGAGCGTTCATACACTTATTAATATCATAGTGAGCATGCTCTTAACAATAGGATGGGCTGCAGCTCCGCTCTGTTGAGTGGCGATGTGCTTGCCTTTGCCAGGTCAAACGCTTATCTGTGTCTCACTCCAGTCTGAGCTTTACCTGTCACCGTAAAGCCAAGCTTAGGGGACCCAGAGCCAGGAAAGCTGCTTAGGTCCTGCACGCAGCTTCAGTAAAGTGACTTAAGGAAACATCTGTGATTCAGAGAAGCAGTTTATGGGGCCCTAAAGAAAAATTGGCACAGCTAGCATTTCTGTGTGCATTTTGGGGAGGTAACAGGATTGCTGTATAGGGGTTGTACTTTGTGGGTGCTGAATGCCTGCACTTAAGCTTATCATCAGAAGCCACTGATTGCATTTATCTGTTTAAAAAGAAAAATCACTTTTAATCCATCACGCTTTTAATCCATCATCCATGTATAAACATATCCTGGGAACTGTTCCAACAATCTCTGAGCTTTATCAAGTCATTTTTTTCTTTATCAAAAAAAGATATGGTGTGTGAGGCTTAATCTAGGCTGAACAGTTCCAAATGAGATAAGGAATCCCAAGAAGAGGGAAAAATGCATTAAACATAATAAATATATCCATTGAGAGGCTATTGTTCTCAATTTAATATAGGTGATTCCCCTCCACAGAGAGTTCTTTTGTTTACGTATATGTGTTGGGGTTTTTTTAATGAAAGACTTGTTTCTTTTCTTCCCACAGATTAATTTTATGAACTGTTTCTTCATCTTCCTTTTAAATAACAGTTATTGTTTTGTCTGCAGAGACAAAGAGAGACGGGAAACAAAGTATCTGAGGAGTAGGAAAATATCCTAAAAATATTGTACAGCTCGTTAGGTATACGAGAAATCAGGTTGGGGAATCAAGATGTTTCATACAGTCAAGTAATTACAATGTGGAAATAATTCAGCATTTCAGCGTAAAGAGCTGTCTCTGCCCTGTAAACTTTCGGGGGCTCCAACAATATTTATTAGTGTCTTGTCACATCATAGCTGTCTGCACTTTATTTCTTCCACCTTATTTTCCCATTACTTTGCGTTATGCTTCCTATGAAAACAGGCGTGTGGAAATGTGGTCTTCCAGCTGTCAATTTCGTTGGAAAAACTTAGTACCATTTATCATAAACCAGGATTCTTTCTGAGGAGGGTTTACTCTGCTGCTTGCTGCATGCTACGTGCTTTAATTATCCCTTTTAGACTGCCATTAACTGTAAGTTTGGTGAGGTGTCATGGAGCAGTAAGTGTGTTCCCCAAAGCCCAGGTGATTAGATAGACATCACAGTGCCTGGCAATAATAAGGAGCAGAAATTGGAAACAATGGGCTCACTCGGGCAACGTGGAGGGCGAGGTATGACCTCCAGACGCGCTACACTGACAGTGATGAATCATTGGCAAAGAACCTTGCTTGGCTTTCTGGGCTCCAAAGCTATCGCAGCCTGGTGATGCATCCTTCCCTTGCAAACGAACAAGCTTCGTTTCGGAGCCATGTAGGTCATGAACACGGTCCGCTGTTTGGAGACTTGTCTTCTCAAAGGAGAAACGTGTTTTCAAGGCTTGGTTCACAGTGCCTGGCATCGTTGAGTGTCCGTTGTGTTTGGATCTGTGCCCCCAAAACAGGAGAGAAGGCTTTCCAGGTGCAATATGGTAAGAGCACACGGAGGCCCTTTTCCTCCTCCCAGCTCTGACCTTAGTTTTGCTGCGTGACTCGCTCATGTCAGCCCTGACAGTCAGAGGCCAGTACAGGTATTCCTTGTAACAGGAAACCTTAACATTCATGTGGTCTTGCACATAGATGCGTTGATGTTTCTTCCTCTAACTGAAGTTTTGAAAATTCTGGTAGAGGAACACAGTTATTTGTTGCCTTTAAAAAAAAAGTTGTGCTTTGGTCTGGGATCTGCAGCCTGAAGTGCGTTGCTCTTTGTGCCAAATTTATGTCTGATGTTTAAGCAAGGGATGCTTGTTGCCAGTTCTGCTGGAGATAAAGAGCTCCACATCCAGGTTGCTAAATTTCACTCGTTCTTCTCATTCAGCACTGATTGAAATGCTAAATTTGCCCTTGCAAGTTATTAATTACTGGTTAAAGAGCAGCTGTCCTATAAAAGAGAACATTAAAATCCCTGACACTTGCATAATGTATGATTTTCACCGTAATCTAACAAAGCTTTTTCCTTTGCTTCCCAAAGCTGTATTTTTTTACAATTATCTTCACATTTATCTCTAATTCCTGACCCTCCAGGCAGAACTGTCTTTACAGCTTATGGGGACTGCTGTGCATTATAGCCGCCTGTCATACTTTATGGACCCACAGGGGAAGATCTTTCATACAGGATGGAGAAAACCAACTGTCACTTGAAACCATTGCCTGTGAATTAATGTTGTTATTGTACATGTTACCTGAATGAGGATTGGAACATTTGCCTTGTTAATAGAAAAAAAGATCTTGTTTTCAGCAGTTTATCAAATAAGCATTTCAAATGTGAGCAGAAGAAAGACAAAATGGCCTCAAGTTTCAAAAGATTAATGAGTTTCTAAGCTCTGGTTTGGGCACGCTGAATCTGTGCCAATCTTTGAGAGTACTCAGTTGATTAATTTTATTTTATAGCTAAAGTACAGGAATGTGTTTGTGGCCTAAGCAGTCTCCTGTTGAGTCTCGGGGCTTTTGTGTTTTTTGTTTTCCCAGTTTGAAAACGCTCTTTGTTTTCCCTCTCCCTCTTATCCAAGACAACTTCAACGTTGCAATCGCCAGTCTGAAAAATAGCACCGTCACTGAAACTGTTGTCCTGTTCATAAAACCCTGCCCTTACTTTTGCGATTTGGATAAATCATACGCCTGCCTTGAGGTTTCCTCGCTGATCTTGAGGCTTCCTCGTTGATCTTTTCCTGATTTTTCCTTCCTGGTGGAAGGGCAATTAGAAAAACGGAGAGGGACTGTGCAGTGGCTGAAGCAAAGAGTTGACAGTCTGAGCTCTACTGGGTGCTCAGCTGAGACATCAAAGGATGCGAAGGACGTCCTACCAGAATTAGTAGCGAGGGCAGCTGGCGTGAAATGAAACTCAAAATACCCACTGATAGAGTATCCCCCAAGGTCCTGTCTAAACTTCCAGCTGCATCTTCCTTGAAAGGGAACTCCCAATCCCCATGTTCAGCTGCTCTGGCCCTTGTGTTCTGTGAAAGTTGGGCAGTTGTGAAAATGTTCAAAGATAAACCCGAAGAGCTCACTCAGGAGGATGCCTGTAACAAGCCTTTCTGCCTTGCTCTTAAAAATCCAGAAGGGACACTCTGACAACAAGAAATACATTCAGCTCCTTGTAAAATTAATGAGCTGTTGCTGTACTCTTAGAGAGACATTGATATCATCACAAAGAGCTAGAGTTTCACTGAGCAGAGCAAGAGGGAAATTGGGGGCTTAGCTCCACTTAGTCACTGGCATGCATCCTCCTGCGGACATTACCAGCTGAGCTGCGGGAGGAGGAAAACAGAGGATCATTTTCCTACTTTGGTCTGGGTTCATTGGTGCCACGCTCCATCCAGCTGGATTTCCCACCTTATGCTGCCCTGAGAAGCTCCCACCCTGTTCAGAAGATGCAGGCAGGTCCCTGCGAACGTGGTTGCACTTCACCACAAGTTCACTTTGCTTGTTCGTGTGAGAAATTCCCTTTCAAGTCTTTTGAAGGAAAGGCAAAAAAACCCCTTCCAACCACCAGATCAATCAAAAAATCCTGATCAGTGCTAGGTGTCCGTCTGAATCAACCATACTGCTTTTCTTTCTGGATTTCCTTTAAGGTGCTAGAGAGTATTTGCGTGCTGACATGCCTGTAAATTGCATGGTGCTGTAAGTACTGATTTAAAGGAGTGTTCTGTTGTAAACCTCATACCTTACCTTAGAGTATAGTACAAAACTTGCATCAGGAAATTTTTTCCGAAAGAGCCCTTAAGAGAGGAGGTGTATTTAAACAATACAAGTGGTTGATTGCTTAGCAAATGGTGGAACTGAGAGGTAGAAATGCCTCTGGTTTCCTTTATGAGCGTTCACGAGCACTTTAGACAATTTTGTCTCCCCAAACAGCCTTCTCTGTCTTGACAGGCAAAGGAACGGTGTATAATAGATACTTTCCATATAGGAAGGGCATTATTTTCTTTGTTTTCTTTCCTTGCTAAGAGAAAGCTAAAGAGGGTGTGGAAGTAAAGTAACTCTGGAAATGGAAATCTGTGTAAGCAATTATATTATACTTTACAATGAAAGTTGCTTTATAGGAAGATCGGTGATAGGTAAGGTGAGGGTTTGGGTTTTTTTTTTTGCATAGAGGTGAATTGACAAGGAGGAAATTAGAGCCAGCTGAAAGGGTAGGAGGAAAAAGCTTTGTTTGGAACAGTGGGAGGCAAGTCAGTAGTCTCAAAAAGATGAGTAGGGAGGCACTGGTGGCACTACGAACAAGGTGGTGACATGCTGCCCTGAATAATCCAGTTTGGATACTGGAAGAAGTCTAAGGGTATTAAGTTGTGTGTTGCACTGACCTGCAACGAACACGGGATGTGAAGCCTCCAAAAACCCAAAGCCCGCAGGCAGTAACTTGTCTGCTGGCTGAGCTGGAGTGAGGATTGACAGGGAGAAGGCAGAAGCAGGAAACAAATACGGCTGTGCAGTATTACTGAGAAGCATAAAGCAAACACTCCGCTTCTGTTAGTCCTCGCTTCAAAGGGAGCCTGCTGTGAAAAATTTAAATAATCTTTCCCAAAACAAAGCACTTCAGTTCTTCCTTTACTCTCTCACTAGTTCCCCAATGTCCCTCAAATTCACCACGAGCGTCAGTTCTGGATTTTTATTTGGTGGTGTGTGCTCTTTGATCTCCAGGCTTGCAAAGGAACAAGAGAGCGATGGGGCTGATTTATCCTAAAACAGTAGCTGAGAAAAAGAACTCTTTCAATACACAGGAGCAAACATAGAGGCTGTAAAGAGAAAACTACTGCAACAGCACCTGGTTTTGTGGATACTTAGCTTTTTAAATGTTAGTTTGGGAGAGTCTAGTTATTTACAGCAGATATTGTCTATTTGCACACCCTAAGTTTTCTCTGCCTCCTTTTTATGCTCTGTTTATGGAACCTATTGACCATACACAGTGAGTTTGGTTACTTATTATACGTAGCCAAAGCTGTCTGTTATAGAGACCAGTGGCTCTGGCAAGACAATGAACGGGATGAGTATTATCTTAACAATAAGGGGAGTAGGCATATTGCCAGGTAAATGTGGAAGCATGAGAAACTAATTTGATTTATGTTAATTTTATTGAATGTAAGTGCATAAAACTCTTCACCCCACCTCCAGCCCCGTGCATACAAATTACATACGGCGCTCAGCGCCTTTCGGGTGATATCTTAGTCCTTGCTGTCTACGGTGAGCTGTGTGTGATCCTTCAGTGAGGCTACAGGTAAATGGCAGGACTTTCCACTCTGATGTCAACGCAGGTTTGGGATCTTTGGCTGTGAAGATTTATGGGATGACACCTTGAGTATTGAGTTCTTCTCCTGTGCAGTCAGAAGCTGCAGTACAATAACCCCTGTAAGCTGTAGCCCCTCTAAGGAGGTTTTGAGGTTTGTCGTCATGTTTGGAAGCATGATCCCATGTGCTGCTTTTCTTTTCTTACCACTGTCCTGACAGTGAGGGATTGAGAATCTGCAGGGTCACTGTCTTAAGCATAATGTTTCTTCTCGTACACCTTTACCTCCCCTCTGGCTGTTAATTTCTGCAAGGTTGAGAGCGTGAGGCAGAAACCAGATAGATAGTATACCCTGTAAAGTCAGGAGGTGAAGGAGGCAGCTGCTTTAAGGACCTTGAATCCCTGCGTGCAGTCAGAATTGCATTCAGTTCTGAGTTGCATCTGTGCTTTTCCACCAGCGTTTGGTAAGACTCATCTATGTGTAACGTATAGAAGTCGGGCTAGGGTTAGACTCCAGTCGCTATTACATTCTTGCAGGTATGGATGCATACCTGCGGACTCCGATGTGAGCCTGTCTTCAGCTTGTAAAATTAGATTGCCTGACAATCTGTAGTAATGCTGTCACGAGAGACAAAAGATAGAAAGTTGAACCTTCGGTAGAAATCTGACAAGAGGCCAGGTACTCAAATCAAGACTCATTATTACATTTCTTTCAAGACAGTCGTCATTTCCTTTATAATTTTCTGAATTACCATAATGAGGATTAATTTGGCTTCCAGGTTGCCTTACACTGCACTGTTGTGCACACAAAAGGCTTGTTGTAAAAGCTTTTGAAGCACCTGAGTTCAGGCAGAGGTCAGGAGACACAAGCTTGTGTGCTGCTGGGGAAAACAAGAAAAAAGGAAAAGGTTTGGAGGCACTCTTATGCAGCTCTGAATGCCGCTCTTGGCTTGGCTTTGAGGTCTGCAGTGGCCTCTTCAGGGTACGGATGTCTCGTTTGTGTGGGAAAATCTGAACAGTAAGAACTACGAGAGAAGGTCATACAGCTGTACAGGTTGCACTCTTCATTTTTCAACAGTGGGAGCAGAGGGAGGTGAATGCCTACAGCTGCCAGCGTAGTTTGTTAAAGATAAACCTGTAGGTAGAAGCAGGTAAAATCAGAGAAAGGTTTGGGGAAAGCAAAGAGCTTTGAACTGGCTTTGTACAAAGCGTTCCCAAGCTCACTTAAGGATGGGAAAGAGGATGCTTGAATGGGGCAGGAGAGATGCGGAGAATGTGGTTGCTGAGGAACAGTGAAAACGTTGTGATGGTCAGGAAGAGCACAAGATGGGGATGAGGGCAACAGGAAAGGAATGCACCTTGAATGCGGTAATTTCTGGCCATCTCTCTTGCAGACATCTGGAAGTGCCGTGCTTAGCACCTGATCCCAGCCCTTGTGTCCCAGATAGCATAAAGGGGCTCTGAAAGTTACGTCCCTAATGTCTTCCTTGAGTTCTCAGCAATGTCTTTCCCCTCAGCAGTTCTGGTTTGTCCTTTTGTGATCACAGTGTCTGTTATTCCCTGCTTCCTTTAGACTGCCACCCTTTGTGCCGTCAGTGTGTGGCCAACCTGCGGGACACCGGCAGCATCTGTCTGAAGTGCCAGAACGCCCGTCACTTGCTCCTGGGGGATCACTGCATTCCTGACTGTCCGGTGGGATACTATGCGGAGAATGGTGCCTGCAAAAGTGAGTAGTCCCTACAGATGCCTCAAGGCGCTGCAAGGGACCGCCTGGATCCTTGCGAGATGTTCCATGAAATGGTTCCTATTTAGCAGAGAAGCTTTGTCTAGCTGGCAGGACACTGCACTGGGAGCTAGAGGTATAATTTCTGGCTAATAACTCTGCCAGCTGGCTCTGAGCGCTTTCTCCTTGCTCCCCGTAACCTGTGTCTGCTTTCAGGCTGTGAGTTCTTTGAGGCAGACAGTGCTGTACTGTCCTGAGCGAATGCTGAGGCTACTGGGACCCAATGCACTGTGACAATACGGTTAATAAGTGTAATGAGTACCAGACAGCAGTATACTTGAGAGGAGGAGGTGAAAGTGAGCTTTTCTCTTTCTCTCTGGTAAATCCCATCTCTCAAAGGCGGTGGCACGGAGGACAGGATGATGATACACTATGTTCTGTGTAGGGTAGCTGCCCTGAGATCGCTCCTAGGAAGAGGTGGGCTGCTTAAGCACAAGAAAGGATAACTTCAGAGGCTTTTCGTGTACCCATCACCAAGTCTCCCATTTGTGTGGTACCAGGACAGCGCTGGGATACTAACACTTGAAAATACCTTCCGGCTGTGTGCTTCGAAGGGCCGTGCAACTTCTGCTCACAGAAGGCAGAACTCTAGCTGGTAGCAACTTCTCAGGAAGTTTGCAACCTGAGATGGAACATCATCCTAGCTAAGGTCTCTCACGGAGACGTGTCTTGCTACAGTAATGGTCCAAAAGACGATCGTCCGTAGCAGCTTCTAAACCAAAAAGCCAGTTTCATTCAGCCTTTTAGGCTAGCATGAGAGATGCGGCCTTCCAGCTGCGTGGGTGAAGCTGCACTGAGAGCACATTTTATCCTCTAGCCTTCTGTGCCTTCACCTGTCCCTGGATCTCCTCCAGCTTTTGTTGTTGATGTGGTTTTATATTGCGATCATTGTCTGAGCTGCTTTATATTTCTTGGACTCTTAGAAGAAGTAGGTTGCATTTCTTCTTATGTGGCCAACAGAGACATGTCAAAGCCCAGTGCTTTAACCCCACTGAGCAAAGGGTATTGCAGTTTATTTTTAAGAGAAAGAAAGCAAGACAGAATTTACGCATATTAGAATCAAGATGTAGATGCTCCTTTTGCAGGAAGTGGCATTTCCTAATCCAGTCTGACAGCTGACGGTTCATGTTTCAGAGCTTCTCTCCAGCACTCCAGGAGCGGTGTGTTTATTTACCTGTTTTTGACAAATGAAATCTCAGTGATGTATGAAATATAGTCTGTGTCATTTAATTGGAAAGACCCCTGAAAGAGGTATTTTGCCTTCCTGGAAGTTTAAGCCTAGGGATAACATTTCTTTCCTTTGGTATAAAGGTTTAATTTAAAAGAAGTTTTGCATTATTCAGACTGTGTCAAAGCTCGCATTACATTTTGTGCTGACTTTGAAGATCTCCAGCACAGTGTAATGCAGTCGCTTCTCTGATGTCTTTGCACGCTTTCACTCATGATTAATTTGGCCCGATAGGTGTAATGATGGCATCAATCTTTAGGTAGAGGCCTATCAAGAAATAAAACAGATGAATAATTTTGTGAGTATGTACCCCCTTTGGAGAAATTAATAGGATACATTGGCCTCGTCCACTGTGGTATTTTAAATCTCTTCAATCAGACTACGAAGGACAAGAAGTGAGAGACAAAGGGATGGAAAGGAAACAGGGAAAGAAAACAAGAGGGGTGGCATAAAAATATCTTTTCAAAAATGCAGGGAAAGAAAAAGATAGTAATGCTCTTCCTTACTTGAGGCAGTCAGTCGGATTGCTGGCGATGAAGAATTGCAGAAGGATGTTGTAAGGCTGCGTGTCTGGGCAGTAAAGCAAGAGGTGTTGAGTTTGGTATAGGCAGATGTAACGATGCACACAGGGATTCCCGGTTCTGACCTCACACACAGAATGTTGGCATCCTTGCCGTGATCTCGAAGTAATGATCGATCACCCTGTGCAAATGGCATCCCAGTGTTCAGCAATGCTGAAAAGGCAAGTCAAAGTTAGGTCCGAGTACAAAAGGAAAGAGGAATAGAAGAGTTTGTTCTGCCTGCCATTGTCGAAAGGAGCTGCGTGCTGTGAGCAGTTCTGCTCATCCTAGAAGGGAAGGGCAGCAGGGCTGAACGTGGGGGATGAAGGGCTTCCATGCAGTGAGCAACTGAGTCAACCACAGTGTTTCAACGGGAAAACCAGGAGACCTTAGGAGGGGGGAAATATGACCGAGACCTAAAAAGTAATGAGTGAAATGAAGAGAGGGTGCACAGAGATTGACTGTTCTCTCTTAGTGTTGCTTTTTGCAATATGTAGCAGCTGCACAACTCCTGCTGAAGGGGTGGATGTAAATCTTCAGGGAGGTGTGGAGCTGTCAGAAGAGCACTAGATGGTTCCTAAATAGACAAAGCGCATCAGGCTTAGGAGGATCTGACCTGAAACTAGTTGAGAGGAAGCATGAGAGGGAGGTACTGATAAATGCTTGCCCTGTTTTTACTCTTTTCTGATAGACAGGTCTCGGCCAGATCCTGTAGGGTTGTTCTTAAGGAGAAGGGAAGGTTGCAGAGCAGAGGAATGGGTAAAAAGAGAGAGAAAGGAGGGGAGGGAAGAGAGCTAGTGTGCGTGGCACACAGAGCACAAATAAACCCGTTTAATCCGTCTGTCACAAGCTGGGTTGGCTGTGTTTCTGCTCCTGAGCGCTGTGCACCAGTAAGGGCTTAGACTTAGTGGAAATTTTTGGTGCTCAATGTCACCATGCTCAGTCTCTGAGAGTACTTCCGCTGAACCTTGTGAAACTTGCTAGAAGGTCTACTTTCCCTTGAACAGAAACACTTGTTTTTGCTGTCCCTGCAGGGTGTCACCCCTCATGTAAAACCTGCACCGGCGAGGGTCCTTTTTCCTGCTCTTCCTGCAACACCAGCCTGGTTCTCTCCCACACCAGCACGTGTGTGCCAGTCTGTTCCCCAGGATACTACAGGGATGACAGGCAGACCTGCAAACGTGAGTGTCTCTCTCCAAGCCATCTCTCCTTTCCACAATGTATTCACCGACATGTCTTTTCTTGTTCCTTTACTTACTGTTCCTCTTGCCAGGAAAAGAAAGATTTCAAGTGCCTAAAAACTCGATGTGAGTTGACAGGCGGTGATTAGCTGCCTTAGAAACAGAGCCTACAGCATGGTTTAAATTTGAACACAGTTGCAGTTTTGTTATCGACTTCAAAGGCAAGAGGCTTTGGGTCCCCTTAGTTAAAATCTTCAGGAGGGTTTGCGTAGGCTCCCTTCTTGTCTAAGGTGGTACATAGAGAAGAGGCCCAAAGTACTGGTGGATTCTGGTCTTCGTGAAAACTTGACAAGTTTAGACCAGTTTTAATCAATTCTTACTAAGGCAAACCCCCTCCCCACTGTACAACCTGCCAGTACCTGCCGTAGAAGCTGGTTTAAGACTGTAGCGTTTATGCTACATTTTTCCACATCTGAAACCTCAGTAGAAACAAGGTACAGCTTGGTAGGCGCAGCCCCGACTGACTTGAGCTGTGATATTTTTTACCTCCTAATGATCGGATGCAATTGATTTAAGTCCAGTAATGTTTTTTCCTACTCCTGCTATCCCTTGCGAATCTCTCAGGGCCTCTCCTTTCCTTTATGTTCACTCTGGCCCTGACATCAGTTGGGTTATTCCTCACATAATTATTGAGCTTGATGCTCCAAAATGCAAAATCACATGGTCCAGAGACATAAAAAATATTAAAAAATGCTGCTTGAACTGACCCACTGTAATACACACACCTAAAAATGAGCGAGTGCTGAAGAGGTTTGGTTGCTGTGAACCTGAACGCTCAGATTTGTTAAGTCCTGCATTACCCTGATTTAAATTATCCTGATTTGTGATAAAACAGCTCTGTTGCACTGCACGAAGTATAGGTATCATTGTCATCCTGTCTAGACCCAATTTCTTTCCTGATGAGGTCCTATAGGAGGAAGCTGATATGGTTGTCAGCTTTACCCGCCTTTTGTTGAAATATATGGTTCTCCTGAAACTATTATTTCCATCTTATCAGCAGAAATTGAGACACCTTGCATAAGTTCAAGGAAATAGGTGGAAGACTTTGTAGCATTCTTCCGTTGAAAGAAAAAAAAAAAAAGGCTATTCAATAATAATGGAAAGAGGAAGGTAATAAAAAAGATTAATAAAAAAAGGAATCATGGGATTCTCACANAGGTGGAAGACTTTGTAGCATTCTTCCGTTGAAAGAAAAAAAAATAAGGCTATTCAATAATAATGGAAAAAGGAAGGTAATAAAAAAGATTAATAAAAAAAAGGAATCATGGGATTCTCACGGTCCTGGCTAGCTTCGTACAACCTCTGCAAGATATTCACTGTTCTCTCCTGCAGTATGGATTCTCTTATTGCTAACTACACCAGAATACCTCCCTTCCTAATTAAAATGCCCTTTTCTAATGAAAACTTTCCTATTGATAGCCTCTCCCTCAGGACGTCATGGTAGAAGTGGAATGTTCCTGAGGACTGTACCCTTCCTGAATTTGGTTCAGTAGCTCAAATGCAAATAGATTTTTGCAAGCAAATTCAACGACTTTAATCTCCGTATTGCAAATGGCTTTTTAAGAAGTGTATGTAATCCTTGTGGCAGGAGGCTCAAGGCAAAGTGTGTTGGTGCATTGGATTTTTGTCATTCCAAGTGTCACTTGTGCCTTTTCAAGTGAAGTACTGCTGATAAGCCGTGTAGATATAAACTGTCCAGGGCTGCGGGAAAACTACCACTTAGAGGTAATGAAAATTGTTTAAACGGAGGTTGGCTGTTAGGCTGAGAAAATTTGGTCTCTCTTCAACGTTTTATTTTAGTCGCATTGCACTTTTGAGGAACTCGGGTTTGGAATGAAGTTCACAGAGATGCTGAGTGCATGTATGGACTCTCGGAGGTATTTTTAAACTCAGTGATACACTGGCCAAGGAACAGTGCAAAGCTTAACAAATTCTTCATGGGTTTAAAAACATAGACGTGGATTCAGGCTGATAAAACAAGCAGGCAGGATTGCTTTCAAATACAGTTTTTGCTTACTGTTCTGGCGTGCCTCCATGGGTAACCCGATTTCTATAGATTTAGACCTCATGTGGAGTGTTTTATCATACTTTTAATAGTTGGCTTTTCGTGGCACTTACAAATAATACTTTTTCCGTGTAGTATTCTTAAGTTAAGTGAAATCAGACTTGCACCAGAGCACGTAAAACCAGCTGCTAGGTTCTTTAGGTAAATATTTTGTTAAAAATCATTTGTACCTCAGTAAAATACAGACCTTCTGTGACATTTTTTAGATAAGCTAAAACGAGTAACTATTTTGAAGGACACTGGGCTCTCGCTTCAATGAGAGCAATGTGGGTATTTTCGCGTTTACTTCGGTGTTTTGAGGTTTTGTGGATATAAAACTCTGTCTTGAATTAAAAGCAAATTGAAGTGGATTTCCACAATTGGCATATCACCAAATTAGCATTCGACAATTAGCATGTCACCAACATGTTACTGCAAGTAATGTTGGTATTTAGCACCTGAACTGTAGTTGCGCTAAATCCTATGAGAGATTTTGTTTGTTTTTACCATTAAAAATGGCCAGCTCTGCTTTATTCTTTAGTTTTAAACACTTGGACCTGTGTTTTCAGAGCTTTTTCTGATTTATCGTAAGTAGAGAATTGAGCTGGGCCAAAAATTCTGACTCCGTATGGATTTAGTGACACTCAGGGGTAGTTGGCCAGGAATTTAGCAGTCCCTTTTGCATACGCCATCATTTTACTTGCTCGCAGGGCAGTTACCGTTGTTTGTATCAAGCAGCATGTGGACCTCCATGAGTTTCCTGCATACTATTTTTATAGCATTTCATCTGACCAGAATCAGAGCGAGCTTTTCAGTGCATAGGCATAGGGCTAGGAAATCTTTTCCGGTCTTTCATAGCACATTGCTATTAAATCTTCTGCTGTGAATTAGCTAAGAGCTCTGACATCAGCACCAAGTACACTTGGCTGTTGGTACAGCCTTCTGAGAAGTTTAGACCCCAGACATCAAAGAGGTGAGTCGAAATACTCTGAACCTCTGGACTTTGATCCTAGATTCAGTAAATGCCTGAATTATTTTTCCCTGGCATCTTTATTTGCTCCCTGCAGCTCCAAAATTTCACACTGTGTGCAAATGAAAAGGTGGAAGCATTAAGTGAAATTAAATGGGCCTTTGGTCCCACCAAAGTTTGCTAACTGGATTGCAGCAGTCTACTATGGTCTCCAAATTTGTGCGTTTATTAAGTCTGGAATCATATGAAATGCAGGTTACTTAAATAAGAAAAACAGAGGCAGGGAAAGCTCTTATTTGGGGATTTGAATTCAAGGTCAACGTTTTACCCTAACCTGTCCAGAAGAGAGTAAGAAGCAGTGTGAGGAGACATAACAGTCTATTCCAAATGGAAGGAGGTTTTTTACATTTTGGAGGCTGTGAAAAGGAACATAAGAAGCAAAAACTCTGAAGTCCCCGCAGGTGTCTATCAAAGAGGACAAGAGGAGTAGCGAGGCTACAGGGTAATACTATTTTTACTTGTACGGTTGGCTGGTGCATCAGTAATTACAGTTATTTTCTTTGTCTTTGTCTTTCCACAGCTTGCAACAGGCAGTGCCTGAGCTGCGAATCAGCTGCCGGCTGTACGTCTTGTAGAGATCCAGCTAAGGTCCTGTTGTTTGGAGAATGTCAGTACGAGAGCTGTGCTCAGCAATATTATCTGGATTTTTCCAGCAAGACTTGCAGAGGTGAAAAACACATTGTTGGCTTAAGGAGAAAAAAAATTGCAAGTGCCTTGGCTAAGAATCCGTTACATTGCAGCGTGATCCGTGCAGATGGCCTGCTTTAAAAAGTGTGTGTGAGGGAGTTGTTCGGTGACAGACTACTTGCGAGGCTTTTACAGTTTTTCCTCTTTTTCGGCAGTTTGCTGTCCCATACTTCAGCCTTTCAGTGAAACAAGATTATTGCAAATCCTTCTCTTGTAAGTGATTTAGTAAGTGAGCCAGCAAACTTTTCAAGGGTCAGGTCCAGCAATTCATTTAGTCACGGGTCAGCTGAGTAACGAGCGAGCTTACCAGGCTAAATCTTTTTTAGAGTGCTTATAGGGCCTTGTGTACTTACCTGCTTCTCTCTGTCGTATTAAATACTGCATCACTGGATGACTGCAGAAACAACAGTTTGGAGTGATTTAAAAGGCACATGGCTTGAAAGATACCCGGAACTTGCAAGGAGAGTGTTCCATAATGGAAATAAGTGAGGGTAACGTGGCTTTATTGCAGCTAACACCACTAAGACCAGGATATAATACAAATTACTGGTTGTTCAGTGTTCATTTCTAGCTGGCTCTCTCAGTACCTGAACCCAACTTCACTGGGTAGCGTCTGTCCCCTTAACATTGCGGTTTTTCAGAGAGGTGACATTGTCTGGCATTTAGGGTGTTGGAATGAGGCAGGACTCTTGTCCTGGCTTTGTCTGGGACATGCTGCATGGACTGGAGTAGTTCAGCTCACTTCAATGAGTCCTCATTTCCCCCTGTCTTGCTCTTGCCTGTTTGTCTCATCAGCCAAGTGCGTCTGTCATTAATTGCTGATACAGACCCTTTAAGTGCCACCAAGAAACAAACAGTAGTGTTGGCAGCCTGACTAGTCCTTGGGCACATGTGCATGGTTGGGACTCTGCTGAAGACTGGAGGGGAGATAGTACAAGGGCACGTGAAGGCAGATCTGGTCCCAGCTGGATCCAGCGTGTTTCTGGCCAGTGGACTTTCCAGAGGGGCATCTGGACTGTGAAGGACGATGATTTCATTTTCTTTTGGTCAGAGTCATTTGAAAGCATGAGATTGATGAAGCAGGGTGGATAATTGCTGACGAGCAACAAACTCAGTGGTGACCGAAAAGAAGCATTTCTACTTCTGGGATAAAGTCAGGCTTTATGGGCAACAAAACTGTGCCAGTGTTAGCAGGTCTGAATGCTGAACAAGAGCCAAGCCTGCTCAAATTTGACATAGTTAGAACATGTTAAGTCCAAGAGGGGAAAAGACCCCACCCATATCTTGAGTTGTAATAAAGACACTCAGTACAAATCATGCTTTCTTCTTTTTTTAGTCTCTCTTTAACAGTTTTTTACGGTTCTTTTTGCTCGTAGGGCTTATATTCCCATAGCTTGTAGATCCCAAGTGCTCAGCCCTTGTATAGGGTGAGCACCCCACGAATGGCTGCCCTGCATTGACTTTTTTGTTCTTCCAGAGTGTGACTGGAGCTGTAACGCTTGTAAAGGTCCCCAGAGGACCGACTGCCTGCAGTGTATGGAGGGCTACGTTCTCCATGAAGGAGCTTGTGTGGAACAGTGCCCTGCAGCTTTCTACAAGGAATCAGACACATGCCAGCGTGAGTTCTTCTTGAGCGTTACTTGTAATCGCTGCTGCCAACATGTTCCTCCAATTTGTGCACGTCTTGCATTCAGAAGGCACACTCTAGCTTCAGATCTCTCGCTGCCCTCCGTAGAGCTGTGGTTCCCGCAGGGTGTTAGAGCACGGGGCAGGAAGCAGTTGAAAGCGGTGTTGAGCTGAACTCTTTATGTATGACTTCTAGGGTGTGATCAACACTGCCTTCAGTGTCACCAGCCAGATGAGTGCACCCTTTGCGAAGCCCCGTTTTTCCTCTCGGACGCTCACTGTGTTCACAAATGTGGGAAGCGATATTATGCAGACCGTGCACAGCGGAAGTGCTCAGGTAAGCAAAGTGAGCGTGATGTGGTGGAGAGGGACCAGGGGGGTGGTCTGTGTTCTCTATACAACTGCTTTTTCTCTGCAAGGCCAAGGTGAAGAGAACGTGCTGGGATGCTGTGCTAAACTTGCTGTTGAGGCAATGCAGTCACCTGAGAATTAGATAACAGGCCATATCTGCATTTAGACATGCCTAATGCAGGAGGAATGAGATACAATGTAGATGGCTGCTGCTGTGTGCATATGTGTATACGCACTGTATATAGAAAAACAGGTATTAAACCCACATTTTTAGAAAGGTTTCAGTTGTATTTGTGGGTTAACAAGCTGTGTAGGACTTGTGGAGTATTTTTTTCAAATTGGTGTAATAGTTACTTCCATTTGGAAGATCATCTCAGGTTCTCTGTAGTCAATGGGAAACAGTGGTCAAACGAGGAACTTAACAACTCCTTTATCTCAACTCTTTGCCCTTTCTTTTTGATTATTTTTGTCAGGTAGGTAAGACGCAAATAGCAGTGGTGTTTCTGTTCTGACCCCCGGGGACAGCCCTGTGCATCAGCGGCTGCGTTGTTTTTGCAGTGTCTCAATGGGGTTGTGCTTTCCATCCAATTCAGCTTGTCCTCCTGGATGCCTGGAGTGTGACAGTGACAGCCTGTGCCACCTCTGTGACAGTACCACGTTTCTGAAGGATAAGATTTGTGTTTCTGCCTGTGGCCAGGGTTTCTATGGCAATACACGGACCAGAGAGTGTGAAGAAGGTGAGTGTCTCTCATGATAAAGCAACCGAGCTGGCAGACTTGCAGCAGATTTTAAGGCCAGAAGTAGAGTTCATTCAGTGGCATTTTTGGAATTCAGTTTTGTGGAGTTTCATGTTATCTGTTAAAAGTTGGCAGCTATTTTTCTCCAACTTTTTTTTGTTTCCATAAAATGTGCACGTACGTGGTTTTCTAAGTGAAGTTACCTAGTTAGGAATAGAGACACGTCTTTCTAATCACAGCATCATTTATCATCAATGTAAAACAAATGATAAAATATCTGGGGGGAAATCCCATACTGAATCAACTGTAGTACTTACTTTTCTTTTCTTTGCTCTAAATGAAGATTTACCAGTCCATCTGCAGGGCAGGCCAGTGTATGTTGGCTTTGAGTTTTGTGATGGGGAACTCAAGATGGGAAATGACTTGCCCAAGCCTCTCAAAATCATAGGAGGGTGTTGGGATGGGATTGCAGTTCTTCTTGAGATGGTGGTTGTCCACCTAGGTCAGTAACGAAGAGGGCATTATAAGGGTCTGGTCTGTTAACCAAAAGGTGGTAGTGACAGGCAAGATGCTAACACAGCCCACGGCTGTAATTCATTCAGTAATACTTTGCTCTTCTTTCTTTTTAGCCAGTAAGCGTCCCTCGAGCTTCCGTGTGAACAGTACCCTCACAGTAGGAATTGGCGGGGTAAAGCCCCTAGACCTCTCCTTACTGGGTGTGCGTGATTTGGATGGTGACACAGGACAGCTCTTGTTCCGTATCGACAGCACTCCCTCCAACGGCAGGCTAGTGATGGTGGTGAATGGGAGAGAGGAGCAGCTGAGCAAAGGTGACCACTTCAGCTGCAAGGATGTGAAGGAGAAGAGAGTCCGCTTTGTGCACAGCAAAGAGAAATCCAGGTGAGTGTGTTGAAACTTTTCTCAGAGCTCTGGCCTTAAAAAAAAAATTGTGTATCTTAGAATCATAGAATTGTTTAGGTTGGAAAAGACCTTTAAGACCATCGGGTCTAACCGTTGACCTAACACTGCCAAGCCCACCACTAAACCACATCCCTCAGCACGTCTACGTGCCTTTTAAATACCTGCAGGGATGGTGACTCAAGCACTTCCCTGGGCAGCCCATTCCAATGCTTGGCAACCCTTTCAGTGAAGAAATTTTTGCTAATATCCGATCTAAACCTCCCCTGGCATAACTTGAGGCCATTTCCTCTTGTCCTATTGCTTGTTACTTGCGAGAAGAGACGACACCTGCCTCGCTACAACCTCCTTTCAGGTAGCTGTAGAGAACATGTATTTCCTTGTTCCTTGGAAACATTCTTACACTGAAACACACTCCTCACTGCTGTTAAATAAATTACCAATGTACTTATACTGTGCCATAGTATAAATGATGGTGCAGAACTTCTCTGTTTGTGGTACAAGAGGTCACTGTGATCCAGCTAGCAAATGTGTTGTGCTTTGGGAATTCAGGAGTCTGTCTCATCTTTTGGATACTCTGCTGTGGGTTTAAAACTGGCATATTACTCTGGTTCTTAGAGCAATTTCTTGATACTGTCAGGAAGATGCTCAAACGATGTCACCGCTATGCTTTGCGGCACAATCTGCATTCAGCCATTACTTCTTTGTCTGCAATATGAGCTCTGTTAGTATCCTGGGATAATTAGCGGTGATTAGTAGCTGGCAATGCTCACGCTACAAGCGTGTCGCAAGGAAGCAGATTTTTTCCTGCTGCCAGGCAATAAGCCAGTCACCCTGCCAAATTTCACAGTTGATTTACATCACCATAAAGCCTTGGGACTAGAATGATATCAGTGGAATTGTTCTAAATTTCTGCCTGTGTATATTAGGGCGTTCTTTGATCCATTGTTCTCAGTAAGACTTTCAGGGTATCCTTCTGCTACCAAGGGTTAGCTCGTGTTCGCTAGACTTAAGGCATGTGTTTCTGTATCATGCTTTTCTTTTTGTCTGCCTGGTAGTCACAGAGAAATGTCAGGATCTTGTCTTGAGAAACACAGCTACTTTATGTTCAGGGTTATTGCGTGGCATTATTGAAAAGTAAATAGGAAGCAAAAAATGCTGAAAAGTGAGAGCTTCTGTTCTGAAGCCAGATAAGCAGCATTTTTCTTTAGCAGCGAATAGCTGACATTTAGAATCGCTACTTTATCTTGGAGATGCCATCCCGTGTGGGTAACATTAGTTAAAGGGAAATGAGAGTATACTATTACGTAGTTAAAGGTATTTTATTACGTGTTGTGACTGTTGTGAATCTTCAGAAAAAATACTATAAAAAACATAATTGAAAAAACTTGAGCTAAAGCTTCTGTCGCTAAGCTAGTCATTTTTACTGAATGTATAATATTGTTATCATTATTGAATCCTGCAAGAGCACTTCATTAATTTATATTATCCTATATTTTGGCTTGCTGGGGACTTGTTTAGGAAAGGACAGTTTTCCTTGAAGGTCAGCGATCAACAGTTCTTCTCCCATCCTGAGGTGGTCAACATTCAAGCATTTTCAACACAGGTAATGTGACAAAGCTTGGAAACAACCACAAATTGTGTACCGTTTGGAGCCCTAGTTGCTTGCAGTGATAACAAAGGAGCTGGGAAGAAGTTGAGCTGGAGTTTAGGTCAGGCAAATTAGACTCAACTCTCACCTGTTGAGAGGCAGCCAAGAATCATATGGAAGAACTGGACATGGGGTAAGTGACGGAAGAAGCTGGCCCGTGTAATTTTACTTGTGTGGGAGGTTGTAGCTGTGCAATCATAGAGCAATTATCAGCGAGGGCTAAGGAGTCCCTACTGTTTAGATTATTCTTTGGATCCGCGAATGGTCTAGTTCAGTCTCTTACTGCAGGGCAATTGAACGATGATTGATCCCTACGGTAGGGATGCTTTGACAGTCAAGAGCATTTACTTAAATGCTCTGTTCTGGGGCAGTTGGGAATTAAATCAGCGTGAGCTATTTAAAGTGTGTCTCTTAAACTGCTCCCCACTTCTAGGCAAGTTGAAGGTACTATCAAGTGTCCACATCTCTCATATTATTGTTACTTAAAGACTGTAGCATGATATCGTGGAGGGGCCTCACCTAAGGGACAGTGTACAGGCAGTACGTCTGTGACCCCTTTTCTGAGGGCAGGCTCTCTAAACGGCAAGGTATGAAGAAACACATTAAGGGAGAGGGCACAGCATGACAGAAAGGAGTCGTTCAAGCCCAGCCTGGCTGCGTGTGCCAAGCTCAGCCTCTCAGCAGGTCATATCATCACCCCCCTTCCAGACAGACGTTGATTCCCACTCAAGCTCCAGGTGTTCCTCTGATGATGCTGCGAGGGCAGTGGATGCACTGGAGCTTCCCAGCCCAGCTTCCCGCTTGCTGCTGGTCCTGCTGGCAGCGAGTTCACCATGGGCTCGCTTGAATGGGGTCCAGGTTTCCGAGGAGGCTTTGCAGCTTACACTGAGTTTTTTGGTAGTCAATCTGTCTAGTTGAAAGCTCGATCAGATAGCTTTGCTTGAAGGGAAGTTGTTGTGGCTACTTGGCATATTCTAGCAGTGTAAAGAGACTTTAAAGTGCAAATGAGAGTCTGCTGCTCTTAAGGCCCATTTACATCCTCAGAGGGGCATTAAATGGCTTGATAAAACTGTAACTGGAAATCTGGCCATCATCCTTTCTCTTTTAGTGCTGACTCCTTCCTGCCTACAAGCCTGACGCAGCATCCATCCTCACAATGAGTAATTTAAGAAATTAATTTCTTTTAATCATTGCAGTGGTGGATGGGTTTGTGTCTGAAGGTGCTATTCTGTGCTTCATGCTGAGTCTAGTAGGCGCGTAGCCAGCAGCTCAAAACCATGGCGAGCTGCTGACTTGCTCACTACAATACCATGCTGGGGGCCTGCGGGGGGATCTCCAATGTGATATATCTCGTGTTCCTTATAGGAAGCAACTCCTCCTGAGATGCATGATTTCTGTGGTTCTCTGACAATCTTGAGACTTTGCACTGCTTGGGTTTTTTCCGNTGGTAGCTTCAGGGGTAGGAATTATAATTTTTTTTAATTGTGCTTTGTTGCTTTTAATCGTTGTATTCCATATTAGTCATGCCATAACTTCTGGGAATCAGAAGTGTTCTAGTTTGTCCTTTAGTGTAAGCAAAACTGTGGATTTTGATCCTGTTGTGTGTCTATTGATTCTGGCTGGTGCTGAAATCTTTGCTTAGTCTAATCTCTTGTTTACCTCCGTAGGACATTCACCTAAGTCACAGCTGCAGTCACTGCTGCAGAATACATAAGTGAGGTTTAATAACAGGAATTTTGCCTGCTGATGCTTAATAACCCTGATGAGTTGTACGCAGGTGAGATGGCAGCTGTTAGCTCTCTGCTGAATGTTCCCAGGGCTTTGACTTTTGCCTCTGCGGGATCACCCNCCAGGGCTTTGACTTTTGCCTCTGCAGGATCAACGCCCTCCCGAGGCAGGGTATTACTGATGCCAAATGACGTTTATTGGGATCAATAGAGACTGCAGCTTTAAGCTTCCTTGACGACAAAGAACTAGGGAACTAGTTTAAACCAGCAGAAATGTGGACTCTAGCTGATCTTCATTCTAGGATGAACAGGGCTTTGTGGAGTCTTTGAAAATAAATAATGATGCTGATGACACCCAGTTTTGCTGTCTTTGAGGTGGACTTTATCAGTTCCAGACAAGCAAAAGCACATCCTTCAGTGTTAGTTGATGGACTCATTTCTACTTAGAAGCACTAATTCAAGCTTCTTTCTCTTAGTTTGGCTCACTACTGTTAGTATCCTGCGTCGGTTATTCTCCTTCTCCTGGCGTTCTTCCTTGCTTCCTTTTTTTTCCCCTCTCTGCAACTCATTTTAAACAGATAACCTGGGCATGCAGGTTGTCTGGGGTCTTATTCTCAAGCATCAGTGCTCAGAAGTTATTGAAGCTGTAGGTTATACACAGGGAGAATGTGGTGCGTCTCCATCCCCAACCCACCCTGCACCGATTATTCACAGACATGAATCTCCAGCATCTGAGGTGTCTGCAGACATGCCTGTAACATGTAGACTTCCCAAAATAGTTGGGATCTGCGTTTCCATTTGAATTTCCATGGTTGGTAATAAGGCAAAGCAAAGCTGTGCCCCTTGTCTCTTATTCATGAAGACAACAAAGGGAGTACAGGCTCTAGATGATAACTAAATTGCTTTCCGTACAAATGTCCTAAGTTTTTTTTCCTTTCCTAAGCTCGGTGTGGTATGAGAATCTTATTTTAATGTAACTAAATCAGTCTAAATTGCTAGATATTCTTAGATCTGCCTGCTGAGGGGGAAAGTGTGGAGACTGATTCTCTGCTGCTTAGAAATAGGAGATTTCCAGGGATGAAGTGAGAAAATTTCCTTAACCCCACATTTTTCATTCCAGACTATGATCATGATCAAATTGCTAAGGTTTAGCAAACACCTAAGGGCTGCTTTTGTGTTTCAGGCACCATATGTGTTCAGAAATGAGGCCCTCCTTGTCCACAGAGGGAAAATCGGAACTATAACAGAACTGTTGCTTGGTGTGAGAGACAGTGACAATCCTCAGGACGTTGCGCTGATGGTTTTAGAGCCTCCACGTCACGGCCGGCTGATCAAACCTCCTGGGGACTCACCTTCTGCAATCCACATATTCCAGCTGGATGACCTTGCCAACGGACTGCTGCGTTATGCTCACGATGGCTCTGACACCCGGGATGATGCAGTTCTTTTGCAAGTGAACGATGGGTACCACTTCCAGAACATCCTGTTCCACATTAAGATTGCTCCCAAGGTACGTGCTGTGGCATAAACCCTCGCGGGCAAATTAGAAGTCTGGGAAAGTATCACTGTGTCCCTGAGGTGTCACTAATCCTGCGTTACCGACAGGCTGTGGTGAGAGACAGGAGAAATCAGTGGGTTGATTAAGTTTTGGAGGTCACCTGAATATTTGGGTTGGGACAGGAATGGTTCAGCTCAAATTGTGCAGCTTTGACAATTCAAAGTCCATAGTTACATGATAAAAAGATTTTCTGAAGCTGCAGGTGAGAGTTTTGCACTGGCAAGGGCAATCAATTAGAGAATGAGTGGATGGTGGAGAGAGGGCTGATGAGATAGGCAAACCAGTCACTGGGCTGATGGGAGCGTGATGGGAGGCAGAAAAGGACCACACACGAACCAAACAACTTGGCTAATAAGGTGTATCACTGGTACTGCGGTGGTGGTGGTGGTGTCTCCTGCCCTTCACTCTGCGTTGCTCCACTGAAATCTTTCACTTGATGCATCTTTCTCTTTGATAACTTTCCGAAGGACACGGCACAGATACCTAAATTCAGAAATTACTAAGAAGTGTTTTAATTTTTATTTCTTGCTTTTATTGCACTTCATAATTAAGCAATGGTCGTTTGTTTCTTCTGCGTTTGGACATGAAGTGGCACTTCATATTAAATTTTATAGAGATTACAGCAGTAAAATCAGAAACAGTGGTGCTTTTACATTTGTTTATGAAATAAACCCCAGCCAAACAAGGCCTGAAATACGTACGGTATGTGTTGTGGAGCCTTGAAAAAAATCAAGTTGCTGAAGTGCTTGCAAGCCTTTCAGTTCTGGTATTGCGGTATTGTAATAAAACAGAAGGAAAAACAAAGCTGAAAATTTCCTTATCCCTTAGTTAATGTGAAAGAGGAAGGAAAAATAGAGCTGTCAGAGAAGAAGTGCACTGTTTGCAGTCTTTTTGTGTATGGATCTGAGAATTAGACAATCTCTGAGTGCTTCCACTCTGTGAAATGGAGTTAGGAGCAGATGATATTATCCCTCTTTTGTCCTCGTCTTTGCTGTATTAGATGCCTTTCACAGCAGGCTGGGCATGAAAATTTTAAGTAAGGTTTACAAGCGCTACGTGTGTCTCTGTAGTTAGCGCAAGGAGAGACTGATCCCCTTTGGACCCTGCGGGTGCTCCTAAAGCTGCGGTAGTAATTAATGATAATTAGTGGCATGACTCACACATCAGTCTGGGAATGAAAAAAGGGGTTGCTTTCAAGGCTGGTGCTGAGTTATTAGACTCCTGGAATAAAAGCAGCCCTGCCTGTGGTTTCTTTACCCAGATCATTTACGTGGCCCTAAGGAGCCTGTATAAGATCAGAAGGACTGTAAAAGTGCTTGGACGTCACTCTGTGTTGTTTGTAACACGTTATTTTTTTTTGCTATTGATTAAGCAGGTTCTAGTAAATGCCAGTGAGGGTGAACTGCTGAGAACAGTTTCCTTTATTGGCCAATTTTGCACTCCCTGGTCTCTCATTATCTTTCCAAGTGTCTCTGTGCAGCACTTGACTACAGAGAAGAACGAAGGTGGTGACAGAGGTGAGAGCAGAGCGGCTTTTAGTGTGAGGGTAAAGCTGGCAGATACCCAGCTCCTGCCTCATCCTAATTACCGTCTTTGTGGAGTAGCCTTGGGAGCTGAAACGCGTGCAGGGTTTGTTTCTGAAAGGGTGCTGTTGAGACACACACCCAAAGACACTTGGGGTTTTTGCCTTGGTGTGCTTCCAAAGATGGCTAAAGAGCCTGGTAGGACCCTGGCTGGAGGTGTGGGAGTTCAAGGTGTGGTTTTTTAATGACGTTACTTATCTGGGTACACAGAGCTTGTTATAACGTGCTGCTGGATGGTTTTATATAGAAAGTCCTGGTGTGAAAGGCGATTTCTAAGTTTGCTATTCAGTGGGCTCAGACAGTATAATTCTCGGAGATTAATCCATAGGAGCGCTGTGTGAAAACATAAATGAAGGACAACATAACCTTCCAAATATTATGAATTAGAGGGTTTTATTTCTTCACAACAGGTATGCCTTGTTTGCTGCAAGGTGCTTTTTTTAGTCCCTTTGGTTGCTAACAGCCTGCTTTTCCCTCTTTGCCCCTATCCAAACACTTCATTTGACCTACTGCAGTCTGAACAGCTGGCCTCTATTTTGAGAGATCTTAATAACGATTTGCGCTGCTGTATATTTTTGTTGACGTTCTCTAACAATTATAGCTTCTGAGCACAGGCACAGCTAACAAGTAATTTAGAGCCCAAAAGGGCTAATATAATCCTTGAATGCTAGAGCAATGTTATTGAAGTACATGAAAATGGTAGTGAAACCATTACTGCATCCAGTCCTGACATCCGCATTTCAAGAAGCTTGAATGACTATTGGATAAATATTCATTTGGGAAAAAAGCCACAGGAATAATTTGAAGGTTAGAAAACCCACCAAAGTAGCAAAAGACTTTGATGGATGCTCGGGCAGACTTCAGTTTTACAAAAGTGGTTAAGAGATGACTTGACCGTGGGTGTAAGTCCCGTGAATGTTAAACTGCTTCTGTTCAAGCAAAGGATGGAAAACTGTCATAGTTTATGTTTCTGCCAAAATTCGTCATTAGTATTTGCAAACCCTTAAGTTCAATTTTTCCCCAACTTGTAGGAAAAGCATGAGGTTAGTCTTGAACCTGGGTTTGCTCATGAAGAGGTGAGAACGGTTACAGATGTGTGTAAAGATAGTGGAGGTGCCATATAGTTTTGAATGGGTAAGAAGCTGTCGTTCTGCAAGTACCTTTGAAAGCTGTGTATGTTTAGAAATAAAAATAAGAGACATGAGAGAAAATGTGGATCCGATCAAACTATTGTAGTAGACTGGATACTTTTTTTCAGATGTTGATAGCAGTGAATTTTCCACTGTGCCGTGGAGATCAATTCTGTGAAGACATGTCAAAAGTCAAGCGGAGAGAGAATGAGTATGGTAGTAAAAGACAAAATTATGGAGGGAGGCTAAGGTCAAGTAGGTTTCGTGTCAGCAGTGGGAAATTAGAAACATTGGAGGACAAGGTCAGTTCTACAGGGCGAGAATTGCGTCCGAGGGATATAGGTGAACGATGCACAACCGTTTCTTGAAGCAGACAACCAGTGTTGAATGCATAAGAAATTCCAAAATACTCTGCTTGATCCTTTTCACTTGAAAATCTGTTGCCATCAGTGCAGCGTTGCTGATACTCAGTTAAGCCTTTTTCTGCTGTCCCCCTGCATGCAGAATGACGGAAGCCCTCAGCTGGTGACAAATTCCCTGGTCTGGGTGCCCCAGGGAGGCATGCTGCAGATCTCCAAGACAATTCTACACGCTGAGCTATCCGGTGCCCGTGACTCCGAGATAACCTACACCATCATCAAGGACCAGCCAAGACATGGTAAATATCTTTGGATATTTTGCTGTCAAAAAGCAGCTGTAAGGCGTTGCTTTTCATCTCACATGCCCCATGGTGTCCATCCGCTAAATAAAAGTGCAAGGTTCTGGTTACTTCTGGGGAAAAGGGTGTTCTTCACAGACCTATGGGAATATGAATCTTCCATGGTATTTTGTCCACAACAAACAGCATTTAAAGGAATATTTCCTTATAATACTATGCTGAATAAGTGCTGCTCACCTCATCTTTTTCCAATTCAAATGGGCGTGCAAAGTAACGAAGCACTGTTGTCCTGCCTAGTAATCTGAACTTCTTCAACTGTGTTTTCTTAGTGGTAGCTAAATTCTGGTGGATTTACAGCCTTGTGAGAGCAGATTGTTACTTACCGCCAAAAGATAATATTCTACAATGAATGTCTGGTTTAAGAGCAGCGTAGAGTAATATCTACCTCTAGAAACTGCTGAGCTAAAGTTTAGTGTGAAGAATTGGAGAACTCCCTAAATTCCACAACATTTGATTTAATTTCTACTAATGGAAGGGGTTATTGACTCAAACAGGAATTGGTGACATTTGCATCCACACATAATTCTTGTCTCCAAATTCCTTTTGAGAGGCTCTGATCTCATCTCTGAGTAACGGCTTTCACAAGCAACCCCATGCGTAGGACTGCAGCTTATAGAATATCTTCTGGACCCAGGCCAAGGAGGAGTGTGGAAGGTACTGGGATTTGTGGCTGAGATACAACCTGAGAGAAACTGGATGGAAAAGAGAGGATGTCATACGTGGAGGGAAAGGAAATACGGACAGAAAAGACATAGGTTATTTTCCTGCTCAGCATCACCTTTTTCTTCACTAGAACCACGTCTTTAAATAATATGTTTTGCACTTCTATGAAATGATATCATTCCTTTCAATTGTCTGAGCCGGATAAAATTAGAGGATCCCTTTAACAACATCAGTGCTGGTTTTTTGCCTTTTGCTGTAAGGATAGGCTGGTTTCCATAACAGCTGCCAAAACCTGATGGAAACATAGATTATGTTATTTTTGCAATTTAGGAGAGAAGTAATTAATTTGTATTCCCCCTTTAGTTTTCTACAAATGAAGGAGTGTCTTCTCATTTTTAATAAGCATTTACAGGAAAACAAGAATTTTTCCCTGAGGAGCTTGTCTCCTGCTGCCTAACCCTAACCAAAATTTATAATCCTGTATTTGTATCACCGTAATTATCTCTACTGTAATTAATTGCAGTAACACAAATGGCTTTGTAGCTGCAGGTGAGGAATAAGCAGTAGAAATCAATGAACTTCCAACATTTTATCTAAAATACTATTTCACAGAAAGGGAGGAAAAAAATAAGACAGAGAAATGTAGAAAATGTGTCCTTAATCAAGGCGGGCTTATCTGCCTATCTTAGTGTTTGAGTAAGGGAAAAGATATTCATACCTGTAGAAAATAGATCATTTGATTTTTAGAAAGGAACGAAAACCACTTTAGAATTATCTACTACATTTCTGCAGCACAAGTGCACGGACCAAGAAGGCTTCTTGCCCTTTATTTCAAGACTCTGAAACCAAACAAAAGGGATGTAATTCGGGAAGGAGGATCTCTGTCCAGATCCCCTCCTTCTGCAGGGCTTGATTTGGTTCTGTTCAATTGGGCATCGGAGAACAGTTGATCTTTCTAAGGATCTCTTTATGCTGGACCTCCTGTGTTGTCCCTAGAAATAGGACCAATCTCTTACCTGACTGTCCTCCCGGCATACAGGATGCCTCAACACAGCTCTGTTAGGTGGCAAAAATACTCGCTTCTATACGAGTAGGGTATTGTTATACCCTAAGCTGCTCCATGGGACATACGTTCTTAGAGGATGAAATTTCTAAAGGCAATGAATAGTGATGCAAGTGTCTGCTCTTCTTAAAATGAGTGAGACCGCAATGCCTGAATCCTCTGGAGACAGCTCTGAAAATTGCAGCTGTATAGTCGCCATATATTTCAATAAATTGCCTGAGTGGGAACAAGTTGTACATTCATGCGTGTAACCGTTCAACAGGTGCTTTTCTATTTTAAAAAAATAGATTTCAAATGAAGTGGTAGTCATAAACTATATATGTAAACATCGCAGAGTTCTTCCTTCTGATCGCGTTAAATATTAATTTATAAGAAGACACATAGACATGCATCTTGCTTAAAGCAGCTGTATTTTCTAATTTTTTCTTCTCTTACTTTGGGAGGGATAAACAACTTGCAGGTCCTAACTCCTTTGGGTATGTGATTAGCGTCTTTAGAAGTCACACGGAAGATTAAGGTGGGGAACTGCCATGAGCAAAAGCGTAAGATTGGGAACGTAATTAGGGCACCGATAAGGGAGTATTAGCATAGAGTTTCATGATAAAATGGAAGTGTGGTATTTCAGCTTGCTGAATTATTTTTTTATTACGCCAACTGTTTGAGGGTGGTTTTGGGAAATGAACTGGGAGAGCTTCTGTTGGGTATTTTGCATAACAGAATGATTAATGCTGTAAGGAGAGTTGAACTGATTTATAATATATGTGGCTTCTGAATTAGTAGCCATGAGGGATACTTTCAAAGACTAATAGAAAAGCACAATGTACAACTAACAAGTTATTTAAAGAGCAGCTAAATTATATATAGTCAAGAATAGTAAAGATAGGGGAAACGTATATTTTTTTCACAGATTATGTGTTAACATCAAAATCCGACACTTGCAGGCGTCTGAGAGGAAAGCTGATAACCAGTGGGACGTGCCCCCATCCTGCTCTTCTCTCTCATATCTGCAATGAAGGCAGTGATGTTTCAGTCCAGCTGAGAATGTATTTCTAACACAAAAATCAGAAATAAGCTGGATGTTAGAGATAGAAAAGCTACGTACTATTTGGAGTAAGAGCTACAAACCAGACTTTCTATACAGCCCATGATACAGAGGTTCTCTACTATATCTGTTCAAAAGCTCTTTTTCAGTTGAAGATTTCTGTTCAGAGAAGTCGGCTGAGTATACTTTTTGGCATAATGNTTCTATACAGCCCATGATACAGAGGTTCTCTACTATATCTGTTCGAAAGCTCTTTTTCAGTTGAAGATTTCTGTTCAGAGAAGTCGTCTGCGTATACTTTTTGGCATAATAAGTACCCAAAAGAGCTAGAAAAGAGCTGACCTTGAACAAATTAGTATGCTGTATTCTGATACTTAAGTTGTACCCTTGAGGGAAGATGGATAGTCTGCTGCAATGCTTTTTAACCCTGGTTGTGTCGCTTCTCTCTTGTCCCTTCGCAGGAGCTCCAGAAAGTGAGGCATGTCCTTTACGTCTTTTTTTTCTGCTCAGTTTATGAAACGGGCACATTTCAAGGTTGAAACAGCCTGGTCAGGGGGCAGAACGACATTTGGGGAGTTTAAAGTTGCAGATCCTGTTCTTTGCTTGACCGTGTATTTTTCCTCTGTACTTGCATGAGTCAGTTGATCTGCCCTTTGCCAAAACAGGAGATAAAATTTCCCTATGTCAGTGGGATGTTGCAAGGTCCATTAGTGGGTTTTAGGAGCTCTACTGCTATTTCTGTTAGTCACAATAGATGGAAAAAAAAACTAGGGCTGGATGGCCATTTGTCTTGGATGTTCATTGGTTGGTGAAAAGGCATCTATTCCTCCTTGTTTTCTAACAAGTTGTGCCCTGGTTGCTCATCTTTGCTTTTCCCAGGTGAAGTGGTGCTTCTGGTCCCAATGCCGGCAGATGGCCCAGCAGACTCGTGGCAGCTTTTGCCTGATGGAAGAGCAGCGTCACCCACAACCTCCTTTACCCAGCAGGACATCAATGAAGGCATTGTGTGGTACAGGCACTCTGGATCTGAAGTAGAGAGTGACTCTTTCCAATTCCAGGTACTCCTCGTCATATTCAGGGGGGCTCACACAGACGTTCTGGTGGCATTTTTCTCTGAGATTACTCAGTCTGCCGTTCCCTGTATCTTGTGACCCAAAGTTTTAATAGATACATATACATGAATACATGCGTGCATACAGAAATACGTGTGTAAATATATATTTGTTTGTAAATACATATAGGCACGTCTTGCGTGCCTGTAGATGAATGAATATGCATGTGGTTATGTGTCAGGGTGGATGCAACCCACCGTTGTATTCGTGGGAAACTCTTACTCATGCACAAGAGAGCTTTTGCTGCACGTGGATCCCCAGGTTTTAATCTGTGGCGGTGGAGCCAGCCAGCCAGCTACCCACAGAGTTGAGCCGCATGCGATGACATTAACCTTCTGGATGTCAAATTACAGGCCGTATTGCAAATCTGGAGAAAATTGTCTTTCAAGTAGCATCTAACGTTTAAGCTATTAAGCTAAGAGCTGGCCTGATTTTTTGTAGAACAATTCCATGTCAGGGAGGAAGGGGTTTTGTAGAAAAGCAGTGACGTTGTTCTAGTCCCTGCTACCTTGTCTAAGCAGGAAAGCTCTCTGAGACTGAGTCCCCCGAGTGAATGGGCAGACAGATCTGCACTTACAACTTCCAGAGGATGAAACTAGCAGGCTTGTAACATCCCATCAGCATGACACAGTGTGTCCAGAGACTGATTCTTGCTCTGACAGTGATCCCTTCTCCACTGGCCTCTTGCCTGAAGGGTAGGATTGTCCACTGGGGACACCCTACTGATGTGCTTGGGGTTGCTTTTGGGGAAGCAATAGGAACTGGAACTGTTTTTTTTTGCCTGGCAATCCTTAGAAGAGGTAACAGAGCAGGTAACAGAGAGGGTAACTCACACCCATCTTGTAATCTGCTGCCTCCTTTCCCCCACCCTTCTTTGAGATGAGGCTGGTCCCAGGGGACAAGGGAAGAGTGGGGAGGTGGGTCCAGATATCCATGCGTTTGGCTGTGCTAGAGATCCTCCAGCTGAATCTTCATGAGGAGACCCATACAGAGGTTCTCTGGCCCACACTTTCCTAAGGCATTCCTGCGATCCAGACCTCTGTGAAAGGACTTCCCTGTGCAAGGTGTGGTACCGCAGCTCATATCCTGCCTGTTTTGATGCTCCGTTTGCAGTTCAGACAGCAGGCTTGACCCCTTGGTGCTGCATGGCAAACACATTGCCCTCTCATAAAACCTGGAATATTTACTCCAAGAGCAAAGTGTTCCGAGTGCCTTTTTTAAAATTGTTTGTTTTGCAAGCCCCAAAACCAAGCCACCCTCCTACTTTCTGCAGTCCCTAAGCCAATAATTTAATTTTTTGCTATAGAGTACTACTTCTCGCAAACAGGCAAAAAGGTACAAATACTCCCCAGCAGATGTAATACTAAAATAAATCCCACCTCCCCACAGGTTTCACGGCCATAAAATTCCTCAGACAGGTCCTTGCTGTTTGCTTGGAAGGTTTAACAGCCTCCCGTAATAGTAAGCCTACGTGAACACTTGCATGCAGTATTTCTTGCATCTGGTTTACAAGTCAGAAGCTATTACTGTAGCACTGGAGAGGCAATCAAGGTAATTTCTAAAGTAATTAACATAAGCGATAATGAGGAATTTGTGAGCGTCAATGTTGAACAAGCTAATCTTTAGCTTAATTGCTACATTCCTCTTATAGTGTATGCATTTTGCATGAGTTAAATGTGTGGTTTTAGTGCCTTGGAGCGGCAGCGATAATTGTGTGGAGAGCCCTAATGAGAAAGGAAGCCGCGATTATCCTGGGTCACATCAGGAGACCATAACACATCTGTCTGAGCCTGGAACTGTGGACTGGGGCATCTCAGAAAGGGCCGACACGTTGTTTTCATCGGTATCTGGGCAATTACTACACAGATGATAGCTACTCAGAACAGGTCCAGCAAATGGCTAAAATAATGTCATTCGTTTCGTCAGAGCATGCATTTTGATGCTTTTTTATGCATTTTTGTGAAATTAAGCTTCTGCTGAAGTCCGTTCGTGCTCCCAAAGTGCTCTGTTGAATTCAAGTGCGGACTCCTATCCTTACTGAAAGATAAAGCCGTAACTGAGTCTAACAAGGAAGGGGACCGTATTTCTTTGGGTGCTTGCCTTCTCTCAGGACTGCTGTGAACATCTGCAGGCTTATCTCGAGGGCATGGGTTTGGTCCTTTGAATTTTTACAAATTTAATATTATTTGCTTTATATGTCATCACTGCAGGTTTGCGAGTTAGATACCGTTGACTTAACTTCGGTGTTATAGTGGCGTATGGAAAATTTTTATGGGTCTCTGTGAAACATGAGCGCAACCTGTCTTGGAAGATCACAGGGAGTCACTGCCAAGGCAATGCCATTATTAAAAGACCAGTTATTTTCACCTTGTCAGCACAACTGGTGGTCATTTTGAGGGTGGGAGGAAGGTTTAAAAACCCATTATTTTTCCTGTTCCTGGGATGAAAAGTTCCACTGTGCTGTACAGACAATTGGAGCAAAATTCAGCAAAACTACGGCAGTGACTGGGGGAAGCAGGAATGAATAGAAGGCAGGGAATTTGCAAACAGATATCTTTCTAAATGTTAATAAAGAAATAAACCATTTCTAGATTGTCCAGGGAATAACGGAGAAACTGGTTACTATTTAAAGGCCTTAGTTCCCATCAGCTACCGTTCATGTATGCTTTGGGTTGGTATCTGCTGGAAAGGTGTGTCTTTGCCTTCCCAAGACCAGGAGGAGAGGAGAGGGAAAGTATGACACTGGTCTAGAGATGCAGTGATGTCCTCTGTCGGGTATCCATTCATATGATCTTTCCTTCCCAGGTGTCCAGCTCTGCCAGTCCACAAACCAGCTTGGAAAGCCACATGTTCAACGTTGCTGTTCTCCCACAGACACCCAGAGCACCTCAGCTTTCCCTCGGCTCCTCTTTGCACATGGCTGTAAGTGTGAACCGATGCCACCGACTTATGGTTTCTGTATTCCCACTCTTCATGCAGCGCTGCACAGCGACCGGAGCTTTGCACGCAGCAGTAACCACTGAGTGTTGATTCCTGTACTTGCTATTGTCCGTGCTGTTGTGCTTGATTCAAAGATTGAACTAAATCTGCGAAACAGGCTGTGTGCACCAGACAGATAATGAGTAGAAATGGGAAAACAAGATACCCAGGTTAGAAGAGTAAGCTGGGGGGGGGGGGATTAAAAGTTGAAAAACTCAGGATTAAAAGCGATGACTGTATAGACTGGAATGGAGAGGGAGAGAGAAAAGAAAAAAACTCAACAAACGTTTAACATCTTTTTAATGGAATTTTTAGCATTTTGAAAACAGCTTTTCCTGAGAATCCATTAGGAATGGCAAGAGTGAAAAACTGCAGGTCAGAGAGACTATAATGAATAGATCTTGCCAGTAACTCCACTGTAAACTTTATTTATCAGAACTGCAGCCCACCCACATGAGAAAGTTTTCATCCGTCATTCTGACATCAGGAACACAGACTAAAGTATGTGGAAAAGATTCAGATGAGCCGATTATATCTGCATCCGTGGGACTAAATTACCTTTTCTTGCAGCATCAACGCTGGGAATGACCATTATGATAGAGTGGTCTCTCTAATGTAGTTATTTCGCTGCCTGTTAATTGAAAAGAGGACCTTGAAGTTTCACGTTGGTTTTGTGAGCTCTCCAGCTTTGGTGCATGCCTTCTCCGTGTGTCCCCATTGCATATGTGGGTGAAGTCCAGCTTCCCTCCCTACTTCTCCTGCTGTCTCCTGCTCTTTGGTTCTGTAGGGAGGGATCCCGAGTGCATGAGCTAGAGGAGACCTTCAGGACTTGGCACCCAGGTGACGCGTTGGGACGCACGGAGAGCCAGGGCAGTAGAGGCAGAGAGTTTGATTTAGACATCACCTTGGCCTCGGAGCTTTGTTGTGGTCTGTGGCGCTTTCAGAGGGGGACCGGGATCATCACCCACTGAGCAGCAGTCCTGAGCTGGGTGAGACAGGTCAGGCTGTGATGAGAAAGCAGAGCTGAAGCCAACCCTTCAGGCAGGAGCTGCCCGCAGGGAAAGGGAGAGCTGGGTCTACAAACTTGAATGTAGCGTGCAATTATCTTTGGTGTTACTCATTCCTGATGATTTATTTAGTCCATGTGAGGTGCCAGCAGTATGCTTAGCGTTATCAAACAGAAATTCTGTGCCCTTGGGCGCTCTCTGACAGACAAAAGCACACTGAGAGGCGCATGCAGTGGAGGAGAGCAGATGTGGCAGACCTCCCAGGGGCAGTGGGTCCCCAGGAGGAGCCTCCTAAGGGGAGGCGAAGGACTTCTAAGCCAGCACAGCCTGGCAGGCATGGGACCAGGAAAGGCCAAAGGAAGCTGTGGGAGAGGGATTGGTGAAAAGTCCGTGACGCAACGGCCTTGTCAGGGTTTAAAATAGTGGTGGCCTTTCACAGAGAATAATAAAACATGCCCAGACTGCTACTTGGAGAAATAGCCAGCAATGTATCTTTCTGCTCTTGACTTTTTGTTGTTGTCATTATTGACAAAATTGATGGCATAGGTGTCTGGCTGAGCCATGCAGTGCTGGATTTTATAGCTAATTACACACCGCAAAATTCAATAGTGCCATAAAATACATTTTACTGAGGGCCGCCTTGCAACCTGCAAGTCCTACCTTTGGGAGAGACAAATAGGCCTTGGAGGCAACTATGAAACAACCATAACCTTAAATCTTTTCGTCATAAAATTGCGCTTCCTTGCATCAACGTGATTGGGTTCTGTGCATCCGTCTTCAAACTCCTTCAGAACTAGACTGGCTTCTCGGCTAAAGAGCGAGCACAAAATGTTAAGTCTTCCCATACCTCTAGCCTTGTCTTTGAGTGTCCTACTGAGAAAGGTCAGAGAAAGTTTGACCTCTCTTTGGCGGTTAAACTGGACATAACATCTATACTGGTTTTTCTTCAATCATGTTACCTGTTTCTCCAATATTGGTAAAAGGAGCCTGACCTTCGCTCCAGCTGAATGCAAACTGGGGGTGGATTTGTGAAGGAGAGAGAATTTTGCAAGCATATAGAGGTGCTCCTCCCTTCCCTTCCCAAAGTGGCTGTATGAAAGGGACACCACCTGTTAATTTTAAGCCTGCCCTTTTTATACAGAGCTGTATATAGCAGTGCTGATGACACAAACTGTGCCTTTTGGTTCCAGTTAGATATGTGACACTTTGACATCTGAGAAGGACTGACAAGGTTTTATTTACTGCTTCACAACAGTCATTCATAGGCTGTGGTTTCTCCTGTGATGTGTTTGGGTGAAAAACACTGGAGAGAGGTGAACTGGGGGTTCGGTGGCGTTTGTGGTGTACTTGTCCAGGCCAACGTCCAGTCTGTCACCTAAAGGCAGCAGAATGAGACGCAGGTTTGACAGGGTGGCCTTACAGATGTGTAACCAGCACGATTCAGTGGGCTGCACTTGATGTGGCCGGTGGAAACCTGTAATTTGTTCCTTAACCTGATGTTTCATGTTCCAAAGTACATGAATTAATGGGCCGTATCCTTAATTTAGCTTGTTCTCTCCATATTTTGTTCATAATTATGAAATGAGCTGGATGCTTTTCATCCCCAGCTGAACTATTTAATTCAGTGACTTCTCATAGCTGTTAATTCCACAGGATTGAGGTTCATGAATACATGCAAGTTAACTGCTTTTGTGTCTGTTCATGCAGCACTGTAAGTCCTGTAACACACTGCCCGCCTTTGGCTAATGATAATCTTGTAATGGAAGGATCAGAACATTTTTAGACAGATTTAAAACAAAAGCTTTGGTTCCCCTATATTCCAGTGGAAATGGCTGAGTCATTTTCAGGATTTCTTTTAAAAGCAAATCCAGTCCAGCCACATCAAACTATACCAGAAAACTATGTAGGCAATGAATTATATCTTCATCAAGGGAGTTTTTGATCAAATTAAAGTTTCCTTTATCTCTTCTTAGTTGCTGTAGGTCAAAAAAGAAACTGCTCCACCTGTGAGCGTGGAGATTGTGCAATTGTAGAGGACAGAGTGCACTAAAAACACTGCCACATTCCTGGACAGCCTGAAAGTGGGGATCAGCTCATACTTTTATGAAGGAGGAGGTGTTTGTCTCTTTTTCATAGGTTTATAAGCCCCTTCTCATTCTCCAGAAAGGACTTAACAGAGGTGGACCTGTATAGAGCTCTCTTCTGTTGAGCATGATAGTACCCAGCTTCTGCGTTACACATTTGGTTTGGCTCACAGATGAGCTGAAAGCGAACTTAAGTGGGCCGTAACACTAGCAATTTTTACTCATTATCAGGCTTCAGCATCCTCTGTAATCTCCTCCCAAACAGTCCCCATTCTGTACAAGGTTGAGAGGCTTGGTAAAGGTTCAGCCCATTCATCCCATGTCAGTTTTGGGTCTAAGAACTAGACCTTTGAATTCAAAGACTTTCTTATATTTAACTATAGCAAAACAAATTATCTTTCAATGCAATTTTGGGTTAATCTTCCCATGTCTCTGGCCTTGATGCTCATGGTCTAATGTGTTTGTTGAGGTGCTGGAGGACCGTGTGACTGTGATTGAGCCCCATCACCTCTCCTTTGTAGACCCGGAGATTCCCAGTGAGAAAATCCTGTTCAACGTGACTGTCCCTCTCCTTCCTGGCCAAGGCAAGTGTACCTGTTCAGAACATGGCAGCTTGCTGCTGAATTGATTGCCACGCTTTCTGAGCACATCTAATTTTTCCCTCAGAGTACCGTTCTGTGGAGGCATCTGTTAATCTGTTCAGTCTCCTTCATTAGCTTTCAAAAACCTTGTTTCTTAACCTGATTTCTTTGGCTTGTTTGGGAGTCAGCCACAGAGCTCAGACAGTTTTCTTACTATTGTTTGGAATATATTGAACGTTGTACCCCATGGCTTTCTGTTTTCCACCTCTCTAGTGAGAGGTATTTGAAGAAAGGACTAAGTGAGGAATATCTGTTTAATTTGTCATGTCCCAAGAACCCATCGTCGATGCAGTTACAGCCATCTAACTCATACAGGAGCCACTGAAGATGTAAAAAGAAATACCTGGGGAGAGAAAAAGAAGCAGTGGCCTTTGGTATCTTGTTAATACTGAGCTCTCTCCCTTTGTAGGTATCGTGGAGCATAGAGACAGGCCTCTCTCCCCAGTCAGGTATTTCACCCAAGCAGATATAAACCACGGCAAGATTGCTTATCGTCCGCCAACTGCAGCTCCTCACTTGAGAGAAATCATCGCCTTCTCCTTTGCGGGTAAGGAACTGAATGTTCTTTGTAGTGCCGTGTCAGACTGGTAGAGGTAGATGGACTGCTGGTCTTTCTTCAGTCCTGGAGTGACTTCATGGTTATGTCCATACCCGTGAGAGAATGAGGCTTGGACGACACAAAGGAAGTAGGAATCTGCCTTGGAGGAGCGTACCAAGAGTTCACCCGTTTCTTGTGATTTCAACAAGATTTTCCCCTGCGGTTTGGTACAGCAATGTTCGGTGAATTATGGGAATATGGCAGTGGTCGCTGCAACATTTAGCATTGCCAATGCTGGATGCTGTGCTAGCCAAACCTCTGATCAGCTGCTGTGTGGTTAGGAACTGTTGTCCCTCCCATCCTTGAGATCTTTGATGCACTGGGAGTTTAGTCCTTGAGGTTGAGACTAGAATTGATGAACGAAATCAGTTTAGCCAGGATATTAGAAAATTGCTACCATCAGAGGAGAAACAGTCTGGAGTGGGAGATGGAGGGGCAAAAGTAGGACAAACTTGAAATGTGTTTGGCCAGTTGATGCACAGGATTGTGTGATGAAGTGACAGTACATGGTAGATGCCGTTCTATGCATCACCATCACCTCCATTGACATCAAGAGAGGTTTCAGAATTTGGAGGAGGGGGTAGCATGTTATCTCTCATTACCTGAAGCGAAGGCAAGGAAAGAGTGCTTTCCTTGGTGAGGAAAGACTCCAGTCTGGTTGAATGTCAGCACTTGCTTTCTGCAGAAGTTGTTCAAATCCACATCAGCGTGTGCTTTCCTGTCCTGACGACAATTAACTCTGTGCTTGTGTTTGTCCCGTCAGGTCTCCCAGAGTCAGTGAATTTCCAATTCACAGGTATGTGAACCATTTGCTCTTTCCTGGCCAAAGCAGTTTTTATCCTTGTGCCCTTCACGTTGCCTGTAACTCCGTGGACTTTCTTCTGCTGCAAGCACACCTATGGGTGCTCAGTAGAATTTCTGGAAATGCATGTGCCTGGGGAATATTAATTCATCTGTGTCACAACTGTGTTTTATAGAAGCTAAGCTGCAGCTAGAGACACCTTTTTCCAGCAGTTGCCTGGAATCTGTCCTAAAAGCCTGATTCATTCCTGTTTTTCTCCAATGTGAACAAGGACATCAGAGTTTTCGGCTGTTGGGGTTTTTTTAATATCGCATGGAAACATTTCCACAATTAAATTGCTACTGATAAGCTGCTTGCTTGTTTAACACACCTTTCCCTTTCTGTGTGCCTTTTAGCACAGGTATGCAAAGTGATCCACCAGCAAGGAGAAGTTCATGGAAGATAGCGTGTACACATGCACACACAGAGACTTTTAGAAGTTATGTTTGTCTTGCTAGGAGTTGAGTTAGGGGCAAAGATAAATACTCTTGGCAGGTGTGAATTGTGTGTGTGTGTCCACAGACAAAGGTGTAGATTGACAAGGTGGGAGAGAAGTCAGCGATGTGAGGTGATGGTTTTGTACAGAAAGGTGAATTTCCCAGCTGAGTCCCTGAAAACACATCCCTACACTCAGGTGTGGTTTTTGTCTGTGTCTAGTGTCTGATGGAGAACACACAACCCCGGAGATGGTGTTTGTCATTCATTTGCTCTCTGCGGATCAGCAGCCTCCGGTCTTCCAGATCACGGCTCCGCTCCTGGAGGTCAGCCAGGGGGGCAAAGCCACCATTGGTGAGTAGGGTGCACGGGATGGGGTGCGGAGGTTGGCCTGAGGCACGGTATTTGTTGCCAGGAAGCCACATGGATAGAGCAGAGCGGGGTTTGGTCTCACTCACCTCTGTCCATTTAGCTGAGGAGCTGTGCTTGTGTGGGTGTAGCAGCACTGAGAAAACTCTGCAGTGGTGCACCAGAAAAGTGCCTGGGGTGAGGGCAGTACTCCTCCAGCATACGGCAGGTCCGTTCGTTGGCTGAGGCAGGGGAGAGCAGGGTCAGGGACCTGCTGCTCCTCTACTTTTTTCCCTCTTAGGCTGCTCTGCAATTGCTGAACTGTTGGTTAGTGGTGTGATCTGGTACACTGGGTCATTTAGGATAAGCCACTTTCTGTTTGTGTCAGGACGTTCTCTGGGTTTTTTGCAGATACTCCCCCCTGCTATATGAACATGTGCACATCTCTCTCGAAAGCTGAGGGTTTGCACAGCTGTCATTTGTGAGCCATACTGGCAATAACTTCTGTGATACAATTTCTGATCTGAGCATCATCAGGGGACTAATTACTTCGACAAACCAGCAAGCCCTTGGGCTAGGGCAGCTCCAGAATTATTTTATTTTTTACATACTGACTGAAGTACAGTTTTTTGACCCCATTCACAAGAGCACATTACAAAACCTAAAGGATATTCCCAGTGTACTGTCTGAGGATGATGAAACCGTGCTCTCTTTCCCCGGCGCAGGGATCCAGTTAGCCGTGAGCGACACGGATACAGCTCCCGAGGGTCTTTTCTTTGAGCTGGTGAAACCTCCCCATCATGGCATTGTGCTCAAGTACAGTGCAGGCGTTCAGGAGCGCATGAGAGCAGGTGAGTTGAGCAGAAGTCTTCCTCAGCGCAGGAGAGGGGTTAGCGTGTGCTTATATTTATTTTTATATATATATATATATATGTAGCTGGTTTAGTTGACCAGGAGGAGACTGATGCCTCTGGCAGATACAGCTGCATCCACAAGCGTGTGAATTTTCTCCCTGGAAGTGTGTCTGACTACAGGAGAGAGTGCATGAAAGACATTTTCCCATTTGTTGTTTAGTTCCTGACTGAGTCAACGCTTTTCCTGTACCGAGTATGTGTGGGCTAGTTGACAGTCACTTTATTTTGATAACTGTAACTAGCTGCTAATCAAAAAGGATGTTTTGTTTTACATGGTAAGTTATATCTGAAGTAATTTGGTGAAGTAACATAGTGAACGTTTCTACTGAAGTCCATGTAAACCTGTTGTGATCCAGCAGTCAAAAGCTTGTGTGGAGTTTTACTGTTGATTTTGGTGGCAGCAGTTTCCAGTGTGTGATCAGATGAACAGTCATTATGTGCAGGAGAGTAGTGCAAGCAGAAGACATGGAGAGGGAAGCTTTATCTAGCTATGACAGGCATGAGCTTACAAAGCAGCTGGTAAGAAAGCAGGATCTGTGCACTCTCTGAGAATCATGAAGAAGTGCTGTGTCTGTGAAACTGTGAAGGTTACAGCTTTTCTTCTGTCCTGCATATATACTAGCTCCTTAATAAATGTCTTCATAACTCATATCCCTGTAAGGATGCTATTAAATGCCAGTGTAGTACATGATTAAGTCTTTTGCTAAATTGGGGCCTTAGGTCATTTGAATTGGATTGGTGCTGTGAACAGAGTCTTTCTGACTTGTGCATTTTCTTTTTGGGAAGGTGACACCTTCACCTACGAGGACGTCACTCGAAATGCTCTGCAGTATGTGCACGACGGTTCAGCAGCAGCAGAGGACAGCATGGAAATCTCTGTCACTGACGGTGTCACCACAGTGACCACAGTGCTGAGGGTGGAGGTGTCCCTGCTGGATAGCAACGGTCCACAGCTGGCCCCGGGCTGCTTGTTGGCAATCACTGTGGCTAGTAAAAGCTCTGTGACTCTCTCTCGATTGCACCTCGCTTATATTGTAAGCTTTCATCTATTTGTAAACCCAGGGAGTGCTGCCAGTCTCCCTTTGCTGATCCCCCCACAGACCCTTCACCACACACATCTCTCTGCCGTCAGTGTGGATTCTTGGTAGAGAGCTCAAGTTTTGACTGTGTCCTGACTACTGCTGCCAACAAGGGGATAACAGACTCTTTCATCCAGCAGGGTTTTAAGGCTATCCCTGTTTGACTGTAACAGAGGGGAACTGCCATGCTAAACATGAGAACTGAGTTAATCCTAGATTTTAGTATCAAACAGACTTGCTAATAAAGCACACGGATTTGCTAAGTGATAATCCGTTGAAAATTTCAACCCCCTCACCCCCCTTCCAAAATTGCCTGGTTCTTTTTCTGGACATATTTGAAGGAGGGAAGTTTAAGCAACCCAAGATGCTGCACTCCTTGGTAGCTTGGAGTTGGTCCCAGGGATTGCGTGTTATCCTGCTGGTGAAATTCAGTAGAGGGGTGTTTTACTCCCTGCAGATGATTTAGCGGCAAATGGACTAGCAGCGGATTTCAGGTATGCAGATACGCTCCCCTTAGAGAGGAGGGAGGAGAGATTGCAGTGCACGTGTGAGGCTGGAGAGACCTAAGGCAGTGGCTGTCAGAGATGATTAGGGAACTGCAGGGGGTGAGGTAGGATACGAAGGCAGATGAATGTTTTTTCCTAGGGATCAGGCTGGTTACAAGTCTGGTGTCTGTCCTGTTCTTCTCTTAAGTAGGAGGGCTGACAAGGGAGCTGTTCAGGTTTAATCTGAGTAAGAGAACAGTTACGATTTCATTCCTGATCCATGTGCTGAGGGTATGAAGATTTTTGCTTTGGGTCTTGCCTTTCAGGCAACCAACAAAAACTTTTAGAAGAAAGATGACATCTGAGTTGTGATATCATATAGATGATTGTACTTAGTGTAGTTAAAAAGGCCCAGAATCGGCTTTTAGTTTAATTTGAATCTGGGTTCTGCAGCATTGCTCCACATTAACCTTTGTTTTACTAAGAACTGAACGTAGCTCTGTGTCTCTGTCTGAAGCACTGGTGGGCAGCAGTTAGTCCCTGTGCCAACTATCAGCCAAATTTTGGCTCGCTTTTATCTGGAGTCAGGAAAAGCATATTACGTAAATGGTTCAGTCCATTAGGAGTGTAAAGTAATTCGAAAACAAA
>RSEF01000004.1:39673570-39698331 GCA_003993805.1 Himantopus leucocephalus | reverse complement strand
GGTTTGTTTCTTCATGTTTAGGACAACAATTCTCCTGACTCAGAGATAAGAATACAGTTAATATCTCTGCCTGCATATGGCACCCTCTTACGGCTGTCTGGCTCTCATGATGAAGAGCTTTCCAAGGTTTATAATTTCACCATGGAAGACGTCAACAACCAGAGGATCAGGTATCAAAGAGCTATTCTCCTTCAAGCCATGCCAGTTAAAAGCTCAGTGGCCTTTCCACAGGGATCTCTGGGCTGCATTATGTTAGTACAGTGTACCAAAGATATTTTTTCCTTTCTTGGCTCTTGTATCCTATGAGATTATGAGAGCGTTTCCCGTGTGCGGAATTAGGTGTTTATGCATGTCTGAAATGCCAGTAGTTGGTGCAGCTTCAAATTATGGGATTTTTTTCTGTGTCCGCACTGTCATGGTGATACTTTAGGTAGGCAACACCTAAAATGGTGATTTAAAAGAACTCAGGAAATGAACGTGAAGGAGGGCTGGGAACTGAAATACCGCCTCTCTTTCAAGAGGTGTGTGTTCAACTCTAAATGCAGGGATGAGATGTATTTGCCTGACTGTCAGTGAGACTCCCTGAACCAGAATGCCTTCTGACTTTCACAGCTACTCCACCATGTTTGAGACCAGCGATCAGCCAGTTACAGACATCTTCCACTTCACTGTTTTTGATGCTGATAACAACCGGCTCGACAGACAGATGTTCACTATCACTATCACACCTGCCCAGACAATGCCGTCGCTCATTGTTTTTGCTGACCATATCACTGTAAGTGGCTACCCAAGACACTGGCAACAGTGACAAGAATGTCTTAAATGTGAGGAATTGAACAGCTTTCCTGAACTGAGGGGAAATCACTGAAGAAACACGGTCTTGTACATGCAATCCTGTGAGTGCAAAGGGTTAACAAATTGCTTGGAGACCAGAGAAGGCTGACAATAAGGCTGCATCCCTGAACCTCATCTGCTTACATCTGTTCTAGTCAGGAGCTGGGTTCTCCCTAGGCTGTCCTGTTGACATCAGTGGAACAAGTCTGACTTACCCCTGTTTTAATATTTCACCCCTTATTTCACCAGCTTGTGTGTAAAAGATGAGCAGAAGTCAAGTCTGAAAACATCTGGTGCTTTGGACTGATACACAGCATTTCAGACCCCTTATCAAAGCCTTTTGAAGTCATCTCCCTCCTTTCCAGCTTTGCATTCCCCCTCCCTTGCCTTCAAAAGGCTCTCCTCAACAAGAAATGCAGATCTCGCCTTCCAAGAGGTCAGCATGACTCTGCCAGTTCTCCTCTTGCTCTGACAAAGCACTCACTGGCTCCTCTTGGGGGCCGGGCTGGCTTTGTTCTTCCCATCCCACCTCACCTCCCAGCTGATTTCATGCTTAACAGATGTAGGGGAGGATGGGGCAGGACTTCAGAGACCGGGCAAGCCTTTTCCGTAGAGGCAGCCTTGTTCAGTAAGAATTTGTGTGTTGCTGTGTGTTGTGTGCATTGGCGGTAGTTTTGCCATATGCTTTTGCTTTCCAGGTGGATGAGGGGGGCAGGGTCCCACTGCTGGTTCACCACCACTTAGCTGCTGATTATGATACTGCGGCCAAGGAAGACCTGAGGGTCACGGTTATCACTCTACCTATGTATGGCTCCATTGAAAACACTAAGACAGGTAAACCGTTTGGCTGTCTCTTCCTCCTCGTGGCTGATGAAAGGGAACATAGGAATTGCCATACTGGAGCACATTCTAATCTGTTTCACTGAAGCTCCTCAGTGCAGTGCTGGTTGGCATCGGTTGGCATCAGTTGATCGTGAACAGCTCATAAGGTCAGCGTTACAAGATAAACTGTCTCTGGGGAGGATTTCCTCCTAATTGTTGTTTGTTGGAGACTGGTCTATGTTGTGAGGTTGGGACATGAAAAGCCTCTTCAAGCCCATGTGTTGTATTTTCATCATGCTTTATTTTGGCTTTGTTACACAGAATAAACTTTGCTAAATTCGTCTAAATGTCCCAGCAAGCTTTAAGGCTGTGAGAGCTGTGGCAGAGCGTGCCTGGTAATGTTCTCTTGTCTCATTGTATTATCAAGAAAAGGCAGGATTTATACCATACTGTCCAAAGATGTTCATCCAGGAGACTTGTCTGCTTAATGCTGTGGGTGGCCCTAACAGGAGTGGCATATATCTTTTCACTTAAATCATAACTTGCCTTTGTAAAATATCACTGTGGGTTGGCCAGTTGTCACGGTTTGCCATGTAGTGTCTTGTTACAACGGTGATTGCCTTTCTTCTGGAAAGCACAGGTTGCGAACGATTACACCTCATCCCTCCTAATTGTGTCCTATGAATGAACTCCCGTTTGTGCCATTTTGGTAACAGTGAGCCTCTCTCCTGGAACAGGCAACAGCTGGCTGATTTTCTTGCGTGTGAGACTTAGTTTTGCAAGGTGAAGCTTGATGTAGAGATTGTCTTGAGGCCAGATGGCACATTAACCATTGTCTCCTCTCTGAAGAAAGCCTAAGTAATTCTGGGACGTGGGATTGCTTGTACTGCACATAAAACTGCAGCTTCCCTAATGCCTACTGTAACGCAGCAGATGTTTTCTACAAAGGTCACAAGATGTGTGAAAGCCATGTTGTAGGAATGAACATCCTTCTGCACCCTTCTCCTAATCCTGCTGCTTTTATTTTTAGTTTGTCAGTGAATTGAACATCTTTTCACTAGTGGGATTCTGGTTTGCAGGTGAGAGTTTTGGCCCTCAGAGTGAGTCTGCTGTGACCGCAGATGCGTCCTTTTCCCTTCAAGATGTTCTAGAGAACAGCATTTACTACTTCCAGAGCGTCCACGAAAGCATCGAGCCAACAAGTGATGTTTTCAGCTTTTACGTGAGCGATGGCTTCAGCCAGTCTGAGTTGCAGAGCATTAACATCACGATTCAGGTACGCCTGTGCTCGCTGGCTGCCAGAGCCCTCTCCTTTCACATAGACACACGACTTTTACAGCGCAAGCTTTGCTCGCTCCTTTGTAATACGAGGGAGGGGGATTAAAGTGATTTTCCTTCCTCCAGTACAGGCAAGTAGTTCCGCTGTAACACCAGAAGAACAGTTCTGCATTGCAGCATCTTCACCAGGTCTTATTTCTCAGATGTCTCCTTCCTTTTAGAAGCACCCATGATGCTGGATAGATTTGGAGAGGCTGATGTAGCCCATTAATGGATATCAGCACCAGTATTGTCATTTGGGAGCTTGTATTTCATTCAGGTGGGCAGTGGTCTTTTCCCCTTGGCCATTTCCCTTTTGTGACTGTGTGTCTTTGGGACCTATGCAGCGGCAGAACGATGAGCCCCCAAAGATGGTGCTGGAGCCTGTCAGAGTGCATGAGGGCTCAGGTGTGGTCGTTACCAACGCCTCCCTCAACCTGCGGGACTTGGACACCCAGAACAGTGAGCTTGTCATCGTGGTTACCAAAAGTCCTGAACACGGTAAGTCCTGACAAACTGGGGGTGTGAGAGAGAGCGAGCATGTCTTTGTGCGTCAGTGTCTGTGTGTCTTTATATCTGTGTGTGTGTAACAGCCCCTGATGTGAGAGAGGAGCCCGGTGTGTTTGTATAAAGCACATTTAGTCTATGTTTGGACCAGCAGCCACGGAAGGATTGTGCTTCAGAACAGACCTATTCTTTGAGAGTTGTCCCTCGCTATTTGTGGGAGAGGAGGAAGGGGGGGACTGCATGCATTTCCCTGGGAAGTTCCCTTTAGTTTTACCCCATTTCCTATTGTGAGCTTCAGTTCCAAAGAGCCGAGCAGCTACCATCTATCTGCGGTGATAAAGCAAGGCAGGGTGTCAAGTGAAGGCTAGTGTCACGTTAAACTAGTCAGGGGTGGGCACCCTTTTTCAGATCTCGTGTGTGTAGCCAAATTGTTACCAGTTTTGGTAAGAAGCAGATAACTTACTTCAATTTTGCTAATAAGGCTATGTCCACCTCTCTGCATCCCACTGAGAGCTGGCACGGAAAGAGTCCCCAGAAAGCTGTCTTCTCCCCGTAATTTTCATCCATCTATTGTTCGTCAGGTCATCTCCGCAGAAGGCAGACTGCTGCGGAGCCCCCGGAGCATGGACGTGTGCTGTCCATGGGCTCGTCCTTCACCTACCAGGACATTTTGGATGAGCTGATCGTTTATACTCAGAGCGGTGCAGCAGCACAAACAGATGAGTTTGGCTTCTCTATCACGGATGGTCTCTACACGCAGACGGGGAGGCTGGAGTTCTCCATGGAGCTGCCAAAGAAGCAGCCACCCACATTAGCTGTCAACAGAGACCTGCAGCTCCCAGCTGGTACGGGGAGAGGGAGGAGAGCGGTATTGCTTGGTATTGTTATATGGTCCAGTCTAAACCAGTCGCTTGGCTGGATTGGCTGAAGCTGTTGGTGGACTTTCTTTCTCTGGTCCAGGCTCTGCAGCACACCTCACAGATCAGCACTTGAAAGCAGCAGCTGTTTATGCAGATGACACAACGATCAGATTTGTCATGAAGAGGGATCCCAGCATGGGGCATCTGCAGTTGACCAAAAGTGGTAATCCAGTCCACATTTCTGCCAAAGGACCTGTCAAAAGTTTCACCCAGGCTGATATAAATAAAGGTGAGAGTGCTTGATTTTAGATAATCACAGCAAGTAATGTGTGGCCATTTTAGGTAGTCCTGCAAGGCACAGGGAATTGGGCTCAATGATTCTTATGAGTCCCTTCCAACTTGAGATATTCCATGATTCTATGATCTTTTTGAGAGGGGGAGGATGACTTGAAGCAGGGAAGGGAGAGGGAAGGAAATAAGATAAGGTTGTTACGTTAGAGCAGAAACACATACTGTTAAGCAAGTGTTAAAAAAGTCTCTCTCAGCAGGAGAAAAAGAATAAAGAGAAAAAGTAATGAAACCCAAATCCAGGAGCTCTGTCAAGCCCCAGGTCCCTCATCTTATGGTGCCAGCCTGGTTCCAAACTAAGAATTAAATGATGCAGCCTGTAGTAAAACACCTATTTTCTCCTGTCCCTCTCTCTAGGACAAGTGGTGTACAGTCACAAGAAAGGGGATCCTGGCGGAGATTTCGCCTTTACCTTTGATGTGATCGATGCAGACGGCAACAAACTGACGGACCAGATTTTTTATATTAGTGTATTAGGTAAAAGATAGTGCTGAAATTACGTTTTCTTTGCTGCAGAGCTGTGGCCTTCGTAGATTCCCATCCCACATGTACTGCAAGTTAAGATGTAATTCTTGAGATGCGTTTTTTATTCTCAAGTTAATTCAAAGGCCTTTGAAGTTTGGGGCATGGGGAGAGTTTGCAGATGTAAGGTTTAGTTCTTTGGCTTCTGACAAACTCACTGAAATAGGTAGAAAAGTTGCCATTAATATCTTCATACTGTCTAGATTGTCTTTAAGATGTTATAACGTTACCATCCCCTCAATTAATGCCGAGGCCCACAGTACCTGTTTTGGAATTACCAGTCTGGGAGGTGTTTGTGTGTATGTTATCTTTTGCTTGAGCACAAATACCCGATTTGAATGACACCAAGGAAAGGAGGATGACTGTCTCCTAACTCAGCTTTGTATTTAACCCTTTCAGAGAACAGATTTCCCCCTTCCATCATCGCTAACAAAGGGCTGGTCTTGGATGAGAACTCAGCGAAGACGATCACGACCCTCCAGCTCTCTGCCGCTGATCAGGACAGTGAGCCAACCCAGCTCCAGTACAAGCTCACCAAGCAGCCACAGCTGGGTCACCTGGAGAATGTGGCCTCCCCAGGTTAGCAGGACGGTATTTTACTGCGTTGGGTACTCCAAGCAGCAAAGCACGGGAGAGCTTTTGAGCCCTAAGGGTTCACTGCAGGAAAAATGTGCTTGAAGGCAGCAGCACAGAATTATGTTTCCCAATAGAAATCAAATGGTCGTTAGCCCAGAGAGTTGGAGAATAGGGTGAGTGGAGGCAAGGCAGCCCAGTAATGGCAGATGAGGGTTTATTCAGCCTCTGGGTGAGTTTATGCCCCGCAGTAAACTTGCCTGGTGGACTTTACGGATCAGTCCAGCGTGCCGCTTTGTGAATCTCCTCTTTCAGGACCTACTGCTGCATCTGCATGACAGGCAAACCTTCAGCCACTTTTGTGACCACATATAATACAACATCCAAAAGAATCCATCCCCTACGTCCATGGTAATAGAGCCCACCTTCGTGAACAGACAACTTGCTTTCAGTTGCCCTCTTGGCCAGTATGTCCTTTGAACCCTAAACACCAGCCTCTTTTGTCAGCTGTGCTTTGGAGAGAGGAAGGGAACTAACCGCTGAGTTAGTTTAAAAGGAAGCTACATTGTGGTGCGATAGATACACTGGATAATGAATTCTGGTAGTTCAGAGAAGGGATATTGGTCAGTCCTGTGAAACTCAGAAAATAAATACCTGCAAATGTGATCCGAATTTCAGAGTTGCCTTCCATGCCCGCTGGTGGTATGAGTGTCCTACCCCTCTCTGATGAATTTGTCTAAATCTGTGCTGTCGTATAATATGCCCCTCTGATTTAGACAATACTCATCTAAGGTTATATTTCTTCTTAGAATTAGATTTCTCATTAACATGAGATTAAAGTGGAAATATCTGCTGTGTATTTTCAAGATGCGGACAGTGCGTCTGCAGCTCAGTTTTAGTGTGTGGTTTGCATCATCTTCTCACAGTGTAAGATGTCCTCTGGGAAACGCGTTGAAAGGGTAGGAATAATGAATGGAAGTTATAATCAGCAAACCCCTTGCTGAGAGAAAATTAAAAACTTGCAATATTTTTGTCTGAATTGCAAACTAAACAGTGAATCTTGTACTTCAGAGACCTGAAAGAGCTTGATTAAGGATTGTATTCCTCCTGTTATGTGATGATTCTGATTTCTGTGCTTTTTCATGTCTGTGATGGACTAAGAAAGATACTGAGTCACACACTGTGAGTTGTTCTCATGATTTAAATGACCTAAACCTAAGGGAGGAGTACTGGAGTGTTCAAAAGAGAACACAAACCTTTAAAGCTAATGAGCTCTGAGGAAAACTTGGCTACTCATCCAGTTTGGGCTCATTTATTTATATCGCATCCTGGTATCTTTTGTAGTGTGGCCAATACTTCTCAGTAGCCATTTAGCGTGATAAACTGGTGAAAAACTTTTTGTCGGGGTTTTTGTTGTTGTTAAGAGCAGTAAAACTGTCAAACGCAGCAGTGAGACTTAAAGGCTCAAGTGCTTTTTAGAATTCTTGTTGGGTACCTTTCTGTGTCTGTGTCACACCTAATGACCCGTAAAGGTGTCACTATAAGTCAGTGTTGAAAATGGGGCTTAGTCTGTCTAAATGCAGGGGTACAAGGAGGGGAAAAGAGAGCAGAGACTTTGAAGGCATTTTGTGAGGCCAGGAAACCTTTTGCCCATACTCGGTGATGCCCTGGTTAGATCAGTCCTGCACAGGCGTGAAAACTGAAGTGTTCAATCTACTGCTTTTCTCACAGCTTCTCTCTCGCTCTCTGCACTGAGAGGCCCATCCATCCCCAACAGGATGTCTTGGCAGTGTGAGGTGCCATTGTAAAATTGTCAGTCTGGGAAGAAGTCTCCACTTCTTTTTGCAGAAAGGGTGGCACTATGTTAATTTAAAAGTTGTTGAGCAGAGTTTTTAGGAGGCTCTGTGCCAGCTAAATCCCTGACTCCACTGACCTTCATGGTACAGCCTGAATTGGAGCAGAACAAGTCAAGACTGAGTGCTTATGACTAGATACGTCCGGCTCCCTGTATTTTTCCCTGCCTCGCTCTTTCTACTGCACATTTCCCCCTACTGTTCTTTTTCTAGGGACAAGAATTAGTTCTTTCAGCCAGGCAGACTTGGCCTCTCGCAGCATCCAGTACGTCCACACCAGTGACATTGAAAAGCATACAGATGCGTTCACCTTTTCTGTTTCTGATGGAATGAATGAGGTAAGTCTCAGCGTGGGTTTTTTTGCCTGAGTCAGAGCAGGCTATTGATTCCGTAGTGTGTGATGGGACTCAGTTTCCCTCTCGCGTGCTTGCGAGAGACAGTTACACGTAGCAAAGGAAACGAAACAAGCCACACATGGGCTTGTCGTCTGGCAATGGTGGGTGCTCTTACTTCCCCTGCTGCGAGAGATTTTACGTACCGCAGGGAATGGGGTGAGCCCCGTGAAGGGAGGGGGGAGCCACCTGAGATGTAGCCTCATGAGACTGGTTTACCAAGATTTCGGTGTCTGGTTTTAATCTGCTTACCGATTGCTCCTGGAGCTCAGCTTTGGTCCAAGGCACTGACAGCATACCCAGAAGCACAGTTAGACCCTTGAGAAATGTCTCCTTCCTGCTGTCTGAAAGGGAAGAATCATAGCTGCAAATAGAGGGAGAGGGACAAAGTAGAATGAGGGAGGGAGGGGAAAGTGTGTGTCCATAAATATCACAGAAAGAGGAAGAATAAATTAGTGGGGAGGGATAGAAGAGGTCATGTTCGCAAGATCTGAACTTGGAAGCTCTTGTTTACTCACTAAAGAAGGCCAAAATGAAGCGACACAGACTCAGTGGATCACTGTGGTCTCCTTAAAGCATTACTGTTTCAACAGAGTTGCACTCTTGGTAGACTGAATTCATCAAGACAGGCTTTTCCTCCTGTTCCAGGTGAGCCAGACGTTTGACATCACCATAAACCCTGTGGATGACTCCTTACCCGTAGTGCAAAGCGTCGGGATGACAGTTCAGGAAGGTGTGAGAAAAACCATCACAGAGTTTGAGCTTAAAGCAACAGATGCTGACACAGAGGTAAGGCAGGACTCCCCCCGCCTCCTCCCTCCCCAGTTCTGCTTCGCATCTGGGCTATCAGCAAAATGGGCTTGTGTTCAGAGAGAGAGATGATAGTGAGTGTCATCTCTCCCTGTGATCATATCCTGTCTGATCACAACATCAAACAAACAGCTTGCGGGAGGCTCAGTTTGTATATAAATAGATGAATGAGCATTTGAGCAAAGCAAAGCCCTGGCTTGAGAAATGGCTTCATCTGAGAAGTCTCTCAGACATAAGCAACAAACCTGCGTGGAAAACATTTAGAAGTTCTGATAAGAGCTAATGCTTGTCCTGTCCCAACCTTCTGTCTGAACGTCATGGATTTGAACTGAGATTATGCCTAGCCTTGAGATTGAGTTTGAGTAAGCCTGGCACAGATGAAAATGACATTTCCTCTTCCTCCTTCTGGCTCTGGCCAGAGGCTAAGCAGTGTCATGTTGGCTCTACCTCACTGCGCTGCAGTTTCTCTGCAGTAAGAGAACTCGTGGCTGCCTGTTACTGCCCTCAGCCAAAGATCCTGCCCCAAAGGTTATCGCCGCTTCCAGCCCGACAGAAGTGACAAGGGGCTTGTTGCCTAGAATGGCGGTGGAATGGGGGACTGCTCTTGTGTTTGAGGGGTTGTCATGAAGGTGGGAGCCATCTCAGACCAGCCGAACCAATAGTTAGGTGTGATGTGTCTAGCCTAGCTCTCCCTGATTGGGGTTGTTTTGTAGATAGCCACCTTGGGAGAGGGATAAAGACAAGGCAGGGCTCAGGGTGAAGAATCAGTTCAGCACGCGGTGCTGCATTTCAGCCCCTGGTTGGAAACACTGTGCTAGGAAAGCTGTCTGGGCGTAGAGTCCCTCTCCAGGTATCTCAAGCTGGAAGGACCTGCCTGCGCTGGTCCTGGGGTCACATCATCAGCTTTGCCACTCTGTCTCCTTGATGCAGGCTGAATCAATTACGTTCACAGTCATGCAGCCCCCTCGGCACGGCCTGATTGAACGCACCAGCAATGGGCAGCGTTACCACCAAGCCACCACCTTCACGATGGACGACATCTACCAGAACCGCATCAGCTACAGTCACGATGGTAGCAACTCGCTGAAGGATCGCTTCACTTTCACTGTGTCTGATGGGACCAATCCCTTCTTCATTGTGGAGGATGGGGGGAGGAAGGTAAGGGGAGGAGAAGGGATGTGAGGAAGACCTTCTATAGCTAATGGAAAGCTACCTCCTCTCAGAGAAGGGGAGACTTAGCTCCTTTTGCTCCACTGAAGATAAGGGCTGAGTCTTCTCAGTTATGTGATGCCGTATGCTTCTTCCCTGGTGTCCCAGCCCTTGTGTGTGCAAACTCACCCCAGGACCTCGATCCCAACAGAGCAGAAGGGATCCAAGTTGTAACATGGTGGATGAGGCTCCAACTCCCAAAGTAACATCCGTCTCTCTGAACTTTTGTCAGGTTGTGACAACAGCACCTCAGCGTTTCAAAGTGGACGTTCTCTCTGTGGATGACGGGACACCCAGGGTTGTCACCAACCTGGGTTTGCAGTGGCTGGAGTACGTGGATGGCAAGGTAACTGCCTGCTTAGTTTGTTCCTCAGGCTGTACCAGGAGAAGGAGCTTCGCAGGAGAACCTCCTGATCCTTCAGCATTTTTATTTTTTGATAGAGAACAGGTATCCCTCTGTGCACATGAAATGTCTTGGAAAAGGCAGAGGTGTGCAGGGATGCCTACGCTGCAGCTCCTTTAGCTAAACCAGGCAAACATGGCTCCAGGGCACTAAATTGCTTCCAGAAACACCCCCTTCCCTTACATTGTGGGACCGCCAACCCTGGCTCTTCTTGGCTCTTGCAGAAGCTGTGCAGGGCAATACAGCTCCTGCCCACCTTCCTGGGTGGACATGTCCTGCCCCTTGTCCCTCCTCCCCACGGCGGTATATTTTCAGCTTTGCTGGCGGTAGAGACGTCTTGTGCCACAGCAGCCATGGTAGACATAGATGGCTTGCAAAGAAATGTGGCATAGGGGGTTCTTGCTGTGACATGCCTTTGTTTTGCTGACATCCAGGCAAGACCCCAGGAAACTCTCGTGCTTGTTTTTGAGGGCCCAGATAGAAAACACTTGGGTTCTTCCCAGGAAAAAGGGGTGGAAGACACTGCAATAAGAAATTGTGTTGCGAAGTGGCTATCTCAGCTCAAATTCCTGACTTCAGAAAAAGCACTCCTGCAGCCTCAGGCAGCTCAGTTCTCTCTTTTTCTTCTGCTGTTAAAGGTGTTTTCTTTTTAAAGAGAAAGCAAAATGCAGTGTAACTGAGGTACGTCGGTGTGAGGTCATTTGAAAGAGGACTAGTGCAGGCTCACTAAAGCAGCATGAACGGTCCTGAGTGAATCATTCAACTTGAGGCTGTTTGCAAATGGTTTGGGCAAAGCCAGGCCTCCCCTCAGCATCAGCACAGCTCATGGAACGGCGGTTTCCAGGTGAAACCAAAGGATTTGTCATAGCTTTTAGCCCCAGCTAGATAGGGCTGGGCAACTTGTTCTGAATTTGCTTTTCTTCGAGCCACAATTTTTTTTTTTCTTAAACAAACCAGACATGAGGCAGAATGTGAATCCTTCCTGTGCTGTCCCACGCCTTGTCTGTTCAAGGCCGCTCTGTGTGCTCTGTGCTTTGACGTCCCCTAACTTTTCCCTCACGGAGCAGTGTTTGCCAGAGGGACAGTTGGGCTTTTTGGCTGAACAGTCAATCGGACTTGCGCTGCCGCATCTCCAGAGTTTTACTGCCTTGGTTTGGCTTTAATCCAGGCAACCAATCTAATCACTAAGAAGGAATTACTGACGACAGATCCTGACACAGATGACAAACAGCTGATCTATGAGATAACAACCGGTCCCAGGAATGGTTATGTGGAGAACAAGCTGAAACCAGGGACAACCGTGACCACCTTTACGCAGGGTATGGAAGTTGGGCTGTATCCTGTTGCTTTTTTCCTTCAGCTGCTCGGGTTTGTCAAGATAGCTTGGGAGGGGGGGCAAAAAGAAGGTGGGAGGGGAGAAGACAAGGGGCAAACCTCAGAGGTGCGTCCAAAATAAGACTTGAACTTTGCTGCCAATTGCAGAAATCCTGTAATTTCTTATGGATGCCAGCCTGTGTCCTGTAGCACCCCCAGGTTCTCCAGACTTGTTAGAGCTGGAGACTTGACTTGGGACAGTAAAGAGCAGTTGTAGATACTGCGTGTGGATCTAATCATCACAGGGTCTGGTAGATGTTTAGCCAGCAGTGCAGAGTCAGCAACGTGTGGGAAGTTGAGTGTTGCGGGACTGAAGGGCCCTTCATTAGGACGGGGAGGTGAGGGCGGAACTGCTTCCTACACCACTGTGCTCTTTCTGATGGCTGCTCCCTCCAGACTGCCCCGGGCAGGCTGAGAGGAAACTCGCACCGCAGCCTACAGAAAGAGGTGATGAAGAGGTAATGTAGGAAGAGCCCTACATTATTTTAGGGCTGAAGCTTGGGAAACATATATTATAGTGCAGAAGGTGAGAGCCATCCCAGCCGTGAGAAGGAACCCTGTTAGGACATGCCAGCGTACAGAACAGAGATGAAATATGTGCTGCCCAGGCAAATTCATATTTCTTGCATTTCATCAAAGCTACTTTATATTACCTTATTTTTAAGTATGAGCCATTGTGGACAAAGACTGGGCAAGGGAATGTCTTGTCACAGCTCGTAAGCTGGCTTCTACCACAGCTAAGGCCAAGGAAGTTAGAAAAGCTGCTGCAGCATAAAGGGTGTGTGGAGAGCCTGATCCCTGCGGCCACGCGGATGCATGTCCCCGCACTGCTCGTCTATAAAACTGCCATTGGATTTCTCGGTTGGCTCATTGGATGTCTCCTCCCGACAGAGGATGTGAACCAGGGCCTCATTCGGTACGTGATGCACGAGGAGAAGGTTCAGGAGACCGTGGACAGCTTTCAGTTCCTGGTGAAGGACAGCAAACCCAACGTGGTCAGTGGCAACATCTTTCATGTCCAGTGGTCCCTCCTCAGCTTTACATACACCAGGTGAATGGCAATGGGATTTACAGCATTCTTCTGACAGACGGGGTCTGATCTGGAGTGAGGCAGGTTGAGCTCTGTCACATGTCGTTGGACCTACAGCATGGAAATGAAATTCTGGGGCAGTTACCATCATTTCTGTCTGTATTTCACTGGCACCCCATCAGCACTGAGCTCTCGCTGCTTTGCACTGTAGCGTCACACGTGGCATTCCTGTTGAATTGATGCTGTTGATTTTTGGGAGGGGGCAAGAGCAGCCAGTGTGGAAGTGGGAACTCATGTGCATGTCATAGAGGAGATGCGCCGGCTGGGTTAAACCATGGAGCAGCGTTTCTGAATAGCTGCCGTCTGCCCAAGTCCCTGATTATTAGTGTCCTTCAGATTTCCCGTGGAGGCAACAGTCAGCCTGAGTCTGCGGTGCTCCATAAACATATAGGGTTTGCTCCCCAACCTGTTATTTGAATCTGCTTGATACATTTCCAGCTACAACGTCAGAGAGAGCGCAGGGTCTGTGAGCGTCACCGTGAGGCGGATTGGTAACCTCAACCAGTATGCGATTGTCTTGTGCCACACCGAGCAGGGAACGGCCACCTCCAGCTCCGGTTCACAGCCAGGAGAACAGGACTACGTGGAGTACGCAGGGCAGGTAGGTTGGGGACAACAGGAAAGGGAAGGTCTGACCATAGAATTGTCTAGGTTGGAAGGGACCTTTAAGATCATTGAGTCCAACCGTTAACCTCACGCTGCCAAGTCCACCGCTAAACCATGTCCCTAGGCACCACATCTACCCGTCTTTCAAATACCTCCAGGGATGGCGATTCAACCAGCCTGTTCCAATGTTTGACAACCCTTTCAGTGAAGAAATTTTTCCTAATATCCATCCTAAATCATCCATGCCATCAAGCCTGGCTGAAAGAACTGATAAAAACACAGAGGAGACTATTTCCTTTGTAAAAATTTGTGGTTTATTTGCTTGCAGAAGAGGCTCTCTCTTCTTCATCACTTTTTAACGTTGGCAGATACGCCTGGTAGCACTGTTCTGACAGACCACAAATGTTACAGGCTTGCCTGAGTAGGAATGTCATTCCCGATCATGCAAAGGGCTAAAACCGTGCGTGGGATGAGAAGGGGTAGGGACCTACGCACTGCCTTTGCTGCTGCCTTTGGCCTCCCCAAGCCGTTTATCCTTGGTGATGGGTCTGACGGTGGGTCCGATGCCACCCGTGCACAGGGTATGTGACTCAGGCAAGGGTAAGGCAGGAAGGACAGAAAGTTTCGGAGCCCAGTCCAAAGAGAGCAGGCCACTTGCTGCCTTCCAGGTACAGTTTGAGGAGCGGGAGGACACCAAGGCCTGCACCATCGTCATTAACGATGACAACGTCTTTGAGAGCATGGAGAGCTTCGCTGTGGAGCTCAGCATGCCAGCCTACGCTCTGCTGGGGAACGTCACCCGGGCCACGGTCACCATCACTGACACAGAGGACGAGCCCACCCTGCAGTTCGACAGGAAGACGTACCACGTCAGCGAGAGCGCCGGTTTTTTCTCTGCTCCTGTTGAAAGGAAAGGTGGGTTGAGTCGGGCAGAATGACCTTCTGTGCTCCCCTGGGGCTCTGCAGCACGGGAGGGTGAGCGGCGCTGGAAGCACTGTTGTGGGTGAGACGTGCCGAGTCCGAACCCGCTCGGTAGAGAGAGCGGATGGGGAGTGGCCGACACTAAACTGGGGACAGAGAGAAGCGAAGCACCTGTGGACAGACTGTGAACTGTGTGTGGCTGCCCAGAGCTTGGATCTTTATTCTGTACTCAACAGAAGCAGTTTAGTGCAGGGATCCTGCAGTCTTTTATCACACAACTGGGATTACTGCAGAGCTGCTGAGGAACCTCTGCAGTATATACCTTTGCCAGGCTCAGGCAAACGACTGTTTCCTGTTGGCAGGCAAATAACAGTGACCCCCAAAACAAGTGGGGTTCCTTGGGCTGTGCTTGTTTATGACTTTGGGGTGATTCTTTGTTTTTTTGGAAGTAGCTTTGTGGCTCAACTGAAATGACAAACACCATCACAGGGCAGATGTTTGGGGTTTTATCTTTCACAGCTGTGCTGTAAGATTCACCAGCGCAGCGAGAGCTGCTTATGTTTGGATTCCTTTCTCCTCCCAGCATGAGCAGGAGCAAACCTTTGTATTTATCGCCTGCTTCTCTGTGGTCTGGATGCTGTGTTCCATGTGGACCCCATCGCTGTACTGTAAACTCTTTAATAGGCAAGTGCCACCCATTTCCCCATCATAGTAACCACGAGTGCAGATTTAGAGTATGCCTGGAAGTCAGACCTAAGCCAGCTTTTATGCAAGTTTAGGAGCAGGGGTGCTGTTCTTTTTCACTCCTCACCCGCTTTTCTAAATGCTGCTTTGTTATTGAAGCGAATGCTGTCTCCACCAAATAGAGTAAAACTATTTCCATAGCGTTACGATTTTTTTCTGTTGCGTCTTAGGGGATAGCAGCAGCACTGTCTCTGCCATCTGCTACACTGTCCCCAGATCAGCCAAGGGAAGCAGCCTTTACATGCTGGAATCCGGCTCCGACTTCAAGTCCCGGGGGATGGCGGATGACAGCCGCATTGTTTTTGGTCCGGGTGTCACCGTGATGACATGTGATGTCACGCTGATCGATGACAGTGAATACGAAGAAGAAGAGGAGTTTGAGATCGTATTGGCCGATGCCTCAGACAATGCACGCATTGGCAGCCGGGCTTCAGCCAACGTCTTCATCAATGGTCCCAACGACGCCTCTACCGTGTTCCTGGGGAATGCTACTTTTACCGTCAGCGAGGCTGCAGGTGAGGAGTAGCAGGGGGCTCCCCCGGGGCTGATCCACGTCGCATCGGGGTGCTTACCGTGCGAGCATGCTTTCAGCAGGAAGAGGTATTAGAAGGAGCAACGTAGGGCACGGCAGCAGAATTGTAAAAGATCTGCTGAGGGTTTCTGTTCCTCCCTCTGCCCCTGTGGGGAAGACTGGGGGTTGTTCTCTGCTCTAGCCTGTGCTGGGAGCAGGAGCAGCGGTGAAGGGAGAAGGGTGTGCTGAAGGGAAGGGAGGGGTTTTGTGGTGTGCGGCTGCTTTCTCAGCTTGGTTCTCTTTCACGTGCAACCGGTGATGCAGGAAACATTGAGATTCCAGTCCTCCGACAGGGACCTGATCTCTCAACCCCCGTCTCGGTGTGGTGTGCCACTCGGACGTCAGACCCTCCGTCTGCCAGCCCGGGAATCGATTATGTCCCCAGCTCCCGAAAAATACAGTTCAGGCCGGGCAAGACAGAAGAGGTGAGAGGCCACTTTGACTCCTGATGAGTCTGCTCTGTCCGGGGACACTTCTCTCTTGTTCATGTGCCTACTCTGTATTTGCCATTTGCCTGTTTTGAAAATCCTCTCAGGGCCACTTGAGAATTGTTCATGAATCTGCTAGGCACAGACTCACCTCTGATCAGCGCTCCAGCCGGAGACAATTCGGTCAGGCCGCCTCTCCCAGGATGAAGATGGATGCCTATTTTCTGAAACAATATGCCAGATTTATCTAGAACGTTGTTTCCATTGATCAGTGAATTCAGAAAAGGCCTGACATAATGACTTCACATTAGACACCCAAATGTGAGTGCCAGGAAGGATGAAAGCTTTGCGTCTCTAAAAGCAAGCTTCTGCTTTCCTTCTAGTTCTGTACTCTGACAATCCTGGACGATGCGCAGTACCCAGTGATAGAAGGGCTGGAGACATTCGTTGTTTATCTCAGCTCCCCCCACGGAGCTGAGCTGACAAAGCCATTCCAAGCGGTTGTGGCCATTAATGACATCTTCCAAGATGGTAAGTTATCCATGGCAGCTCTGTCCAGTCCATCACAGCCTCTTCCTTAATACTTCCAGGCAGCAGGGGGCTCATCCAAGTTATTTCCGGGCTGCATTTGGCCTATTTTCCTGGGATCCTCCCATTCCATTTGGCTGCCCTGTTTCTTTCCATGCTTCTCTGTCCACAAGAGCTTGGAGTCTTTGGAAGCGCAGAATGAATTTTCCTGTAGTGTTCCCTCACTTTCAGCCACGCTTTGCCTCCTCTACTCAGAGCTCTGTCCTGGTTTCATGCTTTCTGTGAGCTAAAAGTCCCCCTTCCTATGCGAGAAAGTTTCACTGCACGTTTACTTTCTCTTGTGTTTCAATGCCTCTCGTGTTTGCTTGCCTAAGGAAAGCGCACACTGTATAATCTCGCTTCGTAGTAGTCTATAATCATTTCTGCCTTGGTATCTTTTGTTGAGGTCTGCCCTCTTTGCCGCAAGCTGTTTGTTCTGTGTCTGTCCGCAGACAGTAGGATAATGCTTTGAGACACAGCACCCATGTCAGTACCGAGTCCTGATATAATCCCCTCCTGACATGCCTCGCAAACGCACCATCCCTGTACCGCCAACCCTGTCTTGTTCTCCAGCGCATTGCAACAGCACCAAAATGAAGGGAAGGAACAAGTTTCATCAGCTCTTGGAGTTTGGTGACTGAGAGGTGACAAACGGAGGTGCCTTCCTTCTGAAGCGCTGCAGGGTCTGCTGATGCTGTGCTCTATAGAGGGTTGATGGCCGTAACGGTCACTTGTGTGTTTGAAACCAAATCCTGTATTAAGGCACAGCAAAGCTGCCGTTTTAGTCTCTGGCCGTCAGTTCCGCCAGGGTGTATGTGCCTCGATTAGCTCCTGTCTCTCTGTGGAGCATAAACACTGCTTGACGCTTTTTGTTCCCTCCTGCAGTACCAAGCATGCAGTTCCCCAAGGATACGTACACGGTGAAGGAGAAGGAGGGTACTCTGCACATCCCCATCTTCCGCAGCGGGGACCTGAGCTACGAGTCCTCTGTCAGGTGCTACACCCAGAGCCAGACAGCAGAGGTCATGGAGGACTTTGCAGAGAGGAGGAATGCAGAGGAGTCTCGCATCACTTTCTTGAAAGGGGAGAAGGTGAGCTGGCTTCCAGGGAGAAAGAAGAACCGTTGATGAGAGAGGTTCAGATCTCCTCCTCGACTCTGCATTGTCAGGGGGAGCTGACAGAGGCCATCCAAACTGGTTTCATAGATGCTTAAAGTCACAAATTCTTCTGGTCCTGGAAATATGACATGACTCGGAAGGGGTTGTTTGTTTCATGCTCAAACTGCTTCAAACATGAAATGCAAATCCTTTGTGTCAGTAGGACTCAGGATTATTGTAGCAGAGAGCTGTCGGTTTGTGGAAGTAGATGTCCTCTCGGCTGTGTCTCATCATGTAACTGTGTGGTTTGTCCACACTGAAGTAGCAGCCTTAAAAAAAGAAAGGTTTCTTCCAGGATTGACCGTACTCAGACATTAAACCCTAGACAGTGAAGTACAGGGTGGCCTTCAAGTGGCTTCATGGGATTTATGAGTGTTTGCTGTTTTCTCCCGCTTACTTGGCTTTAGGTGAAGAACTGCAGTGTTTCTATCAGCGATGACTCTGCCTTTGAACCGGAAGAGCAGTTCCAGGTCTATCTTGGTAGCCCGCTTGGAAACCATTGGAGTGGAGCTAGGATTGGGAAGATGGATGTGGCAACCATAACTGTCACCAATGATGAAGACGGTAAGCAAGAACGCTCAACAAGGATGTAGTTGTAGTGTTGGATGCAGTTCCACGGTCATCAGCACAGTCTCATCAACAGTTTGCGGTTTAATTTAGTACACGTGAATGCCTTCAGTCACGTGGTCACAGCTCTGTGTGCAGGTCACTGATGTGATGGCTTTGTGCACTGCACTGGTTTTAAGGGAGGGATTGAATAACAGTGGCTTGAACCCACCATTTGTCCCATTTCCCATTCCCCTGTGGTTGCACTGGCACTTGCTGCACCTCCCCTGGGAGATGTTGCCTTCCCTCCCCAGTGTCACAGTCTGGAGAGATCCATGGGGAAGAAGGGGGATGCCAGGTCCCTCTGGTGTGACGGCCAATGGGCGCTGTGGCACCGTCATGTGGCACAGATTTCATAGAGCCATGGAATGGTTTGGGTTGGAAGGGACCTCTTGTCCAACCCCTGGGCCATGGGCAGTGACATCCTCCACTAGATCAGGTTGCTCAGAACCTCATCCAACCTGACCCTGAACGTTTCCAGGGATGAGGCATCGGCCACCTCTCTGGGCAACCTGGGCCAGCGTCTCACCACCTTCATTGTAAAAAAGTTCTTCCTTTTATCTAGTCTACATCTCTTGTCTTGTAGTTTGAAACCATCACCCCTTGTCCTATCTTAACAGGCAGGGGATGGAAGAATCACACGCCGTCCTCTGTAGCCTAATACGTGTCTTGGGTTTTGCCCCTAATTCCCATCCAACCCTTCCAGCTGCCGTTTTGGCCAGTGCTGTGAGGAGCCCCTTGCTCTGAAGATGTGTAGACAGCCTAAAAGGAGCTGAGCTTAGCTCACCGCGGTTGCTGAAGGCCCTTCATCTGTAAACAGTCAGCCGGTGTGCAGACCTGGGGCTTTTTCTTCCCTGCTGTTTCTTTAGCGCCCACCATTGAGTTTGAAGAAGCTGCGTACCAAGTACGGGAGCCGCCTGGCCCGGAGGGTGTTGCTGTTATAAATATCAAGGTGGTGCGGAGAGGGGATCAGAACAGGACCTCCAAAGTCCGCTGTAGCACCCGCGATGGCTCAGCTCAGGCCGGAGTGGATTACTATCCCAAGAGTCGCATGCTCAAATTCAGCCCAGGTAAAGGGTCCTTGGAGGGAAGGGTAGAGGTGGTGGCATGACCGGTGACATTTTGTGCCTATCAGAAAGGCGTATTGAAGGGAAATACTCAGGAGGTTTGGAAAACGGCACTTTTTGCCTGAGGTTTACAACACAAGACTGCTCCCGGTGAAGCGAACTGCGTTAGCTGTAAGAAGGCATAATATACCCTTAGATTTGGGGGTTTAGATTTGATTTGGAGTTTGATCTGGGGCTCATGACCGTCTTTGTGGGAGGTAACCCCTCTGCAGCTCTTCAGTGTGTTACAGGTGGGGTGCAGGACTTCCCTTGCATTAGACATGTCCTTTCCCCTCTCCCCTTCTGGGTGCCTTATCATTCTCCGTTCCAACACACCACTCTTGGGAGCACCGGCCCCCTCCGCTGGGTAAGCAAAGTGCCAAGCTGCTGCCCAAGGCGGGGGGCAACAGAAAGGAGGAGGGAATGAAAGGCCGGAGGTGGTGAGCTCTTCACTGAGCAGTGTAATGCCCAAGGAGACAGAAAGACGGGTGAGATGTTCTGCTCGCTGGAATTCATGTCACTTGATAAAATGGGAAGGCCATCCCAAACCTTGCCATGTTTTCTCTTGTGTACAACATTTCCTCCCTTCGCAATGCCCCACTGGATGAGAAGGGTCTGGGGTTTGGTGTGTTTTGGGGGACTTTTTTTTTTCTGTTTTTCAGTAACATATTTTAAATATACTACACAGACCGCTTACCATATGGTCTTTTTTAAAGTGTGACTCTTCTGGGCTGCAGCCTTGCCCTCTGCTATGGCTGTAACTTCAATAAGTCACGGCACAATATCTGCTGATGAATCGAGTCCTCTCTGTTTCTCCTGCATTTCCTCTCACAGGTGTGAACCACATCATGTTTAAGGTGGAGATCATGTCCAATGAAGACCGGGAGTGGCACGAGTCCTTTTCTGTGGTGCTGGGCCCAGATGATCCTGTGGAAGCTGTTCTGGGAGATACCAGCACTGCACTAGTGACTATTTTGGATCAGGAGGCAGCAGGGAGCCTGATTCTACCAGCACCTCCCGTGGTAAGTTGCCCGTTGCAAGGGATGTGATGTAGTGGCCTTCCAGTACAGACTGAAAAGCCCAGCGGGGTTTCTGAAGTCAAATGAAGAGCTGCGATGATGGAGCAGGCTTGGAGCGTGTGGGAAGGATTGCCTTTTCTGCCCCTCCCCTCAAGCCCCGGCAAACGCTGCCGTCTTGCGTCCGTACAGGTCGTCACCCTGGCTGATTACGACCGGGTGGCAGAAGTGACCCAGGACGGTGCTAAGAAATCCCCTTCCCCAGGCTATCCGCTCATCTGTGTCACTCCTTGTGACCCGCACTTCCCCAAGTACCCGGTCATGAAGGAACGCTGCAGCGAGGCTGGCATCAACCAGTCTTCAATACAGTTCAGCTGGGAAGTAGCGACCCCCACGGAGGGGAATGGAGCCAGGTCGCCTTTTGAAACCATCACTGACAACACACCGTTCACGAGTGTCAACCATAAGGTACGTGGCTGGGTACCGGCATGGCGAAGCTGCAAGAGCGCGTGGCATAAGTGGGCGAGGGCTTGGGGCAGCTCTGTCAGTGTGTGTACCATGGGATCACGGGTGCATCTTTGGGGAGTATTTTTTCCTTTTGGCTGCAGACAATGTAGCACTGTCTTTGGCCGAGCCTGCGAAAAGTGCCACTTGTGTTGATGTGGGAAGTAGCTGCGAGCACTCAGAGGCTTTGGTAGATCCCTGGTGGCAGGAGACAGATGGAGCCTGGCAGGTCATCCCAGCTCAGGCTCCCTCTTCCCCTCCCTTTGGTAGGTGGGCAGAGTTTGGGAGCTGTAAAGCGCCCGACAGACTCGAGCATCTTCCACAGCGTAGGTCACGCGAAGCCAATCACACCCGCATGCCCAAGCGGCCATTGGCCCGTGCGTGCTCCTAGTTTGCGTTTGCGTGTGCCTCAGCTCCGTGCTGCCTCAAGACACCAGGACCAAGTGATTTTGCTCCACGGTCAGAGGTTGCAGTGCCGGTGTCTGACCCCCGTGCGTGTTTCTCCCTCCTCGTTCCCCGCAGGTGCTGGACAGCATTTACTTCAGCCGGCGGTTCCACGTGCGCTGCGTGGCCAAGGCTGTGGACAGGGCCGGCCACGTGGGGACCCCCCTGAGAAGCAACGTGGTGACCATAGGCACGGACAGTGCCATTTGTCACACTCCGGTGGTGGCAGGGACAGCCCGAGGTTTCCAGGCACAGTCGTTCGTTGCCACTCTGAAGTACTTGGATGTCAAGCACAAGGAGCATCCCAACAGGTGTGAGGCTGGAGAAGGGGAGAGCGCAGTCCTTCCCCAGGCCCCCTGGGGTTACAGAGCTGGCTTGGGCCGAGAGGAGAGCGTGTGTCGTGTGCGAAAGCACATCCCTCCATGCGGCGTGCCCTCTTGCAGAGCGTCGGGTGCTCAGGGTCGCGCTGCCGCTCTCTTCCTCGCACCCTGCTCTGCCGAGGGGGTGTCCTTCCCCTCAGGAACCTGCAGCTGGTGGGGCAGCTGAAGGAGCGGATGTGGAGCTGGGGAAATGTCGCTGAGAGGACATCTCCGGCTGCCACTGGCAGGCTCACCCTGTGCGTGCTGCGGGGCGTGGGGTAACGGTGAGGCTCCCGTGCCTGCCAGGGCTGCTTTATTCTGGCCTCTCGCCCGCTGTCGGTTGCAGGATCCACATCTCGGTGCAGATCCCCCATCAGGATGGTATGCTGCCCCTCATCTCTACCCTGCCGCTGCACAACCTGCATTTCCTTCTCTCCGAGTCTATCTACAGGCACCAGCATGTCTGCTCAAACCTGGTCACCATCAGAGACCTCAGAGGCATCTCAGGTAAGCATTAAAGCCAACCTTTGCTCTCTGAACTTGGGGGTAGGGGGAAGCCGGTGAAGAAATGCAGAGAAGGCGGCTTTGTCTTCCTCTGGGCTCTCTTGACATTATGGAAATGGTAATTAATCTTCCCGTACTGACAGCAGCGAACAGAGTTGCGCCGTTGAAGCTGAGATGCGATGCGCGGGAATGTTTACAAGATAATGGGGTTAAGCCGCATTGCTCTGTTGGAGGAGGTTGTAGGCTCACACCGTGCTGGCGATGTTCTGCTTTTCTCATCTGTCGTGCGATATCCCTGCGGTGAGAGAGGGATGCGCAGGAAGTGGATGTACTTCATTCTGTTCATTTCGTACTCAAGCTCTTCTGCGTTTCTTAAAGTTTAGCTTCACGCTTTCATTAGTAGGTTCCTAAGTTTGTGTTTTAGGATACTTACCCCATTGCTGTAACATTTTCCCCTGCGTATATTCAGTTTGACCTCCAGGATGCTGAAGGGAGAGGAGCCCGTTAAGTCCCCAATATAATAAAAGGCACTGAGATGATTTGAGAGTGAAAAGGGCACCTCAGGACTTGGCTTCAAGCTCTTGAAAATGCGGAGCCGTCAGTGTCCTAGTGTCTCTTAATCCCAGAGGCAGGGTTTCTGGATGACGTGACCTACGACAGCATCGTTCTCGGTCCTGGCTATGACCGCCCTTACCAGTTTGACCCCAGCGTGAGAGAGGCGAAGACGATCCAGCTCTATAAGCACCTCAACCTGAAGAGCTGCATTTGGACTTTTGATGCTTATTACGACATGACTGAGTTAATCGACGTCTGTGGAGGCTCTGTCACTGCTGACTTCCAGGTGAGATGCCGTATCCAAAACTCTTCCACGTAATCCAGATCCTTCTCAGTTCTTGGGCAAAGCTCCACTTTGTGTTGGCGGATATTTGCTGCTCTGCTCCGTGCGACTGGAGCACGGCTTTTCCCCCTTGGACCTAGAAAAGAGCGGTCCTTTGTGAAATGCGCTTGATTCATTGATTGTCATTGGGTTAACATTGGTTTTGTTCTCTTAATCTTCAGAGCACCAGAAAAATATTTATCTAAATGTAAAGATGTACTGGGAATAGAAAACATTCTGGGCTGCGCTCTATTCTTTTACAGTTCTGACTGCATTCTGAGCCAATATAAATGAGCAAAGACCAGAGCAGAGGCGCATCAGTTTGTACATGTACATCTCACTCAAGTGGATCTTGTCAGATTCTTGTATTAAATTCCCAGTCAGAATGTTACGGCCAACATCATCTCTTTTAATTCCTCCCAGTCTGGAATACTGGGTTAACTTTCCTTTTATAGCTGCAATTATTTGCACAAATCCAGAGAAGCTCCTTAAAGGGAACAACTGCGTAACTGAGGACGTGGAGAGTGGCACCACCCAGTCTGGAATGTCTCTCTGAGCTCTCTCAGGGCCTTGCAGAGTACCGCTGCGCTCTGCAGATAATAAATGGTGTATCTATAGCGGGAGAGCTGTGATATTTCAGATACTCTTAGGGCCGCTCCTGAGCATGCAGAATTGCTTATTTTTAATTCAGGGCGTGGGCAACTGGGGGAGGGGGGGTTAAGGTGAAGTTGTGGGTCTGATGCTGTGAGCCGGGGCCGGTCTCTGTCATTTGGAAGGTGCATAATGATGTTTTTGGGGTTTCTTGGCAGGTGCGTGACTCTGCTCAGTCCTTCTTAACGGTCCACGTCCCACTCTATGTGTCCTATATTTACGTGACAGCGCCGAGAGGTTGGGCTTCTCTCGAGCATCACACGGAGATGGAGTTCTCCTTTTTCTACGATACTGTTCTCTGGAGGACAGGTAGGTCCGGGGCTTTTGAAGGGGTCCGGGACAATGGGTTTGTTCTCGGTTTTGATCTTTTACTTGGTTTCTGCACTGCCAGCGCAGTCCTGAGCATGGGGAGCAGTGCCTGAAGTAAAGGGCACGCAGGCTGAGTGCCCTCCCCAGTGACTCTGCTCTTGCCGCACCGTGCAGGGATTCAGACGGACAGCGTTCTCTCGGCGCGGCTGCAGATAATCCGGATCTACATCCGCGAGGATGGCCGGCTGGTGATCGAGTTCAAGACACAGGCCAAGTTCAGAGGTGAGAGCGTCAGTGCTGACAGAGGGAGAAATCCGCGTGCAAACACGGACCTGTCCTGAAGACGCGGGCGGCAGAACAAGCCCCTCTCCCCACGAGGAGTCCCTCTGCGCTGAGGTGTGCGGCGTGGGCTCTCCCTGTCCTCTGCCTCACCTTGTCGCCTCCTTGTCCTCCCCCCAGGGCTTTTTGTGATGGAGC
>RSEF01000004.1:39659020-39673470 GCA_003993805.1 Himantopus leucocephalus | reverse complement strand
GCTCCCCGCCGGTGACCAGCCTTCACCACCGCCCGCCCCGGACGCGGCTGCCGCCGGCGGGACGCGGAGCCTGCCCGGACGCACCATGAGCAGCCTCCCCGCCGACCGGGAGGGCGGCCCCGCCGACACCGGCCTGCCCGAGGAGGAGGTAACGGGGACGGGGGTGGGATGCGGTGGGGTGGGGTGTGTGGGGGGGTCACACACGGGCCGGAGGAGGGGGGGGTGGTGGTGGGGGTGGTGGGGTTTGGCATCCCCCCTCCCCACCCACGACCCCCGGGGGCGGGGGCTGCGCTCCGACGGTGCTCACGCACCCCACGCGTGTCCGCGACCGGGGAGGGGGGGGGTGTCCCGCAGGCTTCCGTGGTACCGGGGTTGCTGCAGGGGGGGGCGGGCAGCGCATGCCCCGCTCCCGGGATCCCCCCTTCCCCCGGAGGGACCACCGCATCCCCCCGCAAACACCCCTCCGCCTCCCCGGGGGTGACCTGTAGGTGCAGGGGAGCCCCCACTCGAGACATGCAGCCGCCCCGTGGCGGGGAGGGGGGTTGAGGGGGGGCGGAACAGCCGGTGCTCGGTGCTGCCGGGGTGGTTTGCGGGGTGCCGGTGGGTACCACGGGTCCAGGAGGGCTTCGCCTCTCCCTTCCCGTGGGTCTCACCCCAAAGATGGACGCAACCGCTCTCCTCCCCACGGGAGACAAACCCCACGCCCCGCCACGGGGACGAGAGCAGGGTTTTCTTCCTCACCACCGCGAAGTTCCTGGGTTTGCCCGTGACCTTGAGATGGGAATTTGGACTTTGGGAGGGTGAGAGCAGGCAGATAGGATCTCTTCCTCGCCTTTCACCCGCTGGGCTGCTCCGGCACGTCCCCGCCGGCTTTTCCGTGGGGTCTCTGGTTGATAGATAACGCCGGCGTGCACCGCGGATCTGCTCGCCTGCTCTCGCCTACCTTGATATTTTAATTCCAGAAGTGATTCCGGCCTGAAACTTCCCAAAGTTTCCCAAAGCACTGCAATAAGGGGGAATTTTTTTCCGCTGGCTGCAGGGCGGACGCTGCTGCCGGGTCCTTGAGGGTGATACCACGATGTGGCTCAGACGTGGGAGACGTCCACAGAGGCCGGTTGCCTTTCCCAACGGTGTGGCATGTGCCGTACTGGCAAAGGGTAGCCCTGACCCTGCTCCCGGCTGGATCTGGGGGGGCGAGGGGCCCCCCATTGCACCGCTGGCCCTCGGGGACCCCCTGACCTTGCCGTGCAGCCGTGTCCAGGGGGATGCTGGACATGAGGAGTCCCTGGAGGGGATGGCTACGAGGTGCCAGGGTCCCCCCGCCATGCCGGGGAGGTGTTAGGAAGGCGATGGCCGCTTGGGCTTGCAAGTTGGGCTCCTCCAGCGCCAGGCAGGTATTTTTCCCTGCACGAGTTTTTCCCGACCCTGGCTGGAAGAGCCGGTGCCGTCGAGTATTTGTTTAAGCGCAGGAGAAGGGGGGTTGCCCAGCTACTGCGCCCTACAAACCTTTCCCTTCCCCAAGGCTTGCCTTCCAGCCTCGTGTCCGTTGTCCGTCCCCCCCTCCAAAAAAAAGAGGGAGAAGCAGCACCCATCCCAGGGAAGGTCCATCAGGGCGCCGCGAGGTGGGACAAGCCCCCACTTCGGCTCCTGCCTCCTCCTCGGGCTGGTCGGCGTCCCGCTGCCCGCTCCCGGCACAGCCCCCCCATCCCTCTTTCATCCCCCCTGGCGCAGGGGAGCTGTGGGCCCGGGGGGGTTCCCCACGTAGGAGCTTGTGGGGGGGACACACAGAACAATTCGGAAAGGAGGTCACGTCACTCCGGCCGGGCGAGAACGGCATGTAAAAGGCTCGACGGAGGCCTTATTTGGTAGCGGAGCGGCTCCGGAGAGCCCAGCTCGTGGCCCTCATCCCCATCCTATGCCAGATCCCTCATCCCGGGGGACCAAGGCGTGGGGAGGGGGACCCCAGGGATGGTTTCTGGGGTGGAGGAAAGGAGGGAAGGTGCCCGGTGAGTGGATAAGGTTTGGCCCGCGGCCCCTGCGTTGCATCCCCCCCCGTGCTCCTGCTTTCCTTTCCTCCTTGAAGTGCAGGATCCGGAGGGTTTGGGAGCGAGCCCCGGGCGGGACGCGGGTTTGCTCTGTTGCAATCCCCCATCTGCTCCCTTGGCTTCTCCGCTGCCTTTTCCTCCGCCGCTTCCTCGTTCCAGCCCCGGCAGCTCCGGACTCGCTCTTCCCCGAGGGCTGCTCCTCTCCTCCCGTCCTCCGCCGGACATTTGGCTGCCGGGGGCCGCAGAAAGGGCTTCCCGAGGCCGGAGGCTGAGCCGGGTCCTCCATCCCGCATCCCAGGGGCGGAGGAGCCGGCATCCCTCGGCCTCAGCCTTGTTTATGTCGGGGAGTTTTGTGGGTTGATGGCGTGCGTACACGCAGCCCGGGAATCTAAACCCAGCAGCGGAGGACGCTCCATTAGCGGAGAGAGTATTTACGCAAGGACTAATCCCGGCGGGGCTGGAATGCACCCCACCACCCCGCTTTGCTGGTGGAGGAGGGCGGGGGGGGGAAGCTCTCCTTGCCCTATTTCACGGCTCGATGGCAGCCCCGTGCCATCGCCCTCCCGCTCCCACCGGGCTCCGGTGGCCGGCGGTGCCTCCCCGGCGGCGGGCAGTCAAGCGGCTAATCGGCTGGTAGAGAATTAAAGCGAGCCCCCGCGGAAAGGTGGTGGACGGGGAGCTGGGGTTGAAGGAGGCGATTAAATGCCTCGTGAATGAATCACCCGGACGCCTTCCGCCTCTCCCCACCGGCCCACGGCCTGTTAACGTTTACCGGGGGGTGGTTCGCGCAGGGGCAGGGGAGGGTGACCGCACCGGTGGAGTGCCCAGCATCCTCTGGGGCGTCCGGCATCCCTCGGGGCGCTGCTGTCTGATGGGGGTCCAAGGTGGGTGAACACCTCCATGGTGCCTGCTTACCTTCAGGAGACAAATCTGGCTGGTGGCTTCACGGGAGGAGGAGGAGGAGAAGGAGGAGGGCTGCCTGCGTTCCGCCATGGTCTTCTCCATGCTGGGGCCATCCTCGAGCCACGGTCTGGAGACCCCAGCCACCTCTTGGCCCAGGTCGTCCCCTCTCCTTGTGCATCCCCAGCCCCAACCATCCCAGCAACGCCCCCCCAGACCCTCTCCAGCATCCCTTGAACTGGCCCCAGACGGGATGTGGTATTTCTGGGACGGCAGAAGGTGATGGTGGGATGCAGAGGTGAGAGGTACTGGGCAGAAGTGGGCTGGAGATGGCTTCCTAGGGAGAGGAGAGCGGTAGAGGCTAGGAGAAGACTTTCTGCAGGGACAGTAAAAGCCAGGAGGGGACAAAGCAGGAGCAAGGTGGCAGAGGTGGGATCCAGCAGCCCTGGCAAATGTGGGAGCTGTGGGGCACAGCGGCAGGAGGCCTGTGGAAAGGGGATTTTGTGTGGTCCTCGTGCGGTCCCATAGCTGTCATCCCCACTGAAGGAAATCAGGGTGGTGGTCACCTGCGAGGTCCTGCACCCATGGCCAGCGTCTTCCCGGCGCAAACGTCGGCGCTTCTGACCTGGAAGAAACCTTTGTTTTCACCCCAAATTGCAACACGGAGGAGAGATGGAGAAATGTTCCACCAAGAAGAAACTCTGAAAAATGTCCGTGCAGCAGAACTGAAACAAAACAGCTCAGGCTGTCCTAAACCGGGGGCGTCCGGGCTGCGGGAATCCCNGACAGCTCGGGCTGTCCTAAACCGGGGGTGTCCGGGCTGCGGGAATCCCACCGCCATGCTCCAGCGCCCTTTGCTAATCCTTGCTCAGGAGCTGTAGGTCTGGCCCCATCCCACCAGACACTTGGGAGCACGTGTCTCGCCCCATCCACCTCCAAGAAGAGGTCATTTTTCCCTATGGAAGAGCATATACCTGCCTGGCGGCCGGAGATTTCTCTAAAAAAGGCTTTCCCCGCCCCCCCTCCCCCACCTCAGGGGCAGGATTTTGCCCCAGGAGCGTTTCTGGTCGAGGATGGAGGCTGAACCCCTGGGATCTCTCGGCACAGGAAAGCCTGGAGCAGCTCCCCGCGGGCTGAAGCTCCTCTTCCATTTAAGGGCAGGAGTAATATTTCCGCCTAAAATCTTTCCCTTGGCAGAAGGATATCCGTCCAGCCTGCTGGGAATTATCCCTGAGGACGTTCCTTTTCGCTGCCAGTCCCACCTCGTTTTAACACAGCCCAAACCCTCCCACCTGCTTGTTACCCGGCCCGGCGAAAGGATGCTATTTATGTAGGACCTACACAAACATCCCCTTAGCTGGGTACGCCACCCCACCCCCCCCCGGCACCCTTTTGGGGGGGTGCAGATGGGGAGCACCCATGACCTCGCATCTCCTCCCTCCCTGCCCCGACACCCAAACACGCTTTTGGGGCTGGAAACCGGCTGGGGGATCCTCGGGAGCCCTTCTCCCTCTCCCTCTTGCCGCTGTATGATTTTACGGTTTAAAACTTGGCCGACCCGCGTTTGAACTTTCAAAGCAAACAAGTCATTACCGAAGAGAGGCCGAATTTCGGAGGGTTTTTCAGCGTCTTTTATCTCTCCCATCTCTCTGCCATGCGGCTATGGGGCTAAACGATCTGGCGAGCCCGGCTCGTAGGGGTTTGGATTTCAGGGAGGCGGCAAATTGGCGGCGGGTTCTCCCCCGGAGCTGTCTCTGACGCCTCTGGTGTTTCACACAGCTCCCCCGGGAGGGAGAGGAGAGGCGAGAAGCCAGCGTGCCGGGGAGGACCGGAGGCTCCAGGGATGATGGAGAGAGGGGGGACCACGCAGGGATGCTCAGCATCCTCGGGAGGCAAACCCATCTGGGAGGGTGGATGTCTCCCAGATAGCAGCCGCGCTCAGGCGGACCTGTCCGAAGGGGAATATTTTTTTCCCTAGGAAAGGATAAATTTGCCTTCTTTACATTGAATTTCATGGACAGGAAGGGAGCTTCTCCAGATGGATCCCTCCCCAGCCCCTGCCGGGAGAAATTCGGGCGGTGTCTCCAGGTGCAGCATCGAACACCTTGGGATGCTCCATCTCCCTCGGATCTCGGAAGACAGGCAGAAAGCTGGCGAGGGTCCCCCAAGGTGCTTTGTGGGGGCGCTTCCAGCCCACCATGGATGGTCCCAGTAGAGGGGACGGGCTACCGGGCTGTGCCTACCTGCAGCCCTGGCTCAGGAAGGGGTGAGGACATGCCTGCACTGATCCCATCCAGCACGGAGCTCTCAGCATCCCCCCAAGCATCCTTTCCTGGCCGGAGCAGGGCTTGCTTTCCAAGAGGAACCAAGCGTGGGATGGTAGGATGGTGGGATGGCCATACTTTCATGGCTGGCTTGTTTTCTGGCAGCCCCCATGCACCCAGACGTGGGTACCAGCAGCGATGGGTGTCACCAGCGATGGGTGTCACCGGGGCTGTTGACACACGGGCTATATGCAAGCGGCCCCTCGAGTACCTTTTGTTATTTAATAGATATAGGTCAGCCAGAGGTTTTGTTACACAAAGCAGGAATGTTTGCTGCTCCCAGGCCGGGAGATGGGGTAGATAGCTTATCTGCAAGAGAAAGAAGAAATGTCAGCAGAAGAATAGGCCTGGGCTGGCTGTTTCTGGCTGTTTTCGCATGTCTCTGTCCCAGGGAATGGGGAGGGCAGAGTGCCTGGCCAAAAAATAAAATACTAAAAAAAAAAACAACCCCATCCAACAAACCAACAAGGTTTTCCCCTCTTCCAGCCCAAATCCTTCAGCTTGGCATCCGGGATGGGTAACCTTGGTCTAGCCCCTTCGGACCAGCTGTCACAAGGCATTTGGGTGCCTGAAAAAATAAGCTACAGCCATCAAATCTTCCAGATTACCTCCCGGTACGATGCTACGGGAGCAGCAGGAGCGGGGCTGGCTCACAAGCAAGCCCGGAGCCGAGGGGGACGGCAAGACAGGGACCCCACGGAGGTGGGCTCCATCCCCAGGTGCCCCAGGAAGAGCGGAGCTGGTGGGCGATGGCAGCCAGGGTCTGACCCAGCCACGGGGACACCACAGGGCTGAGACTCAGTGGGGTCTGAGCCTAAATACAGCCCTGGGGCCGTGGGTGGGTGGGGGTGGTCCAGGTGGGGCCGGTGGGGGCATCGTCAGCCCCAGGCTCCCACGGGACCCCCGGCCANAGGGACACCACAGGGCTGAGACCCAGCGGGGTCTGAGCCTAAATACAGCCCCGGGGCCGTGGGTGGGGGGGGTGGTCCAGGTGGGGCCAGTGGGGGCATCGTCAGCCCCAGGCTCCCACGGGACCCCCGGCCATCGGTCATCAAAGTGTTTGGATGAGATTTTTGCGGGATGAGGAGGGGGGGACCGGCAGCAGATCCAGCTGTCGGTCTCCTGCCCCACATTTCTCCCCCAGTTACGAGTTGGTTGTAAAGCAAAACCATCCCAGCACGGGTCTTGCCCAGGTGGGATTCGCCCATCCCCGAGAACCCCCACATCCCCCCCCTCGGGGGTCGGTGGAAGCGCGGTTTCTGCGAGCCGCCCCGGCTTTGTGGATGCTGCACCATGGCAAACATTAGATCCACCCAAAAAGAGTCAAAAACCCCTTAAAAGGTGACTTTTATAAATCAGGGACAGGCTGCTTAAAACCAGCCCCCTCCAAACCCGGGCCATTCCTNCCGCTCCCCCAGTTACGAGCTGGTTGTAAAGCAAAACCATCCCAGCATGGGTCTTGCCCAGGTGGGATTCGCCCATCCCCGAGGACCCCCACATCCCCCCCTCGGGGGTCGGTGGAAGCGGGGTTTCTGCAAGCCGCCCCGGCTTTGTGGATGCTGCACCATGGCAAACATTAGATCCACCCAAAAAGAGTCAAAAACCCCTTAAAAGGTGACTTTTATAAATCAGGGACAGGCTGCTTAAAACCAGCCCCCTCCAAACCCGGGCCATTCCTCCAGGAGGAAGAGTTGGGCTTTGCTTCTGCCGGTATTTAATGAGCTGCTGCAATTAAACAGAGACAATAGGCATTGTGTGCCGAGTAGGGGCTCTGCTGGGGATGCCAGGAGAGATCCGGTTTGCCAGACTGGGGTAGGAAGGCACTGGGATGCTGGTGGCCTTCTCAACTCGGAGAGCACTTGGTGGGGTGAGGACAGGTCTCCGTTACCTTTCCGTGGTGTCCTCGCAGCTTGCTCNTGTGGTGTCTTCGCAGCTTGCTCCGCCGTCCCCTGAAGGATGGGGACATCCCTCCTAAAAATGCCGCGTCCCCCAAGGGTGGCTTAAGGCTTTTGGCTGCCCACGAGGTTCCCCTCGGGCTGTCATCGTCCCTCTGGCGTGCCACCACCTAAGGCTGCGGGAGGCGCGGGGTATCCCCAAGTCAGGGGTGAGGGAAGGTGCCCAGGAACCCCTTTTTTTCTTCTCCAGGTGAGGACGCTCTTCGTCAGCGGGTTGCCTCTGGACATCAAGCCCCGGGAACTTTACCTGCTCTTCAGGCCCTTTAAGGTACCAGATCGGGGAGGGGAGTGGGGGGGGCCCCCTGCCCCATCCCCATGGCCCCACCAACCTTGGTGGGATCTAGGAGACCGCTGGTTTCCCCCAAAAAAAGTCTAATTTGGTCATTCTATTCACAGCAACAAGTTTCTGCCACTTTTTCCCCCCCAATAAACCACAGGAAAATGGCATCAGGTGCTTTGATTGCACCGGGGTTTTAATTGCACGTTGACTTGCACCTCATTTAGCAGCAGAAGAGGGTCGGCTGCAAACCTCTCCAGTCTCTTCACCCTGCCAGACCTGCAGCCCAGACACCCGGCTCTTTTCAGACGCGAAGGATAAATATTATCCATCCCTACAAATAATAAATATTATCCATCCCTACACATAATATTATCCATCCCTGCAAAAACGCAGCGGCGGCGAGTCCCCGCCGCCGGTGCTGAGCCTTGTCAAGCTCCCCCCAGTGCCCACCCGATGTCCCCCAGCTCTGGGGCTACTGGGTGATGGATGCAGCATGTTTCCCTCTCCAAGGGGCAGCTGAATCATGGGGATCTCCACCGACCCCCCCCCTTTTTTATTCTTTTCTTGCAGGGGTACGAAGGGTCTCTCATCAAACTCACCTCCAAGCAGGTAGGAGCCGCTCAAAACGGGGCGAGCGTCCCACGCCATGCTCCCACCCTCCCCCGGCACCGCTGGTCCCCCAAGACTTGAGGGGGGGGTTCCCCCTTTGCTCCCTGCCAGCCTGACTGATGGTGCTTCTTCTCCTTCCTCCGCAGCCCGTGGGCTTCGTCAGCTTCGACAGCCGCTCCGAGGCGGAGGCGGCGAAGAACGCCCTGAACGTGAGTGCGCCCGGCCGCTCCGTTTTTTCGGGATTTTTTTTCCCCCCCTTGTTTCCCCATCCCTGGATACTGGATTCCTCCATCCCGGGAAAGTGCATCTCCCATGCCGGCTGGCCCCACCGCATCTCCATCCCTCCAACCGATCCCCATCTGCATCCTTCCTCCCGGGGGGCTGCATCCCTCTCGCCTTTCCCAGGGCCACCCGGGAGGGCTCCAACCCTAAGGATTAGAACCTTAGATACGAGTCAGCAGGAGACGCCTTTCCCAGCCTCTTCTGTTTCTTCAGCGGGAAAAATCCCAGCTTAAGCAGCAAAAGAAAAAGCAAAATTTCACTTTCCTTTAGCAGCTCCCTCCTACCTCTGCGGAGTTAACCTCCTGAAAACAGTCACGGGGAGAACCGCGTGGAGACGGTTCTCCAATTCCTCCCTGGGTTTTCATTTGGGTTTGTTTTTTGGGTGGTTTTTTTTCCCCCTTGTCTTCATTTTTAATGTAAAACTGGTTTTTTGGCTCCGCTAATCCCTCTGGATAAGAGCTCGGCCGCGCGGGATGCCGACTGCCAAATATGGTGCCGATGCTAAAGATGCCGGAGGAATGCGAGCCGCCTCGGGGCCCGGCAAATTAGCTCATTTCGAGGCTGGAAGTTGAAAAAAAAAACCAAAAACCCAAACCAAAAAAAAACCCCTTAATTGGGAGTTATTTTTGCTGCGGGGCTGGCACGCGGCGGTGCTCGCCCACCCGCCGTGCCTCCTTCCCTCCCGCAGGGCATCCGCTTCGACCCCGAGATCCCCCAGACGCTGCGGCTGGAGTTCGCCAAGGCGAACACCAAGATGGCCAAGAGCAAGCTGGTGGGCACCCCCAACCCCAGCACGCCTCTCCCCACCGCCGTACCTCAGTTCATCGCCCGGGAGCCCTGTAAGTACCGGCCCTGGCTCTCCCGGGGGAGCCCCGCGCGGTCCCCCCCACCCCGACCTGCCACCAGGTTTTGGGGTGGCAAGCGCCAGGGGTTGCCCCCATCCTCATTTGCCTCGGGAAAAACGCCTTATTCAGGCAATTCGGTGTCACGCAGAGATCCCGGAGTGGATGTAGCGATGCCGGGCCGCACGGCGCGGGATGCTGGAGGGACCAGGGGTGTCGCGGGGTGGGGGGTGGCGGCGGTGGTGGTGGTGATGGGGAACGCCAGGTCCAATTGGAAGCAGCAGCGCCCGCTTGCTGCAAGCGCGGTGGCACATGCTGGCCGGTGGCCAGCGGTCCCCCCAAAGGCGGCTGGAGAGGACCCAGGGGCAGGTGACAGCCAGCTCAAGCGTGGGAGCGGGACGAGCCCGCGGTGCTGCTTCACCCCGCCGGGGAGTTTCTGAGTTGCGGCGGAGACCTCGGCGATGTTTTGCCCGTTTCTGCTACTGGAAGAGCATTTCCTCGTGTGGACGCCGGTTCCTCTCCTCGGTGCTGTGCGCGGGCACGAGCAGCACGCTCTCCTTCGCGCCCACCGCATCTCCGGGGCAATTAAACCTCTGGGAGACAATGCAGGCAGCCCCGCAGCATCATTCGCCACCGGCTCAGCCCCACGTTTTCCCAGCGGGCGAGTTCGGCGTTGGCTTTTTGCCGGTCACATCTTGCCGGCGACACCAGCAACGCCGCACTTCTCCGGGGGGATGCTCCGCTCTACTCCCACCTGCTTCGGGGAGGAGGTGGGGGGGGGGAGAAGGAAGGACCAGCGGTGGTGTCAACCGGCGCGTGGCGTGGCGGGGACCGCGGCTCGTCGGTCGCCGTTAACTCTCCTTCTTCTTTTCTTGCAGATGAGCTCACAGTGCCTGCACTTTACCCCAGTAGCCCTGAAGTGTGGGGGCCGTACCCTCTGTACCCAGCGGAGTTAGCACCTGCTCTACCTCCTCCTGCTTTCACCTATCCCGCTTCGCTGCACGCCCAGGTAATTCAGACCCATCCGCCACCACTGCGCTCACCCACCCTGGACCCTCCCCTCCCCATCCCCTTCCCCTCGGTGCTCGCCGCACCACTAACCTCTGCCCGGCTAACAGGCACTGTCCCCCCCGCCCCCCTCCACCGACCCTGAGATTTAGGGACGGCACCCAAACCGAGCTGAGTGCTGGCAGCACCGCCTGCCTCTCCCCAAACACCTCTCGCTGCCTTCCTGCCTTCGCTCTTGCCCGCGCCAGGGGCAGGCGGGGAGGGAGGGATGGGGGATGCCGGGGCTGGACCGTCCCCATCGTACTCCCGGCACCGAACGACCCATCCGGCTGCCGGCGCGGCACAAGACGGAGGAGCTCCCGTGCTCCCAGCCGCCCCTCGAGCATTGCTGGGATGCAGCTTGCCGGATGAGGGGCATGAAGCAAAGCGACTCTGACAGGGGAGGAGAGGGCGAGCGAAGCGCAAATGGAGAACCCATCTTTTATTGACGAGGCGCTCTCGTGTCACAAGCGCTTTTCTGGTGGCCCCCCGTCGACGGCAGCACGCCGCCGTTAAAAATTAACCACCACCACCCACCCCCCCGCCCCGGGAGAGGAGCTGGTGAAAAGAAGAGAAGTGGAAATGGAGGTGGTGGAGGATTTCTTTGCGGTGCCAACCTTCGGGATGCTTCCCGGGAGCGGCATCGTGGGGATGCCAGGAAGCGACCCACCGCCGTGGGGAGGGAACGGGCAGCTGCCACCCCAGCAGTCGTGGTGGACATCATCCCGGTTTCCGCTCCTCGCCACGGGCTTAGGCGGTGAGCAGGAGGAAACGAGCGCACGGAAACAGATTTGCTGGATAAGCCACATCCGAAAGGCTTTTTGGCCGGGATCGAGCCAGGTTATCCGGAGCCACCATCGCTGGGAGCCGGGAGCTGATTGGGGAGGAAGGCGAGGAATAGCGCTCAGCATAGAAACCAGCCGCAGCCTTTGGATGAAACTGCGGCTTTTCGGGCCCCACTGTTTATAGGAAGAGCGGCGGTAAATATTATTGCAGCCGCGTACTCGCCTTGTCAAATAACAGCGAACAGACAGCACCTGCGCGGCTCGGGAGGCCGAGGACATGGCCAGCGAAGGGAACGGAGGCGTAAAGAGGGACCCCCGGGAAAACCCAGGCTGAGACCCGACGCGAGACGCTGTTTGAAGAAATATTATCTGCTGTGGTTATAGAGCCGGTGCGGCAGGGAGGATGGTGGTGGCACCTTCCCCGTCACCCCTGGGTGCTGCGGTGAAGCAGGTGGCGCTCTTCACCTGGAGGCCACAGCCTGTCCCCGTCACCATCACCATCCCTCCACGCGGCCGGCAGTGTCATGGGTTTGGTGGGGGACATTGGAGAGGGGTACCACCACCCAAACCGGAGCTGCTCGCTCAGCCTCCCCCGCTGGGTCCCGCAGAGAGTGGTGGGACGGGGAACCTCAGGACGGTGGGGCCAACGTGGCGTTATCCGGCAAAGCACCGAGCGCCCACGGGCAGGCGGTGACAGCCGCCGGGTTTTGGCGTCTGACATTTTCTCCCCCCACCTCTGCCACCCCGTCTCATGCGGGCATTGCAGGTGTTAGGAGGGGACAAGCCCACCTCCTGCTCGGTGTGACCGCGGTGCTGCCGTCCCATCTCACTCAGTCCTGCTGCAAGCAGCGATGCCGGGGGGCCGCGCTCGGCTCCAGCCGGTGTCACTGTCCGCACCGGAGCTGGGATGGACGGCTGTACGTTTCGACCTCCCTCCGCCCTGTGGCTGGGGAAGGCGGGGAAAGGGGAGCCCAGAGGCAGCCGGCTCTTGCCAGGGTGGGTGGCCACCAGCCCTTGGGTGGCCACCAGCCCTCTTCACCCTGTGCCCCTCTTGTCTTTGCAGATGCGCTGGCTCCCTCCTTCCGAGGCTGGTTCTCAGGGCTGGAAGTCCCGTCAGTTCTGCTGAATGCCGGGTGAGTGCCGCCTCCCCGTTCCCCTCCTCCCGGCCGCTGTGGTGGGCTGGGGGGCCACCTCCACCCTTACCCCGCGCTCCTCGGGTTCTCCAGCAGCTCAGGGTGGATGGCCAGACCCTATGCCCGCACTGGCAAGGCCACACACTGTAGGTCTGGGTGCCCTCCTTGTCCCCCAGGAAAGGGGACATCTCTGCCACCGGCCACCCCAATGCTTTCCCAAAAATCCCAGGGCAGGATGGAAAGGCAGGTCGGTGGCTCGCCGGCCCACGCTGTTGCAGCAGCGGAGGGTGTAGCAATGGCACGGTCCTGCAAATGAAGGTGGCAGCAAGGCCACCCAGTGGAAGGCAACCTCTGCCTCCCAGCACAACACACACATCTCATTAAAACTCTTAATGAAAACAATCCAAACGAGAAGCACGGCGTTACTGAGTGCCCTGCTGCCCGGCAGGAGGGAGGGGGCTGCTTCCATTACACCTGGGACTTCTTCAGACAAGAAAAGCCTTGCAAGATATGCTCTGCAAATAACTCAGCCTTTCGTGGATAAAATAAACAAAGGGGATTCAAACGGAAGAGGGGAAAGAGGCTCGGTCGATGGTGAGCATCGCTTGCCCTGTGATCCCATCCTGCCCCGACCATCATCCCAGCTGCCCATGCCGGCCAGGAAGCCTCCTGCGCCATGTCCACACCCACCAGGGGATCCAAGGAGGCGGCGATGCTCTGGCATCGGCTACCCGTGCTCCTGTGCCACCGCTCTGCCCGTCTGCCCGGCACCCACAACCCCCGTGCCGTGGCCACGAGGCTCACTCACCCGGGGAGGGCAGGAGGACCAGCTGCGACTGCAGCCGACCCAAGACTTGGATCCGCAAAGCATTTACCGGCTATTTTTGGCCCAGCAGATAAAAATAGGGAGCGGCGAGGCTTTGGGAACCAGCGGTTCTTCCAAAATATGGAACGTGCCCATGTTTCCAGCTAAAATGTAAGCAGAGCCGTATTTGGGAAGAGGAGAGGAGTGCGGTTCCTTGGAACGGGTCCACCTGCCCACAGCAACCCTGGTAGCTGCAACGGGTGGTGAGGATGGAGGGTCGGGGACCTCACGGCTCCCCGCTAGGATCCTCCAGCTGGGAAGGGCTACGGCACAGCCCAGCGAACGGTTTTGCTGCCACCCTGGCTCTCCCGCCTGCATCTTCCCCGTTTTTGCCATGTGGAGCCCCATCAGGGCAGGGTTAAGCTGCAAACTTCCCCCTTAGGAAGCGCCGACCCCAGCCACGGCGAAATATCCTCTCCCCGCAGCGCACCGACCTCAGCCCCCGGCTGCCGGCTGCCCCTGCCAACGTCCCTAACCCTCCGCCGTGTCCTCTCGCAGGTCTCAGGTGTGTGATGGTGGCCTACAGTCAGTCTTGTGGGTATTAATGGAGTCTTCCAAGGCGGCTACTGGGTTGGCGTGCTCTCCGCAAAACCACAGTGTGCTGGTAAGGCTGCAGCACGGGGCCGGGCTGCGCGAGGGGGACCGCGGTTGCTTTGGGGAGGGGGTAGAGGGGCGAGGAAGGCGACGCGATGTTCCCGAGGAAATGGGCAGCCAGGTGGACGCGTCCCTGGGATTGATGCCTGCAGGGTGGCATCGCTGCTCCCGCTACGGCACGGTGCCTCCAGCACTGAAGCATGGCTCTGCCATTCCCCGCGTTTGCCGTTGTTATCTGGGGCGAGAGTTTCGACAGCCGAGGAATGCCTCTCGGCTTTGAATTACCCCCCAGTAATCTCATCTCGGCTGCCGTCCTCGCTTCCTGCCTTGGATCAACAGAGACTGAATTCCTCTTAAGTGCAAAATTCAACTCAAAAACTTAACTCTCAGCTTCCCAGCCGGCGCCTCCTCATTTAAAACCCCAGAGGCTACAGCCATAGGGAGGAGCAAACTGGGACCAGTTTGGTCCTTCCCCCCTCTGCCTGGCTGACGGACCTCGGGGTGCCGACAGCCCCAGCTCTCCCCGCAGGCATTTCCCACCTTGTCCTTTCCCGGTTAAACATCTCTCCTTGGAACATGGGCTGCTCCTTTCCTCGCCCCGTTTCCAAAACAAGCCTCCCCCTCCCTCCAGGCTGCGGCACGGGAGCTTCCCCCACGAAGGAAGAAAGATAAACCACAGCCCCTTTTCTGCTTTGCCTCACCCCAAGATCGCGGCTGCTTACTTTTTTTTGTTGTGTGGTTTTTTTTTTATTATTTTTAACACCTCTCTCTGTTGTTACAGGCTTGAAA
>RSEF01000004.1:39624496-39658995 GCA_003993805.1 Himantopus leucocephalus | reverse complement strand
AAAAAAAAAAAAAAACCAAACCAAAAACAAACCTCACACAAGTTTGGATTCCTCCAAGACTTTCCCACAGCCTCTATCACACATCTGCTCTCCTAGAAGAAAAAACAAAAAGCATACCTAGTAATAATATTTTCCTCTTTTACACTGTATATTTGTAAGAAAGAGTGTGTTACTTCTGAAAGCATGGTTTGACAGGCATTGCTGTAGCGTTTGAAAAGTCTTTTCAAACAGAACCATAGGAAAGCAGACTACCAAAAAAAAAAAAAAAAAAAAANTAAATAGGACAATCTTACACTGGGTCGGACCACAGGTTTTGTGCTTGACTTTCGAATGCGTGTAATTAAGAGTGTCTATGCCCTCCCCACCCCGCCCCGTCAGCTGCATGTCGAAGGCGTGATGTTCACGTGCGTGCAGATGTCGAGAGACGCACGATTCGGGTTTGTAGGAATCGTGCTCCGGCTGCGTCAGCAAGACGACGTCTGCGGACACTTACAGTATTAGCGTTTTCTTCCCAGTTGTACCAAACGACAACCAGGCAGGACAATCAGAAACTTTCTTATGGTGGTTTTTTTTTTTTACCTTAGGGCTATATTAATAGCTTGCTGTGCAAAGCTTCGGCACGGTACAACGGCTCGGATCAGGGATGGGCAGAGACAGCCCACACATGTAGCAAGGTGACAATTTGCCTCCTCCTCCTGCCATGACTGCTTGAAGTTGTTACGGGCAACGTAAACTGCTGTATGAGAAAAAAAAACCAAAACACAACAAACCCCAAACAAAACAACAAGCCCTCGGTTCGCCACCTTGAACTCGAGGTTGGGCACGAGTCCCGAGCGAGCCGAGGGGCTTAGACACGTGCCTACCGTTACGCCCAAGCGCTGGGCTGAACTGGGGTTTGAGTGTCAAGGTGATGCCGGTCTGGCGGCTCGCTGTGTGTAACCTCCATGTTTCCAAGTGCAAAGACAAGAAGGGAGGCTGCTAACACCCTTGGGGCAGTATCCGTAACCTTTACGGAGATAGCGTACCAGCAAAGAGACCGCTTGACATACTAGTCTTTCCTTCTCCTTGCCCCAGGAGGAATTTGGAAAAAGAAAAGAGCAAAGCAAAGCAAACCGAAACCTCAAACGGATTTCAGTTTCTTGCAAAAGGAGGTGCAAAACTTCTCCTTTCACTGCCTTTCCCCCCCTCCTCCGTGGCCTTGTTAAAAACATCATAACCTTTTTTTTCCTTCCTCCTTCTTTTTATTCTGTGGGTGGGCCACAAAAAGACGGCCGAGATTTCGGCTGCCGGAGCCCGGGCAGGGCGGGGGGTGAGATGGTGCGATGGGAAACCGTCCNAGCGGGGTGGGGGGTGAGATGGTGCGATGGGAAACCGTCCCGTTAGGGGTCTTCTGTAAAAAGCGGGATTGATAAAGGCGACGTGAGAAGAAATAAATTCCAAGACAAACCTCTGAGCAGCTCTCCAAGGAACGACACCAGCGTTTCCAAGCGACGGACTAACTCTTTTAGCAAACTATTTCCTGTACTTTGTCTTGTGGAGAGGAGAGAAGCTTCCACATTGTCTACTCTGCTTTTGGAAATATGTTTAAAGGTACTTTTCTATTGTAATTTTTTTAAAATAAAACCAGTGATTATTATAAGTTAAGCACAGAGCGTCATCGTGTGCTGTGTATCTGGTTAGGAACAGGGGGAATGATCCTAACATACGCCCTTTCGGGGCCTCGGGAACAGCGGCCTCCTTCCTCCCTCAGGGTATTTGAAGGCAACGCTTCCGAGGGACGTGATTTTTCAGGGCAGATACCTGATTTTTCAGGGTAGATACCGTCGTCCGGCTTGGCTTGCTTGGACCTCTAGGAAAGCTCCAAAATCCAGGCTGGAAGGATCAGCAGGCTTTAAAGAAATGACTCCAAGTTTACAAAGATGTTATCGGTTAGTTTTTAAACCTACTAATCTTGGCACTGAGCACAGGAGCTAAGCTGCGATTTTTCCATGAGCTCAGCCACAGCAGAGGCAAACGTAACCTAGAGACGAAGGGCCAGATTATTTTATTATTTTTTTTTTTTTTTACCACGCCGAGAATCTTGAAAAACTCGGTTCGTAAGCCCAACCTAGAAATTCCTCCTCCTTCCTCCGCTCCGCCCCTGCCCCGATAAATGAGACCAGCGTCCCCAGGAGCCTCAGCCAACAGGCCAGACTCCGAAAACAAAGCACCGGGAGCAAGCTCCAGCTTAGCAAACGCAGCCCGGAGAATGGCGTGTAAAAGGACGCTATTAGAGCAGGCTACGAACGGTCGAGGGCCGAAGAAAAAGGCACAGTGGTGTTACTTGAAACCCCTGGCTGGCAGGCATGAGCCGGGGAGTTAAGCCCTTAATGTCGGACGCTAATCCCACCGCAGCCACCGCAAGTCACAGCTTTCCTTCCGAGATGCATTCAGGGGGAGAGGTTTGTTGGCAGGCCCGGGGTGGGAAGGGAAGAGAAGAGAGCGACAAGCCACGAGCGCGAGGCGAACATATTGCTCAGCCCAACTCCTATTCAGAGCGGCGGTAAGTGGCCGACGCCGCTGTCCCAGGCATCCCTTTAGCGAGACACGCAGATGCTTTCGGGAGCGGATTCAACAGCAAACATCCTCCAGCTAAGAAAGCAATGAAATACGCACGCATCCTCCCGGACTTTGCCTGGGCACAGCATCTGCTCTGAGATCTGCCCTGTGAAAGGAAGCGGGGCCTTGCCGAAAATATTTAACCTCTTGAACCATTTTTAAAAAATTTTTTTTAAATTTCCCCTGTAAGCCAAAGCATTTTTGGCTCTGTGCTGATCGGCGGTGCCCTCATCGGCGAGGGGTGGGAGCGGCAAGCTGCTTGCCCGGCTTCAGCGTCCCCTTTGCCCGTGGTGACCTTTCCCCATGCGGCCGGGGGAACATTCCTTCCCCGTGACCGTCGGGGCGCTTACAGGAAGGCCTGAGCTGCTGGCTGACACCAGGAGATTGCAAAACGGGACCAGGGACTCCCAGGCCAGTGCTGGCATCCAATACCAGGCATAAGCCCCGGGGGAAAACGAACAGGCAGAGATGGAAAAACCAAAATGAGAAAATTTCGCACTCTCATTGTTTCCACTTTCCCAAGTTTTCCTCTCCCCATCCCCCTAACGCCAAAGCTAAGCTCTGTGTGTGTGTGTGGTGCAAGAGGCTCCTTCCTACACATCCCTGCATCCCTGCGCAGAGGTTTGCTGCCCCGAGGCTTCCCGCTGATGGGCAGCAGGCTGGAAGCCATGGTGAAGGCAGGGAATGGGCCAGCAGGGTCCGTGGAGAAAAACACAGCACTAACTCCCCACATCGGGCAGACACAACCGAGATGGACACAACTGAGTGGCAGAGGAATGGGAAGAAGATGGGAAGAGGAGGAGAGCCATATCTCCCAGAGGACTGTATGGAGGGGCAGGCAGCAGTGAAGGCAGCTGGGCAGCAGCGGCAGGGACTAGGGGATTGTGGCACGGGAATGGAGACAGGCCAGCTGGGGCAGGGAGAGCAAAGGGCAGACAGAGCCGGCGCCGAGGCCGGCCAGCAGCGCCCGCAGCCCGGACGGGATAGGGGAGGAGGAGCGAGCCCAGCACCCGCTCCTGCAGGCCTCCTCGGGACAGCAGGGGAAGGAATAACGAGGCTGGGAGAGGAAAGATGAGATGCCAGGGCAGCCATCCCCAGGCCAGGCAGTGCCCACACCGGGGGGGACATTTCAACCCAGGGAGATGAGCCAGGGTGCCGCAGATGTGTGCCCTGCAACTGCAGGCTGCCCCGGAGCGGACAGCCAGGCTTCAGCCAACATTTAAACACCGTTATCTGCCTCGCCGCCACGCTCGGGCTAGAAACCAGGACGATGGTGGAGCTTAAAAAGCAAAGCTAAGAAATACCATTAGCAGGTCCCTGAAATGCTGCTTCTAAAACACGGGGAAGTCAACCATTAGCAGAGTCTGGACTTCATCTCTGCCGTCTCCATAATTAATAACTAGCTCAGGAGGGAATAGGGAATACAACATCAGTTAGATGGAGGCAGGAGGAAATCGCACAAGTACTTCAGGCCTTGGATGTAAGCCCAGAAGTGCAGGTATAGTCAAAAAATTAACTTAATGGAAGGACAACCTCCTGCCTTAACCATCCTTTTCCCCTGCTGTGCTTGCACTCTGCACAACATCCAACCCGTGAGGCTGGTGGAGTCCAACACGTGGGTCCCAACCACAGAAGTGCTGATGGGTTTTCAGAGTCAGGGCTGTTTTTTTTTTTTTCTGGACTGCTGGCTAATACGGAGGCTGCTGCACACACTTGCAAACCAAAGAAGCAGAAAGCGAGACAGTGAGAAACAAGGACAACTGCTCTTACAGCAAGTTGGGTGGCACCGAAGGAACTGGGCCTCGGACCCACAGAAGCACGCGGATAAAAGGGGCCTCAGGAGGTCTCTGATCCAACCTCCCTCTTGAAACAGGACTGTTGCCAACAAGAGATCAGGGCAGCCTGGTCTTGTCTGGCTGATGCTAGAAACCTCCCTGGATGGAGACACCTCCCCAGCAGCTTTTTTTTTTTTTCCTAATATCCAAGCCAAACTTCCCACGTTCCCCTATTATGTCATCTGCCATGGCTGCCAAAAAGTTTGATCGCATCATCTTCCTAATTGCCCTTCACATCGCTGTACCCGTGATTAGATATGCCCCCAGCCACCTCTTCACCACAATGAGCTGTCCCAGCTCCCCACTCTCCTCCCAGGCCCTCTGCCCCCAGCCCTGACCAGTCCAGGAGACCCAACCAGACCCTCCCCAGCATCCCTGCATCCCTCTTGAATGGAAGGGGGAGGCCCAAACCGGACACAATTTCCAGGTATGACCTCCCCAGTGCTGAACAGAGAGCCAAAAGCTTCTCTTGCCTCCGCTGGCCCTTGCTGGAGTGGCACAGGCTGCATTCGCCTCGTTCGGGAAGAGAGCAGCTACAGCTATGCGACACCCAGCACAACGGAGAACCTGCCTTCCTGCCAAAAGCCCTGCTGCGTCCAGACAAGCCCTCTCTTCTGGGGAACTGCCGCTCTTCCTTATCTGCTCTATGGGGATGTATCCAGACAGCCTGCATAGGACTGACAAGACAGACATGGTTAGGAACGCACCTACAGAGCCAGAACAGACCCGAGAAGCAGCACACAAGCAGACCCTCTCCCCCTTGGGAGGAGATCCAGCCCCAAACCACCTGGCATTCTGCAAAATGCCAGCCCAGGGATCACAGCTGGTGCTACGCTGCCTTTTGCAAGCACCCCTAAGAGCCAGGCTGGGCAGTGCCGCAGCAACATCAGCTACCTGAGGCGGCCAGGAACGCTGTTTTCAGGCTAATTCCTCTCTTGGTGACAACTCAGCGGTCGGGCTTTGACGATCCAGCCCGTACCCCTGACTTTGCCAGCAGTATAAAGCCAGTACCAGCAGACTGGGGACCGAGCTCTCTTCTCCCCGATGGTCATTAGCGGTTAGCTTTACCAGCCTTAACCAGTCAACAGTAAGAACTCAACCCAACTGGACATCCTCCCCCAGATACAGTAGCTGCCAAGAGGCCCCCGAGGCAGTAACACACAAAGGAATTTGGGCCTGGTACATTAGCAGCGACCGGAAAGCAAGCAACAAAGCTGGAAATAATGAGATGTCAGTGCCATAGTTGCTTCTAGTCATCTGCAAATGCAGCCCCTCCTCATCAGCAGGTACCGGGAGCCCAGCTCTCCCTGGTGGCCCTGCACCGCCTGCCCGTGCTCATGTGAAGTGACAGCCCTCGCCGGCTACATCCACGTGCGGGGTCTTTATACCATTTTTCAGGGCTCCCTTGCCTCTCTCTCCTCTGCTCTCTAAAAGCCTTGAATGATCATGATGAATTATAGATTAGCTCTGGTACACACCGCCTTATGTCAGTTTTCTCATTCAACCATGCAAAATCCTGCTGTTTTCCATCCACTTCCAGAATGATCATCATAACGGAGGAAGAGGTGGAACAACTCTTCAGTTAGAGCAACTTTTAGGAGAGAAGCCAGTAGAGTTCCGCGTTTAGAGGTGGGACACCCCTGGGCTATTCAACTTGTACCTTAAAAAACCAACAGTCCTTTTATTTTGGGGGTGAGGAGGAGCAGACGAAATAAAAGGTCCGATTCACATATATAGACACAAAGAAGTCCTCATGTGCTCCTCCTGAAGGGCCCGTTCAGCCCCTGATCCCCACAGGCAGGTATGCTGACACTGCTAACGGCTGCCCTACGAGGAGGATACCTTTTCAGAAGCAAATACTAGACCAGCAGTGCCTGGCTAGAGAGGAAGAGCTATCAGCGATGCAACCCGGCTCCCTCCTCCTCCAGTTTCATCACAGGGGAATTGGCACACCTCCCTCCCAACAACACGAACTACTGTAATATCGAGGGGGAAAGAGGACTGAGTGCACACCTCTGGCTGCTTTGCAGACCTCAAAAAAGCCGTGTTCTCTTGGGAATAGCTCCAAGAGAACTGCAGATACTGTCCTCGCAGCCACAGGCTCAAGATGCAATTGTGCAAGCGAAAGGATGATGTAGACAGCCAAGACAGATCTCGGACAGCACCTGTCATTGAGAAAGAGCATCCTTTTCCCCAGGGTCCTGTCCGTATGTCCATCAGCATCACAGGGGGTGGGAGCTGAATGCCTCTCTGCTCCTGACTGATGTGGCAGGGGAAGAAGAGAAGGATGCTGCATGAGAAGAACTGTTCATCAGTGCCTGCATTCCTCCATTGCCCCAGAGGGTTAGAAAGGCTCAAATGACAGCCCTGCCAGGATGGACACACCAAATCCTGAAGCTGAGGGAACAACACCCTTGGTGGACAGGACATTCAGTCCCTGAGGAGCCTCAGGAGAGTGGAAAAGGCAAGTCCTCACCTGGCAGGGACAGGTAAAGACCACACTGAGATAGGTTTGCCAAACAGCCTTCCTGAAACGCATGAGACGAAGGTGCCTGACACGGACTAGGTAATCATTGTAGGTGCCTTCCAACCAAAACATTTTATTCTATGTTCTGTCTTTGTCAAGGGCAGCCCGAGTCCCCTTATCTTCCTGGTTAGCAGCAGATGCTTCCAGGGAAGGAAGAGAAAAATGGAGTAATAGGTCCATGGGCCCCAGGAGAGTGCCTGATGCTTCTCAGCAGCCCTTTGCACCGCCAGACTGAGGGAAGAAGGACTTTGCCAAAGAAAGCGAGCTGAGGACATGATGGTTTTGGCCACTGGGAGAACCATCTTGCCAGACGCAGAATACACGAGAACACCCTGGAGGAAGATGAAGTAGGTTTAAGTTTTTAACAGCTGCAAACTCTTATGCTGAACTTCAGCAAAAAGCCTGATTTGGACATTACACTGTGAAGAGACATTAGTGTACTGGAGCAGTACTAAAATGCTTTCAGCAAACAGACTCCCGTTGATATAGTCTGAGACGTTTCAAGTTGCACCGTTTGATTTTTAAGAGGTCTTGGAAAAAAACCATAAGGACCGCTGGGAGCATCTTCAATAGAGAAACAAAACCCAACCACCTCTAATGGGCCACTGTGAGCTCACCTTCAGCTATTTTTGAGACTGTACCCTAACAAGTTGCAAGACTTATTATGCCCTCTCTGCTAGTACAGCAGAGAAGACTTCCTCCAGTGAGACAAAGCATTTAATCCAGTCTTTCCAAGTGGACATCAACTGGACCTTTTTGTTCCTTTGAACACTGGAGCCTGACAATGCCAGCACAGCACACAGTCAATCTTTCTTTCCTGCTCTCCTATTATTTGACCTAACATATTTTTAATCTTTGAAAGTAGCTGGAGGCATTTTCTTTAGACTCCTCTATTATCTTAATCACTTGAGCAGAGAAACAAAACAGGTAGCCTACCTTCCTTACAGTCTGCTTTGCAAGCTTTGGTTCATAGAGAAAGGGTAATGCTGTGTAAGATGACTGGGAAGTTACCCCATAAAAAACCCCAAAGGTGTGAAAGGCAACTCAGAGCTCACTAAGAGCTCTGCTTTTGTCTGAGCACCACCACCAAAAAAATCACTGCTCAAAAATGCAGCAGATGGAAGGGAACCTCTTTTTTTTTGAGTGATGACAGAAGATGACAGAAGAGAGGTGAACAGTTTTGCAAGTGTGCCGCAGGTGCTTTAAGGCAGAGGTGTAATGGAAAACTAAAAAGCTCCAAAAGGAATTGCTTGTGCTGACCTGGGAGATACAGGAAAGAAAAACAGTTTCAAAACCAGCTGAAGCAGCGTGCTTTTTTTTATATATATATATATATATTTTAAAAGCATGGAAAAAAAAAAATATATAAAAGAAATAGAAGAAACCTCCCACCGGCATTTAGCAACTCTTCAAACAGGGCTGACGTGCAATGCTGAAAGTATTGTCTGTTTCTCAAAAGAGCAGTCTTTAAAATCAGAAGCATAAATGCCACACTTACAGAAGTGTATTTCTCCTCCTGCGCTTCCCTGAGCAGACATAACTTGTTCAGTGTGACAGCAACAAAGCCTTATTCTTCATTTGTTCATGTGTCCACATCCGACGGCCTCTGCTTCAACCCCTGATACATCAAGCAAGACAAGAGCTCACGTGCACACAGCAGCAATATACTGTCGGTGGGATATCACAGTCGCCTATTTTATCTTTGATCCTAACCCTAGAAGAGCAGAGAAACAGCTCCTCTCCCGCAGTGCCATGAAAACAATATCAGCATTGATTGACTCTGGTTCAGTACATAAAAATAAGTTATCAAGAGGACATAATTTGGCCACGTTCCACGTTAGTCTGTACTGCACAGACCATCAGGCATCTACAGGGAGCTTTCATTTAAGGTGGTTCCTCCCCCCCGCCGCCTCAACCAAGAACGATAAAAAGATGACAGTGTTAGCCCAGGACAATAAGTCATTGAGAAGATAAAAATATAGCAAAGATACCTTTACCTCCTTGGAAAGGAAAACGCAACAAGCACAAAAGATGTTGATTCTCTCATTCTTTATGAAGCAACACTGGAAACCAGCATTGTAAGTTTATTACTTTAAAAAAAACATTGCTTCAGTATTACACTGTCATTTTATTTCCCTCCTGTCCATAGAGTAGAACTGTGCAACACACGTGCATCCACTACTGCGATGAGAAATCGCCGAGGGCAATTTCTGATTAGCATTAGGAAGCTACAGCTGCATTGCCATCCTGCAGCCTGCTGGGAGTTCGGGAGAGGGTTTTTTCTGAGTTTGAGCCTCAGATATCACCGCCGTTCAGTACAGCTCAGTCCCATGGCAAGGAAGAAGCATACAAACCGTGGGTGTATTTGACTGTGGAAGAAACTTGCCTGCAGTGATTTTAGGAAAGGGTTTTCCTGAAACAGGTAAAACAAATGCTGTATTCGATTCTACTAGAAAGCCCCTTGTAAGTAATTCCAGGTAAATACCCATTAAGCAATGTAAAAGCAGAGGTAAGCACTGAACAGGAACTCCTGCATTACATGCTGAGCACCATTTATCACTCTATGCCAAGAGGCAACTAGTGAGAACCTCTTGCTTAAAGACACATTTACCATTAGCTAATTAAATTCAACTCTAAATTTAGTAGTTCATACTTGCTCTTTAACTGACCTGTTTCATCTTGGCAGTTGCTGGGATGGGGAAAACACATCACATTACTATATACAGTCAGTCTTTCTGCGAGCAGACATTGAGCCCGAGTGGCAAAAAGCCTGTATAAAAATGCATGTTTGCTCCAGAATTCAACCGGTCACTGTTTGCCAGGGACGACATCAGAGTAATCTTTTAATACTCCAGCCAAGTGGTCATTGTGAGTCTTAAATCGACGTTTCTTCTGAGAAGCGGGTTTCTTCCTCCTCTGAATAGGAGCCTACAAGAAGAAATAAACAGTAGTCAAAAGATCTGCCCTCCAGCTGCGACATCTGACCTGATGTGTGACGCTGTGCTAGTCATCACTTCTGCGCAGAAGAGCCCTGCTTGAACTGGGGCGGGGAAGGTGCTTGCTTGTTTTTGCAAGAAGCAACAGCATTTAATTCAAATCCAGGCAGGGAGATGACCATGGGGACAGAGCAGAGTCTCTGCATTCCATGTGCAGCAGTAAATCTGGCGTTTATAAGTGAAGTTTCCAAACACTCCCATGCAGCTACAGAAGTAGGTACATGCCCTATAGTTCTATCCACAATTCTCTATCCACAATGCTCAAAGACACATTTAGCGTATAAGGAATCCATGAGGAGTGCCTACACAGTGACAGGCATTAAAACATCTAGTGTAGTGACTAGCAGAAACCAGGAACAAGTCCTGTGTGGAAGCGCTCGCGTGAAAGGACAGTTTGAAGCCAAGTGCAGAAGGGAAAAGACATGATATATCACATACAAATAAATGTTAAAAAAAAAATAAATTCTTTGAAGCCAGGAAGAAAACATCTTTGGAGAGCTTGCAGCCATTTAGGCCTCCCAGTAAAACACGAACATATTGCATCCAGTTTGGGGAACAGCGTGTGTGTGGTGGGAGGCACGTTTACACGGTTCCCATCAGGATTTCAAAGCTATTTAGCAGAAAAGAAAAAGTTAAAAAAAATCCCACCCTTCTCCCAAAAAAGTAACTATTCTTCTACTCCTAATGTGTTGTACAGCTTCAAGCAGAAGCTTCCACTTTGGAGCTCACAGGGATTTCTGGCATTTGCCCTCTTCTTGATGCTGCTTGGATTACACTGGCTCAAACAAGTTACAAAAACACTGACTGCTGGCTACAGCATTGTTTTTTGCAACTTCTTAAAATTGGTCACACTTCCCCGAGCTACACAAAGCAGCTGTGCATAGGCTCACTAACATGTTTTGGGATTAACACCGTGGGGTCAGTTAGGGGGAATCTCCTAGAGAGATCTGTAATTTGTATTGCTTACTATTTTCTTTGGTCCGGTTTCTTGCATGGAAGAAATACCCTGTCGTTTCAGATACTCTTCAATTTTCTCCTCATCCATAGAATCCACGGGAATGCTCCTCCACAGCTTCTGAAATTCTGAAACACCAAACAAACCCTCATTTTGCATCCCAGTGAACAAACCCTGGGCAAAAGCCCCTGCCTGAAAGGAAAGAAACAGACTTGATTTCAAACGCTGAAGTATGCTGGCACGTCAGCCTGTGACTGTACAGATGCAGCGGTCACCGCCAGCAGGCACCCAATTAGCACAGCCTTTACCCACTCCAAATGCCAGATGCACTTCCAAAAGAAAAAAGAAACCAAACCAACAAAAAAAAACCAACCCCCGACCAACAAAACAACAACAACGAAACACCCCCAACACTAAACGGAAAAAGACGAGCTGATTTTCATCTGTGCTAACTGCGCTCCAGCATCCCAGCATCAGGAGCACCCACAGGCAACATATGCTTTTAATGTTAATTTGCTACAGAGTCTCTCTTTCTGCCTAGCATCTCTATAGCTGCGTAGACTGTCAACGTGTTTTATAAGCCTCAGTTCAAAAGATCTTGGTGAAGGGTAATAACTAACCATAAATGGCAACTTCATTTACACATCTTCAGCTGCCATTGTCTTGGGAGACTTGTCATCTCATAGTCCAATTTACCGAAGATTCAAGACATTTACTTCAGTGGGCTGAAGCTCGTTTATCACTGTAATATAATACATACCGTGCTGTACAGATAATAAATTACTAAAATTCCTCTGGTGTTAAAAAGAAGAGAGATACCTTAAAAGCCACAGCAGCAGGAAAAAAGACAGAGACAGTAAGTCTTAATTAGAGCAGCTGCCATCTGCCTGCACACTTTCTGCCTCACGTAAAGTTTCACAGAGCCTCTGGAATGCCTTCTCCAGGCAGCGGCTGGTACAATCCTACCTCCCTTCATTCCCCAGGCAGTAAGTTAGATATATCCTGTCAGCAGGTTTGGCTAACAAACTATAAATAAAACACGAGGCACACATAGCAACGCAAGACTAAATTTTTCCCTTTATTTCCAGATAAATTTAGTATACAGTTGTCAAAACAACCACAACTTCTGCGTGCTTAAGAAGCTGTCCTATGCAGCAGGCGACGAAACGCTCCAGTGACGGTCTGCCGCAGATACACTGGCTCTAGACACGCTGCAACAAAACCGCACTGTACAAAAGGCATACGTAACAGACTTGGTTCCTCCACTTGGACCAATTCCCTTCCTAATGCACCTTGTTTTTTTACGAAAGTACAGGCTTTAAGTCTCAGGTCTTTTTTTTCTTCCCACTGCCAACAGTAAAGGGCTGTTCAAGCTTTCCAGGAAACAAAAGGAAGGAATTTCTCCAGTGAAGAACAACAATGTTCATTTTTGGTAATGCAGCGTTTTTGAAGAGAACTACACCCTGTCAAAACACCACTTTTGGTTACACGGAGATAGCGCTCAGCCCGTTTCTCATACAGGCTATACAGCACAGCGGGATCATTGAGACTGCAGTTTTCAGATAACTTAATGCAAAGGACTGACACTGTAGTCAAGACGTTCTCCATCTGCTCATCCATTTTCAGTGCGATTCCGGGCTTTCGGCATAGCTTGCAGTGCCTGCTATCACAGATCAGCTCTCACCTAATCCTGCTGCGGCAGGTGGAGAAGGTTGTGTTATGATCAAAGCCGAACATGCAAGAGAGAGAGATTTCTCAGCGATGAGCACTCAGATTAAGTCTTAACAGCAGAAGCCTGCGCAAGGGTCCTATTGCATCCTCCGGACCGAGCAGAACATGCTCTTTCAAGCTATTTCCTTTCTGTTCATGCCCCCTCCCTGTCCTGAACACCCAAGCTGGACTCAGCTGGACACTATGACCCAGTGGCGCTTGGAAAGATGAACTGGACGATGGGTGTGCAAATGCAGTATCACACTTCGCAAGTAACCGTATTTCAAATCACGTGTTTCTGCAGTTTGCATGTGAAGTGACAAGGCAGCACATGAATGCATGCCTATTAAACAGATCCCGGTTACAGACCCTTAAATGTCCTGTTCTGCTATAGTGCCTCTGCACAGACAAATCCTGTGGGAGCTGAAGAGACGCAGGTCAGTCCTCCAAGACGCCCGACAGGCACGTGTACATGAGGTGACAGCAGATAAGAGAGTTGGTAACTCTGAACTTTTACATGACGGTGTCCTTTTATTTATAATGTTCTGCTACACACACAGATGATGTGCCTCCTTATTAGAGTTCATGACATATGGACAAATATGCCCCAGTGCAAAAAAAAAAAAAATAGGCTGAGGATAGGTGCTTAAGGTTAAACTGGTCTACATTCTTCTGGGGAACAGAAGTGAAAAATTAAACACTAGAAAATAAATGGTCAGCTCTTCAAGGATCAACATGCACAGAAGTGCAGATCACAGTTAATATCTAACCACAGTGTTTTGCATTTCTTGTAATGCAGCAGTTATACCATCATTACAGCTTCACATTCACCTTTTAAACTTGGCCAAGAAATAGGAATATAAGTCACCGAGAATCCAAACCGCAAAGCTAAAATGGACTTTACATACAGATAATTTAATCCACTAATTGGCCCCACCAGAGTCACTATGCAGTATTCTGCAACTCCATTCCTTCATAAATCAGGCTGCTTTCAGTGCTACTGCTTTGATTGCAGTAACTGCAAAACAATCTTCTTCCCATGCGGAAGCTCCACGTAGGGCATTAGAATACCCTATTGCCTAGGAGAGGGGGGAGTCACAACAACACGGCCCCCCCCACGGAAATACTCCGTGTCAAAGGATTGGTTCAGAACTAAAAGCACAGGATAAAGCTGGAGAAGCACACAGAGCTGCCACCCTTCAGACGGCCGTGCATACTAGCTGTTTGCATTTAGGGTGCCATCTAAAGGGAAAAGGAGATACATCTATCATCTCATCACAAAACCGATTCGGCGTAACACCAGACACTGAGCTAAATGCAAGAACTGAAGAAAAAGAGCAGCTGTCTGGCTGGCACTGAACCATTTCCACATTACCTGTCAGATTTATTCAGAAGTCTCCAAGGACTATGCCCCTATCAGCTAGTGAAAGTTTAGACCTTGGGAATACGCTATCTGAATTATTGTGACATCCTCTCTGGAATATGAGAACCTATGGGAAAAGCTGGCAATAACTACAGCTCTCAAGAAACAACCCTCCGCATTTGTAGCTGTGGTATTTCCGCCCCTCAAAATTCATAACCTTGACCCAAGATAGAGATTTCTCCAACTTCTTTGAGGAGAATCTGAAATACTGTCTCCCTGGCCTTTGCTGTGTGGCTCCAAGCAACAGGAGTCATCACTTTTTAAAAGCGGTAGTTCATGAGAGGGGCCAGGGAGGAGGAAATGGCACACAAGGACGTGATTACTGTCCTACACCACCCCTGGAGCACTGTCCATACTTATGTTTGGCCAGGCAGGAGGATGAGGCAGGCTGGCCTGTCTCCGGGAAGGCGAGAAGACACAAAGATGACTGTGATGAGCTGTCTGAAGAGCAGACAACAGTGACAGAAGGTAGTTCCTAGACATGGTTTCAATATACCAGATCTGTTTTTTACAACGTCTTTCTTTTCTCCGTGGACAGGGAACAGGGAGTTCGGTACTGGTTTGAGAAGCAGGAAGGGTATTGTTGGAGCAGAAAGCTCGCCACATGCTGCCCTGCTTCAGCCAGGCATGGAGAACGGGTTCAGATGCACGCATTCCTGCAGTGCACGTAACCATTACGACTACAGAGCACATCCAATTTTCCTTCTCCATGTCCTGTCAACCGCTAGGTGATCTTTACACCATCAGAGCACAGTGAAGGTGTGAGACTCTTCTATCAGACCCACTAAACTATTTGATAGATCTGGCAGAACAAGCATGTAACAGCTATGGAAGGAAAAAAACTGTCCAGCAGTCGAGACAGTAAGGCTTCACCTGACCGCAGCAGGCTGCATGCAGACACGCTGACGATTTCTCCCCCCGCTTAGGCTGCTATGACAAGACGGAGCCCAGAAAAAATCCCCTGGAGAGAAACTTCCAAAGAGTTTCCAGTGAAAGCAACACAGGTGCTGTGAACCCTCAAGGAGACACACGCATTTTTAGCAGAGCTTTTAGGTCCTGGTGCCAATGCAGATCTTCCCCAGAAAAGGCAGAAAGTTGAGTTGCTGGTACCCGAGGCAGGTGCTCGGTGTCTTGTCTGGACTATGAACAAATCCTAGAAATATTTTAACCCAGAAGCTTGACAGAACCAACACTGCTCACAGGCTGCTCCCTTGCTCCTCCAGATAGCTAACTTGTGGTCTTTCAAGTAATGAGAGGAGGGAATGAGATAATGAGCTGCCTGAAACGCCAGTTTAGATGTCAGCGAACATCTCCAGCATCATGATGTCTGCATGCACAAACTTAAAACAATGAGCTTTGACCAGCCCTAACAGATACACAGCAAAGCAGAGGGCAGCATAACAAAGACTTCACAAACATCTCTCTCTGAAATACCCAAGGGGTAAGGATGTACACCTACCTCAACTTTACTGCATCATGGGGTGCCTCATATACGAAAACAATTTACACTGACATTCCCTGAGTGATTGTACTCTAACACACTCCCTTTCTATAAACGCTTACACCTGGGGAACAAAGTCATGGGTAAATGGCTGCACGGTGACTTCAGCGCGGCTTATCCTGCACTACTGACTGCCTCACCTGCTCTTGCAAAAAGGTTGAGATGGCTTCTGGAGATAAACTGCTACATCACACTGGTAATAAAATCTGACAGAGATTAAAACCAGCTTAAAAATCTCCACTGAGCTGAGCCAAAATCTGAGCGCAGGGCAAGAACAGACAATAACAGGGCAGGAGGGAAGAAAAAACTCAGTAGTGGGGAAGATGTAGTCCTGCTTCTTAACAGTCACAGGGAGCACAGTACTAGATTTATGCCAGAAGAAAAAGGTGCTCGACATTACGACTGTGCTGCCCCTGGACCACCTTGGAATTAAAAGCCAGAGCCGTATGTCATCACTGATCCCAAGCAATTTTTACACTGTTTAAATTTCTTCAATTTTTTCAAAGCTGCTTAGGAAGACTATTAAAAACATGTATANTGCTTAGGAAGACTATTAAAAACACGTATAATTAAATATCCCAATTTTTAGGCATTAAAATACTTCCTACACTGCCTTCAGATGTGAAAGATACCATCTCTAACAGTTAAGCGACCAGACTGGCCTTTCAGCATTCAGCAGCATGGGGGTGAAAGCTTGGTTCACATGCAAAGTGCTTAGCCCCAGCGCAAAAAGGGCAGTGCTTTACTTGGCTGAAGCACCTGAAATCTAGCCCAGCTTTTATAAACGCTTTCAGCTACACACTACTGACAGAAGATTAATTAGTCCGGAAGTCAAGAAGGAACACATGCAATCTGAACCTTCCTTGGCTAATCACATAAAAGGAAGAACAAAAGCCGTTCCTTACTGCAAAACCCTTCTCCAGTACCCTTGAGATCACGATATATAGGTACTGCACCACTGCTGCGGTACATAGGGATTTATTTTCAAAAGCTTGTTCAGCCATCAAAACAACCGTAGTCAGGGCAGGGGTAGGCACTGCCAGAAAGCAGTTCCTCCCACTACTTTAGACTCAGCGAGCTTCAAATTGCCCTGGCAGCTCCTCTTTCTCTACTGACTACTGATGGAGCTCAGACAGCGATGGGAGAGGACGCCTAACTTTTAGAGGATATTAATCCCAGCCAACATATGTTCGAAACTGGAGAGTGTCATACGGCAGAATCATGCACTGAGGAGTGCAGAGCTTTTATTTTCTAAGGATAAACATTAAACTAGAAACGTATTTTGAACTGTCATCAGCTGCTAGATCAAAGAGTCTGACAACACTTCAAGGCTTATTCTGCAGTCTTCTAAAAACGTTTTAACGTTGCTGGAGATAATGAGCTGAAATAGCGCTGCTAACGCAGAAACGTGTCATAGCTCATCCTGTACGCAGACAATTCTGCCAATGACTCCCTAAGAGACACACTTCTGTTGCTCTGGAAAGAATTGTAAAGCAAAACTGCTCAGGAAGGATGGGTTTTCTTCATCACAGGATAACACGGTTGGGAAAAGGACCTGTTTCAGCTGCAGTAAGTGAACCCACCCAGGGATGGTTTAAGAGTAGGCAGGCAAAGCACAAAATTCACAAAAGAGAAAGTATTCTTGCCCCCCTCTCAGAACAAAGCATCATCATCCGCGTGAAAAGAAAAACCAAAACCAGCAGGAACAGAACAAAAAGAAAAATAATCACTTTCTGATCAGATGGGAACATGCTGCCACCTGCGGATGAAAGAAAGCAAAGCCACCTTGAACTACAAACACGGCACACTAACGGTCCCTTCGTTACAGACACTGCAAGCTTAAATGCCTTCCTTCATCAGGAGATTGAGCAAAACGGCTTAAACATTTTGTTTCAAGGTGTTTTAGAGGGGGTTTTTTTAACCTTTTTCCCCCTTTCATAGCAGTAGGCTGCATTGCTTGTTCCTAAACACGGATCAGTCCTGGGTGTGCTAAAATATAATGTATCGTATATGAACAGCCTTGGATTTATACTGGCTACCTGATGAAGAGTTGGCAGATGTCTCTTGCTACGTCTTAATAAAATGGGCTCTTTTATTAAATTTCACAGTTAATCCAGGAGTTATTACAAACTAAGAGCAATAGGGTAGAGAACTCCCTCTGATAACTTTTTTAGGATGGCTGGGTGCCAGTTATCTGGGAAAAAAATGCACACGAAGAAACGATCAGCAATCGCGACTGTAATACAACCACTAGCTGCTAAAAACTTAAAAGCTTTGTCTCAACAGTTACTGCAACAGCACTGATTTCTAAATGTTTTGGCCACGTTTAGATCCCTAAAAGCTGTGGGCTGATGGACTGAAGAGACACTATCTGAACTGGACGACAGTGTTAATGGTAAACTCAGGGGCATTTGGGAGGTTAGAAATTCCCAGGGAATGCAGACTAAAGGCTTATAATTTTGCATTTCACATATAGTTCAGACTGCCACTATCAAGAAGTGACAGAAATTATGGTTTAAAAAGAGATTCACTTCAATGTTTTTAAACCATTTTTATATTTTTAAATGCTGTAGATCTCACATGTACTTAATTATCTTTGTGGAAGAAAGCTATTATTACTAAGAGTACAAGTGTGGTACATAATAAATAAGTTAATGATACACATTTCCAGTTTCTTAATTCTATTGAAAATAAAAAGTCTCTCTGAGCCAAAGAAGAAAAAGAGCTCTGTGTTTTGTCCTATGGTCCTGTAAGTAGAGCAGTTCAAGCTTCTATCAAAACTCCTCCCTTTTTGTTTACCATAATGTGACATTATATGATGAGATGGCTTTATGTGGCGTGTTACAAGAACACTATGTTAACAAAAGAAAGTGTTCAGTATCGCCGAGTATCATTTAAAATAAGTTCTTTTGACACGGATTACCTTCTCCTTTCTGTACTTACAGGCATCTGATGTTGGCATAAATGTCATTACTGGAACACACCCCGATTTGTGTAATTAATGCCTGTGCATAAACAGGCACATTGCACCAGAGGATTTTACCACGATTTGTTAGACAGAAAACGCATGCTGAACTCCCAAAGTCCCAAATCCGCTGCAGCCCTAGGCAGCAGCACTACCCCACATCTGCACTCTCCTTCTAGTTGTAAACCACCCCTTCTCAGGACTTTTGCTCACGTCTCCTCCCTGTTCGCTTCCTCCTTCTCTTTCATTTGTGGCTTCTTGTCACAATCACCAATAAAAGGCACATGATTAATAAACTGGAAAACAACACACAAACTTGCACCCAGAAGCCATTCTTTTGGGTTTTTTTGCCAGCCTTTACACAGCAAAATGTTAGATGCCATTTTAGTCACAGTCAGGTGATTTTTAGTCTCTTCCGTATCACTACACTTTGAAGAGAATTGTTGGATTTCTGGTGCCACATTCCAATGTATCCATTATAAAACAGAGGATGCTACCCCTGAACTCACTGACTAGCCTTGTTAGCCTCGTATTAATATAAACCATTCTCCTGACATCTGGATATATCGAACATTTCATTACCACCTTAAAAGATTGCTATACCTGAAGACTGCTTATACATATAGGTGCGTAAGAGGAATTCAAATCAACTATCATGGAAACATATATAAACAAAAACCTACCTTCATCCACAGTAAACTGACAGCTCTTGTCATTGTAGAAAAGAATTTTCTTCTTATCAGGGCGATTAACAAAGATGATCTGGTCCCCTAAAGCCTCAAAAACAAATGCAAAAAGAACAACTCAAAATCACTTGGTTTCCAAGAATAAGGATTTCAACTTGAACAACAGACCCAGATCTTGTGCTACAAAAAGCACAACAAACTAGAGAAGCAGCAAAGTAACTGGCAACGAAAAGCACCCAAAGTGGACGCTGACAATAAGTACACTAATAAATCAAAGATGAGATATGGAGGACCGAGATCAAGGTATAAAAGCAGAACAAAATGCCTACAGTTGGAATGTGGGAGATCAAGAGTCTTTTGTGAGAAAGAGCTTTGACAGCTGTGCTGAGACATCCAGCCAAATGTGAAAGTAAAGGATGAAATACAGAAAAAGCTACAATATTAGATCTTCTGAAAGAGCCTTTGAGTTATCAAAAGAACAGAAACAACTCATGAGAAAATTCTCTCTTAGCCTCTACCTCCCCTTCTAGGAGCTAACTGGAATGGGTTCGCTGAATCGCAGACGTGCTACTCACCTTTATAGCTTTCTGTGCGTTGGGTAGCCCTTCCTCAATATCTTCTAAAAGGATTCCTCCCAGCCCTCGCTGGTCATGCTTGTCCAAGAGCCTGAGCAGAGCCTTTTTATCTTTCAGGTTGTACTTGGGTTTGAAAGCATACTTCCCATCTACAACTTCTATTTTTGGATTGTTGACTAGAGCCTGTAATAGGGACATAAATTTTAAACCTTGAGAAATAGCACACGTTAGTACTTTTTCTCCTCATGTGCTTTTGAGCAGCTAGAGCACACCAGCCACACGTTACAGCTGCCAGTTTGGAGGTTTGAGTTTTAAATGGATTTTAAATCCTACATCCACCAGCCTAGGCATAATTCACCACAACATAAAGCACAAAGCACCAAAGGAGGCTTAACATCCTTCACTTAATGCCTTTGGGCTCGAAGGTCCACGAAGCCTCTTTGGGCAGAAAGCCGCACGTGTTCCTTCTTGAGAAAGGAATGAAAATAAAAAGAGGGAACGCAAAAAAGTGTGCTTTGGCTGAATATAAAGTGCAAACGCACAACTCGGCGCATCAAGCTNCATTAACCTGGTATGAACAAAACAGGGGTCAGCCTTCCCCAACTGCTGTCAATTGGCACCAGCAGCTGTAGAAGAAATTGAGAAGAGCAGACCTCCTGCACAGTAGGATTTTACGTACGATGCCAGCGTCAGAGCGAAGCTGACCAGCAGTTCACAGACAACTGAAATGATTTAAGATATGCTCCAAATCAGTTTTGCTGTGCAGCCAGTACCGCAATGGAAGTTCACCTGTAACAGAGGGCAACTCTACTTAGTTTCTTCTGCAGATGCCAGCCTGACCCTGAAAGGAGAAAGAGAAGAGACACAGAAAGAAGAAAGGAGGGAGAAACGACCTGTAACAGAGAAGGTAACTAATGTTGGCACTGCAGGGTATTTGTTCGCCTTTTCTCATCCAGTAACAATTCAGTGATAATTTTATATACCCTTCTTGGGAGGAGCTTTTTCATTCCATCTTGATATTCTGGTTCATCACCACCAACACTGCCAGATTGGAGGTTTCTGTACCCCAGAATATTAGTACTGGTAGCAAAGGAATGCTACAGGCTGTACTAGTTAAAACCACCCTAGTTTTACTGTGCGGAGATTTTTTCCCCAATGTCTCAATAGCCTTTACTACTCTGTTGCGAGGATTTTAAATATGATCTGAGCAAAACCAGCTACACCAATCAAGTATAAATACTGAATATGGCATTTTGCTGATTTATTAATCTTGAAATTCCATGAAGACATTCAGATCAATTAAGCACGAAGATGAATACGGTGGCAAGTTACAGTGAGTCTGCAAGAATGAAACCTAGCATCTAGAGTGAGACTAATGAGCTCCAGCAGTGGAGTTTGCAGATCTATTACTCCACAATTTCAGACATAAATTTCCCATCAGGAATCTTCATTTCAGTAAGTAACAAAGAACTGCAAACCTATGAATTTTGTGCCATACTCCTTTGGCTTAGTTAATTTAACATAATCGATACTAGCAGAGTTCTCCGCTTGAAGTTTTTTTAAAAGAAATTCCTTAAGAGAAAGAGCTTTATATGAAATTAGTAATGAATAAAGCTACTTGACTTAAAATATACTCTCTGTGTAACATTTCTAACAGGTCCTTAAAAATGTCAGAATAGCTTTCATTTCCGTTACTGCAACAGCAGGAGGTACAAGACAGACAGAGAGACATGTGAATCAATGTAGTTTCTTAAAGGGGAAATCATGTATTTATAGAGCTTGTAATTAAATAAACGGGTATAATTCAGGTTTATCATAATCCTTGATCTCTAATTAAAATCTAAACATATGTTTCCTTTACCTCGCTCATTAACCATTGCTTCTGTTTGAGTCCAATATCTAAATGCTGTGTTTCATCCAAAATCTCTTCTAGGGTTAATGGATGTGTATCCCCACGCTGGTGCCGAGTCTGGAAAAGTAAATAGGATCTATTAGAGTTCTGTACTTATTTTATACAGCGACTCAATTATGATAAAGTAACTAAAATTGGTATAACGTGATGACAAAATAACTTTTGCAAAATCAGGACAGACAGTACACAGAGCACATGAGTTTTTGAGGGTTTCTGAGAATATGAGGAAACAAAATTAGTACCAGCTGAAACTGATGACAGTCATCTGTCAAGCACCAAATTACACATTATTTTGATAAATAGCTCACGAATCGTAAAAGCTGCCAGCATCTTGCCATTCCTGTTTCTACTGCAAGTAAAAACCATTATCCTGGTTTTGAAGTGACCTGGAATAATCAGGATTTTCAGTAATGGACCGATATGCTGACCATTTTGTTTACTGACAGTATTTTGAATTTAACAAGCAGTTTCTTGAAATTCTAACTCTTGCAGTAAAAGAATTTTAGAGTTTGAAATATTCAGCATCTTTCAGCTACCACAGGAGAATAACTAACTAAAGTGTTTAAAAACATTACAATTTTACATCAAAACACCATACCTTCATATAATTCACTATTTTAGCAAGGACTCCAAACTTGTAGCCAGAGCCTCCTGAAAGGGCTTTCAAGTTAAATGATCCATTGCTGTGATCTACAAAAGGAGAAAACAAACAATTAAATGATGCTTTCAACAACACCCTGCACTCTGCACTCCCTCTCTTTCTCATTCTACTTCCATAAGCTTTCAGAATTACAGCTATGAACAGAAATGCGTGTTGCAGGCGCGGTCAGCCTCAGAGGACTCTGTGCTAGCACACGTGTTGATCCAGACCCGCAAAGTTACCTGTCGACAGACATGGCTCTGGAACACTTCTGAGCAGAGCTCCATGAATATGAAGTTATTGGGACCTGACCTTCAAGAAAACAACAAGCAACTGCAGCATTACTACCATAAGAGTACATGTTTAATTCTGTGGCTTAACATATTATAATCATTTACGCCACATTAATTCATGCTGCAATAATGCATTGCATTTTTGCGCAACGATCAGCTCTCCTGATAGCTTCGTGCTGCTGAGATAGGAGCAGAAAGTTTCACTTATTCCTTAAAGGTATTCAACAGTTAACACACCAGGTAAAGGAAGGCTGTGCTTGTTGTGCTGGGCTTTTTTTTTAATAAGTAGCTCTAGTGGAGAATTTATTAAAAAAAACCCCATAAATTCAAAACAATGCAACTTGGTGTGTTGCACCTCTGGAACAATTCAGAATCCCCTCTGTCTGCAAGGCTGGTTCTTGGTTCTGTTTTAATGTATCGTGAGGTTTGCTACTGTGTAAAGCTTGTTTCAAAAATTCTTGCAAGGTTGTTAATGACCGTTTTATTAATTTTATGGCACAGCCCATTAAACAAAAGTATCCACAAACCACTATCAAAAACCACAGGCCCATTACCAGCACAACGTTGCTGAAACTTAATGATAACAGCTTTTCAGAATTTCAGCTACTCCAGAAAAAGAACATTTCCTCTTTGCCACCACAGGAATTTTTTAATCCACTGGTGATTTCTAACCACATTTGACAGGACAGCAGGTATCTTGGAGACACTGAACTCCTATTATTTTTGTGGAAAAATCAGTCGAGAGAGAGAAAAGGACAATTAAAGTTAGTGCATTAAGTTTCCAAAGTCACTATGCTTTAGGTGAATTGTTTTCATGTCTGTCCCACTGCATCTCACCCTACTTCTAAGCTGATCTGCAAGCCACTACAAAAGGCAACTCCAAAGTTGAAATTCTGGATACAGTCGAATTTCAAACAAATCCGCTTTCAATAATTATTGGGAAGACTTCATGGAAACTGGTGCTAGTATAGTAAAAAACATAAAGCCAAAGGAACAAACGTCAGATCTAAAACCTGGCAACTGGTAAATGTGAAGCTATTATGTGACATCATACTAGAGGCATATATACTGAATCATACATCAGTATAATTCCAGCTATAGAAGAACATTTTATTCTGGTTACTAAATTAAGAAAGAAAAAACAAAAGCCATCTTCCTCTGAAAATATAGCCTATAGGGATTTTCCCCCACAGGGTCGCCTTTTGTCATTAAAAATCCATGTCTACACAGGACATTCTATAAATAAAAAATCACATGTGTAACCAGAGGTTTAAATTGACTAAAAGAAATCCAGAGGTACAACAAATAGTTAAGATGACTTATCATGTATTTGTTCTGTCAATTGAATCAAGAAGATTATCTTGTTTAATCTGCCTGGCTACAGCCTGCTGCAGTTCATGACAAGTAAATCTAACCACATGGCAAAGCTGGAAATCTGCAGATATTAACACTTCAAACGTCATGGTTTGACCAGCTGCTTTCCAGCGCAAAGCAAAGCAGGGTCACAGCCACCTTAGCACTCCCAGCGCGCCTCCCCGCTAATAAGCTCGTCACCCACAAAGAGCATCCCAAAAATGAGAGCGGGAAGGGGGTTGTTTCTTATTCAAGACAGGAAGAGTCGAATTTATGAATGATTTACTCCTGGGGTTGAGGGCTTGATGCAAATGAGCGTAAAGGAAGTTGTCAGCAGCATCATGCTCTGGCCAATGGTAGGAAAGCTCCATCTTAGCTGTGCCACAGGCTGCGTTAAAAAAAGGGACCAGAACAGCGCTCTTCCAGCATCCTTTCAGACCAGAGGTAGGTGGGTATGATTTTATAACATTGTCTGAGGTTTATCTTGATTACTGAAAGAAAATATGCCTGTAACCTACAAGCCTGTAAAAAGCTTCTTAGAATCAGAGTGACTTCTCTTTAGGTTTAGCAGGATTTTATTCCGCTGAAGGCAGAGGAGCTTGTCTTGCACGAGCAGACAAGCACTTTCACCATCTGTGCACTAATGGAAAATTGATGACCACTCCATCTTACAGAAAAGCTAATACACCAAGCCAAGATTCAGTAAACAAAATGGATTTCATGCTTACTGCAGAGGTAGCTCCTTTCCTGCAGCCTCACGTTCCTTGTAATTGATTCTATATGTTTTTACAGAAATGATAGTGAAAGGATTTTCCTTAAAACAAAGACAGCTAAACCTGAAATGTAAGAAACGTGTCTCCCAAGTGGGTATTCCATAAACCGTTATCAATTGGGCTGCCTAAAAGAGATCTATGTTCGTGGATATGCTAGAAACTGGTTCTAGAAATCTGGTATGTTAGGGTAGGAAGAAAATCCCGTTGCATATTATTATCCTTGTAAATACTGGAGCAGCGATCAAGACAATACAAACAGACAGGTTAGAATCCATCTGAGATTTGTAAATGCTATTAGCCCAAGATGTCTATTCAGTGGTTTTCTTAACAGGACTGCCTCATACTGCATTGAAATTATTTTTTGCCAGTCATTTCCCTCTGCTCCATGAATATGATTTCAAATAGAGCTGCTGCTCTGCAGTGTCTAAAGATGATGGTACTTTAAAATTAAAACCTAATACAGATATTACAGAAGCCAATTCATTAAATATTTAACTCACTGCATTTTGGATACATACAATAGCTGAACTGCATTCAAATCAGACTGGCTTACAATATGAATTTAAATTGTGCCATTACAAAATAAGTAAAACTGCATGAAACCAGACAATTCTTGACAGCTTTCAAAGGTGCTAACCTTATTAGTGCTGTGTTAATTCTGAAGGCTCGGCAACGGCTACTTTGGTCTTGTATTTTAATAATTACAGCAGCAAGTAGCTGATATTTATCTGCCTCGCCTCATTCAAATCTAAGGAGATCATCATCCTCCTCAAGAAGCACGAACCACCTCCGGCACGGGCATTATATTCCACCTCCCTGCGTAAAGACGAGCTTCTCTACGCTGTGCAAACCACTGCCCTAATGGTGGCTGTGGAGTGGGAAGGGGCCGGCTGCTGCACTGCGCCGGCGGCAGCCGAGCGGCAGGGACTCCTGCCTGGGGAGACATGCTGTGCCGAAGATGCTCTTCTCCTCTCGGGAACAGCGCTACCGCCTTTGGCAAAGAGCTGTGCCGGGAAAGGGGCCCGGCTACGCAATGTAAACATTCCCAGTCTCTCCAGCAGCCCCAAATCTTGATCACTTTTAGCAATGACTAAAATGCTAAATTTTGCATCAGCAGAAACAGTTAATTTTTGTGCCTGGTGTTTACAGAGTGAGCAAACTTACGTGTAACAGATTCCAACAAAATCCTCAGTCTTAGAAATCTGCTTAAAAAGTTCAAAACAAAACCACTCTCCTTTCTTCCCCAAGGATATTCTCTTGCCATTTAAAATATACATTTAAATCCTGCTTGTTTTAATTACCCCTCAAAGGGGACTCCGAATCGTTTTATTCAGCCACCTCTCTCTCTCTCATGGATTTTACAATAAGTCTTCAGACCACCCCTTCAAAAACTCTCCTGACTTTTAGCCCCATAAAACAGGTCAGCTGAGTTTCCTTCCTAGACCAAACCAAGCCACGCTCTCAAAAGCCATGACCCAATTCAACTCCAGAGTGTTTTTAGTTTGGATTTGCTCTGTAAACTTTTGTTTAAGAAAAAAAAAAAAAACCCAAACCAGTTTAATTAATCCTATCCATCTCAGTCAGACTTTGTGTATCCAGTTACAATTGTGTATGCAGTTACAGATTTAACAGAACAAACAGTAAGTTACCGCAACTGCTCCAATAAATGTCTGTTGCAAATGCTAATGCCAGGTATCTTCCCAAAAACAAAGCTGTTCCGTTTCAATTTAAATCCGTTAAAGACAGAAGGATAAAGAACAAAATGTGTAATATTTGAACAATAAAAATAAGACATAAATTGCAAGCTGGTTTGGTTGCATTGTCCTGGTTTTCACAATATCCTTTTTTTTAATAATGACACAAAAATAATGACAGGTGCTTAGACTGCTTTAAGAAACCTGTTTTAGTAGACACCATCACACTTTGCCTTTGTCACTTCCCATTTATTCAGACATTTTGTGGCTTTCACTGTCTAAAGAGGTTGATCGTGGAATTATTTCTGGGATATGCAAGGCTCATTAAAGCACTACCTCTGAGCACAGTTTAATGAACAAAACATCAGTGTTACCCCTTCGTTCTGTAGTTTTGATTCCTGAATGAAAAGAAACTAAATGTGGGTAGCCAGGAGCATTTCATAATGAACATAGATAGGTTTTCACTTTTTGCTTTACGTTCAAAGCAAAAAAATCTTTCATTGAAGCATGGAAATAAGACTCCAGGCTTCTACAAAGTTTCCATCTTGTCTCTCTCTTCCCCTTCCACAATCCCACATCTTCTGCGGCACCCGAGAATACAAAAGCGCATTTTGCGAGCTGCCCCTTAGCCACCACGCACTTACCGACAGGCTTACACGTGGGGTACGGGTCAGCCCGTCAGTGCTGCTCACGACCGTGTTTCATCTAAAACCTCCTTGCTATTTCCTCAAGGGAATACGGATATCTGACTCGATCTCCTTCTCCCACACCTAGTTTTAAATTGCCTGAAGGATTCAAAGGTTATTACGGCGTCCTACGGTACACTGCGACAGCTAGCCATAATTTACTGTGGCTCCTTGAACATTTTTTATTACATTAGACTATGTACCAAAAGTCCCATAAGTTCACTCAGTTTGGGGAGGCAAAGCCAGGGAAAGAAGGAAACCAGGGGAAAAAAAGAGACTCATAATTGAAAATCTTTTTGCCAAACACCTCATCTCCCTACTTATCCGTAATTGACAGAGAAATTCAGAGACAGACAAAACTGCCTTTTTGTTCTTAGAAATACCACAGAAATTACTGAGGCACAGCCTACTTTCACACTTTCGAGCAACAGCCTTTCCAAACCAGCACATCTCGACAGCAATACCAGTCGCGCCAAAGGCAGACTTGCTGAAGCCAACTTCTTGTTTTCTCTTCCCCACGCCACAAAGCAGTCTTGTCTTCTGCTGGGTACAAACAGACAGTATTGGACAAAAGACAACATTCCTTTCCTAGCAGTTAAAGCAGAGAACGCAGTTGAAAACAAGAAATCAGAACTCCTCAGAAAGGGCTGGGTTTTCCTTGTTATCTATCTTAATGACCACGGCACCACAAACAGGCTGAGATTTCCAAACGCGCTCAGTGCCATTCGGGCAGCTGAACAGAGTAGCTGGATTTCTCGAGCACAAACTTCTACTCAACAGTGGAACAGCAAGGGAATGAACATGTCAGGAAATCTGGCCTTCTGAAGTCAAAAGTGTTTTGCAGGGTTAACAACGCTGTGCTAATAAGGCGATTCTAAAATAATCACTTTTAAGGAACCAGGATTGTTATTCTGTACTAGACGAACAACCAAAAGTTCAGTTCCATTCTTTGGCAACATCCTTCAAAATAGTTACAATTTATACTTTTTTTTTTAAAGAGTAATTTCCTTCTTTTTCCCAAATAGGAGAAAAAAACCCCAAACCAACAAACAAGCAAACAAACTCCCGTGACATTAACATGCCGTAAATCCTTCTAATCACTCAGGTATGGGAGGGTGGTACACAGAGCTCCTGTTTTTCTAAGAATGCCAGAAGAGTGCTGAGCGCTTTCATGCCATGAGAGAATCAACCTCAAGACTAACGGCGGACAGGTCGTTGAAACCACTGTATACCTTGAAAATTATCTTTTTGTCTTTGCATATACTTAAAATAAAGAAGCAAAGCTCTCTCGTTCCAGAATGACTTACACTACATGATGCATGCATGGACCAGTCATCACTGAAATAAATGTTCCAGACAAATCACAAAGTTGTACATTTGGAGTTTGATACTTTTCTGAGCAAATATGAGTATGCAAGAGTCCATGGTTGTAGGAGGGGTGAGCACTTAGTCTGAGCTTAAGTTCTTACAGTTTGGGATAAAAACCACAGTATGTTCTTGATCAACAGAGTCCTCAAAAGCTTTGTTTTTCTGTTTCAGCCCCCAAATCTGTGACAGTGAGCACGCTAAGACAACTCTCCAAGAATGGCAACCCTCAACACCACTCACTGGAATGAGACTACATCCATTTCCCAGTATCTGGGCTTTCAAGTGCAAAAAATTTACCCTTTCCATGATAACTGGAACACTGCCTGCTTTATTATTCTGATCATATTCATCTTTACTGTCGTTTCTCTGGTGGTGTTGGCTTTCCTCTATGAACTGCTAGACTGTTGCTGCTGCGTGAAAAATAAAACTGTGAAAGACTTGGAGAACGAACCCAATCCTGTGAGAGCAATGCTGAACAGCTTCAGAAAGCATGAAACAGAGGTGGTGTAGGAAGGACTGAGCATCAGAACTTGAAGAACGTTTAACACCTTGAGTGAAGCCTCTGGTACCTTACGATTGAGCAAGTCACATGCTTTTTTTTCTTTTGGACTTAAATATAATAGCAACAGTTATCATTTTATCTCTGGATGTGAACGTGAATAACTGCAAAGGCTTTCCAAGTGCTTAGCAGAAGGATGATCTGTTGCAATGTTATGGGGGAAGAAAAGATATTTGTTTTTAAATGAACTTTTGTTGTTTATATTGAGTTACTAGCATAGATCTTTGTCTACCTGAAGGAACAAATGTTGCCTAACATGCATAAAACTATGTTGCTTAACTGGAGAAAACGTTTATAAAAACGCTCAAACAATCTGATCATACATAGCAAAGACACAGCGGTGTCCTCCCACTGAGGTCAACCACACAGAGACAGGAAAGACATACAAGGGGTGAGAAAAAAGATAATGAGATAGAAGGGTTGAATGGCAAGAGATTCCATGAGACAGGAGAGGCTTGTGTGAATTCTTGCCTCTGGCAGGTCTTATTACAAGTTTCTCGCTTTTCAAAGAGAGGGTGGTGGGAGGATAAGTAAGCCAACGTTAAATGTATCCCTAAAATGGTCTTTTCTAACCTCCTGTGGTACAATGTGACTCCTTCTCCCTCCCCTTCTCCAGTTTCAGAGGACTGTTCTCCTCTTACTTCATGTTCAACCTGTTTAACAATTTCTGGGTGTCCAGAGGTGACTAACGCACTACATTAAGGACATCTGACTATTTCCACAAAAGCATAGTGTAGCGGTGGTACAAACAGGGACATTTTTCTGCCCCAAGGCTGTTGCCTCTATGGTAACCACAACAGTACGAGGAGTCAGACATGCTGGATATATCATGCCCATCAGCTTTTCAAAGCTGAACGGGAACTGCCCGAGTTCTTGCCAAGAAACACAAGCAGACAGGTCGCAGACCTCCCACACCGATGACTAATTTTGCCCAGCCTGCAAGGCAGCTTTCAGGTGTCGACAGGCTTCAGAAAGGAGGCTGCACCAGGATATGCCTTGCGCTAGAGCCGGCAGGATGGATGCACAGCGAGAAGTGCCTTCGTTTTGCGGAAGAGAATCTCAGCTTGCTTCATCAGCCTGCCGATGCATCCCAGAGAGTTCACACTCACACCTTTCTCACAAACTGACCGCCTAACATGCAGACCTCTAGTTCACGAGATTTTTGTTTTTCTGTAGCTGCATTGCATCTGTAGTTTTTAAAACCATAAAAGTTTCGCAGTTACAAATTACAACCATAATGACGGCGTCCAACAGCGTGGCCATCAGTAATGCCTGGTCAGTCTTTCATGCTCCTGAACCCACGGAGAAGCAGGCCGGAGAGAAATGTCCCAGAACAAAGCTACACATGGGACAAGATAGATAACTATATAACCCCAAAACTATATAAAACCCAAATAATAGTCCCGTCTTTAGGGAAACAAACCCCACCTAATGGCCAAACGGACAAGTAACCTACAACACTGATTTTGCAGTCTATCCATGTCAGAAACACCTTTGTGCTATGGCCAGTACCTATAATTACCTTTTTTTTTTTTTTTTTTCCCCAAAATATATATATTCTCTCTGTGAGGTTCAGTATGCCTAAGCTCCAGAAGATCTGGACACACTGAAAGACTTGCTAATTTGACTCATGCTCTTCCTGGTTGGTGAGATGGAGTCAGGCCACTACTAACCAGCACAGCTAGTCCAGTGATTCAGCCAGAGGAGCAAGCTCCCTTCTGCAATCACAAACCGACACAACTACCACCGCAACCATTCATCTCAGATACACTCGTTAGGGTGAAGTTTCGCCAGTGCCAGCCCCACGTGCAGAGAATGCTTTTAGCTAAAAATCAAATCATAAGCACAATTAATGGAAGCTGACGTCCCAGGTGCAAGACAATTTAGGATTCACGCCGAGACATACGATGAAGACAATGTTAGTGCTGTTAATGCCTTCCACTGTCAGGGACACTGGGTAGGTGCCTTCTGCTGCATTTGACAGCGTCAGCTCTGGAAGACCCGTGTCCTGCTCAAGAGAGGCAAGAGTAGCCATCAGAACGCACTGAACTAATTAACATGCCTCTTTTCCTGAAGGCAAACACTCCGAACGGCAATAGGACCGCTTTCCGCTTGCAGTGTTCCTACAAAACGCTCATCATCCCTGCACACGAGAAGGCAGTGTGCAGGAAGTAACATGGCTAGCCTCTGCTACGCTGGCTTCGTGTTCTTATGCCTTCCCGAGAAGCACACGCAAGGAAAAATCTTGGGACTCTTTCCAGCTACTTATTTCACAGATCTACAAAGGGGGCTGGGTGTCTGCCCAAGGAACAGAAGACAAAGATCTCCCTTTGCGCAGCCCTGGAGCCTCAGGACAATTCTTTCCCACGTGTAGACTAAGTCATGAAACAGCTCCTGGAGACTTCAGCTCTTGATTACTGCTGGCTAAGATCACTAAAGGTCTTAAGATAAAGGCTAAGATCTTAGCCACAACTTACTATTGATCAATAAAAAGAAATAAACAGATACGATCGATTTCCTTTATTTTTCAGTTATTATTCTGAACTGAGAACACATGGCAGTTTTGAATTTTTTCAAATAACTTGCTTGAATAATGACTTCCAATAACTATAGTAATAACTATTCTTGCTGGAAAGCTTACAACAAAGCTTCACATAGGGGCCGGATTTAACTATGCGGTTATTTGAAGATTAGCATGATCTCAATGCCTCTGCTCCCCCCAAAAGTGACAAGGGCAGGTTCTGTGAGTCATAGAATCACAAAACCTGCAGGCGCCACACACCCAGGGACTATCAATGCTAACACACCATCAGGGTTACGTTATTCATCGTCTTTGCAGTCACTACACAACAAAACTAGGACTGATCATCTTCATTTTCATTTCTTTGCGGGGGTGGGACAGGGATTCTTCACAATCAGGTTTTTACCCCATCTCCCCAAGACCCATCTCTGACACAGGCGTATCCTGACAGGCACCTAACAATCTGGCAATTTAAATAAAAAATGGGGTTTGAGGCAAAGGACTTTGACTCTGCAGCATCACAGGGCAACTTGGGCGGCTTGTGGCCGCTTAATCTGTTCAGTCGCTTGCCAGCCCGTACACTTGTTCTGAGCCAGTTCTTAAGAGCAAGGGGGAGAAAGTTGGTCTGCTCGCTCTCCATTATTTTCCTTCTGTCCTTGCTGTTTCTGCAGTAGTTAGTAAATACTCCCCAGGGAAAAATGAAAGGAGGCTGAACTCATTCTGCATAAAAATGTTATAGAAACCCTGAAACCTTTCTGATATTGTCTGGAGTGAAGCCAGCAGCGTAAAAGATAAAGTGTATTTCCTTACAGCCACACGCTCCTATTTGTGTAAGCTAATCATCTGACAACTGCAAAAACACTTAAAGAAATACCCACCCCACAAAAACACACAAAAGAAATTACACCTTCTTTACCTGCTCTGCCGCTTGGCCACATATCTAGATCTCAAATCCTCCAGATCAGGCTCACATCTGAACTGTCTGCCCTCTTCCTGCCTCCCCATCCCTCTTTCCCAGTAAACCACTCTCGCTCAGAGCATAGAGTTTATGATAACCTACGTAGAATTTTATTTTATTTGGAAAGGAAAGCGTGATAAAGGGACCAACAGAAACCTGGCCTCCCTTGATTTATATTAAAATGTCTGGCTGATATCTTTATTTGGTGCCCTCAGAAGCTGAAGATAGATACACCCAAACTCCCTACTCTTCCCCTTAGACAGAAGGTGTTCCACTCCTCCCATCGTCCTTGACATTTTTCGCTGCTGTTTTTAGCTCTATTGTTTCTTTTGGAGTTTAGAAGAGAACCACACGTGGTATTTAAAATATAAGCATACAATGAATTCACACAACAGGCTATTTTGTGTTTTTATAACTCCTAACATTTGATTTGACCTTTAGAATGCACGAGAGAATCATCAGTGCTTTCAGAAAACTGAAAGGGTCCTCCCAAGTTCTGCATCTCACACAGTGAAAGCGAACAGAGAGCATGCCGCTGTGTGCACACAAACTCTCTCCCTGCTGCTCCAGGTGCTTCACTTTTCATTTGCTCGCGCTATTTTGGTGCTGCTTTATTAACTGCTTATTTGATATTGAGAGATGCATCAGCAGCACCACCATCCCAGAGAAACAACAAAACTCCTCACCAAAGTAGACAGAAATGCACGGAAGCCCTGGTGTTCACAAAGATTAGCTCCCAAGTAAAACAAGAACGACTGCTAATCACCATATGCTAGCTGGACAAGAGGTAAGTTGCAAAATCCATCTCATGGATAGATAGCCAACGACTTACAGTTAATAAAACTAAGTTTTAGGTGCTTTCTTGCCACAAAGACGGAGGAGAGAAAAAGAATAAGAGCACTGTTACTGCTTGTCCTGTGGGTCCAGCACACCCTGAAATCCACATACCAAAGCTCAGCTTCATACAAAATAATATTTTGGCAGTAGCCATTCCTCCAACTGACTAACAGTAAAGAAGGCACAGGATGAGGCCTGACATGCACACGTGGTAGCAAAAGCATTTCTTCCCATTGCGCAAGTGAATTTCTTAAGAAAAAGTGACAATTTAAGAGAAAGAATGACAACAGCCACTGACAAAACCCACAGATAGACCGATTCATGCTAATGAGACGTAGCTTAGAGGCAGACAGCGGAAAATTCCAAAACAGCTGTTGAATAAAAAACTTGTTACCAACCTGTGTTTTGTTTTGAGCTTGAAGAACCACCTTGTTCTACCTTTGCTTTCTTCTTTTTCGAAGAAGAGGAGTCGGAAGATGGCGCTGGACGTTTTTCTACTGCTGGTGTGGAGAGGGCACGCTTTTTGAATAGCTCTCGCTCTCTCAATAAACTCGGATCCATAATTCTGTGACGAGAAGTAGGAGGAAGAAGGAATTAAACAGATATTACAGCCAATAAGATATTTAAAGGTAGAGATACCGGTTTGTGAAGCTGTCTGTATCCTGCTCTTCCTGTGCGCGGACTTTACGAAACTGACATGTCTGGGGATTTAAAGCGTCACACCACAACCTTAACCCCAAGGCAGGTCCTGGCGGCAGAGAACGCGATTTCTGAGCCAGCCCTCAGATTCACACCGACTGGGAGCACCCCCGGGGGGGGTCCCCTGGCTGCGCACCGAGCTCCAGCGCCCGCCCAGACCAACCACCCGCCTCAGAGGCGCCGGGCGTTAACAAAAAATAAACTTTAAAATCACCCACACCGGGGGCAGGGCGGGGGGACGGGACATTTTGGCGGCAAGGCGACCGCCCGCCCGGGAGCGAGCCCGCCCCTCGCTGCCCCCTTTACCGACCTCGGGTGAGGCGGCGGCGGCGGGCAGGGGCCTCGGGGAGGCCACACACCCACCCCCCTGTCCCCCCCCAAGGCCGGAGACCTCCGTCCCCAGCGCCTGTCCCACACTGGGGTTGGCCGCTGCCC
>RSEF01000004.1:39603257-39624399 GCA_003993805.1 Himantopus leucocephalus | reverse complement strand
CCCCCCCCCCCGCCGCCCCGCGCGCTCCCTCACCCGCAGCGCGAGGCGCAGGCCTAGCACCGCCGCCTATTGGGCCATGCCGCCTTCCCGGCAGTCCCCGCGCGCCGCCGCCATCATCACGCTCCGCCCCGGAAGTGGGCCGGCCGTTGCCATGGCGACGCGGCGGGCGCTCAAGGCCGCAGCCTGCGGTGCTCGAACCGAACTGAGACGAGGCAGGTCGTTTATTTATTTATTTTTAATAATAATAATACATTTCACACAGTGAAAAGCATAGGCATGCTGCAAGGGATGTCTCTTCTCTTACATTCCTTGCATTAAGGGAAGGGTAATCTACTCTAGTAAAGTAGTACTTTGTACATAAAATGGTTTTTATAGAGAGGTAAAAAAAAAATCTCCATTTCTATATTCAACTAAAAATCCCTTTCCTGGTCTCTGCTTTGGATTTCTTCATCTGGGTTAGAGGTAAAACTGGCCCAGCTGAGGTTCCAAACCATTCCGGCACCTTCCTCTTACAAGGTGCACGCGAGCTCTGAAAGAAGAAAACAAACATCTGGAACAAGGCAAGTATTTACCATCTTACATAGCTCTACCCCAAAAGATCATGCTCAGTAGCACACAGATTATTAGTGGAAGGCTCAGCTCTCCCTTGAGTGGAGCACATTTTTCATAATTGAGGGAGTAAAAAAAAAAAATTACAAAAAATAATCATCAAGCTATAGCAGAAGAACCAAAGCTGGGAAACATTTGGCCTGAAACAGCAAAGCATGCTGGCACACCTGAGTGTTATGCTGACTTGCCTTTAAAAAAGAAAAACAACCCCAACTGTCAAGACAACAAATAAAAAGAACTGCAGCTCCTCAGTGTGACCTGTGAAAGAACAAACCCCCAGGCAGGGGATGTAGTGGATATCCCCAACTGGTGATACAGCAGCAGTACCCGCTGCCTGCCTAGATTAATACTGGAGAAAAAGGGATTGAAACTCAAACATCGCTGTGGGTGTCCATCACCAACTGTGCTAAGCACCTTTTCTTCCCTCCCTCTCCTCACAGAGGTCACAAGCAGGACTCAGGCCTTAGGTGCCACCCAAAGAAAATCAGAACATACGGTGAACAAACTCCATGACTGCTGGATGCATCTCTTGCACTGGGGTGGGATGCTATGGCAATGCAAAGCCATGAATTCCTCTAAGAGCTTACAGCTAGGAGATAATGGGTTTCAGCTCATCCTTCAGCCACCAGTTTTTAAATAATGGAAGACCAATCTCTGCTGAGATGTTGATCTCAAGATGAATGACATGGACCTGTTGGAGTGGGTCCAAGGGCTGGAGCCCCTCTGCTGTGAAAACAGGCCGAGAGAGTTGGGGTTGTTCACTCTGGAGAAGAGAAGGATCCGGAGAAACCTTATAGCAGCCTTCCAACACCTAAAGGGACTACAGGAAAGCTGGGGAGGGACTTTTGATCAGGAAGGGGAGCCATAGGACAAGGGGGAACAGTTTTAAACTGAAAGAGGGGAGATTTAGATGAGGTATCAGGAAGAAATTCTTTCCTGTGAGGGTGGTGAGCCCCTGGCCCAGGTTGCCCAGAGAAGCTGTGGCTGCCCCATCCCTGGAGGTGTTCAAGGCCAGGTTGGACGGGGCTTGGAGCAACCTGGGCTGGTGGGAGGCATCCTGGCCCATGGCAGGGGGGCAGAACTAGGTAAGTCTTCAAGATTCCCTCCAACCCAAACCATTCAATGACTCTATGAACAAGACTGCTGGCAAGCTGCCCTTAGGAAACACAGCAGGAGGACCGATCTACAGATAGGACAGAGGTCGCTCTCCAGCGCTTGCATCTAGAGATTTGCACACAACACCAGGACTCCCAGCCCAAGCTTGGGTGAAGCAGGAGGGGTGCAGAGACCATTACACTGATCACGCTTTGTTCCCGTGTCACAACAAAGCGGCTTTATTTGGAACTGACATTGTTGAAGTTCTCTGAAGCTAATCAGCAGCAATTGAAGAGATAAATGTTATGTGTTTAGTGTTCCAAGTAAGATAGCTGCTGTGCTGTTTAGGAGTTACACCTACCTAACACTGACCAGAACACAAATAATGATTTGTCTCCATCATGTTTTACACTCACATCAATATTCAGCTTCAAACTGAAGGCAGCAGTACAGCAAGTAGTGCTGGTCAGAGCCACATGAGCTCCCTTTAGAAAAAAAACCCCAAAACACTGCATGTGTGCTTAGACAGCTTGCGTTTATATGAACACCAGTGCAAAAATCCTTCGCGGGACCAGCATACAATCTTCCACAAAAAGAGGAAAGGGAGCCAGACATCCCCTTAAAGTGGTGGAAGCATCTGCCACTAGAGGGCTGACAAGATGTACAGGGGGAAAAAAAGTTACTGCTGCAAGAGACATACTCAGGCATAGCAAGAGAAATAAAAGCAGCATGCTGTCACTCTATCAAGGATATTAACAAGAAAAGTTGGCTGACAATCCAGGCCAAGATTTTAGGCACAGTAAAGAACCCAGACAGTAGCTGGGATTTTGGTTTGGTAAAGATCACCACCCAAATCACCCGGCCTGGGCTCTGCTCCTGGCAGAGAGCTACAGGCAGTCTCACCTTCGGCTCAGAGTCAGCAAACAGTTCCTCCTCATCAGGACTGAGAGCAGGTTGATTCCATGAGGCCAGTGCAATGGGCTTCAAGCAGCCTGGTGCCCCTCTGCTGCCTGGCTGGCCGTCATCCTCTCTCCGTACAGCCTTTCCATACAACAGGAAGGAAACAGGCTGTTACATGTGCAGACTTGAGCTTTAAAGCTGTGATACAAACTAGATGCAATGCAAAGGCTGTGTTTTGGAAGGGTTGTTTTTGGAAGTAAATGAGTCAGTATTTATAAACAGAGTCCCAACACCACTGCTTAATGACAGCACTAGCTATTTCTTACCCATTTCACCACAATAAAATTTGGGCGAGTGAAGTGTATCCATTTCAGACCCAAAGGAACTGGAAACCTGTACTTGGGCTTTTTTTTTTTTGTAGTGGAGAAGAATACTTCCTCCATCCCTGTGGCTCCGAGAACTTAAAACACTTGCTTCTGACTCACAGGTGCTGTGTTTTCAAATGTGTTTTTACAGCAAAGGGGTCAGTTAAAAGCAGCATAGTGGGCACAGAGGTATTGACTTCCAATTTCTATTGGAAAGAAACCTGTTCCACAGGTTGGAACAGCCAAGCTGAGATTTTTGGCTCAACCACGCATCTTGGTGTTACCTAAAGCATCGCTAACAGCAAGTCTACCATGTGCTTTATTACAATAACAACATCTGTTTACCGAAGTCGAAGGCACCACTTGCAGATGGGATTTCTCTGCTCCTTCCTTCAATGTTGGACTAATCAAATTGCCCTGTAGAAGCAGCAGTAATGTAAGGTTGTTGAAATCTGAGAACATTCATTAGCAAATTTAAAAGCTGTTTGCTACAGGGAATTATTAGAACCAGGATATCTTCTGAAGTAGTAAATGAAGACTATTTGGATTAGCTTTTGGATTTGCAGTCTACTCATTTGTATAATTTTAATCTGATTTCTATTAGCATGTTGTTCCTGTTATTAGCTCCAGCAGCTAACGGTAGCAGAAAAAATAGTGTAATTAGTACTCATGAAGCAATCAATTTGGCAAAATGGCAAGGCTTGTAAAATTGTTTAAGTCAGAGTTCAAGCAATCAACCCTAAACCCTGTAAGGAAAAGACATGAAATCCCAGCACAGACAGCAGAAGATTTAGAGTTTGGAATTTCTTTTTACCATTCCCACCAGGAGCCACTCAGCGCAGGGTGGCCTTTTGTACAAGGTGCTGAACTGGGACTTTGGAGACACTGAGGGGCCAACCGAGGGCTCAGCAGACTAGCCTGGCCTTTCTTTCTCAAATAGCAACAAAGAGCTCCTTATGTCCTGAGATTTCTCCCCAATGAGTCAGACTTATGGCATGACACTTTTCTTATCACAGCTACACCCAGCAGTTTCAAGCAACAGAGGAACCCATGAAAGACTGCGAGACATTTCTGGCAAGCATTGCCTCTGGCTTTTTCACAGTCAGCTTTTCTGCTATCTTAGAGCTTTCTGCACAGTGAGAGAATCCCTTTTCCCACATCAGATTGGTGATCAGGTACCAAGGCACAGAAGAAGGGCAAAGGCAGAACACAGACTTTGTGGCTATGAAGGATCCAGCTTACCAAAGCTTTTCATAGCAGGGAGAACTTGGAATTTCCACTTTTTCCTCCACTGCCCCAGCTACTGTAAATCTGGGATTTTACAGGGGACATTTGCAACCATGTCCTGAAGGACTGGACAACAGCAGAAAGCGTTCATCCCTCCTGAGGCCATTATCTAAGCTGCAGTTGTGATGGTCTACAGTGGTAGACCATCATGTGTCTGATCTTCCTGGGCTGCATGTCCAGGACTTATTATGGTAGAGCATGAGCTGACAGTCCCACAGGGGAACAGATGAACTCAGGTGACATGTTTAAAAGAGCACAGCTAGGCTGCACAGGGGCAGCCCTTTTCCCAGGTCAATACTTTGCAAGGGTAACCCTGTGGTTCTGCTCTGAGCATTGCTCTCAGCACAGAGGGAGGCAGTCCTACTCAAAGCTGAGGAAAAGATGGATTGTGAAGATAAGACACTAAGCACTACTGGAAACAGCAACATAAAAGGGCTTTTAGTCTGTTCCTACAAAGAGTTAACAGTCTTTTCACAAAACTAGTTTTATTTCTTTTTACCAACCTTTGTTTTACTCCATGAGGCATCTTCCCTGCTTGCTTGATCTGCTCCTGTTTTTTCCTGCTGCCCTTCTGACCACACCAACATCCTTTTGACACCTGAGCCATCCTGAGACTTATTTCTGTCCTCTTCTTCCAATAATGCAATAGTCATCTTGATGAGATACAGTTCAATATTTGCAGGAACAAGTTTTCTGATTGCTTGAATTTTGGTCATGTCTTGGAAAAAATATAAATACAATATTTATTTATTTTTTTTAATTACCTTGCCCCTTGTTTAGTTTTCTGTTGTAAAACACATCAGTTGCCCCTCAATAAAGCATAGGATAGATTAAGGCATGGAAAAGATTAAAAAAATAAAACAGTGTATGGGTTTGACCTATAAGGAAACAGACCATGAGCTCACAGGATAAATCTCCACCTCATTCATGCTCACACAAACTTACTGTTCTCAAATTCAATCTAAAACATCACAATCGCATGCCTCTAAGTTGCATGTCCTATCAACCATTTTCTCTTGAGAAGGCAGCTATATTAGCTCAGGCTGAAAAGCCCCTCTGCTTTCTTAAATAATAGTGCCATGCCGGCTCTCCATTCCAGCGTGGTACTAAATTTAAAGACAGCAATCAGAGTCTGGTTGAGCCTGTAACTGCTGCTGAAGAGATGCAGTAATCTGCAACAGGAGAAGAACAAAGCTAGCAAGTCAGCAAACTCTGCTAACCTAAGAAATTAAAAATACTAGGGCAAGACTGAACTTTTAGTCACTCAGTCTCACAATCATGAGTCAGTACACCATTGTCTTCAGCCTCTGAACTAGCCTGTGGCACCAGATGACGGCATTAAGAGGAAGCACTGCTTTTCCCTGCACTTCTCAGCCTCCTCCTCAAGGTTCTTGCAGAGAAGTTGCACTGGGGAAATTCTACACCTCTTATTCAGCTTATTTTCGGTAGATGTCAGTACTTACAGGAAGACTTTGTCAGGCTGATGTTTTCTCCAAAAAACACTTGAGTAAATACAGATTTAAGAATGATGCCTGAATCTCTTCAGCAGCCATACAATTGAGTGAAAGGATTTGTAAAGGACTACCCTCTTTCATGAATCATGATTGCTTTATTTTACAACATAACCTTGAAAGGAAAGCAATGACCCCGGCATTGTCATGCTCTGCCTTGCCACAGCCACGGGTCTTCCAGAGATGACACATTCTGCCTAAAGAAGTAGCTGAGCTGTCAGTTTTTCATTCCCTTCATCTGTATGCCACTGTCATGAGAAGCTTCAGATAAGGGCAGCAATGCTCACCCGAGTCAATGGGAGGATTACGGATAACACTGGAAACTATCTGTTGAACTTCAGGAGTCAAACCTGCTCGCTCCAGGTTGACAGGGTAGCCAGCTTTCATCGCCCGGAACAGGTGAATGCCAACCTCAGAAAGAGGCAGAGATCTGCTCTCACTTATAGTCCTCTAGGGAAACAAAGGCAGAAGGAATTGAGATGGCAGAAGTGTCTGAAATAAAACTGAAAGCTCCAAACCTGGCAGCCTCCCATTCCCAAAAAGTAAATTGGGGGATACCAGCACGTAACAGTGCAAAGCTCCCCAAAACACTTTGTTACTCCTAATATTTATCCCATTTCTTTTCCAGCTTGTAAAGAGCATTTTTCTCTTGAGGCTACTACTTTGCAGCTCAAGTGCAACATCTCAGGTTGAATTTACTTCAGATGAAGAGAGGCTCTACACAGGAAGGGGTCTGTGCGGCCACGTCTAAGGCTCACCACAACTTGCTTATAGGTCACAGCCCTTCCGTCACAACATACCCCACCAGCCTCTTTCCACCCTGCGGCAGATGAATCCCAGCAATTTCACCCCAAACGAAACGGATGCTTTCACCTCGCAGCTAAGTCAGAGTATCAACCCAGCTCCTACTTCATGAGACTTCTTCAGATGTCTCCTGCTAAGTAGCTGTGATGCACTTGACCTTTCAAGGGCCTATCTGATTCATAACATCTATGCAGAACATGGACAACAGCACCAAAACAAATTCCCCCTCATTTGCACATCTGTTAGATGAATTCGTCTCTTAAAACATTTGCCTTGAGGAAAAACATCGCAAACTTAATCTACCTAAACTTGTACTTTTCAAGGAGAGATTTCACACCGGTTACTTGTCTCCCTCAAAAGAAGACGTTTCAAGCTCCTACCAATTTCTCCCCAGACAATACACATACTGGGCATATAATCATCGGGATTAGTGGATACAGAGCATCAAGTTACCTGTTAATTATTATACAACTGTTTCTCATTAATTAGTCCTCAGGTACACTTTTAAGTTGGGGACTATCTGACCAGGTTTACCCATACTCTTGGGAAGGGCAAAGCAAAACTCAAAGCAACTTCAGTTTCCTACCACAGAACTGATAAGCAATAAATGAAACTATATCAAAGCGGCTTATGAGGCTCATCTTTACAGGGCACATGGCGTGATGCCAGTTTAGCCACATGCCCTGTAGCACTGCAACAACTTAGATGTGACAGGTAACTTGTCATCAACTTTTGTTCGTAACAGGACACACAGCTTTCCAAAACCCAAGCTAGAAAGCCACGATAATACTTAGCGCTTAGACTAGTTTTGCATTGAATCTTCCCATGAGCTTTGTTTCTTGACATGCAAGTCTTACACATGGTTGTGGTGCGGGCAAAGCAATAGGGATTTGCTCCCTAAACCAAGAACAGAGTTAGTAAAATGGTTATTAACCTTAAAAATATATTGTATACAGCCCCATGCTTGGTGTCCTTTCCAGCCGGCTACTGGATCAGGAAGTTTTTCCTATATGCCCTTACTACTGTGAAAAGAGAGAAGTACAGAAAGAGGCAGGACTAACACCTGCAATAGAAAAGCACGCTGCATAATTGTACTGAAACAGACTGAGGAAGTAACAGCAATAATTCTGCCCAATGCCCTGCCAACCTGTGTGGGCACTGTAAAAAGTAGGGAGCTGTATCTCACCTCGCTGTATCCCACCTCACAGCGAGCCCAGCTCTTCATACTTTTACCAGTCTGTAGAAGTTAAGTTAGATGAGCTACCATTTGCTAGGAAAGATACTGCCTCAGTGTTTTAAAGCAACCCAGCCCCGGCACTGGACAGAGGATTTAAGCGAACCTGCAAATCCCTCTGCTCTCAACACAGCATCCCCACTGTTAGTTTTTGAAAAGGAAGGGACCTCCACAGGGAATAGCTTACCACAGAGAGATTTTTCTCTTGGAACAGAACATACGTGACATGCTCTGAGGGAGAGAGGGCTCTAGTATGCTTCCAGGGAGATGCTTCTTTCTGATATTTAGATCCAGATGTGGGGAATGTGTCAGTCTAAGTGAGATAAAGAAGATTTCAAAGAGTTATATCCCGGTGAAAACTAATGGATCACCCTCCCATTATCAGAAGGAGTAACGTAAATGGAATCAGTCATCTCTATGGAGGTTAGTTGCGACCCCAAGTCCACGTTCCATAAAAAAAAGCAGAGAGGGAGTCCAGATGGACACCAACATACTCCCACCTTAATAAAACAAACATGGGATTGTCCAAGGGACTTGTGGAAAAAACCCCCAACCATCCAGTAAAACAGTGTCCAGGTCAACACAGCTTCTTAGGTGTTGCTCATGACACATAAAACTGTTCCATCAGAACAAACTGTGGCATTCAGTCTGCTGCTTAGTATGGGGAAACTCCTCCATTTGTTTTAATCTTTTGCTCAGACTTCTTGAAAAAACCTAACAAACAAATAACAAACCAGGAATCCTTTTGGTCCCCACTCTTAGATCATAATAGCTTTCTGTGAAGCAGACAAAAGACCCCACATAGCCACCTGAAGCATTACAAAGAAGTAGTATTGCTGCTCTACCTGCTTTTTAGACTAGATAAATACCTTGAATTGCAGATTTACATAGAAATTAAGATTCCCCAAAGCAAAACTGCTTCATAGTTCCTCTAATCATCTGCTTGATGGCTCCTCCTTAGTGGTTTCTCTCACCATAGTGACCAATTAGGAACCACTCTACAGAAAGTTTCGGACAGAAGAAAATCAACTATTAAAAAAACACCAACAGAAAGATTTCCAACAGCTGGAAATCTAAGTTCTTCTGCCAGTCTCCTAAGGAGAAACTTAGAGGAAGCAAAGCCCTTCCCTCCAGATCTACTAGGTCAATAAATCATGGTGAAGGAACGTTTACCGTACCTTTGGCCTCCAGCCCCAAATCACAATAAGTAGCTGCAAGTTCTCAATAATATTGCACCTACTGGACATTCAGCCTGGCCAGATGGGTGACCTTTATAAGGATGTCCTGGACTTCCTAGGTGACCACACTAATCTGAACCATCAGCAATGACGCTAGGACCTGGCTAAGTAGCACATTCAGATTCGTGAGGCCTATTAGTACACAAGGCTAGCAAGTTTCACTGCCGTGTTTGGATGGAATAGCTGTGACAAGGACAAACTCTGAAGGAGAAATCCCACAGCTGCAGACCAAATTACACCTTAAGGCTCTTGCAACATAGCAGAGACTTTAGTAAGTCATACCTGCAAACCATTCACTTGGCAGAAGTCCTTAATTTCAGCCAGGAGAGGCACCAACATAGTGGATTTTGCTTCAGATACACCATCAATTCTCTTCACATTCTCAACACTCGTAGGCCTGGTTTAGGGTGAATAATAGAAGACATAGAAACATCCTATGCCAGTGCTTTGAAACATCAAGTGTCTGTGAATGAGACACACTTGGACTACAGATCTACTAGTCAAAACTTGAACATGTTATTACTGTACCCTCATTGTCTCTGCAACTAATTAAGTTCACTGCTTGCACTTCTGAATCATGAAGCTTGACCGCAGCAAAAACTTCAAAGTTTGCCTCTTAATACTTTGGAGGATCAGTTTAGCACATATATCTTTCTTTGCTTTTACCTCCCAAGAACATATAAGCCCAGAGGTCTTCCATGGAGTAACAACATACACATCCCCAAAGTAGTACTGTCTTACACCTTTTAGTAGCTGGGGAAAGCACGTCAGATGCATTACCAACTGAGCTGCCCCACAGCACCCTCTCATACAATGTGAAGAAAGAAAAATAATGAAGAATTGTTCCTCCTCCTTTCAGTAGTTGAGAGCAACACTAAATTGTGCTTATTCTTTTACACTACAGAGCTACCTACACAAGGTAAGAGACAGCTCCTGACCCAATGATTAACATTGGAGAGAAGCAGACGGAAAGATAAGGATTAGTACAAAAACATACACTTCCCTCCTCTGACTGGTCAACCTAACATGAGATTTGGATACAAAGACAAGCAAAGTTGTCATGTGGGTTTTTTTTAAATAACTAGAATGAAGAAGCAAGTCTGACGTCAATAACCATTTAACTTAAACCAGTCAGTGGTCTACAAGGGTNGGCAAAGTTGTCATTTGGGTTTTTTTTAAATAACTAGAATGAAGAAGCAAGTCTGATGTCAATAACCATTTAACTTAAACCAGTCAGTGGTCTACAAGGGTATTAGAGCAAATGAAGATCCTCAGGAAAAGAGCTGCTCTGCTACTAGTCCCCAGACTGGTAGCAGAAGGAGGATTTGTGACTTGGTTTGCAACCTTTCAGTTTATACACGTACACATGCTGGCTTTACCTTATTCGGGCCATCTCCAGCAGGATCTTATTGGTTGCCAAGACAGCTGGAGGAATTACCTTCTCATTAGCTACCTTCTGTCTAGCAGTCAGCAACTTGCCATACAGATCAGTCTGTGAAGAGAGCCAAATTCTCATGAAGCAGTGCTAGATTGCTCACATAGGTATAATTAATTTGAGAAGAAACATTATAGCTTCCCTCATCTTTCCACTAATAGGCAAGAAACCCGCAGTCCATTGACCCATCTTAACATCTTTAAATACTCTTCTAGGACTTCTATTCAAAACATCTTTGTAATATTAAGAGCTGCCCAAGTCAGCTGCTCCAGTACAGGAGGACTGCAGTCTGCAGGCTGAATGCAATTCACAGATATCCTCCCTCTTCCAAAAAAAACCCAAAAACCCAAAAAAAGCCCCCTTACCTCTAGTTCTTTTTCTCGGGATGAAACAACAGGTTCTGAGGGCTTCAAAGGAGACGATTTCACCAGTGAGTGCTCTGCAACACTAACAAAAAATAAAGTATGAAGCAAGTCCTGCATTAGATCAGTTTATTAACGAACTTTGTATAAGGCTGTGGAAGAGCAATGACCCAACTTATTTCACCTGCTTTGACAGCACTGCCAGACTGTGACCTGGCACCTTGTGCTAGTCGGGGCAAAATCAGCAGTATCTCTAACATAACACAATTCCTCTGTGTCTGGTCCATAACTTAAGAACAGCCTCTTACTGTACAAAGCTCAAGCAGATGAAATTGCAGTTTTGCAGGGGAAAAACAAACCCAAACCAACCTACCAATACCCCTACCTACAGCTGGATTCCCATATTGTTAACAAAAAGCATCTTCTTACAAGCTCTTGTCCATTCATGACATCATTCTGACAGCATCCCATTTTTCCCCCAACGGCTGATAACATTAATCCTGACCAAAAAGAGCTAATAACTTCAAAAGCATCAGTGACAAGGACACAGCTGCTGTGCTGTAAGCAGAATTAGCTGATATTACTGCTAAGCATGTCTGCATAGAGAGCAGCACCACAGCTACCAGTCAGTCCACAGGCTCGTGTACTTAGGGACCGTTACCCCTAATTAGACTGCTAAGATTATACTGCAATATCTGTTAGCAGGCAAGCTGGAGTAAGGGCGTCCTTTGCTAAGCAAAGTGTGACATAACACTTGTTTTGGATTGTAGCCATCCCTAACACGATTTTTCTTCACAGGGCTACAGTGGCAATTATTCAGCTTAAGTGACACATCCTATTTTCCCCGTCATCTGCCAGCATTAGGCTACTTGCCTGAAGGAGAAACCGAACTGCTTAGAAATGCAAGGTGGGTTTAATCTGAAGCACCACACGAGGGAAACACATTACTTTGCCTGCATCTTGCAAAAGCTTGTTTTATTTCTTTTGACCTCAGGGAGTCCCAACTTCATCTTAGTCTTCGCCAGACTAATGCGGAAAGGCAGAAACCTACACGCTCACTTACAGCCCCTGCACAAGGCATACATTCAGGTCTGCCAGCTTGAAAAGCAAGTCACAACTTTGTCCCTTATTTACTCAAATTATATTTGCAAACTGTTTGGAAAAAATACCTATTCTCCATTTCTTGTTTTAAATCATCACAAGTTGAAATCCATTCCAGTTTCAACCATCACATAGGAGATGGACTAAAAAACCAAATATGGCCCCAGTAAAATTATCCAATATAAATTTGCTATTGCTCCATTTTTAATCAACATTTGCTATTTTTCTTGCTTGGATTTGAAGTAATACCNGTTTCAACCATCACATAGGAGATGGACTAAAAAAACAAATATGGCCCCAGTAAAAGTATCCAATATAAATTTGCTATTGCTCCATTTTTAAATCAACATTTGCTATTTTTCTTGCTTGGATTTGAAGTAATACCAGCTAGGAAGTTTGCACTCCAGCAATTAATAAAGCTTGCTTTGCCTGTGACACTACAAGTATACACAAGTTGCCAAATTCAAAGCCTGTTAAATGTTGTAATAGTCCCATGTTTTGAAATATAATGCAGTGTACAGCGAGTTTTAAGCACTTGCATTTTTTAATGTATTGAACATTTTTTACTGTCACTTCGTACAGGAGAACGCTGGTTTTAAGGATCATCCTACAAACAGTACCCCTATTAACAAAATCACAATTAGGTAATTATGTTTTAATTTAGAATACTGTACCTGTTAAGCATGTTATTGCTTCCCGGAGGAGTTTTACCTTTTCTGTCATATGAAAACATATCATACAGAGACATCTATAAAAAAAGACAGAGAAATGCTTATTTACCAGTCTTCCCTCTGAGGTTGCTGTTAGCAGCAAAACATTTGTTTGCAACACCATGATACACTTGCAAGATTTTAAATACCAACAAGGATGGACCACAGAGTGCAAGAGGAGTTATACTCATACAGACCTGCTTGACTGGTGACTGCATGCTTCCTTTCGTGTCTGGGGAGCGCTGCGTTGAGAGCACAGGTAAAGGTCTACTGCTGTAATAAAATGAATTGTATCTTAATCAAATCAGACCAAGTCGTTTGTACAGTGACACTGCCATTTAAAAAAAATTAACATTTTGCTAAGCAAACTGATTTGAACTTGGTACAGGGATCTATTTGGCAAATCAAAAGTCCTTATCGATTTTTTTTAAAGTTACTAGAATCATCATTCTTTGTGAAAAAACACTGAGGACCTTAAAGCCTGTTAATATTAAAACTTTAACAAGGAACAAGAATCTTGACTTATGGAAGCAGTAGAGATTTTGATGACAAAAATGGAATTTTTGTGACCACACTTGAAAAAAGATTCTATTTTAAAGATCCCGTTACTGGACAAAACAAACAAGCACCAACTTTCTGCTATGCACTAGGCATACAGCTTTCACTGTTGCTTGCTGTTTAATAATAAGCAGTTCGTTTTTTTTTTCCACCTGTTGAGAGTAGCTGAAAAAGCCACAACAGTAGAATATTAGAAGGGAAAGAAAACTGGTACTTTGTCATTACCCAATTTACTTATTTTTTAGCAAGACCATGACAATCTAGACACCAGAACGGGCTCCCAAGGCCAGCACTGAAGAGGTTTGTTCTAATGTTATTTCTTGTCACAGCAAGGCCTCCTCAACATCCAGTTCATTACCTTTCACTTCAAAATGGTTGGTCAGAATTAGCATTTGTGAAGACCGAACACTGTTTATTAAATATAACCAGAAGCAAAAGAAGCTAAAGACCCTCATGTGCTATTCTCTTGGAGCTATATACTCTGATGGCAAATACCTGACTACCACTGAAAACACACCCCACTTTTGCAGACACACTCAGCAAGACTTTCAACAGTTAAAATTTCACAAGTGAAATATGCGAAGACAAACTATCACACATTTGTGTTGAATCAATTCTTGTTAGGATAAAGGCTTTTCTGTTTCATTCTCAGCTTCAATTTCATGAAAANGAATTTCACAAGAGAAATATGTGAAGACAAACTATCACGCATTTGTGTTGAATCAATTCTTGTTAGAATAAAGGCTTTTCTGTTTCATTCTCAGCTTCAATTTCATGAAAAACTAGGTCAAGTGCATAATTGGGAAAACCAGTTGTTAGCTGCTCTATTTAAAGCCTCGCTGTTTAACTCATCAACACTGGAAAGAACATAAATCTTGGTGGATTTTCCTCTGCTGTTTCCTGTCTTTAGCTGATTACTTCCCCCATGAGCACGCATTGCCACAACATGCTTCTAGGCTACCCAGAATCACTGATGAAGAAAACAACCTTCTGACTAGTTTTGGTTGGGGAAGGCTGGAAGCGATTTCTCCAAACTACATTTCCCCACTAAGCCACCCAGTTCCCAGACTGTCCGATGAGCTGCATCAAAGACCGCAGTGACGTGGCACTGTCAGATTTAAGCTGAGAGCCACGCACCCCCAGGAACACTAGACAACATGTCACCTTTCGCACCAGCGGTCGACAGAGATGTCTATCCAGGCACTCCCAGTGGATTTTTTGTGCATTACAACACTGCCTAAGGGAAAGCTCTGGCTAGAAAAATCAAGTGCAGAAGTCTCCTGCGCAACCTAGCCATCTCCAGAAGCAGGCTTCAGAAACTGATGATCTGATGTTAAAATAATAAAAAAAGTCTCAAGAGAACACATGTACTACCTTCTAGGACGCCTCTGTAGATTAAGGTCTTCGCTGGACTGTAATAGAAGACTTGGATTTGAGGCAGACGCAGCTTTTAACAGCCAATTTCTACCCTGTAAGAAATAAACCATATGGCTTAGCTATAGATTACTTGGAGAAGCCTTTGACAAATTGTTTCACACCAAAAAGTACCTTCTGGGTAAGCATGCACGTGGTTGCAAACTTGTTATGCCCAGAGGCTTCCTTGAGGAATCCTTCCATTATCAACTGTTGGCAGAGCAACTTCCACCAGTTCTCTGGCCAGTCTTTTCCACTACCAAAGAGAGGGTGTCTTCGGTATCTGTCAGGCAAGCGTTGAGAACTCTGAAATTATTGAAAGAATTGGTCAGGCTTCTCCAGTCCTTATGGAACAAAGTTTCCAATATAACCAGTAAACCAAAAACCTGAGACACGAGGAGCATGTCCTCAAGAACATTTCTTCACAGAAGAACTTTATAGAAGAGTCACAAACCAAAATATTTTATTCAATTTTACTTAATACCCATTACAATAACCACACCTACAGCAGCTCAATGATGAGGGGATAAACCGTGCTTATTGCCTCATTCCTGTCACCTGAAGAGCAATTTCACCTCTGCTAACCTAATCTACCCCTGCACTTTCTGCCAAGGCCATGAGAAGATCACAGCTTTCTTTTGTACCAAGACCCCAGACAAACCTACACTTTGATCACAGAACTGTTAAAACATCTCCTTTTGTACACAGAGGAGGTTACAGGAACCACCACAGCAGCAAAGAAAGTCAGTCATCTAGTGCAGTTTCCATTCAACCGGTTCAGGTCAATCTTACATTGTATGAGTTCAAACGGAAGCAGTTACCTGTCCTGGTTTTAATTAAAAAGAGCCTACACAATTAAAAATAGATTGACAAGTCCTGTTAAATCCCAGGACAGGGGTACAAAGCCAGAAGCAAGCTCACTGCAGGTGTCTACTCTACTCCTCCTCCTTTGGCCTTCATTGCAAAGTAGGTTTTGTTTGTTTTTATTTTGTTATAAGAAGTTGCTGATTTACTCATCTCTTGCTAATGGTTCAGACTAAAAAAAGCTGATTAGCTTCGATCTGATGGATTATCACCCACCCTGAACTCAGGGCCCAAATGTGGAAGGGGCTTTAGCCCCTTGGCCATCCAAGGAAAATTCTTGGTGTGAACCTGAAAAGTTGAGAACTTTTCAGAAACAGGGAAGTAACAGGGGATCAAGCATTAGTAACAGGGCATCAAGCATTAGCAGGTAAACGTGTCTCAGACAGAAGTTTCAATTTACTGCTAGCATATGAAATCAACTGGAAGGCAGGCTTCAGACCCTGTTATTTGTAGACTTGCTGAATACCCCCTCCACTGGGGAAACTACAAGGTCAAACAAGTATTTTTTGTTTATACATATGCATGTATATACACGAATTGCATATCCTCCAAAGAGTGTATATGTATTTACACACATACCTGTGATGTTGGTTAGATAAAGACATCCCATGGGAGGAGGTGGCTGGGAAAAAAGCAGGCGGTGCGACTAAGAATTATAACCTTGGACAAGAGGAGACAGCAGGGTGGAAGGTCACCTCTTGCCATTTATAGGGCTGGTTGTTAACACAGGTTTTCTAGATTCCTGTTAGTACTTCTACCAGAATCCCTTCATGCTAAGCACTATGCAAAGAGAGCATCTATCCCCAAGAATGTAGTTTCCCTTATAAAGGAAAATAGAACCGGCTGATGTAAAAGAAAAGAGGAAGCCAAGCCAAAGAAATCTAGGACAGGCAGTGGTCAGCACATGGTGACCTGCAGAGCTCTGTTCCACCTCCAGGGATCACAGTAAGGAGCAATTTGGACAATTTCAGACAGTCAAGGAGTTGCTATCCTGCATGCACAGCAAGGGGAGCAGCCGACAGAAGGACTTGTTTCAGGCCTTTAGCAGCAGGGGATGGATGCTGGAGCAGCCAGCCACAGGCAGGAGGGACTCAGCTCACTGCCAGATGGGACCAGGGCACAGAGTCCTGATGGTGAACACAAGCGAGTCACCCATCCAGCAAGCAAAGAGAAAGTGCCAAGTCCCATATCCCCTCTTCTAGAGAGCCCTCATTCAACTTTTCACACACATTACTTTACAGCATGACTATATCCCTAAGCTTTCAGTTTTGCTATTTACATGAATTACTCCAATGGCTGCACATTTTCAGAGCATAGTTTTGACTTGGAGGACAGATTCAACCATGGAAATAACTATAAAACAAGTAAGATGCAAACCAGTAAACTTTGTGTCCGTGTTTGGGCTAAGCATCGTCACCTGAGGTTGGCATAGGACTGACCAAGGGAAGGCAAGACAGCAATTTCAACTTTGTACAAGTTATTAAATGCTAGAGGTACTACTAAAAGCCGCTCAATCAGTCACTGAGACTACTAATAATTAAATAATTGCTGGAGTAGCCACAAATTCCCCTATTTGCTGATATAGCAAGACCTTAAGAGTTGCATATTCCTCTTTGTTTAGCAGGGTTAGTACAATATTTCTGTTAATGCAGCTCTAATGTAAAGTTTCCCAGAGGACGTTGTTCACTTTCATGGTCTGACTCAGCTTTCAAATAAGACATGGTGTCTCTTGTGGTCCATCTAAAGCCTGCTGGAAGCCACCTGGACTTTGCAGAAAGACACCACTAACTTAAAAAGAGCACAAATTCTCCATAAACTATGCACTAAAGCAACATACCACTCAGCCTCAGACAGATATAGCATGTAAATTTATCATGTTATTACTTCATACGTTCTTTCTAGAGTATACATTGATGCAACAAAGTAAAGAAACACCTTTTTTTTTTTTTAAAAAAAGGTATGTTAGCCCAGAAAAGGGTATTCTTGTAGGCACTAAGAGGTTACTCTGTATTTGCAGTGCAAGTTTGGCATCATCATCACTTCTTCCAGTAGTGTCTAATAAATTAACAATCACGACTACATTAAAGTCTGTAACAGAATACTTTTCCCCTAGACACACACTTGTGTGACAGTTAGGAATTAACTTCTTATTAAAAGGGAAAAAGAGGATAAAACTGGGTGAAAGATGTTCAAGTACTACAGGTGATTTCCCCCCCACACCCCCCAAGTTGTAAACATAAGTAGTTATTCTGTTATTGCTCTCAGATTTTATTTCTGGTGAATTTCTTGCCTAGTATCTAGAAAACATTGTAAGTAGAGGTACGTGGAAATTATTTATATTCATTCTCCTGTCCTACTTCCCATCTCACTACTCCAAGTCAGCCAGCAGTACTAAGCTAGAACACAAGCTATAATTTGCTTTATCCAAACATAAACCCACTGATTACCAAGCAAATATGTGTTTATTCTTCATTCTGAAAAGGCTACTCCTTTCAGGATAATGGATGTGATGCATCTTCACAGGAAAAAACCCCAAAAAACAACCAACCACTTAACTATCTCTTTGAGAACATCAGACTCACCATAAAGAAAACAAAATGCTCAAGCCTTACAGGAAGGGCCTTAGAACCTCTGCCAATACTTGGGCTGGCGTTCATGTGTTTAACAGACCACTGTCAATAACCAACTCAAAACCACCCACAGAATACAGGACAGCTCCACACAAGGCAAATAACACGTACTATTTCTAAGTTAAGCTCTTGGGCTATAGAGGGCTGAACATCGCACTGTTAAGAAAAACAGAACAAAGATAGCAAGAGCTTGGAGACTGAAACTGTTGTACTTTCTCTGTGCACAAAAATCAAGGACAACGCACTTAAGATGGCCACTATTTTTATGGCTGTTGCCTTTCAAGACAACGATCTAGTTTGCTGTGTGGGAAGTGCTGTTGAACAGCCTCAGAAAGTCTAGACTACCTCCCTTAACAGATATCCAGCACTCTGAGAAAAAGGTATCACACATATGTGTGTACACACACACTTATACATATGTATATTGGTGTATTATTTGGTGTATCAATAGAGAGGGACACTAACAGTCCCTCCGCTCTCAGAACACATACAAGGATTTTTACTATCACTTACAGACCCTCGGAGAAACAGAATGGGCATCCTAGTGCCAAACTTCTCTTCCAGGGCACTCACTGCAGACAGCAGCTGATGCGCTTGCTTCCCAAAGTCCTGTAAACCACCTTCTGAGTCACTGGAGACTGTGAAACAAGAAGCTCTGAAATGCACAAAGAAAACCAAGTTTAACACACATACAAAATCAAGTCCCCTCCCCTTCTTTCAAATTTTGTCTATCAAGTGATAATCAAATAAAATACACACTTCAAGTTACACTAATATAAGGAGTCGAACATGTTTAAGTGTAAAGAACTAAGACCGAAAACACAAGACCGAGCAAAAGTCAAAATCACTTGTGGTTAAGACAGTGCCCAACCCAACAATAAGCAATTCTTCATAGTATTTGTTGTGACAGAACAACGTTCTCTCAGCAATCTTCTGGATTTAGTATTTGAATATTTGGACTATTTTAGGCATTCAATTCTTTAATTGTACCTAAAAGCAAGGAGGTTTTTTTTGTCTTTTTTTAAATAACACAACGGGGAAAAAAACAGAAGGAAGACCAACCCCATTAAAGATTTTCTAGGGTTTGTTAATGCATTTATTACTGCCTGGGAGAACCCATCAAGAAGTTATTGGCACAAATCACTTAAGGAGGAGAAAAAGGTTGATGATCTATTTCAAGTGATTTCAGATCTGCAACACAAATTTACTACGGGGCTCTTCACTGGCACAGCAAAGTGACTGCAAAGATTGAAATTATAGCCTTTCAAATTCTCTTCTTGGTTATTTTTAGTAGAGGCCAGGCAAAAATTTCTTAACCCTTGAGCATACAGGAAATTTAACTGAATGGATAACGTTTTTTCAGAAAGCAACACAGTGTAACATCTCGTCTCTGATCAGGAAGCACTATGCTACCAGCAAGAACAATGAATCCTTTATTGTAACTTCAGGGAAAGCACATACATGCACACAGGAGAGGCTGAGGAAGGTGTTTCTGCCCATACCTGTGCAACTACTGACCCGCGGCTTCCCTTCGGCACATCTACGAGATTATCAGCAATGCTAGAAAGAATATATGTCAGCACACGCTGTAACAGGAGAACAGCTCCCTCAACACTTGGGCAATTTAACCTCAGACACATGATATCGTACTCTGCTTGCAAGTGTTTTCCTTCAGGATTAATTACCTAACAGGACTTAAACTGATGAACAAAAGTGTATTTCACAGTCTAGAAGCGTTGCTCTAAAGCCTTTTCAGAACAGTGACTGTACTTTGTTTACAGGCTCTCCCACAGCCTTAGAGCTTATAAGCCACCTCATGGCTTGCTCAACTACATAGGAGAAGGTGAGAGACAGATGTTCAAAGATAAGCTTCAGGCTGAACATCTGCAAAATCAGACGCATAAAGAGTCAGTTCTTTGAGCTAATTTGCCTCGTAAGTCAGCCCAAGAGAATGTAACCTCTCGTATCAGTCTTCAGGGAAGAAAGCTCACCTGGACCTGCAATTATCACAGCATTCTTCTGTGCCCATGATGCCAGAGGAAGCCTTTCGCAGTTGTTTGTCTTCAAAATGAGACAGGATGATTCTACCCGAGGGAACATAAGGAATTAAATGAAAGACCAAGAATCTACACGTTAAATTTATTGCAGAAAACAGAGTTGAAATCAGCATCATTAATTAATTCACTGGGGAGCCAATTATTTGGCCTTGATTCCTCTAAAAAAGTTGTTTTTTTTTAAAAAAGTAAATAAGGAAACACTTGATGTATAAGGATAAATACACTGAAGGCAATATTTTGATACAGCTTTTTCATATGAAATGTGTTGGCAGCACACATCGCGAGTATGAGATGCCTTCTGGTTACAACCTCTGGTTGTGACCCAGTCACACTGGCTCTTATCAAAGCTGACCAAAATGACATAAAGCATTAAACAGATTCCAGTACTCACTTCCTCCTGCAGCTATTTGACACAAGGTACTTCTCCATTTTAGCCAACATCTTCAGTTTGTACAACCGGAACTTTTCATTGCGTATCTCACTTAGAAGATGTCTATCAGTCAAAAGGAAAAAGTTAAGAGCCTTAAATACCGATCACTATTCTCCTGTCCCACACCAAAAATTAAATATGCCAGACAAACGTCTCAGTCAAATTCATCAGAAAAAAAAGTATTCCGCTAAAACCAGACCCAAACTGCCTGCCTGTTTCTCCATGACCTTGATCCTTATAGCACAGGGCATACTAAGAAGAGCACCTCATCCATATTCTTCTAAATAAGGCGATTTTTCCAAACAAGGCTGTAGGAGAGACAAAGCTTCTTCCGACCCCACATGCTACAAAGCTTCATAAATCCATGCCAAAAGACACAGGAGGGAGGAAAGGGCAGAAGGCACTGAGAGGGACATTTCTCTCTCTAGTTTTCCAAACTCTGGCAAGTTCCCGTCAATGCCACTGCCAGATTACAAAATATGCTAGGATATCATCACTCTTCTTTCAAGAAACTCAGAGGTGGCGCATCATGACATATC
>RSEF01000004.1:39578000-39603157 GCA_003993805.1 Himantopus leucocephalus | reverse complement strand
TCACAAAACTTGTGATGATATTGTTCCAGCCACTACTATTTTCCTCAAATGCTAGGCATTTTTAAGAGATTTAAAGGAATCTGAAACACAAGCCAGGAATCCTGTTACTGTCAGCAAGGACCAGCAATTTCTTTGCCCAGAATTGAAGACAGACACAGTAGATGGGAAACACATGCTGATACTCCAAATTCTTTCTTCTACCAGAAAGTCTGCAATTATGACTAGGACCAAGCGGACTTCATTTCCTACATACCTGAATTTCATCCCTCATGAACTGCTGATGGGTGTCTCTCCTTTGTTTGATTCCCATGCCAGCATGGTATGCACCACAGGCCACACCGAGTTTAATCAATTCAGACACAACCTGTTCCGTGGCCTTTCTTGAAGGGCAGTAGATGATAGTGGGGCCTTCAAACTCATATGCAGAACTGCTATAAAATAATAGCAACACAAAGATGCAGAACAGAAGCAGCCACCCTTCTGCAAAAAGTCAGAATGAACCTAGTTGAAAAGGCAACGTAGGTTTTCCAGCAGTTCACCATCCTGGGGATTTAGAAATTGAAACAGATTTTAACTGGTCCACTTGTACACAAATTGTCTCTCCTTTGGAAAAATGGACTTGGAAGTTATTCGGTGCTCTTATTTTGCAAAACACAGAAGATCCTGGTGTCTGTAGAAGCAGCAGGATAAGGCTTCCTAATTTCCGTAAAGTCATCAAGAAATATGCTTTTACAGCTGCCACTTCTGAAAGGTCTACATTTATGTAACAAGGTACAAATGAGCAATGAGAAATTCATTTATATTGCTGTAGAGACACACATTGTAGCTTGCGACAAGGAGAACAGAGCCAGAATGGGTACACCACTGGGTCTGCTAACAGAAAAGGACTGCAATTCATCTGCTCAGATTCGTTTTGTTTATTAAAAAAAGTGATCTTACCACAGATTTATAACAGACTTGTACACAATACTATTTGGAAAATTACCCACCAGCCAATCCATCATAATCATTCAAGTTACCACAGTGTCAGCAGGTCTTCTGAGGACCAAACAATCCTGAAGATCCTGAAGTTAGCAACATGCAACCAGTTAAGAGTCCATCACTCCTTGCCTCAAGAGCCTTTTTTTTCCAACTGGGAGAGGGGAGTGGGCACAACAACATGGGACACAACACAAGTGACTAGCATGACATCAGAGCCAAGCTACACAGTAAGCCCAGGCTCCTCCTCACCATCAGTTTAAGACTGCTACCAATTCTTAATACACACCACCAAAACTCCAATACACCGAAGTATATCTGAGGGATCAATGAAAACAGGCTTAAATCCTTACCTTCCTTTCCTAGTAAGGAACTGTTTCAAATCCCTAAGGGTATTTCCACTTTGTCGCCCAACTTCTAAGTACAGGTTAGGTCTGTCAAAACTAGTACACGTGACTTGGGGATTCTTCAGGTTCAGACAATTCACTATGTCTTCTCTAATTGATGGACTTGCAGTTGCAGTTAAAGCAACAATGGGAACCTGCAGTGAAAAATAGCAGAAGAAGTCTGAGAACTCACTGACTTTTTTTAAAAAAAGAAAANAACAGTCACTTTAACCTATTTATGATCACTGGATCAGCTCAACTATTTGAAAAATGTAGTTAGTACTTAGCTTCCTAGGACAGAACACTGTTGAAATACAGGGTTTTATTCTGAACGTGTGCTTTCTTTAGTTACATCTTCAACAAGTCTACAATAATTTTCTGATGTGGTTGGCTAAATTTAGGGAACGCAAGACGCAACTTCCAAGAGCAGCATGTAATGTTCAGGTCTAAATTTTTGAGTTTAGGCGGCAGGTGCTTGAGGAGTGTCTAGAGATCAGTTGCTTGTTCTTGCAAGCCACTCAGCCAGCCAACTTTAAAAAACACAGAGAAAAATCCCTCAATATTAAACCAGAAGCTTAGGAACATCATCATCTACAGCATAAGGATCCAACAGAGTAATTTAATTCAGTAGTTTCTGGTAGTCCAGGTTCAGAATATCCTTCATTTAAGCGTTTGGAAAAAACCCACAAAGCTCAAATCACTGACAGGGACTGCGTAAACTCTGAAACAGCATAGTAAGTACTCCCAGAGAGCAACGTCAAAGGATTGATATTTCAAACTATCATATACAATGAGATAATATCCTTCTCATACATTGGAAATCGAACATATCAAAAGCTCACCGATGGCAGAATCTTCTTTAATGAGCCTAGACCTCTAAAGGAATTTCTGAAGTCATGGCCCCACTCGGAAACGCAATGAGCTTCATCAACAGCTATGAGGGTAATACCTGGTGGGCACAAAACCACAGCATGGACACATTAACAAGACAAACCAACATGGGAAGATACAAACACCCCATTCTGCAAAGTTTCAAGCCCTACCGAGAAGGTACCAGCAGTCTGCCTACATTTTTGTTTCTAGAATGCCCTCTGCTCTACCAACTCCCCAGACCCATTTTTATAATGGCCTCGTTTGTAAAAAGGACTAAGAGCTTTTACAGATTTCCTCCATCACCATCCCTTCTTCCTTCTCCAAGCTCCAGATCTCCAACATCCCTCACAATCAGAGTCTTGAACTACCTCTGACAGGACCGTTTCCCACCCCCTGCTTCCCAGAATGTCTTAATCTTCCTTAAGTCACAGAAGCTGATTACAGATGTCATTAGTTTTATTTTCTCAATTGTAAAACAACATCCGAGTGTCTCAGGTCTGCACTGAAGAGATAAGTGCAAGTCCAGAAAAAATATGAGGGGAGAGGGGTTAAAGATGCCCTTGGACAATAACCTTGATTTTCCCAATCAGAAAAAACCTCAAGTACAAATACCCCATTATAATCTGCATATTCAAAACACCCCAGTGTCAGAGGCCAAGCACACAGTTTCTTGTGACTCCAGAGATTCAGATGGCTTGTCTTCTTCCTAGATAGTCCTCCCTGCCTACAGCACTAGAAATTCAGTTCTTTAGTATTAAGAAAAGAAAATAATTCTTGGAGTTTATGTGCCTTGGATTTACTCTACTGTGAGAGATGTATCAGCTGCATCACTTTGATGAAAAGAGAATTTTTAAGATGCACTATAGTGTTTCAAAACACAATTTCATTGTTATATTTTGAGAAAGATGGGAGAGATTAGAACACTTAAAAGACTAAGTATTTAGTGATATACATTTCGCTTCCTGTGATCTAAAGATCAGTGTTTCAGCACCTCTCTTTCCAGTAGCTTGTCCAACATCCCAACATCCCCATGCCAAGACCATGCTAAAGACACTACTCGCACATGATCTTTTTTTGTCAATGACAGGATCTTCTGACACCATTTATTGGCAGTCACTACACTAGTCTCTGAGCTCACTAGTGTTAAGAAATTGGTGAAGAGCGTTCAAGCATTAAGAAAGTTTAAACGTAATTATGAATTTAAGCTGCCTGCCAACTCATCTACAACTTTATCTCCAACTTACCAACAGTTTGGTCAAGATCCTGAAGTAACTGTAAGTTCCCCAAACAGAACTCTGGAGTCATATATATGACTCTGTATTGACCCCTGCAAGAAAATACACCGTCACAGAAGGAAAAACCCCAGACAACTCAAATGAAACAAAATCATGATTGTCTAGAAAATGTAAAGGAGAACAAGTACAGACTTCTGGACAGGGAACAAGAGAAAGGAAGTGAAGACGGTAGAAAGCATTCCAGATCCATAGGAAAGTAAGGTAGTGCACAGCACTACAGGAAAAGGCAAAGAGCCGAGAGATTTACTAGCCTTTAGAACAAGAAGGGACTGTTGTTCTGACAAAAACAGGTCTGTGTAAAATCCTGTATAATTCAGAACACAAAGCTGAGTCAACAAGCCCCGTCTCCCCAGCCAGAGGGCACAAGAGGGTGACCACAGCCTCCCACATCCCCAGCCTGGATGAACGCAAGCGATATCACCGAATGCCAGGTTCCAGGTCTGGGCCAGAATCTACGGTTTCAGAGATGTCAGATCAGGGAGACATCCTACCTCTCAAATACAACCACGTCAGAACCTGCAGTCCCAAAAAGCTTAGTTAAGACTTACGCTTTGATGCATTCTTTGATGTTTTTTGACTGAGCTGAACCAAGCAAGCAAGCCGGAATCTCTGACATCCTGCAGAAATAAAAAGCACAGTCATGAACAGATTTACTCTCGATGCTTTCTGCCTTAGCTTTCAGCCTATGCCAGACCTTCACAAAGGAAGTTCAAGCTGCGGGGTCAGAGACTACTTTCTTCCAAGGATTTTTGTGGGAAAAACCTTTTGAAAAGCAGGAGTGGGAGAGTGGCTATTCCTGCCACCCACATACTCTTCCACTTGCCCTCCAGCTGTCCCCCCCCCAAATAAAGACTGTTTTCCTTGCACAAGAGCTATGTTCACTAATAAAACATCCATAAGAACATATGGTAAGTATATTTTCTTTAGCTATATCTTACGCAATTCATCACATTTGGATATAAGCCTTACTAGCGTGCAATTTTTTGCCTCATCTTTCAGTCTTGCAAGCTACTGGTGCTGCATCTGCTAATTTTCAATCAGGTGGCTGCTTTTTCATAACAGATTTAATAGTTACGCCTACCAGCTCAGCCACTTCATATTTGACCTCCTTCAAGAGCCCACAACGCCTGGCCCCTTAATGTGGTTATTTACTGCATTTTACTACAGCCGTTTGTTCCAATAATTTCTCCCCCATCATTCCTCCGTGCTTCAGTCCTTGGCAGAACTGCAGCCAGACTGACAGACAAATTACTGAATTGCCTTAGGCTGTAGAAATTCAGTCTCCTCAGCCTTCAAAACAAATGACCCACTGAGAAGGTAGTGAATAAACCCTTTCCACGGAGAAAAACAGTACAGAAGCCAAAGAAGAAGCTGAATACATAGAGACACCCTGCTGATTACTACTCAGTCTAGGAGCTGGCTAAAGAGCCAGCTTCGGCTGTCCAGCCATTCATCTGCACACAGTCATGATGTGCAGCAGAAAATACCACACCTAGCTGATGTTCCTTACTTCAAAAAAACCCCTTCATATCCCCTCTTTCACAAAAGACCTGTTCTTTCCAAGTCTGACAATGCAGGAATGAACTAGACAACTCAGCATGATTCCCACAGCTGAAATGACAAAGTGTCAGAAGTGAATAGCTGTTATAACAAAAAGCAAGTACAGCTACAGAAAGCAGTATCAGGTATTAAAATCAGAGCGATTTATCTTGACCACACCTGTAACTGCTCAGGTAAGAGCGATTCAGTATCACCCACTACTTCCCCCATCAGACCTTTTAAGAAGTGAAGAGGCCAGGTGTTAGACCTGCTACACTGTCCATCTACACCATAACTTTGATCCAAATGGCCTACAGCTTCCAGCTCTGTGTTGTTCAGACATTATTTCTCAGACCCAAAGGAAGCTCTACCAAATTTGGACATAGTTCTCAGGCTCAAATAGCCTGTGAAGCTCCTCCATCAGTGCTGTCTGCACAAAAACAGCCTGTGAATCCAGAAATACTTGAGAAGGATCCACCTTCAGGTACCGCCCACCAGCACAGGTTCTTTGCAAATTCAGCCTACAGTTCATGTAATTGGCAAATCCAGTGATCTTAAGACTATTTACACAGTTTGCATGTGTTCCTTGAGAAACGTATGCCTTACAGCTGACACATAAGCAGATTGCTGTACAAAGCTGCAACCTTAAACACCAAGAAACGCCACAAGCAGAATCCGTGGGTTTCCACAGGAAATACAGCAGCAGCTTGTTACTACCGTGTTACTTACGTCAGCTGCAGCACCTGGTCCTCCATCAAGGAGATAAGAGGACAGATGACAATTCCTGTAAATCCAGTGTAAACAGGAGGAAACTGGTAGCACAGGCTTTTTCCATAGCCTTAAAGAAAAAAGGCAAAAGTCAAACATCATGCTTTCTATGCAGCTATAACATACAGCTGTAAGACAATTCTAACGCCTCGTTGAGCCCTAAAAAAAAAAGCAGCCTTTGTTCCACCAACAGAGGACCAAAGATGGGAGATAAATATGGTCAGCATCCATTCAATACCCCACTCTACACCAAGGTCAGAGACAAAGGCTAGGACTCAAAAAACAGTAGCCAACACAGCTGGCTCAGACTTACACAGTCTCAGTCAGGGCACCCTGCTCATATGAGCTACATGGACTGTCTCCAGGTTTGAGTACTACTCTCCCCAAAAAGGAAAAGATTTTTCGCTGCTTCTTAGGATGTAAAGGTAACTTACCAGTTGCCATGACAACAAGATTATCTCTCCTGTCTTCTAGAACAGAATTGATCACTTTCCACTGGACCCTTTAAATTAAACAAAGGGGAGTATTTTATTTTTGCTACCACACATAACATGTAAATTTTGTGAAACTGCATATTCAATTGAATTTCAGGTTAAAGAAACCCTTCCAGCTGCCTTAGAGATTGTCTTTGCGTGCTGCAACCACTCAAACACTCCAACTACTGCAGGTAGTCCCACCAGTGTTACAGTGGGGGTCTCTAACAGGACTCAGGCAAGCAACATGTGATGCAGTCACTCACAGAAGATCACAAAACCAACTGTGTCTCCCATACATCAATAACTGATCCACAAACACGAAAACCTATAGTTATCTTCAATGCAAGAGATTCTAAACAGGACCTTGATTTTGCCCAACAATTTCCACACTTTCGTGGTCTTGCAAGTGCATATAACTGCGGTCAATTAAAAAAAATCCCCTTACCCCTGTGTCCAAAAGTGTACCAAATATTTTAATTGAATTAAACAGCTTCCCCCCAGGTGTTGCTTTTAGGCTGTCTTGCACAGGAAGTGTTCCACCACCAGTCATCGAAGATGACTTTATCCCACTCCCATTGAACTGTAACAGCAACGCTTGAGTACATAAGCACATACTGCATCGAGATTACACCACACTAGATCACCAGAAACCTGTCCCTCCTTAATTACAGCCACATAACAAAGGATAAACTTCCTTAGTCTGGTTATCATACAGAAATAAACAGCAAGCAAACTCCACAGATGTTAACACACCTGAACTAGACCTGATACAATAAAGCTTCAATCACAGGAGGTATGCCATCAGAAGAGTCAAGAAACTCCTCTATGAGAGTGTACAGTACTACAGTTAACACTCCCTAAGATTTATTTTGACATTTTGTTGTGGCAAAGGCTGCTTTTCTTTTCCTAATGATTTTGCACAGGTCCTAGTTTGTTAGTGTTTTTTTAAAGTAGTAATAAAAAAAAATCAGAGTTGAAAGAAGGGAAAGAAAATGAACCTTAGAGTGAAAATTTTAACAGAAAATATACTTACGGTTTGAAAGAAGAATGCCCAAAATGCATCTTCAGACACGTGATGTGGCTTTCACTAGGTACTGGTAGCAATGGATCTTTAGCAGGAGAAAGGAGAAAGAGGCTCATCTGTGATTAAATTTTAAAGAGATGAAGCACTGTCTTGCAAACAGCCTGCTCATGGTTAGTGATGCCCAGGGCCTAGGATTTGGGCAGCTCCGGTGAAAAGAGACAAGCTCAAGATATTTATGGGCTAGAATAAAGGACAAAAAACCAAACAGGCTCCTCAGAGACCCTGCATGAAGAGGAAAACATATGGCTTGACTAATGAGATAATAAAGCAATAGGTATTGTAATGCATAGCTGCCTTATTTGGAACACGTTCGGTACCAGAGATGTTTTATTAGACATGTCTTTAAAGACCCTACTGAAGTTACGCTAATCAATACCCAACATGGCAAGTGGCTAACAAAGTCATCATCTTGCTGTGAACACTGAAGAGGCATATTCAGGATCTCTGTTGAAATTTATAATTAACATTCAGCAGTAGAAAGCACAACATTTCCACCTAGTTTCTCCTCTGTTGGACAAGCACACATTCCCTGTTACAGCCTGCCTCGCTATTGTTTAGAGATGAGCTGAGCAAAGAAATAATTAACTCATCTGTCCCCGTCTAGCAGCCCACGTTCTGCTTGAAAGAAGCAAGCACCTCTTCTCCTGCCTGATGCCGTTACTTTCAGTGCCAAGGTCCACTCTAACTTACACAACCAGGGAAGGAAGCTTTCACACAGTGACGGTCCAAACAAGCCAAGGTGGTTTTCACCTCACATTTCAGCCTCTTTTCTCCATTTAATTTGTCTCCACAGGGTCAGCTCCAAAGCATTAAGTCAAGATCACCTCCAAGCCAGAACTTCCCAAGAATTTCGCCACAAAACAGCAGTAGGGGACAGCAGAACAAAAGCATGTAGTGAAGGTACCATTTTCTCCTCTGCTGTGTTCTGAATAGGTCCCCTCAATTCTGCATGACCTCCGCATCCCCAGATCAACTTTATTCCCGATGAGTATATATAATGTCTACTGATCATAGCGGCAGTCAAATATGCTTAGCCAAGGATATCTTTAAATTATCATCTCGACACACAGGCAAGTACTCCTTTCAAAAACCAGATGAGTTAACTTTCTGCTTTAAAAAACCAAGCACAAAACATCACCATGAGTCCACATCTGCTCCTACAGACAGTGGATTTTTTTTTTAAATTTTGTTGTCCACTATAATTTAAAACGTACCCAAGCATTCCTCCTCCTCTTCCTCAATGCCTTCATCTTCATCATCTAGTGCAACGTTCAATTCTGTGTCAGGAGTTTTCCTGGCTTTATTGGACTCTCTTTCAGTTAAAGCTCCTTCGAGATCATCTACGTCTTTTACAGACTGAGAAATCAGGAGAAAAAAATTATTTCAGAGCATGAAAGGGTAGACAGAACGCATGTCTGAGCTAATATGACATAGGGACACGTGAGGTTTAATCTGACTTCACTCTATTGGCACACAGCACAAAGAAGAGCACAGCAGTCAAACTACTTTACCAGTAGCATTCAAATTCCAAGAGCTGTTTCCTGGGTACCATTACAAGGGCTTTTGTTTCTTCTTTGCAAAAAGGTCTTTGAAATTTTGAAGGTGTTGAAATCTTATTTTATGAAATCAGTGGTTGAGGTTGGTGGGGGTTTTTTGACTCTCAACTAGAGGAAAGCACAAGTTTCACTGAGAAGTGACTTAGGAGGCTAGTCACACAACCAGAAAGGATCAGATCCCAATGTCATGTTACACTCATTGTTTCCAGAACATGGTACTCAGAGCAACACTAACTAAATACCTTCTACTTAAGTTAGGTTTTTTGACCACAATTGCATTTATAGAAGACTGTCGTGCAGCACTGACAACCATCTGGAAGAGACCTGGTCATTCTCTAGAAGAAAATCCAACTTTTTCCCCAGACCTTTGACTCTTGCTTCCTACTTGGCTGTAAGCAACACACTTCACCTTCACGTGTGTACAAGCACGTGAACACTTGTGACTGCTTGGGTGGAAACGTTCAGTCACTTTACTCAAAATACATATCGCGCTTTCTGGGGATCAGGAAAAGAGCCAGGGTAAAGAAAAATAAGACTCAACATCTAAATCTGAGTCCTTCCAGGAAATTAAAGTTACGGAAATAAAAATACTTTAAGAGAGGCCTGCAGAACACAGCTACAAAGCAATTTGACCTACAGCCCAAGTTTGCCGCACCTGCAGCACACAAACCTCCATGTCAGCTCAACCCCTTGTCCAAGAGTTTGAATGCACAACACGGAGCAGAGCAGTTTATGAATGATAATCTACTCCAACACAGTGAGAGTGAATGGATCAAGTCCAAGCTGGTATAGTAAAGATGCGATATGATGCAAGCAACATTGAAGTCTAACACTAGTAAACTGAACTCTATGTATCCACACATTCATCTGTCTTCTGTCCACCTTCCATAAGGAACACCATTTTGCTTCATATTCCCTCCCCTCAACTATACTCCACTGTGACACAAGAGCATCATTATAACAGAATTAAAAAACAAAACCCTGAGGCACTCACTTTAAGCATCTCCATTTCCAGTTCTTCATCACTTTCAATGACACAGGAAATATTTTGTTCATTGTCTGTGGAGCATGCCTCCTAAGAAAAAAATAAATTTCTTCTTATCAAAGTTATTCTATTTTACACGCAACCTGTCAACCTTCTGTACGTACTATAAACCACTTCTCTGTATGCTTTTACTTCTGCCCAAAAAATAACTAAGCTCAATATTCAGCTCTGAAACCTGCCTGTTAAAAAAAGCTGAAAGAAATTAGAACATAACAAGGCCCTGTACTAAGAGACAAAACCAGTAGCATGCCCAGATGTGTGAAACACTTGGAACATAAGGAAATTATAATCTGATTTAAGAGGCATCAATCCACATCCAGCTGTCTCTAGAAGGACTGCTATTTACAGATCCCTTAGAAAAAGATGTGCTTTATTATTCATGACCAAGTTGGAGATGCTCAAGTGTAGCATTTGTCCCCATACTGCAAGAGATTCTTTGCTAACATATTAGCAACTGAAAGAGGAAAACTAATCAGACTATCTAGAGCTTCTGTATTCAGTACTAATCCTTCCAACCACGTGACTGAAGAGCAGCTCAGTGCTTGACTACCTCCACAAATATTTTCTGTACTCTGAGCCCTTCTTCCAGCCCAACTTAATATTCTCTCAGGAATACAACATTTTAAAATCTTGGGGGAAATTAAGGATGAGATCACTTCCTCTGCTGAGTGTCCAGGTTTAAGGAGGGCTTTTCTCATTACCTCAGGCGCAGCTTTGTTGAGCAATTCTTTTTCAGCCTGACGTTCCAAGATCTGGAGTTCTTGCTCAGTAATGTCTAGTGACATGAAATCATCTCTGTCTGCTGTGTCCTTAGAGCTGGCTGCTGCAGCCCCGTCTTCCACAACAATGTTACATCTCTCTGCCTCTTCTTCATTACCATCTTCCTCCCGGAGGCCAGCTAGTGTAGCATCAGAGCAGATGTTGAAGTCACCTTCAAGTTGTTTAGCAAATTCAGGCATTTCAACTTTCTGTGCTTCAACATTTGCTGACTTTGCCTCAACATTTGTTGGAGTTGCACCACAGCTCCTCTCTAGTACAGAAGTGGAACCTGAACCAAACAGCGTGCTTCTTAGGGCATTTACGTTCGCTGTTATGTCAGCTAGTATTTCTGCAGCCCTAGAAGGTAAAACAAGAAAGTTAAACCAAAATGATAGAGGCAGTTACTACATACATCTTTGCCACAAGTAGAACTGAGGATTCTAAAGCAGTCTGTTTCTCCAGATAGTTTGTCCAAAAGTTCACATAAAAAGGCTCATTGCGCATATGTAATTGGCATTCCACTTCTGTGAGAAGAAAGTGAAATTTTTTTTTGTACACTGAAGAAAACCTATAAACACTCTCCAAAAACACTGTTTGTGGTATTACCCCCATGCTTGTATCAAGTCTCCAGATTTCTAGTAGTTAGTCATGTGCAAGTCCTGAGTATTTATGAAAGAAGGTCTTGCTGTCCATTTCAGCAAGAAGAAACAGATTCAGAGTTCAGTGTCAAACGCATTGCAATTAGGCCAGGGAAAAACTATGTTCCTATGCATAAAGACAATGTTTTCCCATCAAGTGTACTGTGCCTTCTTTTCTTGGAAACGAATGTACAGATAACAGAAATGGCTGTTAACACACATGTATTTGGTTGCGTGGGACCTCGGGGATGAAGAGCAAAACAACAAGGTAAAGTAGAGACAAGCTGGCAAAAGTCTAACCTCTGCAAGTTTTCAAGTTGTCCAGAAGAGTCAGGTATGCGAGAAGCCAGGTCTGTTATCTCTTCCGCTAGTGAAGTCAAGCGCTCCTTCACACCCTCCGACAACATGTCATCTATAAGAAGCGTTAGAGTTATTTCACAATAATTGAGGTCTAACATCTACATGCAAATAAGTTCCATTCAAGTAACCGCATATCTACAAGATCTACAGATACGGCAGCATTTTCCAGTGCTCAGAAATCAAGTACTTGGAATCAGGCCAAGCTTCTGTGTACTTCACCATTGCATCTCTTCAAGCGGCCTGTTACACATGCTCAGGAAAAAAGGATACAGAACAGGACCATTACAGAGCGATCCTTCCCCAGTATACCCTCCAGCTTCCAGAAAAGACCTGCTAATACAGATATGCTGACTAAACCGAAGCCAAAAAGCTGCACCTCATATTAAGGCGATAGTACTACCACCTCTGTCTTCGATCAAGAAAGTACAATTCAGCCAGTACAAAAAGGAAATAAATTTTCCCCCTGCCTTTTTTTCAGCCATAAGCAACATACAACACTCAACTTTCTTACAAAGCACGGAACTGAACAAAACCTAAGATTTTAGAATCACTTTTCTAATCAAATAAATAATGCTAAGTCACTCTAAAAAAAATTTGGGTCCTATTTATGCACCCCAAGAAAAGCATTACATCATAAAATGTATTTTTTGTGGTCTTATTTCTTCTTAAACTAGATTTTTGTCCCTGCAAGAACAGAATTGAAATTAACTCACTGAAGCGTTTCCATAAACAAGCTGTAATGACAGCAGGGATTCTTACCATCTCTGTATACAGCAGAAATAAACAACATACCAAGATCGCATTCCTACATCATTATGGAAAATAGTTCCACAGTATGGTAACCCAGGCCATGCAAGAGCCTTTACGGTCTGCTCTCTCTGGAAGTGATCTCTAATCACCAAGAAACCAGACAATCCTGACACCAAGATACTACAAAAAAACACTGTTGGGAAATACAATGTTCAATTATACAATTGAATAAATTCCTTATGCCTGAATGTATAACTTACCTCTTCTTACACAAAATAATTTCTGGTCTCGGTTATTCATATTTTTCAGTTTTTGATAAATGATGAAGCCAGCCTGCAAAAGAAAAGAAAAAAGTTAGTACCCTGCAGAGAAACAACATCACAGAGACTAAACAAAAACCCCAATAATTAATTTAGCAAACCACGGCATGAATACATGGTGAACATAGAATGCGGAGTTGTTGGCCCATGACGTATAACAGTCAATGGTCTGCCTTACTGCACTGCTCATCACAACCAGGTTACATTTTACAGAATGCTTCCCGAAAGGCAAAGTCCTGACTTGGGGTCCACGTTGTAGCGGATGCTCTTATATAGATCCCAGCGTGGTTATCTTAGAAAGTTAGCTGCAAATAAAGAGCTCCACGGACTCCGCTCCCGGTCTCACCATCTGCTCCCCCTCATACAGATTTTATGTAGTGCTCCAAGAGAATAGCTACGAACCTACTAAGATAGACTCTGTGTGCTTAATATTTCCCTTGATATGAATAATAAGTTGTAACAGGAAAATGCAGCCTAAAGCCAGGAATGTGCTAATTAGGCTACACATGTTAACCAAAGAACCTTAAAAGAGGAAAGAGAAAGAAACAAGTTACTCCCTCGTGTTTTCCTGTGAAGGTCCAAATGGCAAGCCAGGTGAACAGAACACAGCAAGAAAGAGGCATTGGTCAGAAAAAAAAAAGCAACTGCGCCAGGCGCCAAAAATAGAGCTCCTTTCCTTACTGGTTTGGGTTTTAACAGGTGCTAAACCCTCCCCAGTTTAACACTTAAACTAAAAAAATATGCAGTGTTTCCCAAGTCAGAGAAAACCAGACCACTGTCCCACTTCCCTTCCTCTATCTAACCTCACCACAGAAATAAAAGCCTGAATGGATTTTTTTTTGCTGCCATAAAGAACAATTTTCTCCCAGGAAGCAGAGAGCACCCAGCAGCTTTTTGGTAGATCACTTCACAGAACTGTGGGAAAACGACACCGTTTTCAAAATGGTAAAAAAAGCAGAGACCTCTACAGAGGTACAAAAATTCATATGCAACTAAATGACTCTTCCTGGTAATCCACACTGAGGTTCTGCTGTATTAGCCGCTGGAGAAGGTTGTATTTCTTCAGAGTTGTTTATCTCACATATTATATCGAGCAGAATTTTGCTTCATAAACAGCTCAGAAAAGATGACCAAAAACCCCAGTAGAAAACACATCCAAAAGCGCTAGCGAGCTACAGTGAATGCCTGCAGACAAGGGAACCAAAAAAGTAATTACCTGCCCTTCACTTCCATAAGCCATTATTGTACTTAAATACACATCAGCCATGTCACACCTATGTGGAGATAATCACTCTGCAAGAATTTAGGCTTACTCCATAGACAGATTCACCCAACTGCTCCATCGGATCTCACTTCCCTGAGGTGAGAACTTGAAGCAAGTCCAAACAGACAAGACACTCCTCAGTCATACCTGGTGGTGCCCGTGTTACTCGGCACGTTCAGAGCACAGCAGAACTCTGAAGAGCTCTACTTCAAGAACAGGCTTCAATAAAAAGGAAAGTCTTGCAACACCAGGAAACGTTAAGAGGTAAGGACCTCATGGGAGGCTTAAGGCTGCTGTGGAATGGGGTTTCTTTCTTCCATCTACATTGGGGTTTCTACGCAAAATGTTAACCACAATATCCTCTTCAAGTGATCTCAGCAACAAGACAGGTTACTGAGTCACATACAAGCAGCGCCATCTTCAACAGGGAAGATACTATGAAGCTCTGGATGAACACCGAGGTTTAAAATGCTGTCCAATTCCTTCTGTATTACAATCTACTTGGTGGCATTTCTACCTTTAAACATCCCATATCCACAGTGGACCTCAGAGCCTTCCTACATTTCTTATGTTCTGTAGCAGAAAGGCACTAAAAACAGCAGCTAACAGCACATTAGAGAAGGAATTTCTTGGTATGGGTGGAACAGTGACCTCTTCTTGTACGTACATAGGCATCAGTGGCTGCATACAATTTTTGCTCCTCGTTGAGTGGAAACTCTTCCCAGTTACTACAGCGGACAGACTTATCCTTCAAGAGCTGTTTGCCAAAAAGGTGTTTGACCAGACCATTTAGACTCCATATCTCCTTGCACTTCAGCTAGGAAAAAAAACCAACAGAGGACTTGTTTAAAGGTGAAAGCAATTGGACCTGGCAGAAGGTATTCCTTGAATCGGCAAAGCGTACTAATCCCTCAGCAGAAGCAAAGAGCTCTGGGTTAGTCAGAACAAACTAGATTCTCAAAGCAGTCATTGTTCTTCAGACCTAATTCTGCTCTCATCACATTAAAAGGCAGTTTGGCCATTTGAAACCTGTACTTCCCTGCTCTGAAACTGTATTGTTAGGGGACATACCTACATCGTCAAGCTGGAAAGATGGCATTAGGGCTACATGAGTCCATGCAATATGAGGTGGTACCAAAATAGGAAATATCTGTACAGTGTAGTCTCCGGGTTGAAAAAATAAAGCCATAGACTTAAACCCCTCTCTCCTTCAGGATTTTTTTTTATTATTTGCCTTTCTAATTACAGAAACTCAGTATCAAACACCAGGCATTTATTTAATATAAACACAGGAATATTAAAGTCTGCCTTTAAGTGTTTTGTCAACTTTTGCAAGTCCTAAACCAAGCGCCAGCAAAAGAGCGCAGTTATAAACCACGCTAACCACTATTCAGTGTGCTGGGAAGGAGTTCATCACAAGTCTCTAGAAGTTACCCCACCACACTGCTGTTTTCAATTGCTTTTGTAACCGTACTTGTCAATCACAGTCGCTACATGCTATTGTCTTTAAATAGTCAGTTTGGGAAACTTTCCTTCAGACCCCAAGGATCCAGGACTCACAGGCACAGCCTTCTGCTATTCCAACTTGCAAAACATGCAGAACTGTCGAGCAAAAGCAGCACTGCAGCATTATCAGCTCATCCCCTTAAATCTGGTGTAAAAAAAAAAAGACAAAGCCAACTACCAGCTGTTCATTTTAGGTTCCCCCAAGCCCTCCCCTTCGCACTGTGCCATTATCTACAACCCTATTCTTTGTTCTCTCAAGCTTCACTTTCAAGTTTATTTTTGGTTTGTTTTCTCTTTAGCAGAAGACTTTAAAGCTGCTATCAGAGATCACATTGCTTATCTTCATAACAAATTATCCTGGAGTTGGATGTTGGGATAAAAAAAGGGGGGGGATGAACAGACTTGGGAGTTTCCTCAGAAAAGAAACAACTCCTTCTATTGCTTGAGCAAAAAGAGTTTAATTTGTACAATTTCCAACCCACTAGGAACTGAAACTCCAAGGTGGCTTGTACAGAGAGCATTGCCCCAAAACCAAAAATGAGGATACATTCCCCTCTCCCCACTTAATTACACAGGGTACATAAAGCACAGAACAGAGAAAAGTATAAGTAGTATTATTTCTGGGCATAAATCTCTGTCCTCTACCAGGAAACTACAACTGTTGCTTTTATCCTACCTAATGAAAAATCACACAGAAGGAAGAAGTGGTGCATGGAGAGACCAAGTACAGGTAAGGAAAAGCCTTGCATATACAAAAAGGCAGGAAAGCATTAAGGGACATGCGAGAAATAAGAATGGCAGGATGATTTGGAAAGTAATGAACCTTTTGCTCTTTTCCCTAGTAAGACAGCACAGATCTCCCCACATCAAATGACATCTAACCAAAATCCAACTAAACTGAAATTCAGGGCATGCCAAATGCAACGGTACTTCTAAACAATGGGAAATCAGGTGCTGGAAACTGCACCCGCACGGGAGAGGAGGCAACACCAACTTTAGAGTCATGGAAACAAAGATATTTCTATGGCTCCAGATCATATGGCAAACACCTCCAGGCAGAGGACTTTGAGGAAGGCCTCGATGCTTCCTCCCAGCGCGAAGCAAGCCACAGCAAGAGGGCTGCCTCCCTTCAAACAGGCATCAGTCCTCCAGTGCCTCCACAGCATTTCTTGCATCTTATTTTGAATGTTTAGTCATTGCTGGCACAAGCACACCATTGCCTGTAGAACCTTGATTTGACACAGTCTGGCAATTTCCATCACTAAGAAATAAAATGCCTCTGCACCTGAATTAACAAGCCATACCTTGTAAATAAAAGGTAAACAGGCCTGAAAGGGGACAAATGTTCATTAAGAACTGGCTCACAGGAAGACAGTACTTCGTTCTGCAGACTTTGAGAGCTTTTAATCTTTTCCCTTTTTAAATACGTTACAACATATCTCTGCTTTATTCTACAGCATACGCTTGCTATCAGAATTGAACTCCTATGAAGACAGGGAAGCCTCCTTTAGTATAGCACAATAACAAGATTCCCCTCCCACAACAAAAAGGTTTTAAGTTTTACTTTCTCATTAGCAATGTCAGCCAGCTCCACAAAGCTCTTCAGTTTGATTTCAAAGTCACTCATCAGCTTCCATTGATCTCCCTCAATTCCTACGCCAACCTTTTTAATTGTTTCATCTTCAAGCAGTCTTTTGAGTCCCTTGGGAAAACCTAAAATAGATTAAGCCCAAACATCAGAAACTAAATACTGGAAGATGCCAGAAAGTCTAATGGAAACAACAAAATCCTAGCACGAAAACCATCTGCAAAAACCCGTGCTTTTAGAGGAAAGGCCCCAGAAGTTGCTCTGCTTATGTGACTGTTGTACACTAGAATGACCGGAAACACCAATTGGTTGTGATATATCACCTGCAGACAAGCAGGAATGAAATATTTGAAATACACAAATTCATTCTGCACCTGAAAACAAATTGAGTAAAAGAGTTAAACAACCAATCGAGTAAAAGAGTTATACAACTTACTCCATTTGCTTTACAGATTGTTAAACCACATAACAAGAAGGCAACCTCTAACTGGAAGATATTTTAATTCTCAGAATTGGATGCTCATGAAACCGAATACAATATTATTTTACTATTTTCCACATCATTCCCTCCCAGTTTCTGCTATTTCTCATTCCCAGGAATGAGTTTAAACCATAAGCATGGGGAATCACCAGGAAAACAGGTTCTGTAGAGGCACACTCAGTGCTAACACTGGGCTGGTCCAACAACAGCATTTGGAAAACAATTTGCCAACCAGATCCTCCACCAAGCCCAGACAAGTCAGTCTTGTAAGCAAGAATAAAGATACAAGGATGTACACAGATGCTAAGTATTATATTTTGATTTATCCCAAACTGATGGCACAGCCATCCTGGATCAAAGGGTATTATCAAGTTTACAGAACTGAACAAAAGCATGCAGCTTTCATTTTTTTTTTTTTTTTTTTTTTTTTTTTTTNCCACAGATGCTTCATACTGGAATAAAAGCAGCTTTTTCCTCCCTCTGTGTTTGGTTCCCTTTAAAATTCAGAGCATCTTATTTTAATACATACCTTCAGGAACCCACAGCTAGATACCCTGAATTACTCTCAAGTGTAATTCTAGTATCTACAAACAAGCAGTATTGCGCAAATACACAGTACTTGGTATCTGGCTTGGTTCCGAGTTCAAATTTCACCTTTTCACTACTGTAATATGTATTTACATACTTCAACAGTCACTTCTCATCACTGATTTTATTGTACACACCAGTCTTCACACTTTCAGGGCTACCACTGACACACTTCTACCACAGACCTGTTTGCAGCTCTAGCCACAGTTGGCTGCGTTGGGGACTGAAATTGCAGATCCAGTTCAAAGCATTAGGAAATTACTGTTAAAAAAAGCCCAAAACACTGTAATAGCCTGGTGCTGTAAAACGCAGACAAAGTCTAATGTTGCCAAAGCACCTCAGGCATAACACAATTTGGCAATTCCTCTGTAGAGGAGATAAATACAGTTGAACTAAATAAAAGCCTGCAATATATGCAGCTCACTTACTGAACAAGGGATTTTCACCTAAGAAAAGAAAAACCTTCAAGGACAGGAACTTCCCAGTAGAGGACTTGTGCTCCATTTCCACCACTTCATTTTTCTAGAAAAGCGACCGTATGAACTAAAAAAGTCTAAGTTCAAGACTATACAGAGGCTACAATCCAAGAAACAGGCCACATTTTCTTAGAAGTAAAAAAAAAAGAGGAAGAAATGGAAACTTATTAAGAATCCTCCTGACAAATATATGTAATTTTTGTCCTTTACACATGGTCCAAGAACTGTCCACTTTCTTCCTCCTGCAAAAAGCAGCATTATATTTTTTTGCAAAAAACAGGAATAAATCTTATCCAACCGGTTAATCCTGCCAACATCTATGTTTCTGTAAATCAAATGTATTCTGCATAATAATCAGAAATTGGCTGTGGTTCCTGCAAAAAGATTGACATCTCACTCAGCTCAAAGTCCATCTCCTGTTGGCAAGAATGTAAATTTTAGAAAATGATTCACGAGGAAACACTATCTTCTGCTGTAAGACAGAGTAACCCACATGCAACCTTACTCAGCATCAATATACAAACATCTTCACTCTTAGAATCAAAAGCATTTCAGCTCTTTATGACTCTTCTATCCTTTGCTTCCTTTCCACAAATCTTTTTCTTTTGTGCACTTGTACCTTTCTGCCTCCCAGATTGAATAGCCTCCAGCAATTAAATTTTCCAGCCCATTTGCTATAAATGACAAAGGATTGAACACCAACATTAAAATTATCGCTATTATACCTCAGCATGCGCACCCCAGGGAAATCAGAGACATCTCACAGGCATAGTTTCAATCTAACATTCAAACCAAAGGTTATAAAATTGCAGCCTCCTTCCCTCATTCCAATTTTCCCTATTTGGAAGCTTTTATTCACAGCCGTAATGAATTCAGACTCTGTTGAGCACACCCCCTTCTCTCCCCACAGCTGCATCACACCAGGTATGCAGTATTCTTTCTGAAAACCAATGTGACAAAACGCAGGTATTAGGAACAAACAGCACGACGGCTATCATTTTTGAGGGTTTTTGTTATTGAAGCCAAATTAAGAAGAAACACAGCCTGCTAAATTTAGGTTCGTTGTTTATTTTGGTACTAGACAGAAAGCTAGTTATATGAGCAAGGAATTAAATTTTTAAAACTGAATTAAAATATTCTTTTCCAGACAGAAGAGTAATCCTCAAGTAAGATTCTTTTGCCCCGTTCAGAACCTAAAATGCTGTATGCCAGCACACGGGGCAAGACTTGGGCTAAGAACCCCCTGATATACACAGGCAATACTCAAAGAATAAATCCCTTTATTTTAGGCAGGAAAGGGGAGCAGAAGGATGGATTTTTTACTATCCAAGAGTGTGAAATATCAGCTATTGCTCAAGGCTTAAGTTCAAACTTAATCACAATAAACAGAGGGCAACTCATGCCCTAATTAATAGGAAGAGAAGAAGTATAGTACCTGCCATTGAAGAGATGTGGAACAAATAACACTTCTCCTCAGTTACACATATCTGGATTACAGCTATTTTTGCCATTTTTCCTTTAGTGTATGATGGTGGCCATTCAATATCAAATCCAACGGCAGCCCCATCTGATAAACTCTGCCTGAAAAGGAATGGATATTCTTCACATTTAACTCTTCTTCTGCCAGTATTTAAAATATCAGGCTTGAGTCATCTTACATAAAGGCGAGTAACAGAATCACAGCCACTGCATCTTTCCTTTCGCACATACAGGACACGGAAACCATTGTAAAACCAAGAGAGTAAGGAGGTGAATTTCCCACTGGTCCCAAAAGCTATCAGAAACCCTTTAAACGTTAGCAGATCTTACTGCATGCAGATAGTAGTATAGCAAGCCTCAGGAAACGGCCAGATACAAAAGGTGATGGAATAGTTTATGCTCCCTTGAAAGCTCATTCTTTATCTATCCCACTGCACTGCAAGTTTTGTGTAGAGTTTTTTCCCCCAGTAATGGGAGTTGTGCTANATTTTTTCCCCCAGTAACGGGAGTTGTGCTATGCAAAAAGCGGGGAAGTAATCTATCTGCATCATGAATTTACGACCTTTTCTTCAAACGTACAGACCCCAGTTATGAATTAACACATACGCCNGTTTTTTCCCCCAGTAATGGGAGTTGTGCTATGCAAAAAGGGGGGAAGTAATCTATCTGCATCATGAATTTATGACCTTTTCTTCAAACGTACAGACCCCAGTTATGAATTAACACATACGCCTGATTTATTACAGCTCATACGTCTCCATGAAATCACTGAAGTTCATGGAATTATCCATACTGGGAAAGGCAATGGACCTGCATTAGAGCCTTTACCGCTTCTGCTTCAAGGTTCAGCAATGGCATCTCCCATAAGAACTGCAACTGCATAGCACAATGGAGACTTTGAGAAACTGTTTCCTTGTTTTTAAACCACCACACGCTGTAGAGAAACCAGGGATCTCTCTCACAGGGATAATTCACCATCATAAAAAATAAGCTCAGTTTGTGCTTGCAACCAGTAAGACACATTTGCCACGCGTAGCAAGACAGCCAACTCAACCAGATGTTTTCTCTGGCTGAACTGTTGACCTCTGGACACATCAAATGCACAATCAGCCAGCAGAAGGAGACAGAGAGAATAGCCAAGTCCTTTTCAGAAAGGAAAGAGCACTCCAGAAAAAGAAAAAAAGAGAATCTAAGTAAGATGTATTACCTGATATCTTCTGAGAGAAGGGAACAGTCGCTGGCTTCGTAGCTGTAAACAACAGAGCCACAGAACTCTAGGAATGGCAGCCCATCTTCCAAAACGCTCCTCTGAATGGTAGACTTCTGTCAAACAACATTTGTAAGAGGCTCAGTTACCAGCCACACCGGACCTTGCCACAGATGCATCAGCACTGCAACCGCCGCATGTGCCTGTAATGCTGTGTTGCAGCAAGGCTGGCACCGGCTGTTACCAAAACCCTGCAGCAGAACTGTGCTCCAAACACAGGGCCAGTATCCCTGTCAACCAAGAACAGGGTGACATTCCCCCTCTATCAAGAGGTTCAGGTTCATGACCTGATTTCTTTGCTTAACTCCAAGCACTGGGACCGAAATCGTGAAGACTGAGTTTTCACCTCCATTTAGCTTAGTTGGATTCTTCCTGCCAAAGAGATTCAGTAGCTTTCCAAGAACAAAGTTAGGGAAAACATCCATTTTTGACAGTGTCAAAAACCCCTCAACACTACTTCAAACACTGTACCACTTGCGCACCTCAGATTTGCAGCACAAAATATTCAAAAACAAACAATAATTTGTTAAGTTATTTTTCAAGCCGTTCAAACCTGGTCAGGCTGAAGTGCTCAGAGGCATCTCCATTTCGGTACGGCTGTATGCAATAGCTGTTTCCCCACCTCCTTGGTCCCACATTTCAGCCAGCCCACTTCACTTAACCCTGCCAGATACAGCGCGTGAGGAACTCCACAAAGGTCTAAGTAAACCCCATGGACTTAAAACTACTTGCAATATTTAAAAGGACCGATATCCACCATCAACTGATGAATACTGGTTTACAAATTGAAGATTTACTCACACAAGGTAAGGTAAACTGTAACAGCCTAGTTGACATTTCCCTCACCTTCAGAAGCATATTTACTAAGAGTTATTGACTGATAAACTTACTTGAACTGCAAAACTTCCGAGAACTTTGACCTGCCTGAAAAACCTTTCGGTTGATTAAAATTACATCAGTAAACTACAGCGCCAGTAACAGCAAATATAGTTAAGTATTACACAATAACACTTGAAGAACAAGACAATCTTGTCAAAAGAGGCCACAAAACAGGTTTTAACACCGTTTCAGAAAAAAGAAGTTGCCTGGAAGAGGGCGATTCTGAAACAAAGATACTGCCAATTTTATGCTTGCACAACAAAACATTTTTTCCCATTAATGAAGGGTGAAAGTTTAATCAAAACCCTTCCTCAAAGAGCTTGTTGAGGCAGGCTGCTGCCGTACACAGGCTGTACGACAGCAAATTAAAGTCATGTTGGTTTTAACTGACATTTTTTAATATCCATGGTACTAATTTTTTACTCCCACTTTATAGAAGGAAAACTGCTGAACCGAGTCTTCTGCTTTTCTCCCATTAATTAGTTTTCTAATTGTTAAAGGAGTTTCAGATGTTACAGAAGGGGCCCTTCTAGGGGGAAATTTTAAACTGAAACTGCTCATATACGCAGAAAAAAATAATTCAAGGACACATTAACATTCTTGGAACACCACAAACTTTGACTTAATCTTGATGATCAATTAATTCTTCTGAAAACTGAGCTGCAAAACCTCCGAAATACTGGACATGAGCAAATGCAGAAAGGCAAAGGCCCCTCCCAGGACATACTCCCCTGTCAGGCTACAACTTGAGCTCTCAGATTACATAAATGAAAAATCCCCAGTCCTTGCTGGTACACAGCCCCCAATACTGGGTCAGCAATGCACCAAAAGCTGCCTTACACTCCGGTGGTTTTGCCACCAAAATTCAGATTGTCAGGAAGAAATTTCAACAGAGGTAATAGCAACAGCTTTTGGTCCATATGTTATATTTTAATTAAAAAGAAAAAAGAGAGACTTTAACAAGCTAATTCAAACAGCAACAACACCAGAGTACCTAAATTTAATTACAGTTTATAGGACAAACCAGCTGTAAATATTCACAAGTATCAGAGCCACAGGTCTAGCTAAAAGCATGTGGTCCAATATTGTTTTATTAAGCAGCCTGCAACCAATTAAGCTTCTCCCATGTGATGACATACCTTTTTATCATCCAAAACTCCCTCTTGGTTTTGTGTGAGCATCCACTGCGGATATTTATTCTGCAGACTAGTAGTGAGCAAATCCATTTTATTCATTTTTTCCACATTTCTGTTGCTTTTACATTAAAAGGAAAGAACAAAAAAACACAAAAAAAACCCAGTATAGTCAATAATTTGTACAGAGACAAGCTGTTACTATCATCAGGCCAGAACAAGGTTACAAAGGATGACTACCATGAACTTTAACTGTCCATTCTCATGCACAAAGCACTTGCAGAGCTGTCCGCATTAAAAAGCGGAAAAGCTTTAGGCCTTACATTCTTTTTCACATATTAGTAAGAAAAGCAAGAAAAAAAAGAGAAGGACTTAAGGACTTCAAAAGGTTTTCCTGGCTGGCAAAGTTCAGTCTAGTTTTATGGAGATCAGCGACTCGGAACAGAAAAGTTCACCTACTGCCATCTCTGGTCAACACAGCCCTCGTTAATTAGACAAATTCATCTGGTGTTTTAGATAACAGCAAAGGAACCAGCCATCTAGCTTCAAAGCTGTCAGCTGCATTTGCTGATAAATGAAGTCAGGAAAATTCAAACTCAAAACAAGATCAGACTCACACAAATGGTCCCTGCACAGGACCTCAGGGCTGTGAGCCCACAGCCATGAAAAACCACGCAGAATTTCTAGGGCAAACTACAGCCAAACAAGGCACAGGCTGCTAAGTTCTCTGGTGCAGACTGGATGACAGCTGAGGTTACTTACAAATTCACCAGCACCAGATTCAAACAAAGTGAGCTCACCAAGCAGAGGCAGCCTATTCCCAGGGCATCATGAAGCAGGGTGGATCCCCTGGAACAGGAAGGCACTTCGCAGAGAAGAAGTTTAGATTAGGAAGATACGCTGTCCGAAACTGCAGGAGATTTTCAGCTCTGATGACTGGGGTTTTCTTTCAGGGAAACGGAGCATGTTTTCCTAGTTGTAAGCAACCGATGACTAGATTGGAGCTGTTACAGCTTCTCCCTGGACTGCTTCTAGTACAAATTAGAAATCCTCCTGGAGATGGAGCAAAACAGTTCAGAAATAAATTTCTCATCCTGCTTCTTCCTGCTAGCCCCCAGGTGCTCAATACACTTTTCACAACAAAATTAGGCCAGCGCTGTCTTAATAAGACCATACTTTTCAGCTGCGCTTCCTCACCAACAAGGAAGTACAAATCCTAGGCAAATTGTGCTGTTTCAGTTCTTCAATATTCAAAAACAGCTCTTAATTTTTTTCCCTTGGTTATCTGTCCACTTCTGCAGTGACATAAACAACTACCACCTCAAAGACAACTTCAAAAGGTATTACTTTTTTTTTTAATACTAAAACAGTCACAAAATTGCCACTAGCAAGATGCCTCAATTAGAGCCAATCTGTTCCTGTGAGCTGCAATTACTGGAAACAAGAGAAAGCAGCAGAAAGGCTAGAAACAAAGGATGCCCTGAATCACCAGCTGCCATGCCACAAACCTAGCAACACATTTTCCAAAACCCAGCTGAAAGTTCAAGAGCACCTCTGGTAATTACACCACACAAGCAAGCACTGCTCACCGCAGCATCACCACCTTCGATTCACAGAACAGTTTGGGTTGGAAGGGACTGTTAAAGCTCATCTAGCCCAACACCCTGCC
>RSEF01000004.1:39537448-39567770 GCA_003993805.1 Himantopus leucocephalus | reverse complement strand
TTTAAGGTCCCTTCCAACGTAAACCATTCTGTGATTCTATGATTTAACCCTATAGCCATTCATTCCCTCTGTGATTATTGTCACGTTGAGTAGGGTTGCATGAACCAGTTACCCGGGGCAGATTTGATCATGCGCTTATCGTAGGCTAGCTCCTTCCTCCGAGCAGCTAGCATACAACATCTTGCTTGTAGACAACGTATGACAGCTTCCCCAGGGATGAGCTTTACTGCATCTGCTACAAGTATTGCTCTGAGCTTAGACTCATGCTATGTGTAACCTTAATTTTGTTTCTTTGAACGCAGAAGTAGGCTGCAGACTGGAAGCATGTGTCTTGAGCTAAAGTTGCCAGGATTTCATCCTCCCTGGGACATTTAAATTGGTTGCAGAATAATTACCGTCACTTTTTTTCTGCGTGCGTAACAGTGAGGCGCTTCCGCATCAGTTTGGGAATCAACCCAAGGGTTTGATGTGGGTTAGTAAATTCAGGTACGTGGGATGAGCGTACCCACAGCAAAGTAGCTACGAAGATGTTGAGATAAGAGCTGTGCCTCTGCCAAGTCTCCCATCTTCTCTTATGCAGTCCTGCACAGGCTCCAGTTGCTGCAGTGGGTGACGATGCTGGGAGCCACCAGGACCAGGGACCATCAGAGCCTGCACATGGGACCTGGGTCAAAGTGGCAACAAAGACATGAGCTAGGCAAGGGACCACCACCCACATGTATTGTATATCACAGTATAACTACAAAGGGAAGGAGTAAACAGCTTTATTCTGGATACCGCAGGAGCCCAACTATTTTAGCCTTACTTTTCCGCCTCGTGGGACTTTTAACTCTTGCCTGGTGCTCACATAAGGTGGCTGCTGTGGAGACCGTATGGACATTTCAGTCCTGGGATCGGCGTGTGCCAGCGGGCAGTCTGCATGTAAGCTTGCTGCAGCCCGGCCCCTGCGCTCGGTAACAGCATTTTCTGCTTACGCCAGCACAGTCATCCCTCAGCACTGTCGGGGGTGACCCTTTGAGTTAACAAGTGATAAGTTCCTTCTAGTTATCTTATTAAAAAAAAAAGAAGAAAAAAAAGAAGCAGCGGGAGGTGCTGGAGTCACCTGATGGACAGTTTCACGGATGCTGCCAGCTTTTAGCTGTGGGTTATCTTGGTGAAGGCATATTACAGAGTCTTTTCCTTTAAAAACAGCTTAAAACTGTCAGTTTATTTGGCAGTGCATGTTTTGGGCTGATGTGTGTGCACCCCCAAGAAAACCTGCAATCCAGAGCGTAAGGCAGAAGTGGTGCCCACTTACTCTTCCCTGCAGCACCAAACTGCAGTTTAACCTGTTGCTTTTCTCACCTCTTTTCTGCTCTTGGGAGACACCCTCTAAAGTAGGGATAACCTCCTTAAACAGGCTTATCCCTTTTTAGACAACCCACAGCCTCACAAGGTTTCAAGAGCAGCCCACGGTTTCCGAAAGCTTCGTGCCATTTCCGAGATGATCCAAGAACGGGAAGGGACTGCAACTCCAAACCTGGTAAAGATGCNTCCAAGAACGGGAAGGGACTGCAACTCCAAACCTGGCAAAGATGCAGTTGCTTTTGCTGACTAACCTATAAAGGAGAAGATGTCCCCCCGCAAAGTATTTCTGCAAGCCCCCTAAAAGAGGAACAGAAAGTTAGAGGAGCAAGCTCTTGAGACACGAGCCAAGAGGTAAGAGTGAAGACTGAGCCACAGCTTGAGCTTTGCAGGCTGTTTTGGAGATCACGGCGGCTCTCTGGGGTGGACTGGTCTACCATCCCCATTGTTTGTCTCCGGACCTCCTCCAGAGATGGGCTCTGAAGTGCCCTCCTGCAGAGAGATGCAGCCTTAGCCCCTCTGTGCCACAGGAGGAGAAAGAGAAAGCACCAACTGGAAGATCATCTTAACTTCCTCACCTTCTCAGGCTCTCCACAAAGTGAAGTTCAACCTCCTCCTCCGTACTGCAGCCCTCGAGCTGTTGCAATAAGCCCTAGAGCTGCTCTCTCTGGTTGTTCAAAACCTGTGCCGACCTCTTCCTCTCGGTAAGGCTGAAGATGCTGTGCAAAATCGAACAAGCAAGAGGCTAAGACATGGGTATTTTTCACTTGCCTTAGCCTAAACACCAGCCGCCTCCAGGCTTCCAGTCTTCCAAGACCTTCCCACCTTTCCAGCCAAGCAGTTTGTTTTCTAGAAGAAAAATCAGTAGTTTTGTCCTAGCAATAGCTGGAATCCCCTTTTACTGGTGAAGGAATTTTCTCCCTCTCCCTTGAACTTCATATGAATGCAGAAACTAATGTGAAACAGGAGTTGTAATATTGGGAAAGGGGAGATCAGAACAGAGTGTTCCTCTGGATAAGGTTTGATGCAATTTGAAGCTGCTTGTGGAAGATTGGCTGGAAGGTAAACTGATTTGGGCTAAAAAAGCTGGTGCTGTTAAACTATGTTAGTGATTCTTCAGTAGATGGTCCAAAATAGCTTTTTCATGACCTCTGACCTCTAGGAGATAACTGTATTTTTGATCTTAGATTGAAGGTGCAATTCGCACTGGAAGAAACGTGCATTCTTTAGAAACCATCTCAGGATGGCTTTTACTGTCAAAAATATTGCATGGAAACTTAAAGAAAACAAACCAGAAATCACACATCTGAATCAACACCAGGCGAGCAATTGCAGAGCGTTGTCACCAACCACGCTGAATTTGGGTTACATACGAGTTGTAATCCACCTTTCTGCCTTTTTGCCGACACAAAATTTCTGATAAACACCTGTGTACCGCGAGAAGGGGGTGCGATTAGACGAGCGAGGAGCTCCTGTATTTGCAGCATCCTGCTTTGCACCTCGGCTCCATCCACTGTCTGAGGAGGTGTCATCCCCCTCAAGCGAAAGCGGTCCCCTCCGATCTTCCCATGTCGTGTCGGCGCTGCGGCGTGCGTAGACGGTGGTAGATGCTGAAGTGGGTGTTGAGTTGGAGGGGTGCGTTTCAAGGGCGGTACTTGGTCACCAGCTGTTGTCTAGGATGCTGTGGCTTTTTGTACAGCAGAAAAAAGACGATTTCTGATTGAATTTCAAGTTAGGGGACTGTTTTCTGCCAAGCTACTCCCCCCCCGTCTCCATTTCAACATGTTATTCTCTTTTTTCTTTCCACTGGTCCTATTACGCACCGCTCAACAGCTGCTGAATTTAATCCCAGAAGCTGTAGTTGGTAGCGAGCAAAGTGATCTCCATATAACCTCTATCTTACTCGTAAGTGTGCATTATGAAGCTTAACCGACAGTAATAAAATGTTTTGCTTTCAACGTGCGGTCCCTGTGGTCCAATGTTCCCGTCTTCAGGCACCGTCATTACAGCAGGGCGATGTATTGGAGTTATTCTGCCATCCCCCAGGAACGTGTCTCGTAACGCCGGACGCAGGAATCATTGATGTCTAACAACGCATGTGGAGAGATGGAGAACACCGAGGAGAGCCCTTTCCGCGGTAGCGACTTGGTGGTGGTGGCATCCCCAGCTAGAAGCAGTGGCTGTGGTCGTGAGGTCTCCGTGAATAAATTTGCCACGTACACGTTGCTCCCCCGGCCGCGTTTGCTCTTTGATGAAGACTGTATCGTGATGGTCAAGGAGAAACTGCTGCGACGGGAGGACTTGCCGAGGCACTTGGTGTCTTGCTTGACTGTCACCCAAAGGTGCAGGTTCATGTCTCCATGAGATAGTCTCGTCGCGCAATCTTGTGTGAGAGCATCTTCAGGGACTACGGTGGTACATGTGGGAAAAGAAACAGATTGCCTGCCTGCTACTTGGGGTTTTTTTCTTCCCTTTCACACCGACTCTGCAGGTTTGTGGTTTCATACATTGTTTTTTTCTTTCCTGCGTACAAAAAAAAACATTTTTATGTCATCCTGCACGATGGATATTTTTCTGCAAGGGGGGAAAAGATGCTTCTCGTCCGCGTTTAAATAACTATACAAAATGCAGGAAGTCCGCACTTGGAATTTCATTGTGGTTTACCCATCATTGATGCTTTTATCGAAAGCATCTTTTCACATATAAATAATTTACAGGTCGTATGATTTTCCCTCTCTAAACCAAAAGCATGCATTTCAAAGCAAGGATCTCCAAGCGTCGTTTGTGTGGTACGGTGGGTTGCATTAGCCCTACAGCTGGTATTTGTTGAACAGGACATGGTTTCCCGTACTTGAAGTTTTTATAGCGTTTAGTTTCAAAGCGGAATTTCCCAGGCAGAGCACCCCCAGAAGGGCAGCAGTAAGTACCTGAATATATAGCTTTTGCAGGCAACGATAACGCAGCCTTTTTCTGGAGATTGCCATTTTGTAAATAAGCTGCTTCTTGAGCAGCGCAGCTAGGACTGCAAAAGATGGATGATTATTTCTTCCCGGAATCGGTCTTCCGCTGCAGGATCTGGTTTTTGTTGCGATAATTAGCATAGAATTAAAAATGGCCCTGCATCTTCAGTTCGCATTACGCCCCTGATACCGAGCGATCTGGAATCGCGTTTTGCTCGGCGATAGGCTGTGTCTGGGAATCACTTTATTCACCGCTGAAAATCAGCGTTTAATTGCAGCGCACAGATATCTGCAGGCTTCGACGCAGCAAAAGCCTCCGCCTCCGAAAATAAAACGTTGCTTCTAATAAAATTGCAAATGAGTTGTTTTTTGGAGACTGGAAAAGTTGCCAAGAATATTCAGATGAAAATCTAGCGTGCTGGCTGAAGCGGGGTTTTACAAATGCCTTTAAAATCCGGAGCTTAGGCTGAAGGTGAGGTCACGGGCTAACACGCAGCCTTTTTTCCCCGAAAACCTGTAATAGCTTTTCTTTTTAAAAATTGAACAGGGTTGCCGGTCCAGGTGGAGGCAAAATTGCAAGGAATCTCAGACATGGCCAACGGTGTGTCCTTAGGACAAACTAAAGCAGCAAAGATACAATGCGATGTGAAAACTTCCTTGCGAGAGCAGTGCAGGAAATTACTGTGCGATTTGACGCAGTGTCCTAGCGTTAGATTTCTTCTCCACTTCCAAATCATCTGCCAAGAATCCTTACAATTGGAAGACAGGAAAGAACATGTTATAAAAAGACCTGGAAAACGAGCAATTTTGGTACGGGAGTTTTCACGCTGATAAGTTTTCTGTACATACAGTGTTTGGGTTTGGTCTCAACGTTGAGGTCGACCAAGTGTTATCCCAGCGCCTCCCTATAGGAAATGGTGATATATGCTGGTCTTGCAAGGTCAGGCTTGAATACAGTCCTGGAAGATGCTTCTTTGCTCAACGATTCCTTTAATCCGGCAAAACTCCACCATCATTTACAATAAAGCCGTGATGTGTAAGTTGGCACAATTCTCCCCCGCGGTGCTCGCTCTCTGTCACCGATGGACTTGTTCCTCGCTGGGTGACAGTGTCATGGCCACGTACAAGCGCTTGTGTGCTTTCCCCAGACCTTGCTGGCTTTCATAACAAGACTGAATATATCATTTCAGCTATTTTCTTAGCTGGATTGTGGACTGAGATGGTTGCGTTTCCCCNCCCCCCCCCCCCCGGACGCCTGCAGAAATCACAAACCCTCCTCGCTGCAGGGCACCGCCACTCTCGCGCTGCCCTTCTCCAGCTCCCACGTCTTTTCCAGGCTCCTTTCTTCCCAGTTGTGTGTCTGCAAAGGTGGATCTACATCCATAGCCCCTGGACGCGCGACCTTGCTTTTTGCTTGTTTAAATACAGGTCTTTGTGGTGGTACTGGAAATAAGTGACCTGCGTTTGTAACTCTTTTTTTCCCCCCGGGTTTGTAACTCTTTTTTTTTTTCCTTGGGTTTGAAACTCTTTTTTTTTTTTTCTTTTTTCCCCCGGGGTATTAGTGTTATCTGCTTCTGAAAAACCATCTCCCTAGTGCTTGCTCTCTGATTCGGAAAATGTCTGCAGCTGTACCTGGAGCATACCCATGTACCCTGCCAACTCCAGCAAGCCAATACTTTTGTTATAAAAAGAGCTTTCTCCATAAAAAAGATTCATACCCGGCTCAGGCGCAGATGCTGGACAGCCAGATGTTGCCTTGTAACACCCCTTGGGAGAGTTGACAGCGGTGCATACGGGACCTGGGGAGCCACTTATGGTATTCAGTCACCTTTTTTTGGGGGGTGCCTACTGAAACACAGTGAGAATTGAAGGTTTTCATTTGCCATTTTCGTTTCGGGAGAAAACACCCTGTTGTGGCGAGCACGGAGCTCCCAAGGTAAGGAGACGGTAGGGCACTGCTGGAGAACGTCCCAGCTTGCACGGAGCCGCTTCCAGCCCAGGATGAGGACTGGGACCAAGGCAGACCGTAGCAGGGAGATTCCTGCACCCTGTTTCCAGCGAGCGGAGTCCTCGCTTTTCCAGCACAAGTATAAAGGTAGGGTTGGGCTTGCAACGCGACGCGAGGCAACAAAAAAAGCCGATGTCAGCAGCTGGAACAGGCGATGGGGCAGTCGGTGGGAAGCGCGTGTTCAAAGAGAGAAAGGGGAAGTGCCTGACGTCCGTTGGGATGAATCCTCCCTTTCCAGCCTCTTTCCAGAAGCGTGCTGATCCAAAGTCCTTCTCCGGAGCATTTTCTTTCGTGAAAACGAAGACGGGACGTTAGGAACGTCAGTGTTTACTAGACCGCCTTCATTGTCTCATTCTTGCATCAATTGTCCTTTGACTGGTAGGGTGGTTAAGAGAAAAAAGCCAGCTTAATGCATAGTCAGAAAGCTAAAAAAAAAAAAAGTAAACAAAAAAGCAAACCACAAATAAATAGGTAAATAGGCTAACTGTAAGATAGCGTGTAAAAGGAGGAAGTCTGCAGCGCGACTCCTCCGTAAAGTGCATGATAAGCATCGGCGAAGCTTGTTGCAGGCACTGTGCAGGCTTTCCAGGGTTGCTTTTGCTAGACTTTGAGTATCATAGTTGCAAAGACTCGTAAATGTTCCGAGAGACTCTTGGTTTTGGGGTGGGTTTGGGGTTTTTTTTTGGTTTGGTTCTTCTTTCGTAAGCTGTGACCACTTGCTTTCTGAATGGGTTTGTAGTGATGGAGTTAATGGAGCTGTTCTTTATCGTAACCTAAAAGGTGTCAGTCGTTTGCTCGTATGTGTTCCCAAGCTGAGCCGTAGCATTATGCATCTCTCCGCGATGGTGTGATTTGAAGCACTTTTGGTGTGGCATGTGCAGTTGCAGTGCTGTCTGTTTTTAATTTCACCCCTAGCTATCCCCTGCGTTCTACCCGTGTTTCGGACACTGAACCAAACCGACTTTGAAACTAGCACTTTAAGTACTAGTAGTCACTTTGCTTCTGACTATATTGAGCACTGCACTTTTGTAAGTACTATTAGCACTGAGTTTTGAACTGTTTATTTTCCCCAGTCTACTTAGCCTCTTTGGCGCGGTGTTAATTCCTTAGAGGCCGTCAGAAGATAATTTCGAGGTGTATGTGACCACTGTCTGGTGCCTGACTTCCATTACGTATCCATTAGCGATTTTATAAATTAGGGAACTAAACCCATCCGAGCTTATTTTACACAACAGAACGCACACCTAAATCACTGACGTCCAGGCAGACGTGGTCGTTGTAAACTTTGAGGTCATCCGGAGACCCAAGCGCATGGCTTTTAAAAACACCAAAGATAACAAGAGAAGTCTCAAAAGGGGTCGGGATGGTGCAAGGTCGTCTCGTTCACACTCGGAATTGAGCGGACCGCAGGACGTGGAGCAGACCCGGAGTGGGAAGCATAGGGCGGACGCTCTTGTTTCTGGTATGAGGCCCCGGTCTGCGTTAGCAGGGTGAGCCCGTGGGACGGCGAAGTTAAAACCAGTCTGAGATGCTGGTATCTATAAAGGCTGCGCTCAAGCCATTGCAATAAAAGCCATCATTGTGCCTGTACTGAAAGTGCTGTTGAGATTGATTGTGGGCTTAAACTACAGAAGGTATTTTTAAGTAAAAAGACTTAGAGATGATTTAGAAGCTGGAGCATAATAAGCATGGGGTTTGCTGTTGGATTTGAAAAGCGGTGTTAGGAGTTGGTCGGGTCTCATGTTAGGAGGCAATTCAGATGCGTACTGCTATTCTTGTTAAATTCCAGTGGGATTTCAGCGCGGATGGTCAGGGAGCAGAGCTCCCTTGCCAGCAAGAAATTGGTAGGGTAGAGTTGGTAGCAAACACAGTCATAAATCTCTAGGATTTAAAATGGGATGATGATCCCTGGGATGCAGAGTAATCCGGGTTTTGATGTCCCAAACCGTCCACTCTCAACCAGCTGATGGTGTTCTGCTTCTTTAAAAGCCCTCATGGGTTTTTTTCCATAGTAGCAAATAAATCACGGTGGTCGCGAGAGTGCTGCATTTCCTTCACGCTGGGGTCCCCGCCCCGGGGACTCCTGCTCGTCCACGTTGACGAGCCGATAGTCGATCCAAGTCCTTCTCTGGCGATTCTCCTTGGTGGGAGTTTCTCCCCAGTGACACTTGATGGATAAACCCCGATGTTACAGCGTGATCAGTTTGAACGGAGAGAAGTGAATTAGGTCTTCTCCTTCACTGCTAGCAGGCGGACATGGTGGAAATAACCTTCAACAACAGGAAAAAAAAGGGTGTATCAGGTTTGCTTGTTGCAGCAGATGAAGTATTTTTCCTGGCCAACTCCACTTTCCACGGCTGGTTTTGTTCAGGTTCAATTCAAGCTTTCTTCTTCAATAGACCTTCATGGGTTTGGGTATTCGGTGGGTACTGAAGGTAGTTAAAAAACACAAACCTTTAGCAGCCCAAAGTATTATGCTTTTATGTCCTCCATCACCGGATTTAAAAATGGAAATGTAAATAGAATCCAGATTTTTCTTTCTTTTTTTTTTTCTTTCTCCCCCCAGCCAAATTAACCCTGCAAATCTAGCTTTAAAGAAATAGCACCTGGCGATGTTGCTGCTCGATCTGAGCCCGCCCAAAACGATTGCGGCCGAGGGGACAGCCTCTTCCAAAAGTACCTCGGTGACTCAGAGCCCGCATCCCGCTCGCTGTCACGAGGATATAGGCGAACCCTTTGGAAAATTCACCCCCCCAGCGAGCTCACCGGTCTCCTCGAGTCCTTGGAAATGAAGCTCGTGAGAAAGGGGGATGTGGAACAGGTCTTTTTTTTGTTCTTTTAATTTTCCTCTGCAGGTGTAGTTTTTTGCCCCCTTGGAGTTGGTATCTCATCCTTTGGGAAGGTAAAAGTAAGCGTTTTCTCCTGCACGGCACACATGAGGCCTGAATGCAAAGCCCTCTCGCTTTGGAAGGACTTTTTAGGTGGAAAAAAAGCTCTTGTAGGGATTTTTCGTTGTTTGGGTTTTAAGATAGCTCACGAGAAGCGCATTGTAATGGCACACAGGCGATGTTTTACCCACCTTTTCCTTTTCTCCAAGCGAGACTTTTTCCTTTGCTTCGATAGTTTAGAGTTCGTTTCCTTGAGAGTCTTTTTGGACCCATGCAAACGCCCTTGAAATGAGTCAAGTTTATCGGAACAAATTGTGCATTGCAGGAAGCAGTCTCAAAATGCGCACACACCCATGCACCTGTCCACGTGTACGTGCATGTGTGTATGTGCGTGTATACATACAGATCAATCTATTATTTCCCCAACCGTTCCTTNTTTTTTTTTTTTTTTTTTGGGTTGGTTTGGGTTTTTTTGGGTTTGTTTCCCCCTACCCCCCAGGATATTAACCAAAAGGTGTTTTAAAGTCATGGCATGAAAACTCCTAAATGTAAATCTGAGTACCTTGTGATGCTAATTAACAGGTTTTTCTGAAACTTTATGTGATGCTTAATATTTTTCTTAGGAAGTTTTGTTTAATGTTAGATCATTGTTCTGGAGGATGTTGGTCCTACTGGCATTAAACTAATGGAAATAAAATGCATGTGTTACAAGTGTAGAAACGGTGAAGAATTAAGTGTGAACTTACTGTACGATACTGATTCTGTTTTCAAACAATCTGTTTTGCTGTTCAATAGTTGACATATGGAAATGCCAATGTACTGTAATTTAGCACTTTTCCAATGGACCCTGTTCTCACTACGCCCGAGGGAAGAAGTGGGTTCGGCTTGAGGCCATCTGATCAACCTCTGGACCCTTTCTGCGTGTTTCGGCACCAGAACTGGCCAGGGGGAAACTCAAGTTTGAGGTTTTCCCATCAGTTCGGTGGCTGGCGCAGGGCAGAGGGGCGGTGGCTCTCCATTTCCCTGGCCAAAGCAGGACAATTTGGGTGAAGACCTTGCTGCGGGCGGATGGACTGGAGGCATCCCGGTCCCCCAGCGCATCCCCCATTGGGAGCCAGGCTGGGGACGGGCTGTCTGAGCTGGGGTGGGACGGAGGCGCGTCTGAAAAGCAGCCGAGGCAATCCGCAGACGCTGAAATGAAAAGGCAGAAGGGTTAAACGACCAGCCACCTCCCTCCGGCCCAAAGCCTCCTTTCCTAGTGTTAACAGGGTGCAAAGTGTTACTTGTCATGTACTGTACTGAAAGGGTTAATTGATCAGTGACTGTATTGTACTGTATGAAAACTCATGAATTGCCTTGTATTGTTTCTAATGGACTGTACCATGTCCCCGTCCCCCCCCCCCACCGCCCGTTCCCAACCTGTCCCCAGGTTCTCCAAATGACGCATGTTATCAGTTAGGTCCTCCAAACTCTCTGGTGCTATTTCTTCCGTATCCGATGGTGCTTCTGGGGATGCTAACTGACGACATGCCGATCCAGAGCTTGAAGTTCACAACGTCTTTCTTGTCTGTTTGTATGAAGTCGACACACACGCTCACAAAAAAAAAAAAAAGATAAACTTGAATTTGTTTCAAAGCATCATTGACAATCTAATGTTTTCTATGTCTGCTTTTATTTGGGATGGCTTTTCTAGAAAGCAGCGCGCCAGCACCTTCACGCCGGGAGGGGATTTCATCCCGTTCACGCCGCGGCAGCTCCTCCGGCATCCGAGGTGAGCTGCTCCCTCGCCGGCTTTTCGGGCTCGGCTGTGGGAGGTTGATCTATCGGGAGCCAGTGAGGAAGAGGAGGTGCAGGTGCCTTCAAAGATGCCGGACCATAAAAAGCAGCCAGCATCCCCGCGACCGTACGTAGGTGGTAGGTGGGCAGTGAGGGTCTCGGAGGGGATGAACCTGCCCCTTGCTTTGTGGCAAGAAGTGTTCTTTTATGAGAACGGAGGCAGAAAATTGGAGTCAAGGGGAGCCGGAGCTCCCAAAGGCACCTCCATCTCCTCCAGGCATCGCTCATCTCGGCTGGCAGAGGAGCCGCCTCCCAAGCCTGAGGTTTTGCAGGTGACGCACACCTCGGATGGCGTGAACAGACCCATCCCCTCCCAACCTCCCCACAACGCGAGCTGCTTTTTGGACAAAATAAAATCTGACTATATTTTATATCGATTTGAAAACAAAGTCTGATATTTACCCCTGTTCTCAACTGAATTTGCATATTGTTGTTTGCCACGATATTTGTTCTGTCTTAAAATAAATTTGCTTACTTGTGTAGTCTTAACTGTCTGCTCTGATTCTTATAATCGGATTTATCGCCACTCCAAGGTGCCTGCACGGCGGCTCTCCTTTGGGTGCTTTCCATGAAGGCGAGAAGGAAATCTGTCTGCCTGGGAGGGGAAATCATTTCAGCCGAGGCTCAGACTATAAATGTTTCTCTCTCGGTTATCTCGCATTCATCTCCCCGGGGCTTTTCCATTTGACGTCCTTTTTTTTTTTTCCCCCAGTCTTTCATCATCAGACCCTTCTATCCAGTAAGTGCGCGACAGAGGAACAGCCATGCTTCAGCCCGCTTAATTTAAGAGATTAAATTGTTGCTAACGCGTTGCTTGAGGGTAAGTCATTTCCGACAGCGGTGTTTTGCACTTGAGAATGAAGGGATTTATGACGAGGAGCTCGCTGAAAGCAACAAGCAGCCGAAAGCTGTGGGCATGGGCATCTAACACCGGTTTGGTCTTACAGCGCAGTGTGTTAGCGGGGAGTCGGCATCAGTCGCTGGAGACATCGCAGCGGAAGGCAGTGCCCTCAGAAGGCTGGAAAACCGATTTGCACATGCGTTTCCAGGGACGTAATCAAATCAGCCAGCGGGTTCAATAAAAGCAATAATCAAATATTCCAGATTTGCCTGCGTTTGGAAACAAAACCTGTTGCAACGCTTCAAGGTTTTGAGGGTTTTTTTTCCCCCCTAAACCCCTATATTTGGGTTAAAAGTGTTGCAGGCTGCTGCAGGAGGGCATTTTATGTTCCCTTAAAGACATATCTGTATCTAAGAGGAGCACCCTTCCTTCCCATCAGAAACTGTCCCTGTCCATCTGTTATGGCCACAGAGTCCATTTTCAGTGATTCATCCCCCTCTCCAGGCACCGTCCCCCCTCTCTTTGCGTCTTTCCTCCCCTCTGACCTCTCTCCAGCTTTTTCTCCCCCAGTTTATCAAGGTTTCCTGCTGCTTCTCGCAGTACGAGCAGCGCTGCCTATGGTGATGGATGCTGGCACGGGTGCAGAGATGAATCCCGTGGGGAGAAGCTGGGAAGGTGGAGGGTGCTGTCAGGTACGTCTGCCTTCCATCCCCAGCAAAACCGTGGTGTCTGCACCCCAAAATGCTCCTTTTTCACCTTTTAGCCTCAAATCGGGGGGCGGCAGGCTCTGCTGCATGTGGACACGGGGTGAGGGTGCGGGGTATGGGGTGCCCCGACGTGGGGCAACGGGTGGTTGGGGGCACATGGGCCAGGGATAGAAAGGGGTTGGCAAGTAGTTAGCGGATAGTTGTTTCCAATCCAAAACTTAGGATAATAATCAAATTATTAGTTAGCAAGTACGTAACTAACTAGCTTAACTAGCTTGCTAACAGCTAGTTAATGCTGTTCTCTGATTTTGCTGCAAGCCTCTGGGTACGAGGTATTGCTCCCAGCAGGAGTGATGTGAGACTTCCACATTAACACACGGCCTTCTTTCTCATTTTGTTTCCTCGTATTAAATAATGAGGAAACCTTAAAAATTTGAAAGACATAAATAAAAGCCGCTCAGCGTTTTGTTTTAGCGCTGCATCATAACCTCCCGAGACCCAGGACACACTTTTTTTGGTCATTTTGAACAAGCCACAGGATGATTTTTATGGCGAGTGTTGGTCTCCCTTATGCTCTTGAAGGTGCCTGGCGCCTGCTGTCCTTGGGAAGCTCTTGGGTGGAAAGATTTATTGTCCACTGCCGCACTGGAGGTTTCGCCTTATCCCAGGGCTGTTAAGTTCTCTGCTGCAGTGCCACAAATGCAGGCAATTCGGTTAAAAATAATCTGCTGGAAACAAATGAGCAAATAAAACATCCAGGTATATGCGAACAGTTCCTGGCAGGCGTCTTTTCTGGGTACTGAAATAGCAAACGACAGACAATCTTTAAGAGTAGCTACAAAACTGTTTTTATATATATATATATATATATATATTTCCGTTTTATTTTGCTAAATGGATTTTTAGTTGGAATCTTCGTTTCAGGGATGTGATGTTTTGAACCTTTTAATTTTCTGCTTCGCCTCTGGGTGAAGTCCGCTGCTTTACCCAGCAGGGATTGGGAAGACTGTGACCGGCTTTGGCGTTCCCAGTAGAAGAACGTCCGCACAGCCTGAGTAGGTCCTCAGCAATTCTCAGCTTTTCCATCTGACATGAAAAAAAACACCTCACTTATCTTACTCTGCTAAAAATCACGGGAAAGTTTCCCACCAGTGATCTCCTAAAATCCTGGTCCTCACCGCCTGGGCCAGGCACTTGGAACTCGCGCGTACCCAGCACTCCGGACCTTGGCAATATAATAACCAGAGTTATTACATCATTATCACGATACATTACTATTACATTCCAGTATAGAGGAGACAGTAAAGCAAGTCAAATCTTGCAGAGGATCATATGAAGAGCTGGGTATGCTGCAGTAGATAGAAATGCTTGGAAGTCAGTCGCAATTTAGGGCCGACTGTGAGATGAATTGAGTACCAGACCGTAAGCAAATACGTTAATTTTTATTAATGTTTATGTTAATTAGTAGCGTGCTGTGTTTTTTACGTCATGGTACCTGCGCTCCATTTTAAATTGCACTTCTATAAAATGAAGGATCTGAATACTGTAACATAAATAATGTGGTTTAATGCTTACCAGAGCTAGCCAATAAATAGGGCAGTCTTACAATATCAGTCCACAAAATTTCAAAGGAATATAAGTGAATTAATAATATATATTTACCAAAATGATTGAAGAAAGACAGGTATTATTACATTCCCAGGTGAGTAACTGTCCTGCTGCCAACGCTTGGGACTCGACACCCAAAGTGGGTGCAAAACCTTGTCATTATCATAGAATCAGAGAATCATAGACCAGGTTGGAAGGGACCTCAGGGATCATCTGGTCCAACCTTTCTTGCCAAAAGCACGGTCTAGGCAAGATGGCCCAGCACCCTGTCCAGCTGAATCTTAAAAGTGTCCAATGTTGGGGAATCCACCGCTTCCCTGAGGACATTATTCCAATGGCGTATTGTTCTCATTGGGAAAAATTTTCCTCATGTCCAATCGATCGCCACAGGAGTAACCTGTACCCATCACCCCTCATCCTTTCCATGTGTCTCCTTGTAAAAAGGGAGTCTCCACCTTCTTTGTAGCCACGCTGTAAATACTGGGATATGGTGATAAGGTCTCCCCTGAGCCTTCTTTTCTCAAGGCTGAACAAACCCAGTTCTCTCAGCCTTTCCTCAGACGGGGGGCTTCCCAGTCCTTTGGTCATCTTGGTGGCCCTTCTCTGGACCTTCGCCAGCCTGTCCACATCTTTTTTGCATTGCAGGGACCAAAACTGAACACAGTATTCTTGGTGTGGCCTGACCAGTGCTGAGTAGAGTGGGATAATCACAGAATGGTCAGGGCTGGAAGGGACCTCTGGAGATCATCTAGTCCAACCCCCCTGCCAGAGCAGGGTCACACACAGCAGGTAATGATTTCTTTATCTCTGCTGGTGATGCCTTTGTTGGTGCAACCCAGCATCTTACTGGCTTTCTTCGCTGCTGCAGCATGCTGTTTGCTCATATTGAGCTTGTTGTCCACTAGGACCTCCAGGTGCCTTTCCACAGAGCTGCTCTCCAGCCTGTGCTGCACTCACAGAATCACAGCATGACGGGGCTTGGAAGGGACCTCTGGAGATCATCTAGTCCAACCCCCCTGCCAAAGCAGGTTCACCTACAGCAGGTTGGACAGGATCGCATCCAAGTGGGTTTTGAGTATCTCCAGATAAGGAGACTCCACAGCCACTCTGGGCAGCCTGTGCCAGTGCTCTGGGCACCCTCAAAGTAAAGAAGTTTTTGCTCATGTTCAGATGGACTTTCCTATGTTCCAGTTTGTGCCTGTTGCCCCTTGTCCTGTCACTGGGCACCACTGAGAAGAGTCTGGCCCCATCCTCTCCACGCACACATTTTAGATATTGATAAGCATTGATGAGATCCCCTCTCAGTCTTCTCCAGGCTAAAGAGCCGCAGGTCTCTCAGCCTTTCCTCGTCAGAGAGGTGCTCCGTTCCCTTGATCACCTTCGTAGCTCCAACTCCTGGATTATGTTTTCCCCAGTGCAAGACCTTCCGCTTGTCCTTGCCAAACTTCACAAGTCTCTTGTTAGCCCACTCTATCCAGGTCCTCCCGCAGGGTGGCTCTCCCTTCCGAAACGGCCACCTCAGCGCTCCGTTTGGTGTCATCGGCAAACTTCGTCGGGGTACGCTTGATCTGGATCACTTATGAAGATATTAAAAGGGTTGGGGCCGGCACCCACCCCTCTTTATGTGTCGATTCTGTTCCCTTGTTCCTAGAGAGAACGGAGGGAGCGCGGCCCGCGGCGGGGACCCTCCCCGGGACACTCCGAGCCCAACGGAACCACCATCTCCCCTCCAACGGCGGCGGCGGTCTCCTCACAGGAGGCGGTGACCGCTACGGGGAGGGGCGGGGCCCCGAGGGGCGGGTGGGAGGCGGGGCCCGGAAGTGCGCGCGGGTCACGCGGAGTGGGTGTGGCCGGAAGTGCGCAGGAGCGGGGAGCTGAGGGGAGGAGAGGAGGGGAGGGGAAGGGGAGGGGGGTTTGCCCCGCCATTACGCGGAGCGGAGCAGGCCTCACGCCTGCCGGTTGTTGCGCCGCCAGCATTTCGGCGGGCCCGGGGTATTCGCGGGCCCCGAGCGCGGCGGGGGCCTTGCCCGGCCCCGGCCCCACGCCGCCATGGAGGAGAAGGGTTTCGCCAAGGAGCTGGATCAGTGGATCGAGCAGCTGAACGAGTGCCGGCAGCTGAGCGAGAGCCAGGTCCGCAGCCTTTGCGAGAAGGTGAGTGCGGGGGGAGGAGGTGGGCCTATTCCAGGGCCACGGTGGTGGGAGCGGGTGAGCGGCCGGGGTTTGGCTCGGGGTTGGGGCTGGCGGTACCTCAGCCCCGCTGCTGGAGGGGAGGGGAGGGGACTGCGGGCAAAGCGGGCCGAAAATGGCAGCGTGGGGGACACCGCGACGGGGGACGGCGATTTGGTTCTCTTCGCTTCGCTCGCTGTGAGGCCCTGATGCTGCCCGTAGCGTACCTGAGGTTGGGAATCCTCTGTGCGGTGGCGGTGTGTTCCTGGCGTCAAAGACGCCACGGTTATAGGATTTTTTTTCACGCCTAACTGCCCTCGATAATACGGTTTTTTACCTTTTGGTTTTGGGCTCATCTGCGTTGCCGGGGGAAGGGGCTCGGGGGTGGTGTGTGTAGGGAGGAATGGATTCTGACTTCTCGTAATGCATAGTAGCCACATGCGAAAAAGTCAGTCCTAAATCAATGAGGAAACCTTCTGACATCTGATGTGTAATCTAGGAAAGCGGAAGGGGATAAGAGATAAGCTGTAGTGCCGACCCAAACAGAGGCTTACGGGCTGCTGAGGGAGACTAAAATAGAGTGAGAAAAGGTTGGATAAAGGAGATGGTCTGCTATTTCGGACTGTGGTTTGGACAGTCCTTTGGCAAATTCCTGTTTGGACTCGATTAGTGTCAACTGTCAAGAGCCTTTTTATTTTTCCATTAGGAGGCAGATCTTTAGACTTGTGTTGGATTTTGTTGGAGAAATTAAATACCCCTGTGTGAACACACGCTCAATACTGCAATCTATGACTACTTCAGGGTTTACTTGGGACTTGGCAAGATGTGACAGTTAAGGAATTGAAGTGGTAACAAATGTAGTATCAAGGCTTACTCTTTCTATTTGCTTTTTATCTCAGTGACCATTGCTGCGCATCAAGCAGTCCAAAGAAGCTCTCAGCTTCCTTTCCTGGATGGACTGATAATTATCAGGCACAGAGGGTAGAGCAGTTAGTTCGGCGTCCCCTTTAGCATTGTATGGCTGATGGTGAACTTGGTGTTGTCACGTTATTACCTGTGTGTCTTGCTCAGTTCTCTCAGAAGTGGAACAAGTTTTCTGATGCCTGTTCATGGCAACACATTTTGCCCAGTGATTAAACATCTCAGTCCCAATTTCAAAAGACACAGCTGTTTCCTTCTATCGGATCCTGGTAGACTAATGCAGTGATAAGATCTGAACAGTAGAGAGGGTCTGCACTGCAACCTCATAACGTGTCAGGGGTGCTCATCGGAAAGGTAGGAGCTGTTTGTTTGAATCCCCCAGGCAGACACTATGCAGGACTTCAGGCCCTGGCTTCCTGGCAGATGCTTTCACCAGTGGTCCTGACATCTAGCTAGCCCCCACCCAGCGTGTGTTTTCTTTCCTCCTTTCCCTTTTTTCTTTTTTTGTCCCATGCTGGGACTGTCCATTTGTTTTATGACCCTTTCTCCAGAGCTCCATCGGTTCCAAGGGAGTCTGGTGAGAAGGGCTGGTGCTGTAGCAGGGAGCAACAGCGGTGGCTTGAAGAGTAGATATATCTTGAAGAGTGCGTAAGAGCTCCTTGTGGCTGCTCTGCCTCCTGCGTGAGGCCCAGCTAATAAGCCCGAAAGAATTTATTAGCATGATCTGTGCCCTGCTCCAAGCATTGCTGGTTGGGAACTGCTGTTCTAACCAGCAAGCTGTTACAGAAAAACATTTCCCTTCTTCTCCGGCTGCGTTGTTAATTAAAGAGCTGTGGCTGCTGTGTGTTGAGAAACTGGAGGACAATGCCAGCAGATTGTGGCTGTACATCAGGGCTTGCACAGTAAATAGGGAGAGTGGCAGCTCAGCGCACCACGTTGCAGTTGGAGGTGGAGAGGGTGTTTGTGATCCAGATGACAGGTAGGAACCCTGAACCTGTGGTGCGTGGCATGAAACAAATGTCATCTGTCACAGAACCTCATTCTTCAAGGGTGCTGGTAACTGATCAGAATGACTTGGGTATGAAGTAAATACTCTGCGATGCTGTTACTTGGCTTATTCTTAAGTTTTTGGGGAGTGGTTGTATCACCCAGCTGGTAGTGGAAAGGAGCTTACAAAAACTTTTGGGTGTGCAGGCTTGCTTTTGGTGTGAAGTAGCCCTGCCAGAAAGCTGGTTTAGTTTGTTTTCTTGAGATAATATTTGGAGAAACCCTTACCAACCTTGTCTCACTTCTTAGCACTCCCTTTTGTGTGACTAATTTCTAAGAGGCCGACCGCAATAGTACCTCTTGCCTCACGTTTAAGTTTGTAGAAGAGATCAGTAGGTTTTTTTTTTAAAAAAAAAAAAAAAAGGTTTAAACCTATATTTTGAATTTGCCCAGAGAAGTTGTGGATGCCCTGTCCTTGGAGGTGTTCAAGGCCAGGTTGGACGGGGCTTGGAGCAACCTGGTCTGGTGGAAGGTGTCCCTGCCCATGGCAGGGAGGTTGGAGCTGAATGAGCATTAAGGTCCCTTCCAACCTAAACTATTCTATGAAAATGAGGCGGGGGGGGGGAACCCCAAAGAAACAAATCCCAGACTTGCCTGTGGGGGTCGTTCTTGTTTTTAATTGCTGGCATAATGGACAGTAATGAGGGAAAGACTGGACATAGCTGGCATTAATGAGGGTATGCCAAATTATTCTGCACTCTGAAAGTTCTTGAAACTTGCACGTGTAAAAATCACGTTCTGTCTTCACCTGCCCAGTTACGACATCATTTTGGCAGCTAATCAGTCTTGTATTCTTCATGCAGTTGAAATCAAGATGTCATCTCAGGACAACTTGAGAACACTCGTTTCCCATTCTGCTGGTCTTTAAAATGAAATCTAGCTAAAATCATGCAGACATTTAAAGCATAATAGAAGGACAAACAACTATGATCACTGCTGGAGCTTGTAGACACAAGAAATGTTCCAGGATGTTGGGGAAACATGCGTTGGATGTCTTGCATCTCATATGACGTCTCTTAACATCATGGTGTTAGACTCTCTTTATGGCAGAAGGTTATTAAGCCCTTTTTCCACTCTCATTAAATAGGCAGTAAAAATCTGTAGAGTTCTGCCTTCAATTACGTCTGCACTTCATCGCATGTGCCGCAGCAGCTTTCTGTGCTGGTGCTAGTTTTGAAATTGTTAACTTGGGTACTCACAGCAGGGTAGTGCTAGCTATATCGAACTGCCTTTGAACTTGCACAGGTTGTAACCTGTATGTCGTACAGCTAAAGTCAGGCTAAAAGGAAGTTGGATTCATTTAGTAGGAAGCACTCCCAAGTTTGGACATGGAAATCTCTGCATACTTATGTTTTAAAGTTCAAGTCAGGTCAGCAAATGGTGCAGGTGAGGGGAGTTGAGAGCCATCCTACTTGTCCCAAGGAAAACAGTTATTCATCATGGGATATAAAAGAAGGCAAGTAAAAGGCTGTCTCTTAAATTAAACACAGGCAAGCAACCATCCATAACTGTCTCTGTCTTTGTAGCCTCTTTTTTCTATCCTTGTTATTTGGATGTGTAAGAAGGGTTTCAGTCTGGTTGCTGTGAGCAGCTTGAGAGCTTTGTGTTGTGAAGTGGTGGGAGGAGAAGGATTCTAATCGCTAATGAAGACTTGCATTTCTTGTACGGTTATTGAATGGTAATTGTAAACTGATTCTTCAAACCAAGCAGCAGGAGCCAGTTGATGCTGTAGGGAGTATTGCTGTTACTGGCACGCACCTATGATGCTTCTGCCCTCAGAGATCATTTCACCTAAGAATAATTTTAGGAGAATGAGTTAGCAACCTCTTCTGCACTAATTGGTGAAATTAGTATGAGTGATGGAGCCAAGTGGCATCCTGAACGCTGTTCAAACCATGAAATTCCGAGTGGTGTGTTGAGTCGTGGCCAGGAATATTTCACCTCTCCAGCGATGGTGTTCATCCCAGGGTATGCTGGCCCAGGTACCTCTAGGAGCACGTGTGCATCTTGGCAGTCCGTGTCACTCGAGGCTCCAGGGTGTCCTCTGCTGCCATGTTGCTGAAGGGCAGGACAGCTCCATCCCTCCAGCTTCCATCTCATTTGGGGAGAATCCAGCTGCTTCTTGTTCAGGCCAAGCTCCTTAAGATTTTAATATCCCAGCACACTTGTTGACGTAGTAGTTTGATCTGTCGCAGCTGACAGAACAATGATTCAGTTGAATTTTTATCAGAAACCCCATGGCTGGCTTCTCTGATTCCAGAAGTAAGTGCCTCTCTGGGTCAAACTGAGCTCGTGGTGCAGTAGATGAATCTTCCAGAAGGAGTGGAGTTTCTGTGCTCTCAAAGGATCTTGTCTGCAAAGCAGGTGCTTGGGGTCTTTGGTTTTCTCTAGAGAAAGCACAGTGCTGAAAATCTGCCTCCTGGTTGGATCATAATACCCTCACCCATGGAATCGGCCTGCACAATTATCCTAGACAAATCTGAACAGCGTAATAATTGATGTGGATTTGATTGTTAAGTCTCTCACAGAGGGATTAGTCTTCTGCTGATCCCGATGGTAGTCTCAAAGCCGGTGTAGCATTTCAGGTTTCAGAGCGACATATTAATGCGTTGTGTTCAAGCCCTGAGACTGCTTGGTTTCCTCTTGCGAGGACAACACAGTAAATTACTGGGATGTGCATTCTCCAGCCTGCCTCCACGCGGATTGAGGACTGGACAGCAAACAAGCTGCGTGTCCCAGTCTACAAAGGTGACCTACAGAATCTGAAACTGGGAAAGTGAGGGAAGTTGAGATGATGGGCAAGCTCACAGCCAACAAATAGTTTACTCTTCAGAGTAATTTTGAGCACAGACATGGTAACTATTGTGCTTAATGGCGGTTTATTTAATAAAAATACCCAAAAGCTGCTGCTTTTCATTCTGACCTGGATATGGTTTTCATCCAAAACCATTGGGACGCATTCCTAGGAAGCTGATAACATTAGTCACCATTTTCTAAAACAAAGGTAGCTAAAGTATGACTTTAAGTCATAGTTATTTTTATTATATTATACAGTTAGCAGCCTTCTTAATTAAGTAAATGATGATAAAGCAAGGCAGCTTACTTGCATCACAGTTTTTTATCCTTGTTTTGTAATGGTGCTTTTGTTATTTTAAGTCATTTGACTTTAGCATTAGCTCTACACAGTGAAATATGCCAGCAGCATGCACTGGTTAGTTGCCGCTTTTCTGGGGTGTTTTTAATGCTGCTTAAGATGTTAAAGGTCTTGTTCAGCAATGGAAAGTCATGTGAGGGCAAACTTCTGTGGCTAGCCGAGCTTAGCTCCCAAGCCTGATTTGAACCAGGTCTGCAGTGTTAAAATGACAGGCTTAATCTATTCATGTGCATGTGTGTTTGTCTACAGAATAAGCTAAAATAGGCTACACAGTAACAGCTGGTAGGCAGCTTAAGAAGCTGCTGCTCTTCAGCTGCTAGCTCCTCCTTTCTCATGAGGAGAAACTTCTAGATTCTCCTAGTACCAAATTTTCAGGTCTTGGGCTGGCCCGCCTTCCTAGGATGCACTTAATGTGAGTATGTTTGCCCTATGACTGCGTAAAAGGAGCTCTTCTCTGTTGCCTGTGCTGCTTTACCTGTCCATGTTCTCAGGATGGGTGCATGGGTTTTTTGGGCAGATCCAAGAGATGGGAAGTGATGATATGGTTGAGACACTGGTAAGTAATGTATGGTATCTGCACAATATCCTGCATTTTTTTTCTAGAGGCTTGAAGTATGTGTATTTCTTCTTACACATCTGGGAAGGGAGGAATATGCGTGATACGAAAAGGCACAAAATACCTCACACCTTTTGTGGTTAAGTTAGCTCCAGCTTACAACAAAACCCTCTCTGTTGCTTTGCGTGAGTCATAACACGCTGAGCAGATGTTTTGTGACTGCATTTTATAAGCTCTCAAAAGGTGCTGTAGGTGCTTTTAAAGATACTTGAACAGAATTTGAGTACTGCCATAGCACTCAAAGACGCAACACGTTCAGCATTTTCCAGTCAATTTAGAACTGCAAGGTAGACCCCATGTCATTGAGTCCATGTGCAGGACATGTCTTTGAGGATCAGGGTCACATCCCTCAGGTTACATACCATGCAAGGGGCATACTGGATGCTGTCCAAGCCCTTGACTGCTTGGGTTTTCGTTGCTCTTTCCAAATACACGCTTTCCCTAAAAGAGGCAAGGCAACTAACATTTGAATGTGAACACAGGAGTCCTTGGGGAGCCCACTGAGGGNACAGGTGTCCTTGGGGAGCCCACTGAGGATGTCCTTGGTAAGCAGCTTCTGCCTGGTAACAGCAGGTGGGAGCTGCATCATCCTGAGCTAGGGGACTTGGCGATGAGTAGCCAGATCATCGCCTGCTGGTGGCTGTTCAGCACTGGTGATCTTTCATCCCTTCTGTCCAGATCGCACTGAGCCTATCTGTGGGTGTTCTCTGTGCCTCAGATGTGCCTGGAGTGCTGATCTGCATCAGTTGATGAGCTGGAGGCAGCAAATCAAACATGATATTTGATAACGATAATAAGGTAATGCAGATAGGCTACATTACATGGCTGTAATTAGCAGAGGAAGAGATGACTAAATCCAGGGATGCCATCCCTCCATCTGTGGTCATTTTGTTGCCAGCTGGGTATGGAACCAGGGAAGCTGGTTGTGGCTCCGTATGTTTAAATTGCCTCTGACTTTGCTTTTCCAGTTGTATGTGACCTGCCTTTAGAAGTTGTTAAACTGTTGTGCTTGGAAGAGGATTGGAAATCTGGCAGGCAAAAAGTGCCCTGGGCGAGAGAAGTGCCTCTTGCATATGCAGTGATGTTATGTGCCAGGTTAGTAAAGCGAAGCTTAGGAATACTTGTTCTCTTCAGTGGCTTAAGCAAGAAGAAGAAATCAGCCCCTCTGCAAGGGAAATGGATTTGTTAGTTCCCACGTGTTCTGGGAATGTGCAGAGAAGGTTCCCTTTCCTGACATAAGGCTCCAGTCATCTCGTACTCACTGCAATGCAATCTGAAAGCACAGTACCTCCAGAGAGCTGGGGCAGCCCTGTCAACCCCTGGCACTGGTGCCTGCGTCGATTATTTTTTGGCAGAGTGACATGGCTCCGCTCATCTGGTGCCATGGTGGTTGCCCAGCGTTTCTGCCAGATGAGCCGCTTTGTCATGTGCAGCCTTCCTTAACATCATCTCTGCTCAGCAATCACACAATAAGCCGGCTTTGTCGATACGGAACAAACGCGCTGTTCGTAGTGCTGTTTCCATGGCACAGACCCGGTGCTGCAGAATCCTGATTTTGGGAGAGCTCTTGACGTTTATGGACGTGCAGTGCCGGGGGGAAGCCTGAGGGATCCCAGAGGAGGAAGGCAGTGAGGAGTGGCTGTCAGTGCTGGCAGAAGAGTTGTTCCAGCCTGCTGCTGTGTTGCCGGAGAAAGTGGCAACGCGAATGGTTCCACATGGCTGCGTGGGATTGAGAGCAATCCGTTGAGCAACTGAGATGGTAGTCAGACTAAAATGTGGCAGGAGGGAGTCTTGTGTGTAGGTGCATCATTGCAAATCAGATGACTTCTATCAGAAGTCAAGGAGGTCATGGTTTTCCTACCTAGTGTAAGTATCAATATCTAGCTTTATGTGTGCTTTTGCAAATCAAGTTGTTCAAAAAACCATAGTAGTCACCTGAGTGGAGTGCGCTATCTCCTCTGGTATTTCTACCCTTACAGCAGACGGCAAGAGCATTGACTAATCTCTGTTCATTCAAGTTTTGCCCTGAACTCTTGCTGACAGGATGTGGGGTGGCCTTCAGTACTGAGGGGACAGCTGTGGTTCTTGAGATAAAGCTTCTAGGTATCTTGAAACCGAATAGCACTCGACTTTGGCAGCCAGATTAGAGTGCTGAATGCTGCTGTAGTTCACATAGCTGAAACAAAGAGACCTGAGCTGCGTTGAACACGTGAAGGGAGAAATCTGTCAAAATCAGTTGTGCTAATGAAGCTTACTGGAATAGTGCTTCGTCTTGTCTGCACTTGAGAAATGTTTGGAAGAAGCACAGGATTCAGGGGTAAAACCCAGCGGCGATGGAAGCCGTATTTCCAGGGGAAGTCTTGAAGTTCACACTGCTTCATTTCAGGGGAGGCTGGGAATTAACTTGTTTAGTTACGTCTTTGAATTTGTCAGTGCTGGTGGTACAATAAGATCTTAATGACCTGGCCTCACAGTATCAAACCTACTTGTCTTTGTGCACAAGGATTTGTAAAATGCACTTTGCCTTTGCTTACCCAACAAACTGTTTTTCCAGTGGTCAGCTTGAGCTGCTGGAGTGAAATCGAGTTTCCTGTGCGAATGCTGTGGAATAACGTCTGTACTTGCTTATGGAGGAGCTTCGTACCTTTTTGTCTTAAATGTGTTTTTCTTGCTAGGCTAAAGAAATTCTTACAAAAGAATCAAATGTGCAAGAGGTACGTTGCCCCGTCACCGTCTGTGGGGATGTCCACGGTCAATTCCACGACCTTATGGAACTCTTTAGAATCGGTGGGAAATCACCAGACACAAATTACCTGTTTATGGGAGACTACGTGGACAGAGGCTATTACTCGGTGGAAACGGTGACTCTTCTAGTAGCGTTGAAGGTATGGTTTGACAGCTTTTTCTCCAGCAGCCTTGGGCAAAAGCGCGTTCTCGGGGAGTTTTGAAAGAATTACTCCTCCTGTTGACAGCACTGTTGGCTTGAGCTAGATGGATGTAAAGTGAAATGCGTTAATGAACATGTGCTATTCTGTAAGAGAGCTGAATGCTTGACTGCTGTTTGAAATGTTCTGTTACTATTTCTCTCCATATTGATGGTACGCTTCTTGTGTTAAAGAAGAGTTTTCTTTGTCAATAGGTGCGTTACCCAGAACGCATTACAATACTGAGGGGCAATCACGAAAGCAGACAAATTACACAAGTGTATGGCTTCTATGACGAATGTCTGCGAAAGTATGGCAACGCCAACGTCTGGAAGTATTTCACAGATCTGTTTGATTATCTTCCGCTTACAGCTCTAGTAGATGGCCAGGTAAGCCTTAAATAAGGAAAACGCTCCATTTCCCAGAGTCATGGAGACTGTATTGTCTGACCTCTACAGGAGCAGTCTCAAACAAGCTCCCTTAAATTGTGATCCAGATTTTTTTTAAAGCCTGTGTCCTTACTGTGGATATGGGGAAGAATTTAGTGAGGTGTTAGTACGAGTTGATGCTGCGGGAAGGCTTTTGATTCTGCTGCTGAAGGGATGACGGGGTATTGCATGTATGGTTCGTTTCAAATGACTGCTCAACAACTGGGGATCCCCTCGTGATACATTAGGTGTGAGTTGTTGTGGCTGTGAGGCAAGATATTAAAACAGAATTGCTGTGATCTCTGTATGCAAAGTGCAGCCTTTTTTAGTTTTGTTTCCTTCTGCAGGAATTAAATTTGCTTTCTCTGCTGCGAGGGTGAGATGGCTGTAATTGTAAAACAATTATAACAGAGTTAAACCCAGCTATTTCTGAGATCGGTATTCCCATAACAATAATGCACTGAACAGATTGTTCTTTTTTTTTTTTCCGGAACAGATATTCTGTCTCCACGGTGGCCTCTCTCCATCCATAGATACACTGGATCATATCAGGGCTCTGGACCGCCTGCAGGAAGTTCCACACGAGGTAACAGGAATGGAAATGCATCATAAACTTAGATAGCTGTTGGTGGAAAATGCGAATGTAGCCTCACATTGAAATCCATTTAAACAGCGAGACACATGGTTACACAGTGGATTATTGCCTTTCTGAGAGCTGGGACAGATGAACATACATTTGGGCAACACACACACAAGTCAGTATGGCTTTGATTACATCAGTCTACAAAGGGAGAGCTCTGGGGTTTTCACAGCTGTTTTTCACAGAATCACAGGAAATTTTGACTGTCACGTTGACTCAAATAATAGTATTGGGAAGGGAAAGTGTTTACTACCTTCACCCTCATCGCAGACTTGCTTGTGAACAGTCAGCCACCGTGTGAAGCCATGTTGTGTCACCATCCTTCCTCCCTAGCCAATCCTTTCTTTTGTGGTGTTTCACCTTGTTCATCCCTTTCTGGGGGCCTGAGATCAGGACTGAGGAAACCACCTTCTGAGCTCCCAGGGTAGCAGTCAGCACTTCTGTGTTGGAGTGGTTGGGGATTACAAACGGACTTGAGGGTTCCCTAATTGAAATGAACTGCTTGTCCTGCAACGTCTTTGGTATAACGGAAAGAACAATGCAGTGAGGTCTGCCCAGGCCTTCCAAAAACCTGAAATAAGCTGTGTAAATTACTCCCAGAATCAAGGGGTACCTGGTGGGACATCGACCTGTAGTTAGGTGTAATGATTATATTGTTGCTCTGGGGTTTCCCCCTTCCTGTGCTGCATGTCTGTGTGCTGAAATCTGGCTGTCCTGAGGTCCTCCATGTGTAGTTAGCGTGATCCCTGCTGCAGAGCTCGGATCAGTGGTAGGAAAAAGCAGCAGGCTTGGATAAATCCTGGAGTGTTTTTACTGCCCCTTAGTAGCTCAGCAAGAAAACCCGCTGAGCTTCGTTTGTGTTAGAAGATGTACACCAGGATATTTTTGAATATGTCAAGTCCAACAATAGATTGTTTAGGAGAGGAAATTAAATGATTAATACCCTGCCAGAAGGGCTGCTGAAGGCTTAAGATCAATCTCTGGAACAGTTAGTTCATAGCCTCCTACGGGTCACTTCCCTTTCTTTAATTTATTATAACTTGGCTGGCACCAGGGAACCCATTGTGTCTCCTTGGACATGCATACCTTCGCATGTGGCCTTTTTCGTTATACCGTGAGAGTCAGGAGTAAGAATGTGGATCTGCTCTCTGTGTCTCTGTCTCTCTGACTAGTTGAAGTGAAATGTTAAATGGTGTGCGTGGAAGAGAGGGTGGGAAAAGTTTTCTGGGTACATGGACTCCTTTCTCAGTCAGATGTGTGCATGTTCATTTCTTTGGGAAGGACGCTGACTGGTAGAGTGAGTAACTAGACGCTGCTACGTGTGTAAAACAAATTTATGTGCCTGGTGCAGAGAAGGACATGCTGGCAGTCTTTTTACTGTAAATAAAATCTTTTTTAAAAGCATCTTTTTAGAACGATCTTACTAGTGATCTAATGAAGAACACTTAATCTTTTTCAAGGGTCCTATGTGTGATCTGTTATGGTCGGATCCGGATGATCGTGGCGGCTGGGGTATATCTCCACGTGGTGCTGGCTACACGTTTGGGCAAGATATTTCCGAAACATTTAACCACGCCAATGGGCTCACGCTGGTCTCCCGCGCTCACCAACTTGTCATGGAGGTAGGGCAAGTGCTCTGGTAGATGGGGCTAACAAAACATAGGTGCCAATTCTTGTCTGCCCCGTGAGACCTTCTGCTGATGGGTTTACATAAGCACGCACCTAAATGTTACACAGGTAAATACCAAAGAGGGACTTCAACCACGTGAAAACAAGCAACGTAAAATGATGCGCTTTGACCTGCAGTGTAAATAAGGGGATATTCTGCCCTTTTTTTTTTTCCACCCCCTCTCCAAGTAAATTGCCGAAGGGACACTGTCACACCCCATTTGTGGAAGTAATAATCTCCTTACGCGCTGACTGCTCTACTTAGACTGCTGCCGCATTAAACAGACTGTCCTGTAATACTCCGCAGTCAGACGTGACGGGGATTAAGCCATAATTTTGGCTGTTGATGGGCTATTCTTGTACGTCTCGCTGGAAAAATGCCAGGTGGGTCAATGGAGCGGATGTATTTTTAAAAATCTGGTTCAAGTAGGTCCCTTAAGTAGTACTGTGGGTCAGAAGTCACTCGCATCCAGCAGGCAAATTCCCGTTTTGTGGTGGATGAAAGCTGAAGGCATACCTAAAAAATCTCGAGGTTTCTTGGTGTTACAGTCCCTAATTTGTATACAAAATGGATAAACACACGAGTGACAAATGGCCGATCTCTCTGTAGAGCGGTTGAAGTCGGTTTTGCTGGGTACCGCTCATTCTTGGGGTAGAGTACTAATTTTAAAATGAAACTAAGTCAGTTGGAAACACTTATGAGAAGTCTACGGTTTCACAAATGCCTTGGATTGCTTTAAGAGGAACTCCAGGCGGGCTGAGGTTTGAGGTTTAACAGAAACTTTTTTTTTTCCTTTTTTTCTGGCAGGGTTATAATTGGTGCCACGACCGAAATGTGGTTACCATTTTCAGTGCGCCCAATTACTGTTACCGTTGTGGGAACCAGGCTGCTATCATGGAACTAGACGACACTTTAAAATATTCCTTGTGAGTAACCTGGCTCGGGCTCTTCTCTCTTCCTAACCCTTGTGAGGAATGTCTGATCCTTTCCAAAGGGGTTCTTTTGTGAAAAGCCAGCTCAAACCACTCTGGAATTAGTGTTGTATGATCTACCTGCAAGAATATCTAAAAAATAAGTAATGAGTTAAGCTCTTAAAAGCTTCTCTTGGGTACCACATTAGCTCCTTTTCCTGCCTCTGGAGAGTTGGAGCGTCTGCATTTTCTTCATCCCTCTTATTGCCCAAGCTTGATGGAGAGAGTAAAGGTGGATTGGTTTATGTATTTATTTTTATTTTTGGTAGCTCTAGGCTTTGAAAGGCTGAGAGACTTCGGTCTTTTTAGTCTGAAGAAAAGAAGACTGAGGGGGGGATCTTATCAACGCTTATAAGTACTTAAAGGGAGAGAACCAGGGGGATGGGAACAGTCTTTTTTCCGTGGTGCCCACTGATAGAACAAGAGGTAATGGGCACAAACTTGAACATAGGAAGTTCCATCTAAACATGAGGAGGAACTTCTTTACTTTGAGGGTGGCAGAGCACTGGAATAGGCTGCCCAGAGAGGTGGTGGAGGTCTGGAGATGCTCAAAACCCTCCTGGACGCCGTCCTGTGCAACCTGCTGTAGGTGACCCTGCTCTGGCAGGGGGGTTGGACTGGATGAGCTCCAGAGGTCCCTTCCAAACCCTGACCAGTCTGTGATTTCTGTGGGTGAGAGAGTCTGAATTTTTGCGTTTAGCTGAGCTGGCGTGAAAGTAGCGATGAGCTGCTGAAGTGCTGACTGCTGGCTTTGCGTTCGCTCCCTGAGCAGCATTTCCACCAGCTGATGAGTTTTAGCTCCCACGGATGCTTGTTTTGGGACCGGGAACGTTTTATGTGGAAGCAGCTGGGATGAGTAAAGCAATAGCAGCAGGAGAGCGAGTCTGGTATTTATTGTGGAAAATACCTTGTGGAGGAGGGAAAATGATCCCTTTTTCTTGCCTGCAGCCTCCAGTTTGACCCAGCGCCTCGTCGTGGAGAGCCTCATGTTACCCGCCGTACCCCAGACTACTTCCTATAAACCTCTCCCAACCTTTGTAGAAGGAAGTACACCTGGCATTTTAAAGAGCAACAATATTTACACGTTTCTGTAAGAAACCGGGGTTCGTCTCAACTTTCAAATCCCCATCATGGACCAAAACGTGCCATACAGAGGACGAAGAGCGTTTAGCACAACTTGAGACTGAATTCCTTAACGACACTCTCTATATATATCCTATACCCATCAGTCCAACAGTCAGTTTGCCTGCTGTATTTGTAGTCCTTGTTTTCCTTCTGGACTGTTCAGAGAGGAAGGGGTAACTCTTAGTCACACTTCCATCTCGTTTGACGCTTCTTTGTAAATTTTCAGTTCTAGTGTTTTAACCGGCATGAATTAAGAGTTTATTTTCGAGGGAAATGCACACTAACTCCTGCCCCCCTCCCAACCACCACCACCACTCTTTTATTTTATTGAAAGACCGATCAACTTAACTGGAGAAAGGAAGCAATTCCTGCTTGGGAGTACGTTGTCATAACACGGATAAAAAGCGTTCCCTTTTTAGCTCGATTCCTGTTCTGTGTTGATCCCGCCTTTTTTTTTTTTTCTTTTTTT
>RSEF01000004.1:39482378-39499245 GCA_003993805.1 Himantopus leucocephalus | reverse complement strand
GAAAAGGAAAAGGAAAAGGAAAAGGAAAAGGAAAAAAAGGAATCTTTCACATACTGTCATGGAAACAACTTTGTCATAGAAGAATGATGGGTTAACTCCAAGAAATTTGTCTAATTCTTAAATAACTTTTTTGCTCTGATCCTAACAATTGCCGTGCTAGCCTTACAGAAGCACATATTAGACCTCAGCCAATGCCAGGGAGCGCTGAGTGTGCTTCAGACATCTGAATTTGTGGAGTTTTCTTACTGGAGTGCAATGTTTTACCAAATATCCCTAGAGCCTGTATTTGTTCCTATAAACAGCACAAGTTCGGAGGAAATCGCTTGTGCTCTTTCTCACCCATTTATTTCTGCATACTAAAAAACCCTGAGAAGTGTTATACCCTTCTTTCCTTCAATTTAAGCTAAAAGACTGAGTATAATCTGCAGCAAAAATGATGGGAGTGGGAACCAGGCATGGGGGATGAGGGCTGAAATTGAGCTTGGGAAAGGGGGAGGAGTGTTTAAATGTTTGCCTTTGCTTCTCAGTGCCTGAATCAGTAATTAAATGTTTATGTTAACTGACAATAAATTAAGTTAAATTCCCCTTGCCAAGTCTGTTTTGCCTGAGGCAGAGCCTCCTAGTTCTGGCCATCTGAAGCTTAATGACATTCTCTTACATCCTTCCCTCTGTCTTAGTTTCGTTCTTTCCCCCTCCCCGCCTCAAAGATAGCCCTTCACAGTAAAAAATACTCTGTTTTCATATAGTTCTTATCACAGTGAGGTCCTGATCATCTTGTAAATGTAGGCAACAGCCAAAGGTGCTTGTTTAATGCCCAATGGTACCCTCACTGATTTCACCTACGAGAAAAAGAGTTTTTGCTTTAAGCTGCTTGTGTAATACAGATAAATGCATATGCAAAGATGGGTGAATGCTGTATGTTTAGTGTCTGCAGGAGGACTCCAATGAACTTGAAACAGTAGATCTGATTCTGACAGGCTACATACTTAAAGGTCTGTAGTACCAACATACAGAATGTCAGAACTAACACCTTTGATAGTCCAGCCCTGTGAGATCATGTCTAAACGCCACAAGTACTCCAGGGTGGCATCTCAAAAAACCCCAACTGTCCCAAAAACACCTTCAGCAGAAGGTATGGCAAATAGAGCTGGCGACAACCAACCAGCCAGGAGTTCCCTGTAATGCTTAACTTTCAGGTGCAAGTTCACTTATGCTGCTACTATTCCTAGATATTCTGACCAGATTGAAATGCTCAAATTTTAAATTAATTTAAAAATTACTATGGATCTCAGTTTCATCAAAATTTAATTCCTGTCTTCTCATAAAGTGCCAGAAGTCCACGGCAATTTGATTTCATTCATTGCATTACACTCTATACGTTACAACTTTACTTTAAAATATCAGTCTTCAGACATGGTGTGATCTTGAAACCTGATAAACTTTTTTCCTCCACTCCAGAAGTTGCCTGGACAACTAAAATTATTCAGACACTTAGCTATGGCATATTTTAGAAGTAATATGTCCAGAATTCACCTGCCCAGTTCTCTGTTTTCCAAAAGCAAATAAGTAGCATTCTGTCTTAATACAATCAATACCAGTAATGAGCTACATTCACCTATCCCATTTAATGTCTTTATTCTGTGTAATACTAGTGTAGGAAATGAATGAAAATATGGGAGTAAAATAAATAAATGTTTTCCATGAAGGGTGACTATATTCATCAGGACACAAGGAGCTGTTACTTGGCTTATCAAGTACCAAGTGTGACACCATATCTAGAAGAGACATTTCCAGGATAGTAAAATACCGTTTATTTTGCGGAAGAGTAATGGCCAAATTCTCTCTCCCTAAAATCTCCTCCTTTCTTTTTTATTCAGGAGAGAGTTGAACTTTGCTACCAGCAATGTATATCTTTCTTTTATATTAAGAAAAGATTTAAGCTGCCTTGTGCCTGAAGAGGATTTTAAAGCAGAGACAGATTATAGCCATCAGATTCTCCACTAACTATTTGTTTTTCCTTTGGCTTTAGTCAGAGACCTATAGTATGCAAAAAGGTAAAATCCCTGGCAGGTTAATGCCTGGCAAGCAGCTGGATGCATAAGGAAACAAACCTTTATTCCTACTTTTAACAGAGTAAATCCTGTTTTGTTTTTTTCTTTCTTCACCTTTGCCTTTTGCAAATATTTGCAGTTTCTCTATCCTGAATATTGACAATAGATGCCTCCATTTTATTGTTTTCCTTTACTTTGGCTTAGGTCTAGAATGTTTTCAGGTTCCCTATATAAGAAGATATTCTTTACTGAAGGACGTAACAAACATGAGGCGAGGTTTTGAGTCTATGAAATGTCCAGATTCCCAGTACCTCCCTTGGCACGAGCTGCAAGATCCAGATACACAAGCTGGTACTCCTGAACAGCAAGAGGGAAATATATCTTCCATTGATAGGCAAGAACATTTTCCAGCAAGCAGAAGGACTCAGGAGAGCATGCCTGAACCCCAAGAGCCCTGCAGATTTTGGTTGTCTCTTTAAATCACACGTTCACACATGTCGTTACAAGACAAACCTTGCTCTGCTTGCTTCCAAGCAATCAATTCTGGTCAACAGTTCCATGTTTAGTCTTCAGAAACTCATACTCCAATACCTTTATTAGATTATGAACTTTGTACTCATATAAACCTCTTAAAGCTTGTGTGCCACATAAACACACAGGCTCACAGCCTGGGACAAGGAATACCGGCTCTTACTGCTTGCTAATAGAAAACCCATACTATCTCAGAATAAGAAAACAGCTTGGTGGATCCAGAAGAGAAGAACGTAAAAATGAAACAGAAAGAGCATTCTTAGACTGAACAGAACACAACTAAAATGTGGCTGTTATTGGGTTTTTTACACTCAGATTTGTACTCCCAGGCTGCTGGAATCACTTGTGATCACACATAGTGCTTTTCCCCAGAGCAGCAGTAGCCCGAAACCTCACTGCAGGAGAAATCTAATCAGCATCTGCACTTGGCAGTCTCTGGCAAGTCTCCATCTATCCTACAGGAACAGACTTGGGCAGCTTCAGAAGACTTTGATCTGGAACTGGTCATGTTGCTGTTTTCTTCTCTGGAAGTTGTTTCTCTTCTGAAGACGAAATAGGCCAGGAGCTGTTCAGTATAGCTTCCACACACCACAATTTTGGGTTTACAAAAATAACTCCACATATGGCATTTTTTGTATTTGAAGTAGTTCCTCAGTTTGGAAAATAATTGGTAAACCTAATTTGCAAAATGAATGTGTGTGCAGAGTAAAATGCACTTATAAATAATTTGAATAAGGGCACTTAGTGCAGAACAATTTTCTCCTCATCTGTAATGACTCTTTTCCAGGTTTTCAAATGGCTTTGGACTGGTTTTGACTGTGATAAAGTTAGTTTCCTTCATAGTAGCTCATACGATGCTATGTTTTGGATTTTTGACCAAAACATTGTTGATAACACACCAAAGTTTTAGCTATTGCTGAGCAGTGCTTCCACAGCGTCAAGGACTTCTCTGTTTCTCATCTTGCCCCACTAGTGACTAGGCTGAAGGTGGGCAAGTAGTTGGGATGGGACACAGCTGGGACAACCCTCCCCAGCTGACCAAAGGAATACCCCATACCTTATGGCATTGTGCTCAACATGAAAAGCTGGAGGAAAGAAGGAGGAATGGAAATGTTAAGACTTTTCCCTTACTGACTAATACAGTGATTCAGCACATTGTTTGGGGGTTTTGGGGTATTTGGGGGTATTTTTGGTTTTTCTTTGTGGGTTGGGTTTTTTTCCCATTTAAAATTTTGAATTTGTAAATACCAGGTTTTTCCAAAGACTTGACAGGACAGTAATTTTCAAGTGCTTATCATGTATTTTCAAAGTTCTCTAAGATAAAGACCATATTAGCATTACACTGAAGTACTCAGGTTAGTTCAGTAGCTCAACTGTTTTGAAGTCTGACCCATATTTTAAAAAAATAAAATTCAGTGGCTATACATTGTGTCTTTCAAGCAAGTCTTCCAATCTGATATCGATAGCCTGCATCCATTAGCCCTTCTTTTTACAATTTGTTGCTCAAGTCCAACCAATAACAGATAAAGCACAAAATAATGTGTGGCAGAAAGTCCATACCATTTAAAGCCCTCAAGTAGTACTCCAAAACCATACCTGAACTACCTTAAGCAAGTGACAGCAGTCAGAATGAGATGTAATTAATACTGAAAGTTCTTCCCTTAATCTCAATTTTGTTCTTTTGCCGCAGCCCTCACTGGAATGATTCACCATGAAATTTAGTCCTCACTAGAGATACTCAGGCAACAAATGCTGTTTCCCCTTGGAAGAGATGCAGTGCAGCCTAAATGGTCATAGATGATAAGAATTTCTTATGCTTGAGGGGCTTGGGCCCTTGCATGTACCTGGCACATTCCCTCTAGCTGATCTCACTTGAGGGAGAATAGCAATTTTGGCAGACTTAAGAAGTGTCGTCAGGAGACAGGGTGACAGTTTTAGCCCCGTGCCTGTCTGTACTTTACTGTAAAATGACAGAACACTGGTGCTTTCAGCAAAAGACCAGTACTGTTCCTATAACACAAAAACATTACACAGGGGCACAAAGAAAATCTGTGGAAAGCTGAAGAAGTGAGCAACATCTCCAGCCTCTCAGTGGGAAGAAATCCTTCTGTCTTGCATCCTGATGGATCCAGGTACAGCAATCAGGAGTGTAACATTCTGTAGCTGTAGAGATTTGGGTGTCAGACTGAAAGCTTAATTTATTTTTGCTTTGTCAATAAATAGATTTTTAAGAGCATTTAAATAGCCAAAGATAATATGCCAAACAGCCAAAAAGCTGCAAAATGAAATTTAATGTATGCCATTAAATGTAACTGCGGTAAACACATTACGGTGGCAAAAAAATTTATTGATTTTTCTTGTTGCTAAAGCAAGAGAAGAAAAGAGAAAGTTTAAGGAGCCAAAGAGCAAGCAATTAGGGATTTGAAAGTATGTGCTTAAGGTCAGCAAGTAAGGCAGTGGTGCCACCAGATGATGTTTCAGGTCACGTCTGGACCATCTGCTGCTATAGCATGTACTGGTTCTGATGCTGTGATAGGGTATCAAGCAGGTACTCCTGCAGGCTGCAACCAGCTCCTCTCATCAGGACTAAAAAGTAGGTCCTTAGTCAACCAGGTTGTGTCTAAAGGGATTACACCAACATGAGCTGGCCCAAATCTGTAAAATGCATCTACGTGCTTTTATTCAAAGCAGACAGTAAAATGAACATATTTCTCTAGTGAACACAAATACCTCAATTATTTTGTCCCATATTGGGAAGTGTTTCAGCCATATATCATTTCCCCATATATCATTTGAGGGGCGGAACAGAAAAAAAAATAGAGATAGTTAGCTTGTGTTTTCATGTATTTATTTTAATTTATCTCCTGGGATAAAAGGAGGAAAAAGTATAAGCTATTCCCATCTAATTTTTACATAATTCTATTTTCTAATAGAAGAAAGAAGAAAGCTTTTTCAGAAGAAAGCTTGGGGAATGGATCCCACAGCAAGGAAAAAACCTGAGCTTTAGTTTCTTCAAGAACTGATTTGACACTAAATGGGATCTGGTCTGATCCTAAACCCACTTTTGTATAATAATAAAACTCAAGAAATTGTTACAAAAGTAAGCAATGAAAGCTACATTAAGTATAATTTATTATCCTTCCAGCCCAGCAGAGCTCCACAGGCAAACAACTATTTTATCAGCACCTTTCATCTCATGAAGTTTCAAACAAGTGTATCATATTTTAAGGTTTAATACGATTTGTGCAGGACCAAACATCACATGAACAAAGTTCATAGAGCTATTCGATCAAGGCTAGGGAAAGTACAAAGAGAGATTTCGGAAAAGTCAGGGATGAGCAACACTAGTAAAAGCTGCAACAGTGTCCACAGATGGCAGACCTTCACTCAGAAGGCAACCTCAGTGAACAACAGATACTACTGCACCCATACAGGATCATCAGAGAGCCAAAGATGCTCCAGCTGTGAAGAAAGAGAAATTACTCTACAGCCATTGCCTTGAGCTGGCTGATTTCCTCTGAGGCTTCAGTGGATTGTTCCTTTTCTTGAGAAAAGCAGAAATAATGCTCATCTCTGTCCCCACAGAGGGAAACCTCCTAATTTGTGGTCAAGGATTGCAAAGTGCTCAGAGGTACAATGAACTAGTGATGTGCAAATAACTGGTTGCTTGGTTCAGCAGCAGGAAAAAATAAGCCCAAATGAGCAGAGTAAGAAGCAGAAAAAGTTGCATGCCGAATGAAGTCCGCACACACCTCTTGTTTTGAAGTTCAACAAAGAACCATTGGACACCAAGTGAATTATTTTCTTCATCCCACAACTGGTGTGTGTTTTCAGGGCAGTTACCATGATTTTTAGCTTTCTTGTTTTGTTTTGAGTATAATGGACTTTATGTTCTCTCCTCCTACACTCTAAAGTCCGGAGACTAAGGTGGCCACCTAACTGTTGGTCAGCAGGTTTCAAAACCTGTGTTTTAAATCCATTTGACTCAAGAGCACAGATACTCTGCAAATGAGTTTGTTGGTGTTGCAAATAAGATTCACTTTTGTTGAAGGGGTTGTACCTCCTATGCAAATATTTTTACTTGAGAGTAGAATTTGGAGTCTAGGTGTTCCTTTACTAGCTTAAGACCACACCTGTAAGAAGGAAGAACATGAATAAGATTCTCTCTCCCATTCTGTGGCCAATGAATCTAAGAAATGTATGCAAAATTTGGTGACTTTTTACTTGTTTGCCAGGAATTGGTTTGCTAGGATTTCTCACTTAAATTGGTGACATATGCCCAAATACAGACTTTGAATCCAAAGGAGAACAGGAGGGTTTTTTTGAAACTGATCACAGGACTGGCATTCAGGCTTAGTCTGAAGAACACCTTCCCCTTTGAAAGTTGAATTACATGTTCTAATTTTTTTTGTCTACCTTCCGTAATTTATAGTCAACCTTTATGTAGGTTTCGAAAAATGTTTCTTGAAGTAAAACTAAAAAACATTACTGTGTGAAACAACCACATATTGGCTGAAAGACAGTGAACAAAAGTGAAACAACTCTTGCTTTTTAAAATTGAATGTACTAACTGATCACTACAAAACAAGCTGATGATTCAGCTGTGGTACCGTTATAGAAAGTGGAGCAATGTGAGCTACACTGTTAGCCAGCAGCTACACAGAGCATTTGCAAATCGGCTCCAGTGTTCTTCTAATATTGCCTTTCTAGCAATGTTGTGGACTTGCAAGTGCCAGCCTCCATTCATAACCAACAAAATTACAATAATTTAAACTCTAAAGCCAGTAATATGCCCAACTTTGATATATTGGCAGGGAGACTGGTCACAAAATGTACATTTATTTCTTCATCTCCTACTGTGCATGGTGCTGTGGTTAGGCCAAGTTATATTATATTGGCAGGGACTCCCATTGCCATAAGTATAGAAATAAACAAGAAAGGATGGATTCAAGACCAGTGGTTCATTCCCAGAAGATGAGGAACAGTTTGGGTGCTGTACGCTCACCACACCCAGCATTACCTTAAGGAATACTGGTATCACAGACATTGGAGGAAAAATATCTAAGCATCTGAGATGAAAAGGTGAGGGCAGCGACATAGCTGTGTGCAAATCAAAGAGAGTTAAAAGTTTGTTTTCCTACACTGCAAGGGCATCTCACCTGCTAGCAGTAGGGCACACAGGAAAGTTCAACTGAAAGACACACATATACAAACAACAAAAAAATTTATGTATTTCACAATCAAGTAAAAGCTGTGGAACAGAAAATAGGTTGGAAGAAACTTTTCACATTTATGAAATCTGATGTATCTAGACACCAATTTGCCAAGTATAAAAAGGAGGCAGTTTAGCAGTTGATTAAAAGTGCTCAAATAAAAGTTTATCAGTCAGAAATCTGAAAGGAAAAAAGGAATACAATGGACTTTTTTCATTTATAAAAAAAAAAGTCTAAGGAGAGACATTCTAGAAGACTTTCGGAACATATACAAAACCTAAAAAGAGAAAAGGGGTATGTTTTAATCCATGTCTGACACGAAGCAGAACAAGAAAACATAGACTAAAAAGAGAATAAGAAAATATAGACTAACAAGAGAAAAGGAGGCAGAGGTACTGTATTACTGAAATAATCACTTTTTCTTTTCCTACTATACAACACTAGACTGTCTTCCAAATTAAAGTGAACCTCTGAATTTGCTTACTTCATTCCTAATATAACAACCAGTGTCCTAGGTCAGGACAGTTAAAAAGGAAAGTTTGGATCCACAGATTCTTGATGAAAGAAGATGAGTATTTCTCATTCTCACGTAAAAAGTTTATGCAAACTCCTAGAACAAAGAAAAATGAGTTCACTTTCTTTTCCAGCCATATTTGTTATCACCCAAGAGCTCAACGCAGCATGAGTTAGGCTTTTTGAATACCAGGACAAGATCTGTACCATATTTAGTACCTAGAAGCACTTAATAGATCTCAGCACAGATTCCCACCTGGGACAGCTCTTTCTTTCCTATTTGTTTTTTTTTTTTTTCTAAAAAACTCCTTCTTCATTTTTCAGAATGAATAGAGAAAGCATTCATAAGAGAAACAAACAAGCTGAAGAATTCAATCACAGCATTAATACACTGGATTGCTTTTTATGCAGAAGTTGATTTTTATGCAGTGCACTCCATTAACTATGCTTACCACAATCATAGCTCTTTTCTTATAGTCATTCCTCGGGTCCACACCGTTTATTAGTTTTACAGCTTTGCAGATTATATGTTCCTTTAATGTAATTGTGGTTCTTATGTAACACTCTACAAATTTGTTAAAAGAAAAAAAAAGCATCTCAGATTTTACTGCAATGGGAGTGTTTCTGCTTGATACCCCATTTATTGGAAAGGAATAGTCAAAAGATGGAATTTCTTTGGTGCAGTACATCTGCAGAGCTACAGATATTTCATAGATTAAGTCTCAACAGCTAAAGCCCTGTGGGCACAAGGCTCTGAATTGCTTGGTAAATTCATACATGATAGATTTGAGAGACTAAGTCCAAAAGTTTCAATATTAAATAGTGGGACAATATACAGGAAGAAAAAAATTCATTATCAATAATCAGCTGGTTATGTTCTATGCCTTCAATAATGTCCTCTTGCCTGGACTAAGTCTGGACAGAAATCTATCCGTTTCTCCCCTTTCCTTATCTCTTCTTTTATTGTCCAGATAAAACTGGGGTTTATACGTTGGATCTTATGCTGTACTTCAGAAAACCTGGCCTCAGTTTTTGGTACAATTGCAAGCCTCTTTGGAAGTAAAGCCCTTTCCTATAGCTGTCTCATAACTTGAGTTCAAGTATTCAAGTTTATTTTTAAAGGTGACTTCCAACAAGTCACCTTTTGGTTTGGATATTTTAAGTTTTTATAAGAAGAACACAGTGCTCACAGATGGCAGTATTTCTTAACAACTGGTAGTGGAGAACCCACACCTCTGGTTCCTCAGAGACGTGGTCGGTATTGTAACATCCTGACACACGGCATGAACACCTAAAGTTTGCATGTAGTCTTTACCTTTACAGACACACTTTGATATGTGATATGTATTTTACCGAAATTTAGCCAGCTCTAGTCTGAAAAACAGCAGCTAACAGAAAGCATGTGGAAGATGTACGGAGTCACTGAGAAGGACATGTGACAGAGACTGCATGTGTTTGGAAAAGCAAAATTCAGAAAATACCAAAAAGAGGCCAACTTTTTCTCTTTGGCTGATCCAAGGTTAGATCTTCAGCTGTTGTTCATCTCTCTGGAGAAAGTCACAACAGCCAGAGAAAGATGAAATACAGAAAAAGAGATTAAAAACTGCCCATGATGTCTTTCTCTTTCCACAAGAGGTCTGCAAACACAAAATTATTTTTCTAGGCCATACCATAACCACACGTGAAAGTCAACAAAAATATCACACACATGACCCATATGGCTACTCTGTTAAACCTGATGATAACTCAATGTTGTATAGGTATTGAGCCATCGTTGTTGCCTGTTGTAGCCTTCCACAAGAGTAACCTTCAAACTCATGACAGAGATGACTATCATGCCTAAAGCTCATATCTCTTCTGCATTTAATTCCTAAGGGTAACAAGACTGGTTTTCTTGGTAGTCACACCAGAATTTGCAATGAATCCCACAGATCCAGAATAAAAGATCACACAGAAAAGATGGAGAGATCTTGATATCAAGTATCATTTAAACATGTTGGAACCCACAAGTCCAAGCCCATCATGTTGAATTTAACAGGCATATTAACCTGTTTATATTTTAAGCACAATAAACTTTCAAGGCAAAGTCTTCCTTTTGCTCTTCTTTATTTCGTTATTCAAACAGAAAAAAAAAATTACCTCCACTTTACATTATTCTTCAAAGCATCCAAAAGTCCTTTGGTAGTTCTCTCTGCCAACTTTACATTGGATGATTAAGAGTACACAAGTGCAGAGAGACTCCAGCCAAAACTAGTAACAAGAAAAGTCTTCAGTTCAGCTCTCGAGGGCCAAGAGAGTGCTTCAGACCTTAGTTTCTAATAAACCTAGATTGTTTGTTCTCTGTCCAGAATTAAATAGGAAAGAAAGATCTTAATCTTCCACATTTGAAAAAAGATTTCCATTTCCTCTCCTTCCCATTAAGACTTTTATCTTTCTATCAGCTTGGTAATGAAGATGTCTCATGCAAACTTATTTGAGAAAAAAAAAATCCGTTGAGATATGTGGTGTTTTGTGTGGTTTGTTCAGGGTCTTTTTTCATGCTTAAGAAAGAGGGCTGTCAAAGTGATTAAGGAACAGCCATTTCAATATGGTCTCACATCTTCACCAAATACCTCCAGAACTGAGCCAAAATCACAAACTCTTCTGTTGGATCCAACACATTCTCTGTTAATAAATATTTCATCCTATCATAGAGAAAGCAATGTTCCTCCCTGGTAGTTTCAGTACTTACCCAGGAGGGCTTATCCAGCAGGCTCATGTGAGCAACCAGAAAGTCCACCCGGAAGCTGAGAAGCTCTTGTAAATGTAACCAAATTTAATACATTTCCATGAGAGAAATGGTATCAATGAAACACTTCTGGACAGCACCATTCAGAACAGCAATGCACTTGTGGGAACATTCGCAAACAATGCTGCAGGTGATTTCCCATACTCAAGAATAAGTAATTGCCTTTCAAGCTGATCAAAACTCAGACACCAAGTATATACTGCATCCCATTAATTGTTGTTCCTATTCTTTTTTCTTTCTCTGCACCATATTAATCTATACATCAGCATTACAATGGTTCCCTAGAGGTAGGCAGCTTACACTCCATCTGAGAATGTTTCATTAACAATGTGCTTCTCTGCTCAATTTCATTGGCACCTGACTGCCTCCGTGTCAAACTTCTGTGCACATTTATCATTGTCTGAATTTTGCTATTTTATTCGAATACTTCAAGGTTTTGAGCCCTAGGGATAAACCTCTAGCAAATTGTTTGTGTAATGACACTCTCACTTCATTGTGCTAAATGCCAGAAACTGCATTTAAAACAGCATCAGCCATACGACACACTCACATAGGGATTTGCAAGTCGATAAACGTTACAGAGGGGCATAGTACAGGGAAGAAGGATCCCCCAGTCACACCCTCAGGAATGTTCTTGCTGAAATTATGTACTGTGTTGCAATGTTTGGTGTCAGAGGTATCCTGCTTCTCTAAATACATTAGGTACTTAAGCAAATAGCTGTACACTCCTGGGAGGATCCACGTCCACATTCTGCACTAATATATAAGTCCTGTCACTGGAACTTCAGGCTCACCTTACACACAATAAGGGACAGAACTGACTAAGGTTCCCATGTGATTTCTTCCAATATAAGTGACTTCTTCTTCCTATGTAAACAGAAATAGAAAGAAATTATGCTCCTTCTTGCACACAGTTATTTAATTTAAATCATAGCATGCATGTGTATTACCTGCACTTTTTTTCCACACCTGCATCACTTTGAAAGGAGGGCATTCCGGAGGACAGCTGGGTGCTGGTCTTATTATAACCTACCATATAGAGACAAAATTCCTTAGGGATTGTTGGAATAACTGACCCGACGCTGTATTTGTCAAAGCTTGAAACTGGTCAGAGCATTCACCAACTCTGACACAACCTTTTAACAGAACAACAAAAAAAGCCTTGGCTTATGACAGCAAAGTGAGTATTTGTATCACTTTCAGAGTCAATTGCACCATAAAAATTAAAATGTTTTCACAGAATATCCAGCCTGAAGTGATGACTTTTTCTCAACAGCACAAACTTAACTGTGACTCAGGACAGATCTCACAAGGCTTTCATGGTGTTGCAAGCTTTTTAAGACAGAATGCTTCTAAAACTCCTGCTCAGTGTACTGAACAAACTCCTACCATATAAGATTCTTGCTATTAACTCCAAGAACCAAGATGTATTATTTCCCATTTAAATCCTGTTTGTATAGTACAGTGTAAAGTATTTAAATAACAAGCCAATGAATGGCATTTCTGAAGGAGCTATTGGTAGACTCATGTAGAACTCAGGTGAGAGAGACAGTCCTTGATTCCAAGAAACATATGCATTTGATTTGGTTTCCATCTGTTGTTACCTTGTCATCCTGAAAGAAAGAGTGCAACTGATGTTTTATTGAGGTCAGCTATGAGTATGGTGGTTTGTCTCAATAGTTCTGTTTAATTGACTGATAAATCCTCAAGTGAAAAAAGCAATTGTGCATAAACATAAATCCTGTTTTTCAGTAGCAAACTTCCATCTATTACTGCTAAACAAAACTCCAGGTAAGTTTAAATTGATTTCTCAACATATCTGAGATACGGCTGAAAATACTGAAAATACGGCTTAGTAATGCGTATAGTTGAGAAAGCAGAACCACACACAACTGTTATAGAATCACTGCTAAGGAATAAGATCACATGCCTTACAACTCTCAGAAACTGATTTTCTTTTGATTAAGTAAATGGAGATATGCCTGATCGTTTTGCATATCTCTTCTATGTTAGATGCCTTCCTAACAGCTCTTTTGCCAGCTTAGATTTGGAGGACTGCACCTTATTCCCATAACAGCCAACTACCAGGACTTAGATCAAAAGCTTCAGAAGAGACCAGTGGGTGGGGAATCTCCTGTGGTACATATTATCTGACTTACCTTAACTAGCTCAAAATGACTCCATTGAGAACTAAGGCTTTTCAACCAGAACAACTGAACTGCCATTCTATGGAGATGTTAATGTGAGTTATTCTACTGTTTCCAGACATGTTCCTAGTCTGCTTCCATTCAAACTAGTGATTAAACTCCCCATGGCAGAAGAACTGAGCTCTAGCACAACATTTTAGCAGCCAAGTTTTTAAATTTTGCTTTGTTTAAGGAATCATTAAAAATGCAAGGAGAAAGCTTGTTTTGTTTCCTTAGAAAAACATAGCTAAGGAAAGTGATTTAAAGTAGGCTCTGATTGTTGGCAGATGAGAGACTGAACTGAAGAACTGTCTGTCATCCAGGTCATACAACATGTTTATGCTGGTTGAACTTTCGTAACTGGAGAACTTTCAGTAAAAGGCTGCTAAGGAGATTAGAGGGGAAGTAAAAGAAGTATGGATGTTTTCTATGACTAGAAGGCACCAGGACTTCTAACAAAACAACTTACATGTGTCCTTATCAAGGCCAAGAGCTATAGGCAAGAGAAATTTTTGTTCTTCATTTATGGAAGAAAGTACCTTTGACTGATGTTAATTGTATCACCTAATGCAGTTCAGGTATGCAGAACATATCCAAAGGATATAAAAATCTGGAAAATGAAGGTGCTTCATACACCAAAATTATCCTCAGTCAGTGACCTGGCAACATTATTTGTATTTTCTTTTTCCTTTCTTACTCCCTCCCCTTTTGCTTTTCCCAATCCAGACAAAAATTAATTCAGTATTTAAAAACCCTGTGTGACATATTCATGGCAAACCAATTTACACAGAGTAGCAAACCAAAAGTCAAAGAGAAAATGGCATGCAACCAGTAAGGCTCACTTTTAATGAAAAAATTCCAAGTTGTACATAAAGCAGGTATAAATCAATGTCAAGAACTAACACTTCCGTAAATGACTCAACATTTCTAAGCATTTATGAAACACTGCTTGAACTTTGTCTCAGTGCATTGTTGTCAATGGTAGACTGGAAATTAATTGCTATTTGGACACAAGGAAAGAGGAAAACAACATGTATTAAGATGGATATGCAAGTTAGCATTAAAATGTCAGAGCCTATTAATAGACGTGTCAAACAGCAGTATTCCTTCAGACAGCAAGTGTTGTGACAATTGCTTAATGAAGCTTATTCCTTGTATCACTCATTACAGTCATTACAACCATCTCATGCCTTCACCTGCACAGTCACCAATGTTTTCTGGCTGGTATGGCTCAGCTGCAGGAAAAGAACACATGCCATTATCATGTGGTTACTCTCACACTGTGAAAAAGAAATGTTATGTTGCTTATGATCAATAATTATAGAATCATAGAACGGTTAGAGTTGGAAGGGACCTTAAAGATAATCTAGTTCCAACCCCCCTGCAGGGACATCTCCCACTAGACTAGGTTGCTCAAAACCCCATCCAACCTGGCCTTGAACACCTCCAGGGACAGGGTATCCACAACTTCTCTGGGCAACCTGTGCCAGTGTCTCACCACCCTCACAGTAAAGAATCTATTCCCAGTATCTAATCTAAATCTACTCTCTTTCAGTTTAAAACCACTACCCATCATCCTATCACTACATGTCCTTGTAAAAAGTCCTTCTCCAGCTTTCTTGTTGGCATCCTTCAGATACTGGACGGCTGTTATACGGTGTCCCCACAGCCTTCTCTTCTCCAGGCTCAACAATCCCAACTCTCTCAGCCTGTGCTTATAGGAGAAGTGCTCCAGCGCTCTGATCATCTTCAGGTCTCTCCTCTGGACCTGCTCCAACAAGTCCATGTCCTTTTTACATTACGGGCCCCACAGCCGGACTCAGTACTCCAGGTGGGTAGTACTCACCAGAGTGGAGTAGAGGGGCAGAATCACCTCCCTCACCCTGCTGGCCACACTTCTTTTGATGCAGCCCAGGATACAATTGAGCTTCTGGGCTGCAAGCACACACTGCCAGCTCATGTTGAGCCTCTCATCCACCAGCACGCCCAAATCCTCAGGGCTGCTCTCGATCCTTTCTCTGCCCAGCTTGTATTTGTGCTTGGGATTGCTGCCACCCAGGTGCAGAACCTTACACTTGTCCTTGTTGAACTTCATGAGGTTGGTATGGGCCCACTTCTCAAGCCTGTCCAGATGCCTCTGTATGGCATCCCTTCCCTCCAGAGTGCTAACCACTCCACACAGCTTGGTGTCATTGGCAAACTTGCTGAGGGTGCACTCAAGCCCACTGTCTATGTCACCAATGAAGATGTTGAACAGTACTGGTCTCAGAACATGTAATTATTATTATTATTATTATTATTCTAAATATTAATAATCTGAACAAACATCATAATATTTGATGATCTCAAAAGCATCATAAATTCAAAACTATTACTTAGCAGAGTTCCTTTAAAAAAGCATTTAAAGTAATGCTTGAGACAATCCCAAATGTAGCTTTCAGTCTGTATTGGACGGAATATTGTCTGGAATCAGCGTTCAGTCCCAAGTTTGTGTGGTGACTGTAGTGACTTCAGAAAACAAGCTGGGTATTTGTAGATGGAGAAATGAAGAAAGACCTGTCAGCTGAAAATAGCAACAGCATTTTGGTAGAGTAGCTAGATTGTATCTTTTATTGTGATTTCATAATCATGATCGGGTCTATAACTTGAGATTCTGAAGTTGTTTTGCTAAATTAAGAAAATAAACTGGCAGTGTCATACTACAAGGTACGGAACATGGTGTTCAGCTGTGGATTGGTCTTGTCAGTTCCAGCTTGTCCATTTTTTCCCCCTTCCATCAACTATCCTAGCTTTTTAATACCTATGTGATTTAAAGGGTGTTTAAGGGAAAAACCGCTCATGGACAGCTGAATGAAGATGCATGGGAAAAGTTTAGAATTCAGGGGTGGGAAAATTAGTGAAAGGACAGAAGGACAAGAAAGATTGTTAAGTTCATGAGTTGACAAAGTGATTCAGGGGAGAAAAAAAATAAAACAAAACCAAAACAAACCCCAAAATACTAATTGGCAGTAGTGAAAAGAAAAAGACTGTTCAGTATTTCAGAGGCTATTTAGAGTCATTGAATCATAGAATTATTTAGGTTAGAAAAGACCTGTAAGATCATCAAGTCCAATCGTTAACCTAGCACTGACAAGTCCACCACTAAACCATGTCCCTCAGCATAACATCTACATGCCTTTTAAATACCTCCAGAGATGGCGACCCAATCACTTCCCTGGGCAGCCTGAGTCAATGTTTGATAAACGTCTTAGTGAAGAAATTGTTCTTAATATCCGTCCTAAACCTTCCCTGGTGCAACTTGAGGCCATTTCCTCCTGTCTTACTATTTTTTACTTGGGAGAAGAGACCAACATCCACCTTGCTACAGACTCCCTTCAGGTAGTTGTAGAGAGCAATAAGGTCTCTCCTCAGCCTCCTTTTCTCCAGAGTAAATAACTCCAGTTCTCTCAGCTGCTCCTCATAAGACTTGTGCTCCAGACCCCCAGCTTCGTTGCCCTTCTCTGGACGCACTCCAGAACCTCAATGTCCCTGTTGTAGTGAGGGGCCCAAAAATGAACACAGTATTTGAGGTGCAGCCTCACCAGT
>RSEF01000004.1:39471280-39481378 GCA_003993805.1 Himantopus leucocephalus | reverse complement strand
TGTCCTTCTCAGGCTTGTATATTTGATAAAGTTATTTGCAGAGCGGTCCCATGACTACAGACTTTCAGAGGTCCCTCCCAATACAATTTTTTCCCCTCATCCTGTGTGACACGAATCCCATGGATGCTTACAACACAAGGGAAAAATCTCCTCACAGTCATAATAGGGACAGAAGCCAGTGATATAATTGCCAGGGACAAGATCCTAAACCTGTTCATAGCAGAGATAAGGTCTCAGGTAGAATGAAGAAAAGGAAGCCCTATCATAGAGTATTGATCCACTGGTACCTTGCAGTGGAAATTCCAGAATAGTAAAGATGAATGGGCAAGTCCTTAGCTCTGACTTCTTGCTCACAGTAAAAAAAGATCCAAAAGACAGTGCTTCTCAAATCCCGGAAATCCCAAGAACACATGAAAAACTACGACATTTACACTGCCAAGGCCGGGAGATGAAACAAGCCCCATCTACATCAACACTATAGTGTTTTACAAGGATATATAGAGTTTCTCCTTGTATAGCCTCAACTGCCAATGGCTGGCTCTAGAAAAGTTCCCTGAATCTCTCTAATCCCACTTATCATTCTCATTCCCTTTGAAAAAAATGAGCATGGATACAATTAGTCTGTTTGAGAAGAACTTAGCAGAATATCAGACTCTCTGTACAACAACAAACAGCATCTCCCATTACACTGAGGCCCTATCGTTGCATCTCATTAATGCCAAGGTAATAGCTGACAGAAACAATTTTTCCAGTTAGTAACATCCAAGAAGAAGGCTAGATGATGACAGCGCTAGTTTCACAACAAAACCCAGGCATGAACTTTATAGTTTACGTGGATCAAGTTGCTAAAGCTCCAGTTTACCGTTTCAAACACATGATCTGGTCCAATGATTAAATCAGACTTGATAGCAGATGCTGAAAAAAACACATCAGCCATGACACAAAACCCTAGACCAGCAGCTGCTGTCTGCCTTATTTAACTATGGGAATTGCTACCAATCTCCACATGCTTCTCCCTGGTCGTGTTTCTCTGTAACCACCAAGACAGAGACATCTTAAACCTTATAAAGCCTGACTGTAATGAGCCATCCTCGACACCACACTATGCCCTAGATTTAATATAAAAGATAAAAGACACAGTGAGGCTGGTCCAAGACAGCCTGCTAGGAACCAACCTGATTAGCAGGAACATTGCAACGTAGTGGCCTAATCGAGGGTTGAAGCATTGGTGTTATTTCATTCAGCAAAACTGTTTTCAAATATAATAGTTGAATAGCTGGGTTAAGTACATTGCCTATGCTATGAACCTAACAAGAGGAACCAGCTGGAGCTTTGAACTGAAGCTCTTTATCATCAGAAGTGAAAAAATTTGGATACCATGGCAGACAAACTGTCACAACAACAGAGGGACTAAGAAGTTCAGATGGTGAAAGCCTTTGCAGGTGTCTTCTGACTACAGTCCAGGAAGATCCATCTAATTCAGCATGGAAACTAAACTAAATCCACAAACTTACCCAGGAATCTATGCAGTGGGTACATTTAAAAAATAAGCACTATCATCAAAAAAGAGGGAAAACAATGTTAGTAAGAAGACATGAAAAACATTGAAGCCCCCTCATAAGAGGACAATGTGATTCTGCATTCATTTAAGGTATATGCACACCAGGTGACAGTTCAGCTCCTTTTCCATGCCACATTTTGAAAAGGGCCCAGGGAATGTTCAATACATGAATAAACCAGATTTTATCATGTGAATCGACAAACTGATTTAACTGATTCCTGGACTTGAGGAATTAGACTGATTTTACCATTCTCAAGGCCTAAGCAAGTTAAACAGGAAGTCATCTGAGCTACATGAAGCTTGAATCACTTTTAAGACACCCTTATCCTCAGATTCTGTACGTTGCTCTATACTTAAGACAATGTCAAAATTTACAGTGAAGTCTAGAAGGTTCACTTGGAAGAGCTGTCCACCATCCCACAGTCACTCACAGCTCATGGTAAGACAACTCAAGGCACACAAAACTTAACTTACATTTTGAGGAAAAGCCAAGTATGACACCACATCAATGAAGCTGCTTGCTTCTTTATAAGCTCCCCTGGCCAATACAGTTTTCAGGAGGCGTTAATATTACAGGTACCTTTAAAAGTAGAGTTTTGAAAGTGTTATTCAAGTGGATTAATCAGAAAAGCCATTGCATAGTTTACTTAAACATAGTTTACTAAGAGGAAAACCTGTTTTATTGGTAAGTCCCCCCAGACACAAACACACTCCACCCCTGAGCAGTGACTGATAAAATGGACTATGAATCACCATATTAATATTTTCATTAAGACATTGAACAGAGACCAGCTCCTGCTGACATGGCTACTTAAGATGTAAAGATCTGCATGGGTTTGCAGAAACGGAGGTGAGCACACTTCGGCATGTTTGTGTGTTGTGTCACAGTTCCAGACTCCATTGCAGTGATGCAACAGCTCCTCAAAACCCACTGTCGTAGTAGCCCAGTGCTCCTGTGCTTGCTCCCACCTTAAGGTAGAATCAAAAAGGCCAGTAAGAGCACAACAGCAGTCCACAAGCAATAGCTGAGTTCAGAACTCCACAGAGGGAAAAGCTGCTCTTCCAAATTTCTCTGGATGCCCTCCATAATGTTGGCTCAGACGTGGTGCTTGGATATGGAGCGAAAAGAACATCAAGGGAGAACGTGTAGGGAAAAAGAAGCTTCCAGCTCACTGAGCTTAAAGAAACACCTTGACTTGGAGAAGATCTCTGCAGCCACTCAGTAGATGTACGCCACCTTTGACTTTGAGTTCTTTGATATGATTATAAACACCTCGAATACTAAAAAAACATAATTGGAGTGCAAATCCTTTTCTGACTTGTGTTCAAACTTAGGACTTCTATCAGCTGGAAAACAAAGTCATACCTGAGAACAACACATAGCAGAGGTAATGAAGATACACTCTAGCCATTTCAAACAAAGCTGCTGTCTTTAATGGATCTTATAATAACTTTACAGAGAGCTACATTGATTTTTTTTTTTTAATAGTGCCTGGAAAGGAAGAAAGATGTTTTATTTATTTTTCTTACGGGAAGCTGTGTCCGGTCTGTATTATAGTTCCAATTTCAAGTCATCATTACAAAACAGACTGCTACATCTCCATATGAATCAGCAATGAAGCCAGTCATCGCTGCAAGAAGCTAAAGTCTGAGAAATATCATCAAAACCAAACGAAGAAAGGCTCCAACATTCTCAGTGCATGCTGGCAAAGTACACAGTAGTTGCCCAGCTGTGTTGTTTACAGGTTGTGTACATAAAGACAAAACCAAAATTATACAAAGGCCTTCCTTAAGTTGATCAGCTCACTCCAAGAGAAGCAAATTGAGTAGAAAATGTCACAGATTACTGCTTACAGGAATAAGTTCAAGTCCCCAGAATCTGGATAAGGAACACATTGGGCATGCCTACAAAAGGACAAAAAGTGATTTATATTTTGAAACAAGCCCCTAAGACATACTGAAGATTTTTTTTTTTTTTTAAATCCTTTGCAGAAGTCCCCGCAACTAGAATATTCTCACACTGTTGCTGAAACGTGTGAAAACAGAGATTGCTAAAAATCACACTGAACTAGTACATGTAATCAGCACTGCAGACTTAACTCTTGGGGTACTTTCCAAGCACCTTACAAACAAGCACACTGCTTCTGATGCCACTATTCTCCAAACATTCTTGTTGCTATGATGATCAGCAACTGAAGACTCCATACTTCTATCAGCCCCAAACCGGGTATTTCTTATGTATTATTGACAATAATTTTTGTATTAATGATATCCCACATATTATTGAACATCTGAAGAAATTTAGTTGCTGTTAATAAAAGGATTGAACCCTTCCTTGAAGTATTCAGTGGTTTTCAAGACACGGGGAAGAAGTCCATAAGCTCACTTTCCACTCCCTTTCTCCACAACAGACTTAGGATCAGGTTGTAGAATTGAGATGACTGCTCATCATGGAAAGAGGAGTAAGCCTTCGTAGGGCACAGAGGACAGAGCAACTCCCCTCCACTGAACAGGATGGAGAATAGCACTGTTGCAGTCTAATCTCATCTTTGTTCACCCTCATAATGTGTTTCTTTTTGTTGGAGGTAAGGGAAAGAGAAAAGGAGTGGAAACTTGCTCTTCAGGTACAAAGCACAGCACCAGTGATATTTGGTATGTGTACAGTCCTATGTCACATTCTCAAACTCTTCTCCTTAATTTCTCTAATGAAGTTTAACAAATTTGACATTTCAAACAGATCACAATGCTATATTGTCACTGTTAACTTTTTAGATTACCATCTATCTGTATGCTTCCCTGATTTAAGTCAAAATAGTAAATAACGTTAACTTCAGACAGTACCTGGAAAGATTACCATCCAGTTAAATCCAGTCATGGGCAATTAACAAACAGTTACCTCAAGCAGGCCTAGACTAGGTGAACACCATGCTATTATGTTGCTTGCTGCAGTACCTACAGTACACAAACCCTTCCCCTCTGATCTTTCAGAAGTTGTCTGTATTTACATTACAGAAATGTGATTGACACAGCAAGTGTGTGCTTTGGCTTAATTTAACTTCAGGTTCCTCCGGTCAACAAAAATTCAGACAGAGGGGCATGATGTGGAAAGGTGAACTGAGAAAACATAATTTGTATCAAATGTATACGAAGCTTATCTACTTAGTTCAGGTATATATAGGAAAGACTACCCTGCAAAATGCCAAATACCTCCCCTTCAAAACCCGTTTCTTGAAATCACACCATTCTATGACAGGAGAGTATAATCTGCTATTCTAGGAGTTACCAGTCTTACGCATCCTACTATACCTCAGTCATTAAAATCAGGCAATTTTTTCTTTCATCAAGTTCATGCCTTCCATTTGTTCACCTCGATTTAATGCCATAAGCAGAAGCCATGAGAATGCTAAACTACTCAGAACTGTTTGTAAATTGAATATATACCTATTTACCAACTACCTTTGTTACATTTGCAGTGCATCTTTGTGTATTACATGAGAATAACCTGCTAATACACTGCAGACTGAGTGCATGGGAAAAAAAGACAAAGAAAAATCCACAAGTGACATCTATCATCTAGGTATGATTTCTCCCTGCGTAAAGCTAAGAGAATCATAAGCTGCTATTGACACTGAGCCAGCTGAAAATGTGAACTGCAGCAAGGGACATAATGCAGATAAATGTCCCTTTTTTGTGCTTTAAAGAGCTCCATAGGCTCTTTCTCCTAAATCCTTTCATTGATTACACTGTCTAGTAGAATCCAGCATTTCTGCAGAGGCTGAATCTTTCTTGTCGCATATTGAGCTTGCTTTCCCCTTCCCCAACCCCATCAGCTTTCAGAGAGTGGTTATTCTGTTGCAGAATACGGAACTTGCATCCAAACACATGCTCTGGACTATAAACAGAACAACTATGGGCTACAAGTTGTACCTACACTTACACGCATGGGAATTAGTTCCAATTTCTCATAACTCAAATGTGCATTTTTATAAAGCAGTACCTTGATTACAGTTACTCTTACAATCTCCTTCTAGAGGTAGATTTGCTGCTATTTTAAGGTCTAAGTTGTACGATTATGTCTTCTAACACAGTGAAATCTTCATGATTTAGTCTTCTTCTAGGCATACACATTACAGGAACATACAGTATCTGCTAGGCTTCATTTGTATAAAATTATTGAGGTTTTTTGGCACAGTAGTTTAGACACAGTTTCTAAGAGAGCAACAATATCATTGGGAGGAAGTATTCCTCCACCCTCAAACTCATTTTTAAATGGAGACAAGTGCAATACCATGTACATATGCACGTCCATATGCAGAGCCTTGCTCTGTGTTGCTCTCTGTTGTGGAAAGAAGCGATGACAACTTTTACAAGCAGAGATGGCTAGTCAAGATCTGAGCTCTGGAGACTATAATACTCTCAGTTATAAACAGACTTCGCTGAAGTGAATGCCAGTATTTCAGCTATTTCTGTGGCACAGGACTGACTTTCTCTGTGCGCACTGGAGCAGCAACTCTTCAGTAAAGAGAACAATGATTTCTGGGGAGCCGATTTGTTAAGTACTGCTGAAGGAATACAGTAGAGATGTGGGTGTGCAGTGCTCTGTTTTAACAGTCATTTGAAATGAGTATGAACAGACAGCATTACAAAACAGCTGGCTGTACCTCACATAAGTAGCAGGGAACGGAGAGCCTCTGTAGCCTAGCGTCTGTCTTGTCAATTGGCAGGCGAGGGGGGGACACGGGACGGGAGGGATGAGGAGAGGAGAAGGTAATGTTATTTTTATTCTTTTAAAAGTATTTCAAGCAATTAAATCCTGTTCACTTTGGTGCCAACCAGTGCTTGCTAGTGTCAGCTCTTCTCTACTGCAGACGGCAGTACTCTTTAGCCTGCAAGTTTCAAGGTCACACAGTATTAAACTTACAAATGGATTGGCACAAAGAAGGCGATAGATGTTTTTGACAATAGTGACACATCTACCTGAAATAATCCAGCTTTTCATTTATTATGTCATATTCATTAGCAAATTCAAATCCAAATGATTTCTCAATCATGACAAAAAGAGCTTACAAACCTACACATTTCTCAGTTAGGAAAAAATTATTCTCATCAGTGAGTTGCTTAGAAATCTGATAACAACTAAAGAAGTACTGCCATTTGACAGAAAAAGGAATCCAAGACATACAAACGAAAAAAGTCTTCAACCTTAAATAGAGAGAAGGTGTGCTTGTACTGTACAGTGTTCTCAGATCTGGACAGTAAGCTCCCCGCCTTTGTGTTGTGTGCTGCACAAAGTTCAGTACAGCGCATCTGAATAGCAGCTGGTCACAACATAGTCCCTTTCTTGAGTAGCCATGGTTTAAATGCAGATTTATGTAAATTTGTAATGTAAACCTTTTAATATACATTCAATATTTCCTTCTTTTGTACTTTACATGTCCCTGATGGTACAGGCAAATTAACTAAACCCATCTTCAGTCTTTTGGCATTATAAGGTCTATATGAAAGACTGTGTGAATTTAGATAAGCAATTGTTCTTGAAGTGAAGCAAATCAATTTCAATAATTACAGCTCACAGAAGCTGGTAAATTCACCCTGTCCCTTTTGAGTGCACTTGATAAAGTTTTACTTCTGTTTTCACTTTACAATAAATTGTTTTGATTATATACACTTGCGCTTTTTTCCCTTTATTAAGTGAATTGTAGCTATCTAGAAATCATTGCACCTTGAAACTAGAAAAACACAAGACTGGATCCACACCTTGGTATCACATTGCTCTCCAGAACAATAAAAAATTACTGCTGTTTTGATTTGGATGTTCAATAAATTAAATTAGCACTTTGTTCCACAGGAAAGGAGGCCACTAGACAGAGGGAGACTTTTTGCATATGCAAAAAGTGATTCCTAAATTGTTTGATTCCTAAAGCATTTCAAAAGATTTCCTTGTCCAGGAGATCCGGGATGAAAACTAACTTTTTATAGATATATACATTTAACCTCAAACTATTGTGGATGAGAAGTATATGCAACAATAAAAGCAGGAAAAAAGAGTTTCCCGGTTTTAACCTAGACAAGACAAAATCCCACTCAGTCTCCAAAAAGTGAGGTTACCCATTTTTTACTTATGTTGTGAGTTTTGGTGCAATGCTTTCAGGGACTTCTGTATCCCAGAACTCACTACTGGGCTGTAGTTTGGGGAAATAATTCCTCCTGCAAATCCAAAAGGATGCAGGGAAAAAGGTAGCAAAATTGTGACTAAACAGAAAACACTGAACATTGCAAGAAGCACCACAAATATGTAGAATCAGGTTTGTGTTCTTACTAAATTATGGCTGGCCACTTGCCTGCTTTGCTCAGTTCCATTTCTGTCCTCTCTCACTGCCATGCAGCTTTGGCTCTTTTCCTACCTACTCCCCAAACTAATGCTAAAAGCCAGTGATATCCGATAGCTGAATTGCAGTTCCCAAGGGCAGTCTGGATATAAATTCAGATCCAAAATCCAACACAAAATAGTAAAAATCTTGCAGAAGTCTCACAGAAATAACTCTGGTTATTTCAATCTTGCTCCTTTCTAACACCACTCTTCTCATCTTCTTGCAAATTTATTTATGTTTACCATTACTCCACTATTAACACCATCTTTTGTAGAAGTCCTACACAATGCAGGTTCCTCACAGAAAAGTATCAGTCAGCATTTTCCATGTAACCTTTGGGTTGTAAGTAGAATAAACACTGTTTGAAATCTTAGAGGCGGAAGGTAAGGATATTCAGAAATACCTCAGACAGGAGAAAAACAGGCCAAGATTTGTGCTTATTATTCAGTTAGTAAAGTTGCAACCTAGACTTGTATTCTAAAAAATTGAGTTCTCGTAGTACTTAAGAATCTGACTACAAACACTGTTGTCTTCCAAATCCAATGTACACAAGGATAGTAGGGGCTGAGAAAGGGAAACAGAAGGGACTGTCACAAGGCGCTGAGAAAGGGAAACAGAATCACTCCTTTCAAGAAAGATCCACCCCCATGCAGGAAACCAGCAAGGATTTTCCTGCAGTAGCTTTGGGCATTTTTGTTATGCGTACATGTTCTTTGATTCACCTTTTCTAGATGGATGATACACTATACAAACAATGCCAATGTTTTGTTTACCCAAACATACGTGCCTGCATGGAGTTTTTATTGAAAATGTCATGTAATTAAAATGTTTGCATGGCAGCACAAACATACAAGGCAGACTACAGAGTCTCACAGATACTACAGTTTATTCTGCCTTACTAACCAATCACAACGAGTAGATTAAGGAAAGATTGTCATATAAGAATATGTTACACTGTATTATAATGTAACTGTCCAAAGCTACGTTTCAGAATTATTAAACAAAAAGTTTAGCAAGTGTTATGCTCTTACAGACTCAGAAAATTACCTAATTTATCTTGATAGAACAGCTTATTTTTGAAATATCAAACAGAAAAAAATAGGATAGAAAAGATCACTTGGATCAAATAAGTTGATTACTTAGTAATTGGTAAAGGATTGAAGAATAGTTTCTTTTACTTGCCATTTTGAGCCTGGGCTGGACAATTCAACTATTTGGGTTGGTATATTACTTGTCCATCTGTCGTGGTTTAACCCCAGCCAGCAGCTAGAACCATGCAGCTGCTCACACAGTTTCTCCCTTTTTCCCCAGAAGGGCAGGAAGAAGAGGGAGAAAAGGAGGGGAAAGGGAAAGGGAAAAAAAAACCAAACCACCAAACCCAAAACTTGTGGGTTGAGATAAAGACAGATTAACAGAACAATAACAGAAAATAACAGTAATAATAACACAAGTCACTCTCACCACCCAGTGAATTGGTACCTTCCTGAGCAGTGATCGGGAGTACCTGCCCCTCTGCCAACCCCCATTTATATACTGAGCATGACATCTATGGTACGGGATATTCCATTGGCCATTCCATTGTTCTGTCTAGGCTCCTTCTCAGCTTCTATGGGAAGCTGAAAAAAGTCCTTGAAAAAACATAAATATCACCTGGCAACAACCAAAACAATATGCATTATTGACATTCCTTTCATACCAAATCTGAAACACAGCAACCACTAGAAAGAAAATTAACTCTGTCCCAGCTGAAGCCAGGACACCATCAAATAAATCTTTAAGGAATTTTTTCCGTCATTAAGTTTCCAGCTCCCATTTCTCAACCTTTTCCTCTCCATCATTGCAATTTTTCCTGTGTGAAAGTAGTAAAGTCCATAATAACAGAACAAAGCTTTGTAGATTCATTCTTTCTGATTGCATTTTAGGTCATCATTTGAAAGCTGTTTTCTACAAATACCTTGAACTCATGCACATAGCATCTCCCCTGATTTTAACTCATTCAGATTACTGAACTTTAAATGAGGAATGTGATCAGGGGCGGTCTAGTTTTTAACTGAAAAACTATCACTTCTTTTTGAATGCAGACACTGCTTCCTGAACATAAAGAGTTACTTTGTTCTTAATATCTGTTTGTCGTGGTTTAGGCCAAATCGGCCACTGGGGATGTTG
>RSEF01000004.1:39428642-39463232 GCA_003993805.1 Himantopus leucocephalus | reverse complement strand
TTTTATGCATCACTGGCCAAGAAGCACAGCAGAGCAAGTTTTGAAAGGCAATAGGTGTGCTTGTCATTGGTATGTGTCATACTTTTGAAAATACCGCATGATACCACACATCTCTTCTTCTTTTGTGCGTGGTTGGTACCAATGCTCATTTTTCAGGAAACAGGGACTGCTTGTCCTGTATTCCTGCTTCTCCTTTCTGTGGCTCTGTGGCTTCCCTTTGCCAGACTGCAAGGGATATTTTTTCAATCTAAACTGCATCAGCCTGCTCCTGGCTACACATGTGCATTTTGTTCGTGGTTGTGAACATGGGCTCTGAAACATGTTCAGAAAAATGAAATGAAATCCTGTTTCCACTTGTAGCTTTGTGTTCTGTGTCTTTGAAAGTATTTTTGGAGCTGAAACATTAGAATTTCATTAAAATAACGGTTTTGTTTATTCAACTCATGGTGAGCACAGGGAATGGAATGGAATGGAGTGGAATGGAATGGAGTGGAATGGAATGGAGTGGAATGGAATGGAATGGAATGGAGAAGGGAAGGGAAGGGAAGGGAAGGGAAGGGAAGGGAAGGGAAGGGAAGGGAAGGGAAGGGAAGGGAAGGGTGAAGAGAACCATGTCATGGTCTGATTTCTGTATTGAGGCATAAAAAGAGTAGGGAGGAGAAACAAGTTTATTTCAATACACATTTTTCTGCTTTTCTTGTCATGAATCCTATGGTTGCTGATGCTAGAAAGAATTTTCTGAAAGCAAGAATCTGTTGGATATCTACTAGCAGGAAGCCAACGAGGCAGCTGGTCCAACATGAGGGTTTCTTAGAGTGTTATTTCTACACAGCACTGTCTTTGAGGTATATGACATTTAGGGTACTACTTTAACAGGATACATACTGGATAGTTGGAATTTCTGAAATTGCTGATTTGTATTTCCTTAACAGAACCATTTGTATAAAAGCATTCTGTCCGTTCAGGTGGAAGTAGTGTCCCCTGCAATGAGTTATGGTGTTTTAATGATGGTTGTATAGATCCTGAGATGAGAAAGAAAAAGAAGGTCACATCCTTTGTTTACGAGGAAGTGAAAAATTTCACATTCAAGAATTTTTGGAGGTTGAAAGTTTCTTGTTGGTCTAGTATGATCTTTATTCCTCATCCTTATAGTACTTTAAATTATTTTAGTTATTAAAAGAATTACACTGTGAACTTTACTACTCATACGTATATGTGAGCTATTTGTCTTTTTTCAGGACCATGCTATACCTTTTTCTGTAATTTAGCATTGCAAATTAGGATTTCTCTCCTCTACATCAGGTTTAAATTGAGATAGAAGTAGATCACAACATTCGGGAAAGGAAAAACTTTTAAACAGACTTTATTAAAGTTGCTGACTTTAATATGAAGTCTAATTGGCTTTTGCTTTTCTCCTAGTGTCACTCTGTGCCACAGTTCAAACCACAGGTGTGCTAAAAAGATTTGTATAGAATGTGTTTTAAAACAATGTATGGCCGGTTTATGATAAATGAAATCACTAAAGCGCTGTGGTGTACTATGGAGTTTTAAGTCATGCTTCATGTGAGAGATTAGAAATAAAGACATTCAAGACATCAAAATTCTTCTGTCAGTCACAATGTAACTAAACTTCATTCTACTGTCTCTCCTGTGACAATTAATGGCAATGTTTTTTTTTTAATTTTCAAATGAACAAGTGCTGAAATGTCAAAAATACAAGAAACATGATGTTACACTAAACTACATATGACGGTAGTGTTTGTTACTTACTTAGGGGATGCCTCAAGAAAATGCAGCAATCTTCAAATGGGATTCCTAAGTTTAAATGCAGCTGAGATGATTCAGCATAATGATGAAATTATTACAAACTATCAAGAGTGTGCAGTAAAACTTTGAGCTGTAACTTCTCCAATCTGGAGATACCTTTAAGAAAGCAAAATGAAAAAGAATATTGGTTAGGAAAGCAATTACCCAGATTTCTTTTTCCTAGTGTTCAATTGCAAATAGCCAAAAAGCCAGTATCAAAAGGAAGCTACATTCTTGAAAATGGAACAGGGTACTTAATGAAAGCATGTCTTTTTTAATTCTTCATATCAATCTTTTCAGGAGGTTGCCTAACATTCAATTTATTGATGCAATAATTAGAAAGGCTACTTCAGTGCACTATATTCTTTTTCATGTCTGTCCAAGGAGAGGAGTTAGCAGGATGTGGAGGGCGCTGTTCTTGAGAGAATTAAGTTAGGTCAGTGAAGAGTATGGCGAAGATTCAAGCACTCAAAAGCTGATGGGAGAAAGAAAGTTTGTTTAGTGGTAACAGTTGAGACCTGCATTAGTCTTCTTTCTGCCTCTTCAGGAGATTAGAAATGAAAACTGACCTGAATTTTCAGTCAAGATAGCTCAGGAAATGGTTTCTTAAGGTTCAAGCTAACATAATGAAATCTTTGAAGACTGCTTTTCTTCAAGATATTCTTTAAAATACTTTTTTTTTAGATGTACTTTTTTCAGTGATTCTAGGAAGTCCTGTTTAGGATCATAACTAAAGAATTTTGCTATGTTGTTTTGTAAAAGAAAAAAATCAGGCAGTAGTTGATTTCTTTTAAGTACATATGCTCCCATGATACTTGAAAATAAACTGAAAGACACTTTAAGGAAGACTCATATGTTTGATCTTTCCAGTTGTATAATACCTGGTTATATTTGAGGCCACTCCCCAGGAGGTCGAATCCATTATCGATTCTTCAGTTATTGAACCATAAAAAAAATTTCCAGCCCTTGCCCATATTCTGTTCATGGTGCTGAAGACAACCATACTGTTAATTCTTTTATGTCCTTTGTTCTTGACTTTAATGTTCCTTAATCTAAACCGAACTGTAATTGCCATCTGTTAGACCAGGCACTTAAATGATCCGAGTCCTCCTTCATATGGTTGTATTGTGTCTCACTATGTATTGCTCCTTTCAATATATGATCATTTTTAAACTCTTGTTTATATTAAGATCCATATGAGGTCATTTTCTACATTAGGGCCCAAATCTAATTTAAGCTTTTCTCCCCAGGCACTGTTTTTCAGCATAACAATATTTTGTGTTGCTGCAGTCTTTCTCTGAAGGCATGAGTGATCTGTATTCTATTTTTCGAGATACTCTTGGCATTAATCTTTTACATCTAACTGTGTTGAATGGTTTGAAATCATGTCTAGTAATCCAGAGAAGTCATCCTCTGCTTCCCACTTCAGTAACATCCCTTCAGGTTTCTAACAAGTTGTGTTGAAACAGCCATTTCATTAACACTTCTCTGATAACAGTTGGTTCCCTGAAAACGTTATTTTGGTCAGTTCTTTCCACAGTAACTTGTAAAGCATCTGATTTACCTATTGATTTAAAATATTATAAACTTACATCATCCAGTATTACAGGAAATTCACAAAATAAGTAGAGTTTTCTTCTTGCTGAATTGTTATGAAAGAGACGACATAAATACAAAGGGAAGTGTACAGTTTCATTGTCTCAGAAGACAATGTCTGTAAGTAAAAAGGAAAATACCCAATCAGTAGCTGGTAATTAAATTTGAAGATTCATTATTATCTTGATGAAAAAACAATGAAGGGAACAGTGGAAGGAGAAAATTACTGCAGGAATGGTTGAATTACATTTTGGGATTGATCCTATTCCCCACCTAAGTAGATTAAGAAACTTACTGACTTTGATTTCAATAATATTCATTCCATAAGAATGAATATTATTGAAACTCTTCATTTACTCTTTCTTTTTCTTTTTCTTCTGGATATTTTTCTGATCTAAACCCCATTTTCTACATTAGTAAGATGACAGCAATAGAATTCATATCACCAGAGTAACTTTACTGCAAAATTGACATTTGCAAATCTCAGGCGAGATTGTCAAAACACTTATTAACTTCAGCTCAACCTACATTTTTCATTTTTATAAACCAACTGTAGCTCCTTAGAAGTCTGTAGCAGAATTAGTTTCAAAATGCTATGTATAGTTTTAAACTTTTATGTATATACACATAAAGAGAGATATTGAAAAAATATCGAAGGCAGGAGAAGAGGGTATTGTCTAATGTAATTTTTTTGACATCAATTGTATAAATCAGATCTTGTGTCTACAACATTGCTGCAAAAAATGCTTAGTTTAATCACATTGCTAATGACTGTTGTGGTACTCTCCCACACAATTCAACAGAAAATGAAATACTAACTATGTTCTTATGAGAAAATAAAATTTGAGATCTCATAATATGAGATGATTATGATTGTAATGTTTATCCTCCCTAGAAGGCAGTCCAGTTTTAAATGGGCTGTCTTGTATAGTTTCTTGAGTGATTTGTAGTGTGGCATATTGTAGAACACATTGCAGTAATGTAATTTGAAGTGACAAATGCACTGATGACGGCAAAAATCATGATCTCTAGTAAAGAGCTATCTCCAGGCTGGCATATGTGAAGGAAATACATTCCTAAATGTTGATGCAATACAGTTGTCAAATAGTAGTTAGAAATCCAATAGGGCCCACAGGCATCAATTCTTAACAACAAATGCGGAGCACCCAGCAGCACACGGAGATGGATATAATTTTTATTACATCTTAAAATGACTTTCCTCTGTCTTTGTCATAGGTATTGCCTTACATTTATGTTCACTGAGCTTTCAGCTAACTATCCCATCCTTCCATGTTATCTGAATGCTGAATATGCACTGCTGGTTTAAAGAAAACACAGATGAGAGTTATCAGCAGTGTAGTACTGGTCATTAGCACAGACCACTTATCCTCACTTGTCTTCGTACAAGTTCATGCCAAGTACGTGTGCCAAACAAGAAGAGACTTGGGATAAAACTATTGTCAACCAGCAACATTTTGGGTAAAAAATAATTAGTCACTATTTTGTTAGTGATCAAGAAGACAGCCATGTAGAAGAAGTGCTATCAGCATGAGGGTTAAAGTTTCTAGCATGTCCATTTTGCCTATGGCTGACGGTCAAAGCACACCGTGAATGTTGGTGTGGCTTTGCAATCTTTCCTTTTGGACTTGTAAATAACAACAGTCATCAAAGGAATATGAATTATTTGGCATGCTCAGGTTTTCTCAAAACCATCTTCTTTGAGGCTTCAACCACGAACCAAGGTGTGGTTGAGTACGGTGAAAGTAATCATACCAGATGACGTTTATCAAAGCTGTCAGCACTGTCATGAAAGTGTGTCCTTCAAAAAAGCCACTGATCTATTTCATCAGAGAGAGAACGATCTTTTCTGAGAAATAAAAATGTTTTCTGATATCTTGAAAATATCAAAGAAAATAATATCTTAAGAACATAAGTCCATTAATGCCAAAAAAGTAAAACTCTAATAGTGATAACTGTAACTGTAGATTAAACGGGAAAAAACATGTTCATACCTGAGAAATATATGCATTATGCATTATGTTTTCTGAAGTTTATTTTCCAAACTTATTTCCAGTTAATTATCATTACCAAAGATTGCTTGATTTGCTTATCAGAAGCAAGTTTTTGTGCTTGAGTGAGTACAAAACAAATGAATGAAGTAAGTTCAATAACAGGAGAAACCGAGTATTTGGACAATAATCAGTGACATATTGTTAAATACTATCACCACCATCACAAAATATGTTAAATATGAAGTGGAAAAAATCACTTACGTTAATATTTGATTTGATTGTATGAATAGCTGGTGACCAAGGAATTTTTAAAATTCATTTGACTTTTTATTTGTGAATCACTACTAATCACTATTAATTTTATTAGTCAGCAATTTCACTTTTTATTAGTGAAAAAGAACTAGTGAGTGGGCAGGACTAGATAAGTCATTGCAATTGAAAGGTAATTTCAGGAAAGTAAATTATGTCATTTTAATTTCCTTTTGAGGAAACGGGTGGTGTTTTCCCTTTTTTAGAAGAAAAAAGTGATTCTTAAATTAATGAACTTAATCTTACTATAATATCTGTCTGTGGGAGAGGAAATGCTTCACCATAGTGATCTATACACTAAATTACAAGGAGCCCATTATCTCTGTAAATGTATCAAATATCTTAGCAGTTTGGATCTAATTAGATTATTCTTAGTGAAAAACGTTATGAATTCTATTAAGAATCTATGGTTTCTGGTTTTGTGCATTATGCTCAAAAAACATTAGGCTCCTTCTTCACTGCTAAAAAGAAAACAATGAAAGAACCACTCTTTCATATCTATTTTCCTGTAAAACAGGAACACTCTATGTAACATTAAAAAAGAGCTAAGAAGAAATGAATTTGAATGAAGAAGTGGTCATCTGGGAGAGCCTGATCTTCCTGATATGTTAGCAATAAGCTGGTGTTGGTACTCTGTCCTCCAGTGGGAAGGCTCATATAAGCCTAGTGATTGCAGGTAGGAGCTCTTATGCTTCCATGTGTGTGGGAAGTATCCAGTCTCTTCCACCGAAGGCAAACGTCAGTTTATCTTAAAATATGGACAACTAGAGGGGGAGAGAGGACAGAGTGGGACACGTGTCTTATCGCTCTCTACAATTACCTGAAAGGAGGTTGTAGAGAGATGGGAACTGACCTCTTCTCCCTAGTGACAAGTGATAGGACGAGAGGTAATGGGTTCAAGTTAAGCCAGGGGAGGTTTAGGTTGGATATTAGGAAAAATTTTTTCACTGAAGGGCTTATTCAACATTGGAATAGGCTGCCCAGGGAGGTGGTGGATTCGCCATCCCTGGAGGTGTTTAAAAAAAGGGTAGGCAAGGTACTTGGGGATATGGTTTAGATGTGGTTTTGTCAGGTTAGGTTAATGGTTGGACTAGATGATCTGAAAGGTCCCTTCCAACCTTAACAATTCTATGATTCTATGATTCTATGATACGTGCTACGTTTTCAATGCATACATAACTTTTCTGGTTCACCCTGCTACAAAAACATCTCATTGCAAATCTACCTTGAATTCTGTTCTCCGCTTAAAATTAGGATTCAAAAACATTGGTTATAAGGAAAGTAAAATGGATCCATCCCAAATTTATAGCGCTCATCTCGGCAACAGGATTCCTTTTCTGAGACTTCACAAGTAAATCATTTTCTTACAATGGGGCTAAGAAGTGTTTGTGGATTTTTTAAGTGATCTTTCTAAAAATCAGTCTTTCTTAGAATAAATTAGTAATGGAATAATGCACACTGGAATGCACACATGGAATGCAGTTAATCCAATTAGCAATGATGCTTTACCTAGTTATGATTGTATAATCTATTCTTCACTCAGGTCAGCAGATCAAGCAATTCTTGTTTTGTCATTGTTATTGTGATATCAAAGAAACTCTATTGCTATCCAGCCTAGCTCCTTAAATTACAAGACAACTGAGAAGTCTCTTGGATTTTATGAGTTAATGATGTGAGATTGACCATAAGCACAAATTGTACATAAACAGGTATATTTCTACTATGTACTTTTTTTACTCAATTCCCATGTCTTTTCCCAAAGTTCTGTGGCTTTGTATAAGTTTCAAATTCAAGGCCAAGCCCAACACTTACATTGACTGACTGGACTACTCATTGGACTAGGGTATTTTGACCAGCTACAAAGAAAACAGTCCACAGTGGGCTAAGTTGCAGAAGTACATTATTAGAACCCCCACGAAATGGCAACTGTCCCATGCAATATCACAAAAAAAACCCCTTTTTTTCTCTGCTTTACTTTAAATTTCTTTTACACCCTTTTCTGTAATATTTTTGCATTTTTTTCATTTAAAACATGCTTAGATTGCCTTTAAACATTAGCTTTTAACTTCCTGGTAATATGTCTGCAATAAAGAAATATTATGAGAATACCAGAAGTATCCTTAAATTATTAATAACTACTCTCAACACGAATTCATTTTAATATAGTTTTTAATTTGAATAACAAAGGTCATAAGCACATAGAATATTTTATATATGATGCTACTTAACAGCATTATGATTGTTAAGGAATGTCTACTCTTTATAGGTGTGTTTGGCTGTACAGAAGTCATATACACAGCTCTGACCAACAAATTGTCTCTAAACACTTGTGGTTAGAGATAGCCATGTGTTATGCTTCCTTATAATAATTGCCAGTGTATTAGGGGAATACTCATGCTAATATTGTGGTGACGGTAAGTGCCAGGAATATATATGAAATGAAAGTTAAGTGGGGCAGATTTTTCACTTCCATGTACCTTAAATGAGATTTCTGTGTACTGTTGACAGAAAACGAGGAGTAGCTTTCCTTGCAGATTTTAATATATTAATTATGACTACCACATTCTGTCAGCTACATGGGAGTAATTCCATAAATGGTGATGATACAGGTATTTGAGATAGCATGAATTATCTGTGTTACCTTTTCTGTAAGCGAAGTTGGTTGCAAGCGGGTTACTGATGCAATCTTTCTGCTAACAAGCAGTTTCTGAGAAACTGGAACTATAATTGAAGAAGTTGGCATTATTTTCAAGGTATAAGTGTCTAGTTGATTTCCATGGGAAGCATTATCACATTAACAAATGGTGAAGACTAAAAGGGAAAAAGCAGTAAGTAATCAGCACGCAATACATAAGATTTCTACCAGTCAGCTTTCTCCTTTAAGCTTTTCCAGATGTCTTAAGGCCAGTCCCAGTAGTATATGAGGTGCAGTTCTTGGTGGGGAGAGGAGAAGGATTTTTGAATGTGTCCATGTTATACTGTCAATGTGTTTTTCTAGCCGAGGAAAGACCCTGCCATTCCAGACTGTCTCAGTCCATGCCTCATGGCAGGGCGTTTTAGTTAAATCAGAAAAATATGTGAAGAATGTGAAATCCCCCATCCAGACAAGGAACTTCTTTCCTGTACACCAGCCACAACTTTTCTTCCACACTCTCTCTGTGCCTGACCTGCGGGCACAGATCTTTCAGCTTCCGGATGTTGGACAAGCCAGCTTGCTGAATGTCAAGGAATTGTCAGCATCTATGTGTCCCTTGTTCCTGTCCGATGTGTATTGTGAGTCTGACATAACTGATTTCAGGCTTGCCAGCGGGAGTGCCCAGTGCATCAGCAAGCCAGTAAATTTTTCCTTGCTGCAATCAAGTGCTCTTCAGCCATTTGAGCCACTCTATCAACAAGTTAGTTGCAGGTGAAATGGTAGCTAGATTTCTTTCCAGTTACTGGCCAGGTATACCCTAATCAATCTCCCATTATCTTCCAGACAGCAGGAAGACAGACATAATGGAAGAGACATAATGCCTAACGCAGCTCCTATTGCTAATGACATTCCTATGGCATCCTCATGGCTAATCTAGGAGTCTTTGCTGGCCCAGAAATCCCAGATGAGGCTCTAACTTGCCTAGTACATTCCTTACTAACATGTCAGAGCTCTTATATGCACAGTGTTTTCTGCCAAAAATGAGACATTGCTGTCCGTGAACATATAAACTATATCAATCCTTTCTTGAAAATGAAACTGCAGTAAACTTCCATCCCAGGCTCTCAACAACACTGTGTTGTATGTGTGTGACAATTACAAATTTTTCCTCTGTATTTGGGAGTGGGATTAAAGAAATACAGAAATAAGAATTCCTCTTCTTTCTTTCCCCTGCCTTTTCTTAAATTATTTTTTTCTTGGTGCAAGAATAGTATTGTGTTTGATATAGAGCTTTAGATTAAAGATACGAATATGAAAATAATAACCAACTTTCATCACCTGCTGAATTTCACCTCATTTGGCTAGTGATGCATACTCCCTGTGGAGGATCCGTCTGCTCTGCTTACCTTATCTCCGAACATTTGATTAGAAAGACTTGCACCATATCAGTTACAAACACATGGGTCCACATGACTCCGTGTAATCCAAAATAGCCTGACACTATGCAGTGAAAATTAAGACTGGAAAATAAGGCTGAGTATGGAGTCCTGGAGATAAGAATAATCATAACATGGAAAGATAACTTTATTCTGGGTTGCACCCGAAACTCATCAGTGTATGTAAGCACGTTTCTGTGAACTTGGTGAAGAAATACTGAAGCACTTTTGAGTATGCCTCAGTTTATCAAAGTATTTTCATGTAATTAAAATATTGAAGTGCGGTATTGGGCTACAAGTTTTGGAATGACTCAAGAGATTTGCATTAACAGGTATGAGATTTACATAGATCAATTGAAAACATACTGCTATGTACTACGTTTTATGTTTTTTATTGCTGTAAGGCACATCTGTCAGGTGAATTAGTATTCTCTGAAACTGCCACATGATCTCCCTGGAGAATCTGTTTTTGTGATAAATACAGCAAAGTTAGCAGCATGGCATGTTTTTGTCTCTGCATCTCTGGAAGGACGGCTGTGGTCAGTGGTGTTGCTCTACAGAAACAGCTGAACCGTCTGGGGCAAAGGCCTGTCTGGCTCATCTGGGAAACAAGACTTTTGTGTAAGCCAGTTCAAGTCACCAGAATAGATTCTTACATATTTTTTTAAAGTTTTGCATTTCCTATTTCAAGTCCAAGACACCTTTCTTTGTCTTGGCCCTCAGTAGTAGAAGTATACAAAACAGCAGAAAGAAAATTTAAAAGAAAAACAGAAAAACAACTTAAAATGTGAAAGAACTATACATGATAAATACTAGTCACAAAACCTGATGCAATTTTAGGAAGTTTTTTGTAATATGCTAAAGGATAATCTTTAGAAAAAAGAATTTTCTGGGGTTTATTTACTGTCAGACTTCCTTAGTAACACAGAGGAGGATCGATCTATTTCAGTCCTTAGCTATTTGAGATGGACACTATGAGTTGTAAGTATCATCTGAGATAGGTTTTTTTTTTACACTTGTAGCTAGTCAACTTGAATTTGAAAGTTCTTCACACCTAAGTGATAGAATAATATTCTTACAGGAAGACAGTATCACTGATATTGACTGAAACTTTGTTTTAATTCTGAAACCCTATGTCTTTCTCACATAATTTTTTTTTTCATTTTGGTTCTGTGGAATGTCCCTCTAAGGAAAAGTAGTGGTTGGTCTGTAACAGGAAAATTTCTGTGCCTTTTCTTTATTTCCTTTCTAAATTACCTTCCAACAAATCTTCTAACAAGAGGAGTGTGGAGTGTGTTATTTCATTATTATGATACCTCATCTTAAATCTCTTCTGGTAACTACTGACAAATGGCACGCAGTAACACTTCCATTGACTTGCTGTTCAGTAGTTTAAAGCAGTATAATGCATGCAGAGTCTGTTGTAGGCTGGATATTGCACACTTTTTGCATGTGCAATAGGCTGTGGGAAGTGTTCAGCCAATGTTGCTATATTTCTTATCACCAAAATGACGTTGTCCTTCCCCCTTCCTTTTTTCTTTACACAACTAAACAGAAGCTTTTATATTTCCATTGTCTCCTCCTTCTATTATTTCTTACGTTGATATCCATACCATAACCACAATCAATGAGGTCACATGGTGCTGTTATTGTAAAATATTCAGGTCTCAATAAGCAGTAATTTTGGTTTACCCTAGGAACACAGCTTGGTAAAAATGTGGAAACCTTGATAAACTGCAGTGTTTTCAGTATTAATCACTAAATAATGTAACCACATAAGAATTTGGTGCATCCCCGTTGTTACAATACTGGCAAAGCAGTGTTGCTCTCCAGCCCACAGCAACTTACCCTGTACAGTGAATTTTCTTCACATAGAAACCTTGACTCTTTAGTGCATCAACCTTGTGTCCTTCTAATTAAGTTCTCATCAAAGCTAATCCTTATTAGTTCCGTACATCACTGTTAGCATCAGTTGTTCAAGGAAGTCTCCTCACACACTGTCTTGGTTATCAAAACTACAAAGGCAGTCAGGGTTTCTTCCTTTCATCGATTCATAGTTGTTGGAACTATGCTCTCACATGATGACTTTTCACGTGCAATGCCTTTCTTCCCCACTGCCCCCTCAAAAAATATCTTACAGAACATTTTTATCTTTTGTCAAAGGCCTAGATTTATTCAGTTCCACTGTCTGTCTTTTACCAAATCTTGTCTTTTTTCCCTCTCTTTCAGAGGATAAAGTATGGACAACTGTGTATCATGATCTGCAAATGCAGACTTCTGTGGGAGGCAACAGCCTGGAAAAGTTACCTGTACTGCAGCTCAACTACAGTGCAACGATGGACCAGATTTCTGCCATTACCAGTAGTGCCGAATACTGCGAGCAGTTCATCTCCTACTCTTGCAAGATGTCCCGGCTGCTGAATACACCAGGTAGGCTGAGAATGGGAGATCACTTAAATACAGTGTTAAAGAGCTTTATCTGAACAATTCAACAGGTATTGCTTTTAGACCAGTCCATTCAGTGAACATACTTGTTTGTTCTCCTTCATTAAAGTTCACAAAGAGGTAAATAATTGAAAATACAGAATACATTATTTTCTTAGGAAATATTGCCTGTTCGCTTACTACTAAAATGAATTTTGTCGCACCACAAAACTGTGTGTTCTTCTCTCAGATCTGTTGCTCCTTAACGCAGAAGGCTGTTGGTAAACAGGGTAACTTTTAAACTTTAATCAATAGAGGCATTGAAAAATTGCTTTGAACTTTAATCTGTTTTTCTGGTTGTCAGTTTTCATATGCTGCAGTCAGCAAGGGCACTGGCTGAATGAGGGTTGGAATTTTCCCACTAATATCTCTGAAACAGTTTCTTAAACGGAGTATTTGTGGGTAATCAGATGCCTTACACATTGTACAGAATGGCATGGTCAGTAATGTGGTTTTGTGAGAAATATGATATGCTATTACCTACAAGTAGATTCATTATAAGTTTCTCATTTTGCTGTGTAGCTTTACTGGAAGAGAACAGTCCTAGTACTGCCTAGTGTGTGCCTCCTCAACAAGTCTTACCTGTAACTGATAAAGGCAAAAGGATTTCTTGTTCCAGAATTAGTAAAACAGCACATAAAGAAGGAATTCAGTTTTAGAAACTCTTTTAATATGCACCTAGTAATTTATCTATGCTCTAATTGTGTATGATGGCTTTTAATGTTAAATAAATCTTTAATGCTACTTAACAAAGACTGGGTTATAAATGCAAATATATAACACATTTTTGTGATTGTGAAATGAGTTCATTGTCATAGGAGCAATTAACTTGTATTTCAGATGAAACTAATGGCTGGATGCTTACAGTGTTATACTTTAAGCTGCTTCCCCTCATTAATTTATTTTGGTATATTTTCTTATGGTAGTATAGATAAGTATTCATTTGTCATGCACATGCATCTTATCCCTATTTCCATAAGCATTCCGTTACTTAATACATACTGTAATGCTTGATACTCGTCTCCCTCCTCCCTGCTGTTCTTGAACTATTTCTAATGCATGGTTTGTTTCTGTTGCTATTATTTTGCTTAATTTAGCATATCACTGAGACTCTGCAAAGTGGAAAATAATTTCTTCTTTTTTGGGCCTTAATGGATAGGATCCTGAATCATGTTCATAACTAGAAGTATTGTGACTCTGCTGATGGATACAAGCTCTTTGTTTGCAAATGCTTCAGAAAAGTAGTGTATGGATGTATCTTTGGGCAGGTGCTTAGAAAGAGAATTTACTTATGGACATGAGTTGGAGGTAATGTGCACAGAAAGCTCATAGTTTGCATAGAGTGCAGTGTACAGAGTCTCTTTAAATGCTTAAGAATATTATTTCAGGACTAAATTGTACTTGCTAGTATATGTTTATATCATAATAAAACAAATAGATACTGTAATTGCAGATGTTTACCCTAGCTTCTAGTTTTAAAAGAAAAATTAAGCAGCACACAACATAATAACTTACTAAAAATTTCTTTAAGGAATAATTAATTCCAGAAATTTGCATTTTTAAGCTTCTCAGAAATGTTTGAGTGTATTTTGCAGATACTTCTTTCTTCATGATTTCACCTTGATATGGAAAGATAAATTCTCTTAGAAACTCTTTATAAGCCAGTTTTTTGGTCTGGAAAGTGAGTTTCCAGAGATATTCTATGAGGTGGTTGGTTTTTTTTCCTGTAAGTGAGAGAAAGAAACAACAAAGGCAGATCATTTTAACCTAGGCGGTAACAAAGAATCACATTGCAGTGTTTGCATAACACCTGTAATGGTTTGTACACATAGCACAGCAGTGATTTGTGTGTTGGTGGGGAAGAGGGCAATACATTTTCTTTCTAAGCTGTGTATTCTTGGCTTCAGTCTATGGCTTCTAAGCTAAGGAACTAATTTTTCATACCTTTCTCTATTTCTTTTTTTTTTTTTTTTTGAGTATTGCCTTATTTGCTAAATATATTATGACACCCTATTCATCTCACAGCACAGGTCCAGGTACTCATGTGGCTTCTTCCACCACAGAGCTTTCTATATAAATCACTGCAGTATGTTGCCCACACAAATAAAATAAATTAAAAAAAAAATCAAATTTTCTGTATTCCTCAGGAGGCTGAATTCTGGTTGTGCTGAAGCCAGTGGTAAAACCTCTGTAGACTTTCTGGGATCAGGATAGTATTTATGGCCTTGAAAACAGGTGCTCTTCTAAGTCAGACTTCTCCTTTTTACTGTTCAGACGTTTAAGTAAACACTTAGAATAGACTAGTCCTTTTGTTTTAAATTACATCAATGAGAACAGAGAAAACTGAGAAGACAGTGCAGCAACTCAACTTTTTCACCTTTTTGCGTCTTGCAGATCACATCATTTTCAGCATGATTCCTTCTCAATGAGAAATTGCTCAGTTAACATATTTAAACAAATCACAAAGCCATTTATTGATCTAATGGCAAGTAATTAACTAGCCATCAGAGAACTATAGCTCTTGCTGCTTTTAGTTATGCGTCTTCTGAAAAGGCAGTCAAAGTATATACAATTGCACTAACATATGTTCTGCTGCTAATAATAGCTTAAATAGATTTTTTTAATGCAGTGGAAACTGCATCAAAATGCTGTATTTGAGGAAAGCCTTCGTACTAATAAACGTGTTCTGTTGTCAGGGTTTTTTGGCTGCAGGCACAGTGGTCAAAGAATTCTCTTCTTGAGAGCGACAGATGAAAAGCAGTCTGTACAAACTAAGAATTCTCATTCTTCTGTTATTAGTTTTAGACTGTGGTTCTTTACTTCTCCAGGTCCATTTCTTTTTTTCTTAATCATTGGCTTTCATCCAAACAAAATAACACATACAACCCAGAGAACAAATTCAAATCATTGCCAACAATAGGGACTGGGAGTGATTTTACAGGTCACGATGCCATTGCCTTTCCACTTAGTCTGAGGGAAGCCAGTAATAAGATGTTCCATGTAAATTAAATCATAAGTGACTTCTGAAAACATTCCTGAAAGCAGCAATCTGATGAGACTATAGGATAATTCAGGTTGGAAGGAACTGCAGAAGGTCATCTGGTCCAATTTTCTGCTCAAAGCTGGATGAACAGTCCTTGTTCAATAGTAAGTAAAGACTACCTGGAAATGCAATTTTCCTTCCTTACTGCTTTGGTGTTTTGGGTTTTTTTTTATTTTGAACTTGCAGGCCAATATGTTCTAAATTATACTCAGACCTAGGGGTCTGTTTCAAAGCTTTAACAAAAGATCATCAGGAAAAAAAAAAATTAGTCAAGATAGCTTGGTGACTTTCTGAAGAAAGCAAAAAACCAGACACCTCTGCTGAAAATACACCATATTGTCACACTAAACAATAAAATTGTAGGTACACTGTAGATTTCTGGGGAAGCCAGTTTCAAGCAGAGAGCCTGCAGTGGATTCAGTTGTCTCACAGTCTTTATGTCAGTTAACTATATACTGAGGAGATGGATCTGTGTTCATTTCCTGACTGTAATATGGATTTCCTTTATGACTTTAACAATTTATTTAATATTTTTCATTCAGTTCTGTCAACATGAGACTGACACTTCTTATTTTCTATACCATCTATTTAGAGAATCATTTTTTAGAACAGGGATTCTTTTGTGAATATGCAGTTATTAGCACGATAGAGGCTTGATCTTGGCAATCCAAAGTAACTAGTACTGTTAATATATGAATGAAATTATAAGCCCATGGACCATAATTGCAACTTAATAACAGTGTACATGTCTATGTAAATTTGCAACAACAAAGAAAAAAACAACACCAGACTTTTTGTTTTGTATTGCTCTTTTAAATTTACATTTCTCATATCCTCTTTTCTTCTCGTTTCCTTGGAAACTTCCATTTTGAGAAGATAATGATATGTTTAGTACTGAGGACATGCAGAAAGCTAGCTGTTTTCAGAGTTCTCGATGCCCGTACACTTTCCAGTTGTTATTGGAGGTGACAGGACATCTCCCTCATTTGCAAACAGGAACTTGGAGATAGAAGAAAGTTCTTTTGTGCCCACTGGTTAACAAGAGGGAAAGCAGCAAAGCAAGATATAGAATCACTTTGCTTTTATAGGAAGAAGCTTCCCTTCTTTGCTGTAAGAAGCAAGGTGATATACAGGACAGTGATACAACATACTAAGAGAATGCAAAATGCTAGTTAATAGAATTATATATTTTCATCCACTATTACCGATAGACTTCCTAATAACACCTGCTTGTGGCTTCCTTGGTATGAAATTGTCCATGGGCCGCTGATCTTAGCCTCTGAAATGGGGAGGAAACCGCACACTGGTTCTGCCATTCTTCCCTTCACCCTGGGAAAGAGAGTCTAAAGGGGAGGAGGGCTGCTGTGTTCACAGTATCTGTGAGTCTGTCATTTCCCAGAGCTGTAGGAGCTGTAACAAATAATCAGAGTGTGGGAGCTAAACGCATAGATACAGAGAACAGAACAAGATCTGCTGGTGTTGTGCTCCAATTTTTATTCTCATTCACTGTGCCTGCAGGCAGCATGTGAAAAGCATAAAGCAGAGTTACTGCAGTACTTGAATTACTGTTTCATGCCTGTTGTCGTTGGAGGAAATGAGACAGCAGCTTCATGAATTCAGGAGTTTAACACGTGAAATAGAAAACTTAATTTGCTGTTTAGTTGTTTTATTACAATAAAGCAATTGTAATACCAGTAGTAAATAAAATTTATGAGTAGACTGAGATAAAAACAAAGTTAAAAATTGCAATATGATATTTTTCCTAAGTAGCCATCCAAATCAGAACTTAATATATAAACTTTCACATCTCTAAATGTTAACTGATCTAGAATGCTTGTTGGAGATCTAATTTCTGCTTAAAAAGAGTTTTTCAAAAAGAGTCTGAGAGAGGAGTGGGATTTCTGCAGTCCTAAATTGATGAATGTAAGCTGCCCCAAAACTTGGTCAGGCTTCAGTATTCAATTTTCAATGTTCTTGCAGAAAACATGTCCATAAGCTTTCATGTATCTTGTCCAGCCTTAAGAAATTTCTTGATTGATCCCTTCTTCTCTGTCACTGTTCTAGAAAAGCTATATTCAAATTCTAATTATTTTTCAAGTACAAGGGTACCAGGAAGAATGTCCTTGCTCTGCTCTGACCTACATGGTCATGTCCTAGAAGTGGAACAACAGCTTTTGGAGACATCTTTTTTCCTTAGTCATTGTCATGTTGTTATAGAACTGAAGCAGACATTAATTCATAGGTTAAATGTTTCTTATGAAATACATATTTGTAGTCCTAGGTAAATATTAATTAGGTAAATGGTTAGTTAAGAGGTCATTTTTTCCCAGTCTGTTATTAATACACCCTTCTGTCATGTCTTTGTTTCACTCTGCACCTTTGCTTATCTCTTAGTAATTCATTTGAGGTTTTTAGATACTGTGATCACTGAGTCTCTTGGTTTCATTTTATCTTCATAATAATTTTAGCTGGTGAACTGGTTTTTCTAATTTTTCAAGTTATCTTTGCTGTTGTGTAGGAATTAGACTTAATCCAGTATCACTAAGTGAAAAAGGCTACATGTTGCTTTTGTGTTTGTTAGAAATAATAGTAGCTGATAAGAGCTTTGTGAATATTAGAAATCCTCTACGGAAAACATAACTGCAGCACTGTGAGCCCTAGTTTCTTATGCCTTTTTAAGAAAAAGTGGTGCATTTGAGTTTTAACTTCACAGTTATAGTAGAATGTTCCAAACTGGTTATTTCTCATACCCACTCTCTCTGTAAATGTGCTCTGCCTATAATAGGAAAAGATTCACTATCTTTATTTCTTAAAAGAAAAGTAGAGGAAGGCAGTAATTACTCCACTGTTTGTACTGAATCCTGTTTTATAAAAACTGTTCAAAACCATTCATGGTTATTGTTATCACAGAAACGGTCACAGACATTGCTACTTTATGAACCCAGGTCATTCTGGGGAAAAGTCACCTGTCTTGATGGATGACTGAAACAGATTAGTTTATTAATCTCCCAGACCAAATGGATCTAGGTGGTGTATCATTGCATGTCTTGACAAGAATTTACCTTTTACCCATATCCTAAGTGCATTCGCATTACTTTGAGTATTTTTTCTTATTCAAATATGCAGGAAAAATATCCAGTGTTTTTTTTCATTCCTATTCCTCAGATGAATGTGTCTGAATAACTGTATGAAGAAGCAGGCTAAACATATGCAATTAAAAGAAGATGGTACTTTCCAGTGCATAAAACAAAAGGATTATAAGACAGAGCTCCATTCCCTACTGTGTTATGGACTTCTTGGCCTTTTCTTCATTGCCCTGTGTTGCCTTATAAGAAGAAAAGTGTTCAACTGTTATTGAAATATTGCCTGTCCTGTTTTCATGGATGAGGTGATACTGTTTCATTTCTTGAGGCTGTGACTCTTACCAGTTGTGTGAAGGTTAGAGTTAGGCTTTCCTAAATTCTAACCTGAGCTTTCCCAGCTGACAGCCTGGGGCACTGAGCTATCTCTTCTCTAGTAGGTTTTACATTTGGAAAGCGTTTCTGCTTCTCAGGAGCCTCTTTAGACAGTCTTTAGTTAATGTTTAGAGTTTGGAAGTACTGGAACTGCTTTGTAAGAGCTACTTTTTATTAGTCATGTTATCAGATCCCACCCCCTATATCATACATGTTTTTCATAGTGAGGCCATCAGATAAACCTCTGGAACACAGAAGAATGCATATGAACTTGAGAATGGATATGGTGTGATTACTAACATATGTGTGGCTATTTGAAGTATGAACAGCCCAAAATACATCTTATTCCAGGAGTATGTCGGGGTATGTTTTTTTACTGCTCTTTTTATGCATGTATGCTTGATGTTATTTAACAAATCAGTCTATTAAAATGTTTTTCTGAATTGTCTCTGAAACGGAGTACCTGAAATAGTTACCCCTTTTCACCTTGTGAATAATTCCACCTACGTTTTCCCTACTTTTTCACATTTTTCTTTATTATATAACCCATTCTTTTCCTGAATCCCCTTCAGTGATTTCATACTCTGCCTGCATACATTTGCTAATGTTAAAATAGTGTCCGGCTTAGACCAGCCAACATTGCCTAAGTGTGTATGAGGATGGAGTTTTACTAAAGGTTAGAGGTAGTATGCAAAAAGTACAACATATTTTAAAATCGGGTTCATGTAATATCATTGCCATTATAAACTGGGGGAGAAGAGTGCACTGTCCACTTGAACTTTTATGCCTTTATGTGTTTTTGGCATAAGCCGTACGTACCTGTAGATTTCCTTGTGGAAATCTACATACGTGTCGGAATTTATATAGAGGGAGATGGCCTCCAGATAATGATCACTTCTTCTTAGAAGGAATTATTTCAACAAGATCCTTTTTCAATGTATCTTTTGAAATATTTTGTAATGTGAGATTTGCTTAATGTGAGATGGTAAAAAACTTAATTAATCTCTGATTTTCTGTAAGGTAGACATATTTTATTGAAAAGGCATATGGACAGTAACTTCTATTTTCAAGAAATTTGTGTTGCCAGAAAAAATGATCCATGATCACTTCCTTAGATTCTTGGAATCAGGAGTGGGAAAGATATTTCATTTGATTAATAGCAATAGGAATAAAAAAATCAATAACCATGCTTTCTGGATAAATGGATCTGCAAATTTAAGAAAAAAAAAAAAAGGATGTGTACCACATCTACTGGTGGAAATTAAACTTTGAATCTGGGCATTTGCTGGCCAGTGCAATGATGAAGATAGAGCTGCTAACAAGATGCAGAAGACTGAAATGCAGTCCAGCAATTCAAAGCAGCAGCTAAAGATTTGGAATAAGTCACCAACTTAGCTGCTAAACTGTAGTGAGTTTCAGAAAGTAGCACGTGGTTAGTACATACTGCTATCTCAGTTACCCTAGAAAAGACCCATTATATTAGTTTATGTTGGAAACGTACCCCAATAATCCTTTGCAGAAATTGCTGGAATGTTTTGGTAGTGAGCATGGACTCTTTAAAGCAAACATATACTCCACAACCAATAGTGGGCTCCACCTGCAGATTGTTAAGATCCTGTGCATTGCCACAACAGCAATGATGATGCTATGTTTAAACTACAGATGTGCAATTAGATACATGTAACTTATAAGATAGATCTTACTAACTCATAAATTCAAGATATATTTAATATCTGTCAAGCTATTTTTAAAATTACATGTCCACCAAAACACGTGCATAGGTGAATAGCTGTAATGAATCTATTGTACCAAGTATAAATTGTATCCACAAAAATATTTGTATTTTGGACCATGCTATACTATTAAACAGAATCTTTTCTCCCATCGCCTTAAGAACTAGTAATCTGCTTTCTGCTAACATTGGTCCATCTCAAAAGTTTTTTTTTACATTTTTTCTCTTTCCCCTCTACTCATTCCTCTTTGATGTTTTATTGTGTCTCTGCCTCTGATATCCGTAACATATTCAGATTCCGTATGCACTTTTGTAAAATCTTAATAGTATTTACAGTGGTATTACTCTTGACTGACACAGAAGTAACAGATCAAAGTTTCTTTTCTTTTTAATCATTTGTCCCCTATGGCATGGACTGTGTTTTCATCAATTTTTGCAAAGCACTGTGTCAAGTAGCAAGAATGTTTGGAAGAGATACTGAGACAATCTCTTTTCTGGAAAATCTGAAATTGCAAGCAGACCATTGTCAGACATATAAAATAATTCGTCTGTGATGATACTCTGCACTTTTTCACCCACAAATCTAAAAATATCTTAACAAAATCTCCAAAAGTTAGGGAGTTTTTGAAGTAATGAGTGTTTTGTTTTGTTTGGATTGGGTGTTTTAGTTTTGTTTGTTTAAAGATTTCTGTGCCAAGTGTGTTTGAATGTAGCAGTCCTAAGCAGTTGAGAGGATTGCTGGCCACAACTTCAAGATCAATGCAGACCAATATTTACCACGCTAAGCACAGAGCTGGCTTAATCTCACTAAACCAAAAAAATCCTGAGTCTTGCTCTGATTAGTTCTGCACCTTGATCTGTGGCCTGATGGCCAACTCTCTTGTTCACAGTCATATTCAAATACAAGAATTCTGTAATGCCAGCAAGACTTTGTGAACACGCAAAAAACAAAGAAGGATAATGAGTGGAAACTGTGAAAGTCTGCCAAAGGCCAAATTAGGTCTTTCCTCTGATGATTTTACCCACAGAACTTCCTCCCAACATCCACTTGGCTCATTAAAGTGGAGCAACTGAATAGTCACATATAATTCAATGAGAAGTGCATAGGTAGTTGATCTATGCATGCAGCATCCCAATGTCAATGTCTCATTTTCTTTGGACATATGCAGATTTCATATTGTACAGTAACACCTGGACAAAAGAAAGATAATCCAGTTACCCATTATGTCAAATCACTTGGTGTCCTCTGTGGGCTGACTGTTAATATTTTGTATCGTATATGAATTCCAGTGACACAAGAAAAATAATAAGCAATTCCAATGTTTATATTACTGTTGTCAAGATTCATTTTTATTCAAAGTAGTGCAACTATATGAACTAACTTTAGAGGAAGAGAAAAAGGTTTGATTGCTTTTTGAATGTCTTGCTAACTTCGGTAATCCTTTTATTAAATGCCTTTTCATCAGGAATTCACTGTCCATCTATATTTTAGGAGCAAATATGCTAAAAAAATTCCTGTCAATTCAGTCTGTTAAAGGATTCTTTTTTTCTGTCTCCCAAACTTCGTAATCCTTGCTTGGAATTATGACTGAGGAATGATAATAGAATAGGTCCTCTTCTTTGGCAACAACTGAAAAATAGCAATGCTTTCTTTCTGCCAAAATCTTGAATAAATAAGTTGAGCATAATCAAAACAAATTTTAGAATAATTTCTCTCCTACTTCAGGATATTCTTTGAGATTTCTCTCAGACTGATTGCAGTGCAGCAGTAATGGCAGCAATATGGACCTTACTGAAGTCCTATCTCCTGTATTAAGACTGATCATTAATGGCATTTCACTGGAGTAGGGTGGTGAACATCTTTTTAGCTGCTTTTTTATTCCTAATGCCTCTGTATTTCATCAGTAAAAATAGTGTCATCTTCAATTTTTCATTTCCCATGTTCATCAGTCTCCCCATTCTTCTGCTCTTTCATTTTAAAGTGTGCTTTGATTTATAGAATATTTTACTTTTAATAAAAATGAATACTTTTCAAACACCGGGCACATGGCACTAGGTTTGATCTGTTTGGGAACTGAGCGAGAGTAAAACTGAGTATTCTTCTGAAGGCAGGAACATTTGCATTGCTCCTTAGAGCACCAATTTCCAAATACAGCCTGGACATGCCCTGAATAACCTGACCACTCTCTTCACTGAAAGTCTGGATATCTATCCAAGGTAAATGGATGGACATGGGTAGGAGGGGAGATATTGTCATTATGATAGGTTCTCTAATGGGAATTAGAGAAGGGCCGGAGTGGCAAAGCACTCTGGAAAGTACCCTCCCCTTGCTGTCAGCACACCTGGGATTTGAGTGCCCTGGGATCAGGACTGCAGGGGACACTGGGAGTACTTAGCTCCATTCAGGACTGCTGAAGAGTGATGCAAGTGCCTACTAAAGCCACAAAAGACATGCTTGAATTGCACAACAGGAGTAACAGAAAATGGCATACATGGTTGAGTGCATCCTCACTTCGATATGCAAGTGGCTGATAATGGAGACAAAGGCATAATTCTTGTCAGGAGACTATATTTCACTTTGCAGAAGCTTTTAGTAAATCGCTCACGTTCCTACAAACTAAAGCAGTAGCGTGTTTGCAAGTCACAGAATATCTTGCGAGTGTATTCCTGGTGTAATAATTTATCCAAGACAGTAAGCAATAGCTTGTTTAGTTCCGTATCAAAGGGCAAAATCTGTAATTAATAAAAAATAAGTTTTTTGAATGAAGTTACAGCAAGCAACCTGCTCTGTCTCTCTCTGGCTTTTAAATAACCCACTTACAGAGATTATTTATTATTTAAAGAGGAATGTAAGAAATGGTAATGAGTAGGATTACTGTCATTCTGGAAAAAGTAGGGCTATGTTCTGTTTTGTTTTTTCTTATACAAAAATAATGTAACAAAAGCCTGAAAAAATGTATCAAAATTGGTATCACCAGTGACTGCTAGAAGCGTACCTAAACCTGTACATGTGTGTGCACAGGGGTACAGTAACAGACCACACTTGGCCAGAGTCTATGATAAAGAGTTCTGTAATAAATTCTGCACAGGAGCTTCCCCACATGCCTACTATATTAATGAACAAACTTGTCATTTCTGTAGTTTTACTGATTTTTAATTAAAATACAATATAATTATAATAAAAAGCCTAACCTACAAAAAACTATCAAATTTAAATACAGATTACAATCCCTGGATTGTCAACACCGCAAATTCTTATTTGTTTCTGACTATTGAGTTTTACTGGGATATAGATATTTACACAAATAGGCCATTTTAACATTTAAGGGAAATGCTTTGTCTGCTGTTTTATTGTGTGATGTTCTTTCTGTAATAAACTTAACCTAACAAATTTATTTCATGTTTTTTCCCTCATACTTTGCTACTATGTTTTACTTGTATGTTTTACTGTCATTGGGATTTTCAAACAGATCAGAATACTACTTCTTTTTGATATATATAATTTGGTAGTAAAACTTGTTCAAATATTTCTAAAAGTTGTCTCTTCCCCAAAATAAGCATTTCAGGAGGTCAAGAGGATGCAAAATATTCACAATGTAGACTGTAAATTTTCAGCTGTGGCTGAGTATTTAAATAGTAACTTTGTAAGTAAAAAAAATGCAAAGGAAAAAATATACTTCTTAGAGTCTAGCTTCAATACTAAAGAAAACAATTTTTTCATATAATTTTTAGCTTTTTAATTTTTCTGCTTTTTTTTCTTCATTCCCTTTTAAGTAGATTCTTTCATGGTTTTGATTACTTCTTTCTTCTCTTGCTTGCTTTTTAACTGACTAATTCTTATTAATACACGTAAAAGGCTTATTGCTTCCACAGATCTTTTTTTCAAGCTATGAATATTTGTTTCGGGCTGCTGCTTCTCTCTTTTTATATCACTCTTCTTCAAATCATTTTCAGACTTTTCAGAAGAAGATGGGCAAGGGTTTAAAGGGCAGGGGGGAAGTGAGAGAGGATCAGAGTTTAGCAGGTGGAGATAAATTGTATATCAGCAGCACTGTGGAAAGATTGTGGAATTTGAAAGCTGCTTGTGAAGAGGGTAACATAGTGCAATTTTTTGGAGATCATGGAGAATCCAAATCACTCTGTATATATAGTATCTGAAAGGCTTGTGGCAGCCGACAAAAGTATACTGAAGGGACCATTGTGGAGCTTAATTACTTTGTTCTCAAATTGGAGTTGCTTTAATTGAAACTAATGTGCTAATATTGCCTAGGTTTGGGGAAATTAAGATAAGAGCACTATGGAAGGATTCTCGAAAGTATGGATGTGGTGCAGAATAATAAAAATGTGATATAGTAAAAATGGTTGAATAGCTTTATGCAGTTTGAAAAATTGGAGAGTACTTCAGAGTTCTAAATTGAATAAAGTCACATCTAGTGTAACTTCTTTGAAATCAGTAAAATAATGAACAGTTAATTTGCCACATAAGCATTTTTCAGGTTTTGATTAATTTTAATGGGATCTTCTATGTTTTAAAAAAAGAAGGCTTTTGAAAATGCAGAGCAAGTTGTAGGTCAAAAAAGGAACAAAATGGCTTTGAGTGTCTGGGCATGTCCTGGACTGTGGGGAAAAAAAGAGCTGCTGTTGCTTTAATTCAATAACATTTTAGAAGTAACTACTTTACAATTTCATATAAAACACCACACGACTTCTAGGGCACAGTAAACCCACATATGCTTTGATCAACATAGAACGGCACACTACCACATGCCACTTGTAGAAATATGTCCTAATCTAAAGTGCTTTTGAAATTGTACTAGCCCTATAAACACCTATGAACTCTCAAGTTCTGCTTTGGGATGCACTAAAAAATCTCTTCATATGCTCTTGGAGGCTGGTAGTCTTTTCACTCTCTGACATGAAATTATCTAAATAAAATCGTTAAAAAGCAAGCACAGTCCAAGAAGTGACTTGCCTGGAGCTTCCCTAGAGGATTCAGCCAAGGACAGCTGATCAATTTAAATATTAACTCTAATTTAAATGCACGTACCAATTTAATTCAAAGTCTGTGACTGATGAAGATAAAAAAGTTTGAAGGTTTGTAGTACAATTGGCTTTGTTAATTGAAAACTAGCATGTAAGGGAAGTTTTGAAAATACTGGAATACTGAGCTCTTCACCCAGGTCTAACCACTTCAGAACCAAGGCAAAACAACAGTACCTGAAAAATAATTTTACTGTGTGGCTCTTCAACTATCAAGATAAGATGAATTGATAGTCTCAGTCTACTTCTTACTGTGCATATGCTGCATGTAATTTAATCATCATCATTACTAGCACCTTCCACAGCTGCCTTTGCTGAGACTACCAACTGGCTGATACAGGGCTACGTGAGCAATTCATTTTTGGTTGGCTGAATGTTGTGGGGGGAAAGTGAAGAAAAATAGAACAAATGTTTTAAAAAAAAATCTGTTTTTAAAAGGTCACCTCCTTCAGGTCAAATTATTATATGTTTTACATTTTACACCTAATCAATATAAATTAATAACTGCAAAATAGAAAACAATAAATTGTAATTTCTATGTTTTTTTCCCCTCAGTTGTTTTTGGTCTAAACAATGTGCTGAGTTTGACAATGAACAGTTTCTTCAGCTAAAATCCATGTTTTCAGAAGGGAGAGTTTTTTTGACACCAAAAGCGATCGGGTCCAACTTGCATTACATTGACAGTGGTCAGACTCATTCCGAGCTAGCACATTTGCATAGTTACTACTTGATCTGTATTTATTCTTGAATAAGATGGACACAACTTATCAGAATTATTAACAAATCTAGCAATTATTACTGGCATTTATTTTCATTGAGGTAATTACCAGGTGAAATGACTACAGTTATACTTTATGTCATAATATATTTCTGTCCATAGGACATAGTGAATTATACCATATTTCAGTAGAAAGTTGTTTCCTGCAGTGAACAAGCACAGCCATCCTCATCCTGTGGTCACCCAGAAGTGTTGCCGTCATTTGATAAAATTATGCTTTTTACACTGAGTAATAAAGTACAGATCTTGTTTATTTGCCAGTTAATTAACTTTCTTTCCATCAACTCTCATGGGAGCTTGGTTGGCTTTTAAGGACCAGGGACTAGATTTTGATCTTGACTTATTCTTCAATTTTGGAGACAGAAGTGGTTTGATATCCTAACGTATATAATGACAGGGATGAAAGGAAACCTGTTACTTTACTTGCCCCGCCATTTGGTGGTTTTATAAAAATACTTCTATAAACAGGGGGTAATATTTTCCAATCTGGTCGGTACAGTATTAAGTATATGATAGTCAAAGTGATTCTTTCCCATATACTGGTATTTCAGTACCTGTGTTACAGAATATTTCCTTCCAATTTCTTTTATAGCAATGCTCTACTAGTTTATTGTTTGAATTTGATGCTGGACCAGAGCCACAGGTCAGCATACTTTGGCTGGAAAATGTTTTTTAAATAACATTAAGTATGGAGATTTACATCAGGAATGACTCTACACATGGCTAATTCCTCCATCCTGTCAGGTGTAAATAAGAACTGATATTAGAAAGGTTGCAATTTATGTTAATGATAGTGCCAAAAGCATTGGTACGATGTTCTTTATATGGGTTCATGCAAATGCTTGATTTCTACTGAAGTGTGCATTAACATACAGCACATCCTCAGGTAATTTATGGGAAAATGACAAGGTATGAAATACTAAGTGAGGCAATGATCAGTGAGCAATATCGTTGCCTCAGATCAGTACACATTTGCAGAATGGTGTTCATCATTGCTTTGGAGAAGAAAAGAGCATACTGTACAAAAAAAATCATGATACACAGGATAGTGCTTAGAGATATGATGCAGTAAAATCATATGATATGCTACCTTTCCATATGCACTGTGAGTTTGGTGGATTATTTTTTTAAGATGCATTCATAAAAATGTCAACTAAGGAGTTGAAACCAGGTATAAAAGGCATGATGGGAAAAAGTAAATATTCATGGAATCATAGAATCACAGAAGGGTTGGAAAGGATGTCTGGAGGCCGTCTGGTCCAACCCCCCTGCTTAAGTAACTACCTAGAACTGGTTGCCAAGGACCATTTCCAAACGGCTTTATCGGAGGTCTCCAAGGTGGAAGACTCCACAACCTCTCTGGGCAACCTATGCCAGTGCTCAATCAACATCACAGGAAAGCAGTGTTTCCTGATGTCCAGAGGGAACCTCCTGTGTATCAGTTAGTGCCCATTGCCTCTGGTCCTGTCACTTGGCACCACTGAAAAGACCCTGGCTCTCTCTTCTTTATGCCCTCCCTTCAGGTATTTACATACATTGAAATGTATACCTGAAATGACTAAAGGCATATCCCATACCATATAACATCATCCATAAAAAACTGGGGGTAGAGGAAGACAGAGAGGGGTTAGACTTTCAAGTTAGCACTTGCTTGGAGAGTGGCTGGGCCATCGGTCTGACTGAGGGGAATCACGAGTGATTGCCTTTGGATTCTTTTTTTTCTGTCTTTATCTTGACCCATGTGATTTCTTACTCTTGCTCTTCCTATTCTCTCACCTGGTCCATCAGAGGGCAGTCAGTTAGCAGCTATGTGGGTGCTTAGAGGCCAGGAGCCAGGTCAACCCACCAGGCTTTGAATCTGAGAATTTGAACTCAATGCATAACTACTGTTAAGAGCTGCAGGATGATTATAAATTTCAATACAAATAAAGTGCTGAGGTTTTTCAAATAACAATTAATTGAGGAGGGGAAATCTGTAGTTTTCACTTGCCAAGAAACTGTTTGCCAACAGAAGACTGATTTGGCTGATTGTAGTATTCAGGCAGATACTGAGTAATAGGAGACAGCATTTGGTCAAAACCAGATATGTAACTGAAGAATATATGTGGCACAACAGCCACAATTGCAGCAGAGCATTAGTCAGGAAATCATTAACAATGATTAGTCAACCCCATAACCCTACAAACCAAATCATATTCTCAATTAATTTTCATATTTAATAACTTGCTAATGCCATCATTATGAATTTTGAAAAAAATCTCTTCGGATGAACCATCCCCTTTAATTAAACCCATGAAGTAGAATTTCTGTTCTTCTGTGGTCATAATTAGAGGTTGCATTTCCCCTTTCCATATGGGCTATTTGGTAAGTAAACTATCTTAAAGCAATTATAAATTAAATTTTCAAAAGTATATACATTTCTTGTTGTGAGAACATAGAATATTATGCCAAAGACTTTCTGGTTTAGGATAGGTTTATTTTTATTGATCACAAGGATTAAGATAGTTTTCTGTTTCTGTTTCAGTCTAGTTTTAACAATTTAATTGGATGATTATGCCATGGACCCATTTTAGCTATGCAGTTTTTCAGTATTGTTTTTACTAATAAGTCCAAAGACTAAGCCAGGAGGAGGTGATAATTGCAGTCTGTTGCAAGACTGAGCATGTGGAGTTCAGGCAAATGACTAGCTGGTATCATGTGGTAGCAGTGGAAAGGAGCAGATCTTCCCTCTCAGCTCTGCTCATCCCTTGAGCACCAGTGGGATGCTTGCAGAACTGGCCACGTGGAGGAGATTAGGCGTATAGTGGGGACTTGGCCAGGCTTCAAGTACTGTGCAAAAGGCGCTTGCCTGTCTCCTGGCTGTTTGGCTTCTAGTGCATAGCTACACAAACCTTCAGCCGAACCAATGTGCCAGTGTGTTGGATAAATTTGCATATAAGTGTAAATAAATAAACAAATAATACTGCATTTGTAGGCATCAGATACACAAATAGGAATTAGACAAGGGCTCTGAGGAGGTTGCTGCCAATCTTGAGTCAGATATTTTTCTCCTGTTTGCATGAATTCAAAAATTCACTGCATATTATGTTGCTTCTCAGATCAGTGTTTTTGCAGCTTTTCCATTTAGATTTGTTCTGCTAATGCTGTGCTCCTTTATATTCTTTTCTTCCTAAATAAGTTATATTGAGAAACAGAAGTTCTAATTACTCTGTTTGATTGGTCGTAAGAATAGAAAGTCTAAGGGACAAAAATTCTGTGAAAATACCTGGATTTCAATTTTTAAATTACTTTATTCCTTGCTTTCTTTGAAAAGTTCGAAGGTCTCCACGTACTATTTGTGAAAACAGTATCATTATATCTTTATGTAATATCTTTATTTGACTTCACTCAAAAGATTCTTAAGTTTATGGTTGTACAATATACTAATTTTGAAGGGGTGAAAACACAAGGTATCAGAGTTATTCAAAGTAGCCTTGACTTAATCCTTTGTACAAACAGATGTTCTTACAACATCATCTGCTATTGTTGCCCCACAGATAACCTCACTAAAACTAAGAAGTGTACAGATCTTCTAGTAAATGAATTAGGAACTGTTTAATGTATGAGCTAACAACTTGCATAGCTTTTAGTTATTTTTTGGGACACTCTCAAGGATAAGTTAAAAAAACCAAAACACATTTTCTAATTTGCAAAGCAGTAGTACTGGGATTTAAGCTGTAAGAGAGATTGGTAGTGTCATGAAAGCATTCTTCAGAATAAAACATAAAAATACAATAAAATAATTGGAATTATAGATAGGGGAAAAAAATCTGGTGATGTTATCAGTTCTATTCTCAGAGCACAGCTTGGCAAGTAAAAGAGATGTCCCAACAGTAGAGTCCTTCATTATTATGTTTTGTTCATATTTAAATGATCCATTCCTACTGGAAAACTATTCTAATTAGTATTGTAATTATATTCTGCCTTAATTTTGTTGACTTAATTTGTCCTTTTTCTTTTCCTTGCTTTTTACACCCCACCAATTAATTTTTCTCATCCCTAAAGTATGAATCCCTTAAATACCCAGAGATGGTAATGCCCCCATATATTTGCCCTGAGGAGAGGCAAAAAGGAGAGGCTGAGTGCTGAGTACTCACAGCTGTCTCAGCCTAGGAGAAGGTATAGCTGTGGACAGAGAGTTCAGTGAAAGACAACAGATTTTAACTGCAGAAAATGGAAGCATTACACAGAAGTTAAAGAAAAAAACTAGTGAATTTTTCAGTGACTGAACATATGGAACTCCTGTGGAACTGCCTCTCCAACTAATATATTTCCAACTCACTATGTTGAGTTATATAATTTTAACTTTTCAATTGTATTTTCAACTTAGTGCAAGGAATGCTTGAATACGTCATACATAATACATATTGATTATTTTGCCTTTTTGATTCATAGCCCAAGTGTACATCATCCATGGTTGTGACACTGAAGTGAGAAGCTGTATTAAAGTAAGGCAGAAGGAAAACTAGACATGAAAGATGATGATGAGTAGCATGACTCCTAACTAGGAGATCTACTACCAACAAATGACTTTAAGTTTGCCTAATTCCTCCTGTGCATAGACTGCTTCTGCTGAATAATATCCAAGAATGATTACTAATAGGAGACTTTGATCCAAATGCTTGGAGGTTAAATGGTTGCTTTGTGAACATATGTTTAGTTAAAGGGGAAGAAACTCATAAGATAATTGTTATTTTTGATTCTTTTCTTATTACTGTTCGTGTTGGCTAACTTCACCTGATTTGACTGAAGTTGTTTCTGTTATTCCTGTACTTGCCATTAATCCTTTATTGCTTTTGCTTCTACCACAATTTCCAATATCTGTCATTGCCTCTAATGTAATTACATAATTTTGCCTTCCTGTCTCTCTTTCCTACTTAGAAGTTGTAACAAAAAAAAACCACTGGGAGTCTTTCAACATCAAAAGATTCATAACAAGGACAGCATTTTTTCTACCAAAATTACCATACTCTAGTTCTTCCAACACTAGTGCTCACTCACTTATTTTCCTTTCACCATAAGAGTACTAGCATTGTTAGTGATAGTACTAGTCTCTTCAAACTATTTCATAGCAAAGCTAGAAACAAGATGGTCTGGGATTAAAATGCCGTAGAAATGTTTTGCATTTTCTGGCCACCACAACTGCACTTAGACAGAAAGAGCTAACAGGCAGACAGGATGCTCCCTGCAGATGCTGATTGTAATCAGTCTGATCCAGACTGAGCAACTGAAGTTGCTCTAGACTGGGCAAAATCTGGACTAACCCTCCAGCTGATGAGAACAGGTTGATGGCAGTGAAAAGCATGGATATTTCAGGAGCGAAGTTTTCCAGGACATCTCAGAAAGTGGGTGAAACAGAAAATATACCGTGCATTGTAAGAAATAATTAATTATTTTCTTACTATGTAAACAAATGGAACTTTGTAACTTTCACTGGGATTTCTATATAATTTTGTCACATGTATGAGAGATTAGTGTAATTTATGCACATTATATGAATTAAGAGACAATATACTAGTTAGAACCACAAATTTCTCTCCACAAGATAAATGATCCTAGTGCTACCTTTTTTACACATCTGTGGAGGCTGATGACTAGTCCCATATAGAATTTTGCTGATTTTTTAAATACTGTTTTAGCTTGACAGCTGAATCTAAATAGCAAGAAAAAAAATAGTTCAGACTATCTGAAATGTTTCATTGTTCATGTTTTTCATAACAATATATCATTCAAACGTAGAATGGTACACTTCAGTTTTGGATTACTGTAATAAGAAACCCCATAGCATAAAAAAAAGAGATTGATTGACAAAAGGAGGGGGTGGGTTCTAGTGTTCTTCTTTCATTTAATACCATAGTACTTAAAGCATCCACCAAAGGTACAGGGTCCATCACGTCCCTCAAGGAACCCAAGGCTTATACATTGCTAAAAGGAACTCTAAATAGCTGTTGTAGAGAATTTTTCTCAATGTTTCATGATCCTTTTAACATTAAACATGTAAGTATCCACTGGGGCAGAGTTTTGTCTCCCATGTAAGTCCTCACTAAGCTCATAGAGCTGTGAGGTTTTGTGGAGAAGCCGGTTCCAAAAGGATAGGTAAAGAAAGAAGATGAAGACTTTTCCTTTTACTAAATATACTACTGCCTCATAGTTTAGGAAGGCTTCTGAAAAGAGGAATCCAACTAAGAGTCCCCAATTCAAGTGAAGGCTGACTGAGACATTGTCGAAGTCTCCTCTTAGAGATTCTCCAGTGTGTATAACATTTTGTACGAAGTCATCAGAGAGATAAAAAGACTTTTATGGCAGTTGATAGGAACATCTGGAGGTGGGACAGACAGGATCCAGACCCTGCTTTAATGAGCACTGTCAAGAAGAGAGAGTGATTGACTCACACAAGCATATTTTCTAGTAGAGATCTCTGCTCATAACTGTAAAGCACAAACCTTCTGTGACTTCTTGAAACTCTGGCCTCAGTTCTCACCACCTATGATCATTCAGTGAAATCACGGAGTAGTTTCAGATGCCCATGTTATGTCTTTCAGTGAGAAATGTGTTCCTTGAAAACAGTCCACATCATAGGTCAAATTTGGTATCTATTCTGGTACCTTGACTAGTACCAAATTCTTTTGAGATAATAGAAGAAACTGCAGTGGAATAACTTGCCAAGTAGGAAGTTCATCTCGTATATGCATTAGCTGTAGAATAAAATACACGATCTAAATGTAACATGGATGCTATATAAATGTCTACTCGTTTTCTGAAGTCTCTTTAGTTTTTTGAATTGGTTGTCTTGTGATAATGCTTTCTGTTAATGCCTCTGTGTGGGCGTGAACAAATGTATTGGTAGAAGTTTATTTCCCCATTTACGTCACACATATTTCTAAAATAATATTTATAAGTTGCACTTTAGAGTTAATCAGTGGGATGCGGACTGCTTCTTCTGGTTAAACAATACACTGCTTTTGAGTTACTTTGGACTTAATTTTCAGAAGCTGATTGAGAGCTGTAGCCTGAGTGCACAAAATGGGCACCTGAAACTATAGATCACTGAAAAAAATGGCCTTAACCTTGTAGATCCATCAGTTGCATATGTACAAAATGTGGTGGTATTTATCTGCAAATAGACTAGAGAGTTTTTTATTGGGATATTCACAGCAAAATGAAAAAATGTTAGCAGTGTTATTTTATCTGGATTTAGCACTCTCAATTAAATGTCAAAGGTGATTTTCTTCATCTAGCATCCTTTGTTACTTTGGCATTGATTTATGAGTAGTAGGTTATGATGATGCTACTTTCCTACTCTTCTGTGTGCTTTCTTTAACAGAAGATAAACAAATTCAATAGGTGTACTCTTTATAAAAACTGCTTCAGAATCAATGATTATATCTTCATGTGTAGTTCAATCCCCATCACTATACCTTCCAGCTGGCAATTTTTTTTAAAACAAATACCTATCAGTCTGTTGACTATAAAGGGCATACAGTGGGCATTCTTTGATAGCATAGTGTTTTCACAGAATGGTAGGGGTTGGAAAGGACCTTCGGAGATTAGCTAGTCCAAAGCCCCTGCCAAAGCAGGTTTACCTAGAGCATGTTGGACAGGAACAGATCCAGGCAGGTACTGAATATCTCCAGAAGAGGAGACTCTACAACCTCTCTGGGCAGCCTGTTCCAGTGCTCTGTCATGCTCAAGGTAAAGAAGTTTTTCCTCATGTTGAGGTGTAACTTCCTCTGTTCCAGCTTGTGCCTGTTGCCCCTTGTCCTGTTGCTCGGCACCATTGTGTCTGTTGCCCCTTGTCCTGTTGCTGGGCACCACTGAAAAGAGTCTGGCCCCATCTTCTTGACAACCACCCTTTAGATATTTATAAACATTGATGAGATCCCCTCAGTCTTCTCTTCTCCAGGCTAAATGGACCCAGGTCTCTCAGCCTTCCCTCATAAGAGAGGTGCTCCATTCCCTTGATTATCTTTGTAACCCTCTGCTGGACTCTTTCCAGTAGTTCCTTGTCTTTCTTGAACTGGGGAGCCCAGAACTGGACACAGTACTCCAGATGTGTCCTCACCAGGGCAGAGTAGAGGGGGAGGATGACCTCCCTCAACCTGCCAGCCATGCTCTTTTTAATGCGCCACAGGATACCATTGGCCTTCTTGGCCACAAGGTCGCATTGCTGGCTGATGGTCACCTTCTTGTCCACCAGGACTCCCAGGTCCCTCTCTGCAGAGCTG
>RSEF01000004.1:39413487-39427642 GCA_003993805.1 Himantopus leucocephalus | reverse complement strand
TGTTTTAAAGATTCCAGGATGCTTCAACCTGAAAAACATTTCTTTTCTAGAATCACAAGCCTGAAACTGAAAATTGGTACAACAGACTGAAACCATAGTCAATGAAGAACAGAATCATATGAGGAACAATCCCATTTCTGATCTGGCTAATGCATGCTTTCCATTATATGCTTAATAAAATATTACACATATTTAAGAGTGGTGCTGTATTATCCTAACATATTCAGTGTTTCACCTTCAAAGTATTGCATTCATTGACTCAATGAATCTTTGTTACCACTACTAAGGCAGTAAAGAAAAACACACAGGTCTGTTCTTTTGTAGTCTACAAAAGCATGGTTTCTCTGTGATATACAGTTAAATGTGCAAGTTTTAAAAAGAAAGCATTCAGAACATGGAAAGACTCTCTGATCACACATATGTAAAAAAATCTGGATCTGAAACCTTAACATCAAACTATGGTAACTTTCCAGAACCCAAGGCCTTTAGCTTCCCAACTCATTTAAAAACAAACAAACAAAACAAAAAAAAACAACAAACATACACCTTAGGTTAGAGGGTAAAAGAAGACTCAGTCTAGTATACAAAAAATCACAAGAATTTGAATAATCTAAAGATACTCCAATTTCTAATCAGCTTTTTTTTTGTTAAAAAAGCTGTAATTAAATTAAAGAAGCACAGTTATAATTAAACCCAGAGCTTGCTGTACTTGCAGCCCAGGAGAGTCATATTAATCACACAGTATTGCCAGAGTGTACTTGTTACCAGCTCTCATTCACCTCCAGACAAAATTCAGTACTGCCAGGTAGAAAATAATACATCCTTATCTCCAGAGAGCACTGACACTCTTTCTAGGCACTGATAAACCATTACTGCCAAGCACAGTCTTGCCTTATGTAATGCATTTTTGGAAGAACAAGTATTTTCCTTTTGAATCAAATACACAGTTTTGTGAAAGTGAGCAAGCAACACCACACACCAGGTAAAAAATAATATACATCTGCATTCTTTATCCTGGGAGGGTCAGGGTCAAAAAAGAGAGAGAACACAAAAAGTTTCTGCCTTCTCATTTCTGGAAACTAAGACAAAAGAGGAAAACATGAAATGGTAGAGGAACTGCTCAAAAAAATTGGAACCAGATAGAAAAAAAAAAATGAAAATCGTATCAATATCAGAAAAAAAATTAATATCTTTACATATATATATATCAGCTTACATTCCTTGGATAGCTTGAAATTCTGTCCTAACATCAGTGTGATAAGGATATTAAACAGTTTTAGAACATACAAATAGTCAGCTCATAGTAGTAACCTTCATGAATTAAGATGCTCTATTTTATATCTTGATATCATCAACATCATGACAGAAGGCAGTTTTCAATGTTTCTTCAATGCACATCAGAGCAGTCTGTCAAACCTTCTTTCAATAGGCAGATTACAGGACATCCTCAGAATGGCAAAAGCCTTTTCAAGGATTTGTGAGTGAGTAGCCAAGAACTAGCCATCCTCTTTTACACAATTAATTTTGAGCTCAGGATTACACTGCATTTTATTTGAGATTAAAGTTGTCCTTAGAGACTGTATTGCATCCCATGTATCATAACCTACACCACTACCCCGGCTAGATATTATGAAAGATGCATAGCCTTGTGGTTTGGGAAATTTAAATTGCTTTCCTTATCTTTCCACTTCATGTGAAAGCCCAAGAAAATAACCCCAGAAACCATAGTCCACAGATTTATGAATCAATACAAACACTCCCAGTAGCAATACATGCCATTCACAATACCACAAAAACAGCAGATGGACCTTAAAATATTAAAAGGGAAGTATGTTTACAATTAGCTCTGTTTCATACATGCATGATGGTAATTAAGAGATAGAACATATCATAGAAGTGATACATCCTTTGAAACTTCCCTCTGTGAGTTAAAAAAAAAAAGTCTCTTAAACTGTTAATTTTACATAAAATTGTGCCTATTTGCTTTTGATTTAAAGATCAGTTGACACTGCAGGACTTCCTCAAATCTTTATTTTTCTTCTGCTATTCAGAGCTTTGCCCAATAGCATCCAACTGAAATTAAAACCTTTGTTTAATGTCACTGTTGTTATCCCTATTCAGACAAATCTCACACAGTGAAGAGCCATCTCTGTTTTGTGCTGTTACTGGACAATTAATTAAAGGAAAAGAGTCAGTGCACCCAAAGAAACACAGGCCTACAAGGGCGGCACAATAGAGGGTTGTTTATAACATATGGTGGATTACACAAAATAGTTTGCCAATTTGTCACTAACACAAGCTGATTAAGTCTGCATGGCAGAGAGCAGACATTAGCACAGGTCTGGAAGCAGTAAAACCACAGTGGGTTGGAAGCAACACCATACAAATATGACTAAAATGCTTATGAAGCTAACCTAGGCATCTTCACACCCCATTTCCTAGCACTCCCTGTTCTAGGATTTGCTCCGGCAGAGCCACTGTGGGTATAGACATACCTCCAGACCTTTTTTCACATTGTTGTCTTATAACAGGGAGTTCTAGCTACTTTGCAACAGCCACAGTGATGTGAAGTTCTACATCTACTCATCTACTCCATGCAGGCGAAAAGAAAAAAAAAAAAGAAAAAAAAAAGATGAAAGAGATGCATAATGTTTTAGTGTCTTCTGGATCCTCCCTGTCAGATGAGACATAAGAGCAGAGGTAAGGAGAAAAGGAATTCTCAGTACTGCGAGTACTGTGCTCTCCCTGGATCTCACAGATCATGCTGCACTATAGTAACCATCTCCTATTTACCAGTCAAAGGATCAAAAAACACCTCAAAGTCATCTAGTCCTTCTGCCCGTACCATGGTAATACCCATCATGTTTCTGTCACAACTCAGATGTTTGTATCACCTGTTCTTAAAATTATTCACAACTTCTCCTGATAATATATTCCAATGCAACAGTGTATTACCAACCAAGGAAAGAAAACAGATCACTGAGAGAAACATGTATATTTCACATACTTAGACTAACCTTCACTCTCGTTTCTCCACTACCTCTTTCTCTTCTTTGAAGCTAAAATAACAGCTCCTGGTTCATTCAATCATTCCTCCGGATGCCCAGGTATTCTTACTGCTCTCCAGACTCCCTCCAATGGGTTCATATTACCTCCTTTTTTTCCTCTTTTTTTTTTTATTTAAGTGAATACCATCTTCAAAACTGGAAACTACCTCAACGCTGGCTAGAAAGATTACTTCATTTAACTCGCAGAATATACTTCTATTCTCACATATGTGATGCAGTCAGAGGACCCCACAGTAAGAACAAGAAAGGTCCTAAAGGTTTACTGAAGCAAACCTCAGGGGGAAGCTTTTGATCCTTCTGGCCTTCTCTGATTGCTCCCATCAACCGGGAGGCAGTAATTACTTTAAAGAAGGCTCTCTGTGTTTGAAGTAAGGAACTGGGCTGTGGGGCTCATGCTTTTGCTATGCAAACCTCAGCCCCAACCTGAGAATGAGCCCTATTTAAAAAAAAAACCTTTTCTAAGGGCAGAATTCAATCATTCTGTGACAATATCTTCATATGATATTCTCTAATTTTACAATTACATAGCAATGTTGACTCTTACTATTCTTGTCATCCACTATAATACCTAAATCCTTCATATATATAAAAAAAACAAAAACCCCACACCAAATCCAAAACACTATCTCATGAGTCCATTTCTAGAGAAAACAATGTTTTTCAAGCAGTTTAGCACTTACCCACAGTCAGTTCCTCCAGACATTCTTTAACAAGAGTGAAGTTTAGACATTTTCTATCATAAAGAGTCAAGCTATCAGAGATCAACGGCTCCTCGTCTGATTGCAGGGCCTGCTGGCATTTCAGAGAAAGAAATTGCATTAGTCTAACACGGCTTAATCTTAAAAATAAAATCATATGGGCTACTGCTCATTTCTTTGTCATCTTCTACTGCTTTAGGAGGGTTTAATTCCCAGGAAAAATACTGGAACAAATAATCAAAGCTAAACAACTGGGTCTACCACTGCTCATTTCCACTTCTCCCCCCCAACACCTGTAAAGACAGACACTATAATCACTGTTCTCAGTCTCACAGTATTACACACATCCTCCGTGAGTTAAGTAACTGCAGCAGCTCAGGGATTACATCAGCCAGCTCTTACCTTTCAATAGTGTTTTTTAAACACTTCAAACTTAAACTTATCTAAATGCTGTATAACACGTTCCTTCCTCACACCAGCTTAGGGTTTTAGCACTTGCCTTGAACACCATGCTCACTTCCTAGTCCCAGCCTCTCTTATTAAACATGAGGTGAAAAAACGAAGAAAGACAGTGCTCCAGCTTTCAAAGAGCAGCAAACCTTCCCTGTCTTTCCTTTTACTAACATTATATTTTTATAATGATTTCTTGTTACTCTTTTTGAGTTGGCCATTATATTATAATTATATGTGCTTGTGCTATATCTTCCCACTCGCCTTTGGCAATCCAGCCTGGATTGCCTTTCCCTCCTTGTTGTGTCTGATGTTAAAGAGCTCACTAGTAGCCAGACCAGCCTCTCGCTACTTTTTATATTTTCCTCTGCAGAATAGTTTCAATTTCTGCCATTAACATAATTTCCTGAAGAAACAATATCTCTCCTTTTTTTTTTTTCTCTTAACACAAAGAACTAGTGGATAAGATTCATGTTAACCAAACTTTCCTAAAGTCTGCCTTTCTAAAAATCCATTGTTTTATTTTAGCACAAGTCCTCCTTCCCAGACTCTCATTTGCTCACTCTCACACAAGTTACTTATCTTCTGGTTATAACAAAGCTTGGAAGAGCCTATCCTCTGGTTGCTTTCTTCATATTGAGCACCAGGAAAGTTTTACCAAGGTCCTCCAAGAACTTACTAGGAACCTGCATCCCGCTGTACTCTCTAACCAACACTCCTAGGTAATTAAAGTCCTGTGATATGGATGATTTCTGCCAGGTGTCCACAAACATCCTCATCCAGAAAATCTCCCCGATTTGCCAGCTTTCAGTCACCTCTACCAAGACAGTACCAATATTCTTTTCCTTTTTATTCACACAGACTTTTAGTAGAATTGTTTAGAATATTAAAGTTTCTTTGTTCTGCCATCAATTGTTTTTTCAACTCCCTTATGCCACAGACACCAATATTCCTGTACTTGAATAAATAATATTTTTATCTCAGAATATTTGAGTGTACTTTGGAACGATAACTGCTTAGATCACATTATCTCCTGTCACTGAGACCACTGAGTGCTCCTGAAATGCTGCTGTTGAGTTGATGCCTCTTTTAAACGTAAACTGTTCGTTAAATGTTCGCCAAAACTCTGTAGGAATGTTACCACTAGTAATGCAATATGCCTTGCTGCCAACACAACAAAATTTTATCCCCCACACTTCCTGCTACTTTAAAATCAAACAGTAACTTTCCACCTATTGAATCATTGCACATGTACCTGCTATGTTAATGATGTAACGCACAGCAAGTACTGAATTTAAGCTATGCATAGTTTATCACTTCCTAAACTAATACAACATCCGTGAAATGGGAGGCATTACTATCACTTTAGAATTCTAAATTGTCAAGAGGAAGAATCAGATAACATTTAATTCATCTTTAATTCATTTAACTTTTTAAAATGTATCTGCACACAAAGTAACTCAAACGCCATTGAATTTCAGTGAAAGCTAATGGCGAAAGTTCATGCAAATACAAGCCACAAATTCTGCTAACAATTTTTTTCCTCATAGGCAAAGACTAAAAGAAACATTAATACCTGGAAAAGCGTTCAGGTGGTTTCTATATACACCAAAAGTCAAATAATTCAGTAATTTTAACTGAGCTGACTGGAATGTCAGCAGAAGCAAGGTCTGTGTGCCCAGAACTTTGTCTACTCCCTCAGCTACAGAAATCGATCTAATGAAGAGCATTACAACTTCCTTTGACCTTTGTCCCTACGTCCTTAACCCTGGGTGGTGGATGTGATTTACCATTTCTGATTAACCCATTTTACTAACATTTCACTTGCTAAAGACAACAACAATAACAAAAGATATAACATGCAAATACCATGCATCATAAATACAGTGTTTGCTAAAGTGCCTTAATTATTTCATAGAATCATAGTTTCATAGAATGGTTTGGCTTGGAAAGGACCCAAGATCATCGAGTTCCAAGCCCCCTGCCATGGGCAGGGACACCATCCACTAGACCAGGTTGCTCAAAACCCCATCCAGCCTGGCCTTGAACACCTCCAGGGATGGGGCAGACACAGCTTCTCTGGGCAACCTGTTCCAGTGCCTCACCACACTGACAGTAAAGAATTTCTTCCTAATATGTAATCTAAATCTACCCTCTTCCAGTTTGAAGCCATTACCCCTTGTCTTATTGCTACACTCCCTGATAAAGAGTCCCTCCCCAGCTTTCTTGCAGGCCCCCTTCAAATACTGGAAGGCTGCTACAAGGTCTCCCTGGAACCTTCTCTTCTCCAGGCTGAAGAACCCCAACTCTCTCAGCCTGTCTTCCCAGCAGAGGTGCTCCAGCCCCCTAATTATCTTTGTGGCCCTCCTCTGGACTCACTCTAACAGGTCCACGTCCTTCCTATGTTGGGGGCCCCAAAGCTAGATGCAGTACTCCACGTGGGGTCTCATGAGAGTGGAGTTTCTCTCTGAAGATTTAAATCTTTTTTTTTTTTTTATCGCCATCAATAAAGGTCCTTGTGAAAAAGAAAAAAGTTTTCCAAGTCCAAGGACTACACTGGCATCCAAGCAAAACAAACCTAGCTCTATCTAGCCCAAAGAAATTCTGTAAAACCATCTCAATAACACGGTCTGTTTGCCTGTATCAACACTAGCAAGTCAGGAACCCCTAAGCACTGGGCTGTTTTTGGCAAATGTCACCACTGTAAAAATCATGCCAGTGAAATACTGCTGAAGGCAGATGTAACCACTGACATCCATAAAACTTCTCTGGTATCTGGCAGCCAGCTCACACTAACATCTCCCAGTTTTGTTCACATTGGTGGGACCAAAGCATTAAGAACAGAAATCATTGTGAGGGCAAATCAGTTTCTGCCCTCCATGTTTATTTCCCTCCTTTTTTTCCTCCCCTTGCCACCCCCCCCCATTTTTAAGAAAATGTACTTCCACTTCACAGGCTCCTCATCCTATGAAAATGTTTCAAGGAGCTGATAAAGAACTTTCTAATTGTTTACCTGAAACCACTCCAAGCAGGCAAGCATAATTAATCTTAATGCAAGTCAGCAATTCAAGAAGGAAATTAACCTGTTACGCCTATTGCTGACTATGTGTTCTATGCTTCCCTGCACTGAACGGCAAAACAGCCAATTAAAAAAAAAAAAAAAAAAACAGAAAANACAGAAAACATAATAAAAAGGCAAGACCACCTCAAAGTAACAGACTAGCGGAATCCACTACTTCTTTGAAACTCAAAATCATGTGTCCCAACATGACTGATACTCCAAATCTACGCCACAGGCATTGGAAGGACATTTGGGTGGTTCAGTAACAGCATTAGAGCGAAACAAGGAGCTATGCACCTTTTTTGAAGGCATTAATAGTTCGCAGAAAAATCTTTGACTGCTTAGCAGCTGTCATAGCTGTACCTTGGTCAGGCACACAGGAGAGAGAACCCACCATAATTCTAAGTCACACACAGAGGAACTGAGCCCTCATCTCTGAAATGCACCCCCATCTTGCTGTGGCTGGGAGCATGCACTTTCTGCAAAGTCCAGCGCTGAAAATAAAGGGAGCTCCTCACAAGGGGAGATAAGCTTTTGCCTTCTGTAGGTTTTCTTACAGGAATACTGAATTTATGACACTCTACTAAAACATATTTACTGCACCGACAAAGCATAAAAGTGTCACAAATGTGCAAAGAGGAAACAGCACAGCTATGTTTAATAAAGCACATGGGTCCAGTGTAACAAGCCACGGATGTTTCAGCTTTAAGTTGTAATTATAAAAGCAGCACCTCCCTAACTCAGGCTCCTGTCTTCCCTTATATGTTCAAGATATATATGCTTACAGAAACACTACTCTTAATGTAACGCCAGTACACTGGTGAAGCAGCAAGCCAAATTATCCCGCCATCTCAGGTTTGTGCCATTAGGGCAGGAGCCTGCCACATCAAAATGAGTTAACACAATTTAGTAAAAACCCACACTACTTTTTCGACCTGGCTGCACAACCCCCATTTTTCATTTGTTGCTCTTTGATCTGTGTGTCAAAAAGCAAACATTTGAAAAATGTTTAGTTATTACAAATATATTAACTGTTAATAAAACTGACTCAAAAATACAGAATTATCTTCCTTCCTGCTCAGGTGTACCTGAGGTTATACAAAAGATTTTGTGAACGCAAATGGGATTGATTCTTCAGCAGTTCAACATTTCAGTCATCAGCACAGTGCAATAAAAACAGCCAACAGTTAAAATTAAGTTACAATTCAAAAGTTTACTGGCATACAGGTCTTGTCAATAGCTTAAAGGCTTTTTTTTTTTTTTTAAAAAAAACACACATTAGGAAATCCTTCTCGCTGTGAGCTCTTTTGCTGGCATCACTTTATGAGTTCCCCAGGCAAACTAAACTACTACTAGAATAGTCACCACCTTAGGTCTACTTATATAAAAATTTTCACAGAAATAAATCCTGCCCTCCACCAATATACAATACAGGCAACTTGTAAAAAATGAACCAGAATTAGAAGGATAAAGGGCACAAGTGTCTTTCAGCAACAGCTAGTTACGCAAAGAACCTTGCGCATGTTTTTATCATCACACAGCTTTTTTGCCCTTTTTTTCCTTCTCTTTTTTTTTTTAAACCAAACCAGACAAGTTCTTCTAAGGCATGCAACTGTTTAAATAAACAAAACTGTGTCTGTCATACTGTTTGGAGACTACAGTAGAGGTACAAGGGGAGATGACATTTGACTATGCTTCTACAGTTAGATGGCAAAAATTACCTAATAAGAATTTGCCCAATACTTTTAGCACTGATCTAGCTATATATTTCCCCACACAGAATCAGATAACATGTCCTCTACAATGCTAATTATGATAAGACCAGAATTAACTGTCATGGTCTATCGTCACTGTGCATGTAGGCAATCCAGTGTTACTTCACGATTTGACACTTTTTTTTTTTTTTAAGAAAAAAAAAGAAGTCATTGATTTCCCAATAACTTACCACCCATGGGGAGCCACCGCAGTTTGAAACAAATTTCAGGACAAATTCTGCAACTGCTATGAAAACGTGCTGCATTTAGTTCGGAAATAATGCAAGTCAAAGCTCCAAGTACATCTCACACAAACTAACTCAGGATCCCTCCTTTTCAGGTGGCAGTTGTTTTTGGAGGAAAAATACTGTTACGCATATATATGGAACTAGGGTTTCGGGCCTCCTGCATGCACATAGCTATATTTGTGCCATGTTCCCAAGCTTTCCTCTGTTAATTAAAGGTAATCCCACTAGATATCAGAGGTAACACGTTCTTAGATCATGTCTTTGCGTGCCTTGAGCCGCTACCACCATTGTCACCAGCTCTTACCTTAGCTGCTCTGCTTTCATTCCACACATAATTGATTGCCTCACCTGGACATGCCCTTCAGGATGACCTTTAACAAGAATTTTTTTGCCACACGATTTAAAATGGAAAGCATTCCTGTCATAAAATCAGGGAGTCATTTACTAAAAGATACCTACATATAATAATAGGAAGACTTATGATCAATGCCTAAGACAGAAAGTAAGGCAAGATGTGTTCCCAAAAGCTCTTTGGTCTTCATAACACTAACTTTAGATGTGAATGCTTTGCTACCATCACAGCACCTCCAAACTTAAGTTGACACTTGGAAATGTACTGGTGTGTGTGTCCATATATACTACATAGGAGTAATTATTCCAGAACCACTTATTGCTGTATGCATTCACAAGTGCATTCAAACCCGTTCTTTCAATTCAGCCCAGTCAGTCTTCAGGCTTGATCCAGGTCTAACTGACCTGCTCCCCATGACACAGTGAAGTCCTAGCTCTACTTTCCAAATGGATGAATCCAATCAGAAAAAGGCACTGTTTCTTGGAGGCTGTTCACATGAGTTTTTAAAAGGTACAGCAATTCTTACCGAACAGCCATACCAGCAGCTACTTACAAGCCTTTATTTGGTCACTATGCTGTACTGCAAAAAGGACTGAAAGAAATTCAGAATTTCCAGGTCACTAATGCCCCAGCTTTTGACCAGTGCAGGCCTTTGTAGCCTCTTCTGGAAGCACCCCGAGGTTGCTTGTCTTGACTCAACGGTATCAGAGCATTAAAAGTGCATCCGTAATATATTTAAAGTATAGGCATCCACAGTGTGTAACACATTACCTAAAACGCACCCAAAAGCAAGACACAAAAAGCACCATTTTGCCAACAGCCTTCCTTGATGCCCTCCTTCCTGGTGGTTCTCTCCAATGGGGACAGAGGATATGATTTTTCCTGGGCTGCAAGTCAGTCTTACACTAAACATCTACCCGATTAGGTTGAGAAGAGACCACAAGTAAACTAACAATGCCACGTCAGCATGTTTGAGTAGAAGAGTCTTAGAGTTTAAGTGCTTATAAACCAAAATATAGTTATAAAACTGTTACAAAAAAGGATGACTGGAACAAGAGGTCACAAAAGCCCTGTTCTCAGCAGCACATAATGACCACCACAAACATAACAACTACTCTAGGTATGCCATAGAGCACAAAGAGAGAGAGAACACCTCTCTCAAATGTCTGACAGTACTACTAGTCACAATAAGATTATACCAGGATGTGGAGACCTGCATTTTTTAAAACTCGAGTATGCAACTCAAAGATTAAAGAACTAAACAAGATTTCCATAAGTTGAATTAAAATTTGAAAAGCCCTTGCAATGAAACCTTCTGTGAGCATCAAAAAGCAGCATTTGTATACTAATAAATAAAGATACACAAGGGTGGAACAGCAGCATTCGTGAATAAGTTCTTTTTTAAAAAGCCTTAAAACTTGATGTACATCAAAGTAATCTTGATAACCCTTCAATGACCAGTTTAACAGAGAAACTGATGCTTCAGATGGTACTGAGAGTCTGTAAATCTGAAGACTTAAGCTTAACAGGCATCAATGCATTAGTATAATCTTTTGAAAAGAAAATACACATATAGATTTCTAAAACTCAGCTTCTCCAATTTTGGTTCTCTTAGTTTCGGATTCTATTAAGTTTTGTATCCCATTTAGGGGGAAAATAACCACCCAAGCCCAAAACAACCCTCACAGAGGAACAAAAGAAAAAGATGTAAATGAAGTTTCGTTACTTCCATAGGCTTTGGCAACACAATTTTCATCATTTTAATATAATTCATTTATTTTCCAAAGCACATATCATCAATCATCATGGCTCAATAAATAGATTAAAATAGCTGTTAGCAGAAGTCAATTGAAAACATTTATCTTGATTGAGATGGATAACAGAAAAAGGCATCTGGATGTTCCATCAGCTTCAAAACTGCCACCCTCACACCAATATCTCACTGGTAGAATCTTGCCCTTTGCAATTATTTATACTTTATAGAGTAGACTGTGAGTTCTTCTGTCTTTTCCTTCTCCCTTTGACCTTCCATGTTCATTAAAGCAGAGCCAGAGAGGAAGAAACAAATTACAGCATTAGGTCCTAATTCTTAGATTAGTTTCAGATCAGGTGGACCCTTCATACACAGACCAGCAGAAGTAAGGCAACACAAATAATGTGAAAACTCTAATATGACTTCACTCCTTCGGGTGTTATAAACCCTTCCAATAGCCATTTTTTCTGAAAGGTTTACTTCTAGAAATTGTGATATAAAACCAGCACAGGCTGGAAACACAGGTCTGGACTGCATGACCTAACACTACTACCATATTGGTGTGTGACAGATCTCTTTGAATGGACGGTTTATTATCACTCCCTCTTCTCTCTGAATATGTAAACAAGATAAAAGCATCATGCTTCACCACTAACAAGATGAGGCCCTGAATCCTTCTTACAGCTACGAGGAGGAACAAAAACCACTGTTGTACAGATGAAAAATGCAACCATAAACTCTTGCACAGCATCAGAGTTTCACAATGATCAACAGAAAACATGTAAGCAGAGAGAGGGGGCACTGGTAGATTCTGAAGTCTTTTTCAGTTCAACCAGAAGTATGGCAGCATATAAAATAACACACATTTTTAGGCATTTTTCTTCTTATTATGATCATATGAGGTGTTAATGCTCATCAGAAAACCAATCACACACCCCAGGGAGGAGGAGGAAATCAGGCTGAAATAAAAGGCTCCAACTACTACAAAGTGTGCCTTAGCATTTCTCAGTTATAAGAAACCATGTACGCCAAACCTGGCAAACTGTCCTATACCGGCAGGCTGGCCCTATACACAACCTCCTAACAGACAGCGTGTATCTGCCCACGCCTACACATTTGCCCACATGGAGTAACTCAAAATCATGCCGAGTTACTACCAACCACCTTAGGTGACAGAACACATTCACATAACCTTGCTAATAGTTCCTCATTGCCCCAAAGATCACAGCAACACAGCAATCGCTTTACCAGGACACACTGCCTTCACCAGTTACCAGGGCCCTGAAGTTGCCCAGACCTCTACTTTCCTCTGGTATCCCAAGAAAATACCAAAATAGTCACCAGTGATTTGGCGAGCGATGCAATGAGTGCCCTGAAGAAAAAAAAAAAAATAACCAGTGCTACCGGACTGCTAAAGCAGAAGCCTGAACCCAAACTGACAACCCACGCACGGGGTCACGCAAAAGCCAGGAGAAACACCTGGCACCGTACGCACTTGTGAGGAAAAAGCCGCCTGTGAAATAGAAGCGCGCACCCCACGCTCTCACCTCGCCGCCTGCCTGCTCCCCCCTCTGCGAAGACTGGGGTCCTCTCCCAGAAGTTTGCGGCCAAGGCTGCCCGGGTCGCCCTACAAACCAGCAGCGCGAAAGCCGAGCCAAAAAAAGATAAAAGGGGATTAGGCAGGCATTACTTCCAGTGACCTATATACTCCCCCCTTCAGCCCGCCGCGGCCCTAAGGCAGACAGCAGCTGCCCGGCTGGGGGGGGGGATACCGGCCTCGCCTCACCGCCCCGCACCGCCGACCAGGACGAAACGGCGGCGAGACGCCTCCTCAACTCGGCGCCCGGGCGCTGCCCAACCCCGGGCGGTAAGTGACTGCGCCCGCCACGGAGGCCCCGCCGCCAGGTCGGAGGCCCGTCCCCAACCGCCGCCACCACCCCCCTCACGGCTCCCGCCCCGGCGTGTGTGTGGGGACGGGCCCAGTCCCTACCTGGCGTGGGCGGTGGCGGCGGAAAGTTTCCCCGGGGAGGGGTGAGGCGGGCTCCGCTCCCCCTCTGCCGAAGCGACCGGCTCCGGGAGGGAGGGAGGGAGGAAGGAAGGCGGCCGCCCAGGTAAGTCGCCGTCAAGCGACGGGACAGCCGGGGCCGGCGCTAATCCCTCAGAGGAGGGAGGGATTCCCCCTCAAGCCCGCCCTCACCGCGCGCCCCGGAGGCTCCGTCCCCTCAGGGCGGGCATCTTCCCCCCGCGCACCCCGTTCCTCTCCCTCCCCTCACGGCGGGCGGCCCCAACTCGGCACCGGGCGCTGAGTCAGAGAGGCGGGGAGGAGCCGCGACCTGGTGGGGTGAGACCCGGCCCGCCGCGTCCTCTGGCGGGCGGCCGCTCTTGCCTCGGCGGGCGGGGAGGGCGAGCGCGGCCTCGGGCCGCGCTCGCCCTCCCCGCCCGCCGAGGCAAGAGCGGCCGCCCGCCAGAGGACGCCGTCCGTCAGGCACTGTGATACACCCCCCTCTTTTTAATTTTTATTTTTTTTTTTCCTTAGATGTTACCGCGGCATATGAGTGTCGTTCCCTCTCCGCATAAAATGCCGGTGCTCCTCGGGGCGCAAGCGGGAGAGGGTTCTGAGTCCTCTTTCCTCGGTGAGCTGCTCGCTGGCCTCTGGGGCCCTGTCGTGGAGGGTTACGGGTGGGGAATCATAGAATGGTTTAGGTTGGAAGGGACCTTAAAGATTGCTTAGTTCCAACCCCACTGCCATGGGCAGGGACACCTCCCACTAG
>RSEF01000004.1:39222822-39413477 GCA_003993805.1 Himantopus leucocephalus | reverse complement strand
TTACTGAACAAAATTGGTCCTGTTCTACCTCAAACCAGGACAGGTAAGAATAGCAAGCACAGGCCTCACAGGACAAGAGTGCATTATAGAAAACAAACAACTTGAAAAAGAATTTCAGTTTACAAAAAATTGAGAGATTACAGACACATCTGAGAAAGCAAAAAGAGCAAGTACAATCCCTGCATTTGTACTGTGCTGCAGGGGAGGGGAGCAGCAGTAGAAGACGAGCTCATTCCTCAGGTCTTTGATTAAGAACTGGGGAGGGGGCAGAAAGAAACACAACAAAGAGGTGAGAACTCAAAAAAAACGCTTTGCAGGAGGCGCCTACAGAGCTCTAGCTGTTCAGGCTATCAAAAGGAAGACAAAGAGATGTCTTGGTTATAGTATATAAATCGTTCATAAGGAGAAAATTAATATTAGCAAGCTGTTTAACACAGCAGAAAAAGACACACACATACACACACAAAACCCCAGTGGTTCAAGCCAACAAAATTAATTCGTGAAATCAGACAAAGTTGTAATCTACAAGGTGATTAACCACAGGAGCAAAGTACCTGGGGGAAGATTTCTCATCTTTGCTTGGTGTTTCCAAACCAAGATGGGATGTCTTCATGGAGAAGAGAAGCTTTAGTCTAACTCTTCAGATCAAGGGGAAAACAAAATTGAAACTCTGCCAAAAGCACCAATTTTCAGCCTGTGGTGCTCGCCCATAGTTTACTTCAGAGGTTGTGCGATCCCTCTCACGTTGCTGCGATCCAAGTCTTTTATCAGTCACCTGCACTCACCTAAGATTCATCTTCTCCCACTACCAAGTCTCAGGTTTGTTTTTTTTGTTTTTTTTTGTTTTTNTACTCCATATATCTTTAGGCAGGTTGATGAGTAAGCGTGACCATTTTTAATGCATGTAATGAAAGAGAAAGTAACATTTTCAAGCAGGTAACCTAAAAACGCAGGGAAATGCACATCACCCACGTCCACACGATGAATAGCTGTAACACAGCCCCGACACAGGCTTTTACCTGCTCTCAATCCTGACCTCATCTCTTCCTCTGCTACTACAAGACGCACGGCTTGTGCCAGGCCAACGCACGTGTTCCACACTCCCTGCCTCTCAAACAAAATTAGTGAAAGAGACGCCTTTTTTTTTTTAATTCTGAAGAGAACTGCCAGGATCACACTAAAATGAACCTTTTTTTTTTTATTAGGTCTCATCCTCCCTTATAACTTGGACATTCCCCCTGCCCCAGTGGGTGAGAAAGCCTTCGGAATCACACCCTTGCAAATCCTTCCTTCTACAGACCGTTTTTCTTCCTGTAAAGCAACTTGTGCCTAGTCAGCGACATAAGACAAAGCCTGCCTCACGACATACCCTCTCAGCACTTTGCCGAAAGGCACAGCCTCCCCCCCGACTTTCACCCTACAAGAAATAGCTGCAGGATTAAATTGCCATTCATGGATGCCTCCCCCCCGCCCCGCCAGAGAGCTTTAAAGGACGGCTGGGCGTCCCCTCCCGTATCCGAGGCGACAGGTGCCGTCGCCCCCACCGCGCCGCACCCCACCCGGCCGCAGGGAAATGGCCACCGGCCCCCTCGGGAACCGTTGCGGCCGTTGGGGCGGGGTGGGGGGGGGGGGCGGAACGCGGGGCGCCCGCCGCCGGGTCTCTGGCGCCACCCAGCGGGCGCCGCGGGCCGCCGGCCCCGGGTGTGAGGGGGGGAACCCGCCGCCGGCCCCGGGCCGGGCTGCCCCGGAGAGCGAGGCCGTGCCCGGAGAGTAGGGAAGACCCTTGAGAAGGATTAAATCCTCCATCGTCTCCCTGAGACCGTGAGGAAAAGAGGAAGTCGGCTTCCCTGTCAGAGGAGCCGTCGCAGCCACATCCCCACCCCCCACCCCCCCCAATAAAGAGTATTTTCTTTACGGAGCAGTACCTCACACTTTGAATGAAGCAACACCTCCCCAAAAAGCAGACAAGACCCCATTTGGGGGGATTTATAGCACAAGAGCAAAGCTCTGCTGGCTGATGGAGACCGGCTGCAGCCGTGCAGACCGCTGCCACCCACACCCTTCGTTAATTAAACCTTGGCCAGGCTCTCCTCTCCCATTAACGAGCAGGAGGAGAGAAAGCTCTCAAGTGCTCTGTGAAGAGCAACGTCAATGCCATCTGCTAACGGGAAGCGATGCAAATTGCTGCCTCCGCTGGCTTTTTGTGACCTTTCCCGTTGCTGAGGCTACAGCCCTTGGTCACGGGCTCTTCAGGGCACCGGTGCCAGGGCAGCAGTTGGCACGACTGTGTCCTGGGCCTCCGCGCGCTGCCATGGCCCAAACCAGCAGCAATAATAATAATAATGTACGTTACTGCTACTAACTAATGCCCTACGCCATCGGGATGGAGCTCTTCTGCACGGCTGTGTTGGGCTGGAGGTCCTTCCTAGCTGTCAGGGACCTACGCAGAGGAGCAAATAATGATGTATACGCATAGTGCACATTTTTATAGAGTTTGGGGGTTTACAGGGTTGTGGGTTTTTTTCTTTTTTTTTGCATAAGGAAAAACTGCTTGTGTTTATGTGAAGTTGTATTTGTGAAGGGTGCAAATTTCAAAGTCGGCCCGTTGCTAGGCATAAAGTGGCCAACCTGAGCTTTGTCAGATTTTCCCCTTCTGTCAAATCAATCCACAGAGTGCAAAATTCATTTAGGGCAAACATTTTTAGTTCTAGCACCCAACCCAGCTTTGACAAAAAAGTCAAAGGCAGCCCCTCCTCTGCCCCCAGCTGTGAGATCTAGGCCTGCAAATTCGCTATATAATTAAAAAAAAAAAATGCAATTTTATTCTAAGAATCGCTGCCAAAGCTTAGTGGTAGGACCACACTGAAGTGGGTGCAACAAAGAGATACAATAATATCTTCAGATGTCCTTGGATGCATTGCCTCCTTCAACCACTTAACTGATATAATGAGCTAAATGAAAGCATATGTTTTTTTATATCACAGAGCTTCTGCTTACTGTAGGTGAACTAACTCAATTTTTAATGTAATATCGCAAGCCCTTATCTAGACTCTCAACATCTGCAGGAACTAAGCTATAAAATCTAATGATGGCTAACCTGCAGACTTCAAACTTGGTCTGAACTGTTCTCTGTCTTTTCCACCCCTTCCCCCATCTCTTCCTGGAGTATCCTCAGTCCTCATGCTGCTTCCCCAGCTGCAGCACCAGCAAGCCAAACCCTTCCTCCCCTTATTTCTTCCTGCCACTGTATACTTCTATGCTTCTTATGCTACAGGATTTCTTTGGCATAGCTTTGTTTATGTCTTGTTTTGAGAGCAATGAACAGATCATTATTCACAGGGAAGACAGCATCTCAATGTTTCCCAGTTGGTTTGTTTCATACATCCTGTAATTTTTACGACAGGGTTGGGTTTTTTTGTTACCTGCAAAGTGATCTGATGATCTAATTGTATTCTTGGTTTCCTCAGGCCTTCTCAAAGGCTTTTGCTTTTTATAATCCTCTTTCCAAATCCTGAAAATAGCGTTTTTCTTAACATTGCTGTTTCATACTTGTCTTTAGAACTCCGCAAGCGTCTTCCCTCTGAAGAGGAGAATGCAAAAACATGTTCCAGAACAGCCTGCCCTCTCCATCTGAAGGGGCACCACCTAGGGTAGCTAAGAAGCATTTTTTAAAAAGCTATTTTTCTCTTAGCTTATTGTGTCAATGATCCAATGACAGCTGGCAAAGGAGCTGTTTATCAGATCTCTGCCTTGCAAATTGCTGTTCATGGGCACACATACCTTATACCCACACAAAACCTTGCTTGGTGGGCTGTGTGGGTGGACCTGGGCCTGCATTCCTGCAAACACTTGTGGGCACAACCTAGTCACATCCTTGCACTTAAGTGTTGTCTTAAGGATATGCTTAAGATAAGTGCGCATTTCAGATGATTTTTTTGTCTCAATTTTACACCCCTTAAAGGGTATGGACCATCTTGTCATCTCTGCTTGTTCAGTGCTTGCCACGTTGGTGTCACAGCCTGCTGGAAAGTCTGCCAGGTACTCTGCCAATCCACATAAGCAACGACAAGTAAATAAATTGAGGCATGGAAACCTCACCGGTAAGATTTCTCTGGAGGTAGGACACAAAATATCATATGTCCTACATACATAAGAGAAGGGCTCAAAAGGGTGTTCTTCAATTATGATTACTTTGGGGAATGCAAAGGTGGGTTTGGGTTTTATACGTGTCTGATTTTCAGAACTGCTAAGCATGTATAATCCCCCCAGTAGCCAGAGGGAGCTGAGACTCCTACATATCCGCAATCCCGTCTGCAAGAGAAGTAGCAGCACTGTATTCCAGCACTGAACTTGTTGTTTTTCATGCTGGTTTAGATGGAGATCGGGACCTTGATTTCACTTCACGTATGACTGACAGTGCCATTTAAACAGCAAAATCCTCCATCCACACACTTTTAAGGAATGAGGAGCCAGAGCCTGTCAGGTGGATTAGCCATATGTCAACTCCCCAGTGCACTACAGCAGAGCCATCGTTAATCTGAAAACTTGATTGCAAGCCAAAGGGAACAATTATATAACCTAGAAATCTGAAAGGCGAATAGTACAAAAACAAACAAGAAAGAACAATCATCCTTACTTACACATGTGCACATTTTACTACAACTATTAGGCAATCAAGATTGTCATATAATTGGCTTTTTTAAAATTACAAAAATGATGGAAGGGTTGCAGTAATTAAAAAGTGCAGGCAAGACGTTGAAAGATGATAAATTACATAAAGGCGAAGTGCAAATGAAGCAAAAGCTTCACAAGTATTTATTTGCTTCTCCACAATTTAGAGAATTTGTGGATTTGCTGTTTGCCTGCTCCTGACTGCCATTGACAAGCCAGTGTCAAACTGGTCAGAGGGACAGAGAGCTGTCAGAAGGAATTGAGTCACCAGAGCAGAAGACTACTGTTAAAAAATTATGTCGAGCCCCAGAAAAGGTACAAGGTGTGGGAGTGGGGCTCTTCACCAAGATAGATTGCATGGGCAAGTTCCATGGCACATGCCTGAATTGCCATGAACGTCCAAAGCAAACTTTGGAAAACTGACAACAGAAGAAAAAGGTCCACTGGCATTATTCCTCCCACATGGCTGAAGGAGATGATCGTTCAATTAATTCATCTTATTTATTAGGACAGTGCCTAGGGCCCCTCAAGGTGGGGCCTTATTATATTAGGCACGCAAAAGCAGAACAAGTCTCTGCCCCAAAAAAGACTGACACTCTCCTTGTACAAGGTAGGAGAGAGGAAGATAAAATATAAGCTGAATGAACTAGCTGTGGAAATAAGGTTAAGTTAATACTCTACAACACACTGGAAATTATTCAAAGAGGAAAGCGTCTACCTAGGTAGTTTGAAATGCCAGCCTTTCCATACTGCCCCAGAGCCATCCTCCAGAGATCTGCTGCAGAACTAGAAGTCAGTGTCGAATCCCACAGGAAGGTCGCCTGTCTGCAGGAAACTCCTAGGATCTACCTGATCCTCAGGGCTGATTTTCCACAGAACGTCTCTTGGGAAGCTAACGGTCCCCCTGCTTCAAGGGTCCTGGTAGCAAGTCTCCAAACCTGGCATGCAGTTTAATACCCAGTATCTGAACATACGCTCTTGTACCTATTGTCTCCAGAGCTATTATTTGCAACACATGGGTTCCAACCAATTTATTTGTATTTGCAGCTTCCTTGGCCCTTCCCTTCCCTTCCCTTCCCTTCCCTTCCCTTCCCTTCCCTTCCCTTCCCTTCCCTTCCCTTCCCTTCCCTTCCCTTCCCTTCCCTTCCCTTCCCTTCCCTTCCCTTCCCTTCCCTTCCCTTCCCTTCCCTTCCCTTCCCTTCCCTTCCCTTCCCTTCCCTTCCCTTCCCTTCCCCCCAAAGATGCCCCAGCTTGCACAGCTCTCCAACACTTCACACACACATTTCTGAGTTTACTATGAATATATGGCACTGCTCCTCACTGGCATGGACAAATTCTTTATGCTAAGTACTCCTAGTAAAAATAACATTTGTTATTTTTCTGTTCTTTTGTATCTTCAAAGCATTGACCAAATTAACTACCTAAGCTGCTAGAAAAGCTTTTCTAGCAGCATTTCAGATTTCACAAAACCATCCACTTGCTCTGTGTCTAAGCTCTCAACACACTGCAGCGCAGGTACAACGGTAATCTATAGCAGAGAATGTCCGACCTGACATAATCTCCACTACAGCACATGGGTATGTATACACAACCCAGTCAGTTAGATGCGTGAGTTGTCCAGCTGAGGTCACAGACAGTGGACACTATAACTAAGTGGAGGATTTATATATGATGTGTAAAGAGTGATTTCAATGAGAATAATCCTTTGTTTGGATTAAGGGACCAGACGGAGACAACCCAAGCAAAGGACCAGTCAGGGGGTGTCGCACGCAACTCTGTATTAGCCTGTTCTGAGCTAGAGACAAAACGGCTGGCAGGCTTTCTTGCCAACTTTGCCATTAACAGGAGGCAGAGAAGCCAAGGGATTGCGTGCCGGCCTTGAACCCAGAAATCCTGCACCCCGCAAGCTGCTGGCTGAGTGACACAAGGCGTACTTCACTCCCCCCGCCTCTCTCTCCTTTCCCACCCATTTCTACTTTTGTAGATCATGAACTCATCCGGAGAGAAGCTGTTTTCTTATTCCGTCTGTGCATGGCAGAGCCCTGAGCTCAGTTGGGCCTCTAGGCACCAGGTTAATATATATAATAACAGTGTGGTGCAAAAAAACAAAGGCATAACAGTTTCATGACGGAACGCATCTCAGATGAGTTAATGTGTGCAAAGCACTTTGAAGTTGAAAGGTTCTGCAGCATGTAAAAGCTGAGCATTACTTTCATATGGATTTGCTGAGGACTCGCGAAGCCACTCAAAACATGCCTCTACTCAGTGAAGTGCAGAGTGCGAATCCCTGCTACGCACCCCGATCTCCAAATGGAATAGTATATCCAAGAAATTCCTATTGGAGGATGTCATTCATAAACCCCATGTCATTATAAGCAAATATTCTTACTTTTAGCACCTCTCTATATTAAAAATGAGCATCCCTGGGGAAAAATGCAAATTGCCTTTTCACAATCCTGCTGATTTTGGCATTATCTCTTCTCCATTGCTTTGAGTCACCCTTCCTTTCTGGTTCTCCTACGTTAAGTTGCCATGGGAAATACAAAAATTCAAAGAAAAAGTGTTACGACCTGCCAACAGGTTGACATGAATCTTATCCATTCTGGCTCCTGGAGCTGAACTGACTTTCCAAGGTTCACTGAAGCCCAGCTGATCTCCGGCCAGGAATAAAGAGCATTTTGTGACTCCATATCCAGGCTTGTTGGCCAGGTCCTTTCCGGGGCTGGAGCTGAGACCCAGCCCGAACACTCCCCAGGCAGATTCCAGACCCAAACTGCTACTTAGGATCACGCTCGCTTTAGTTGCTCTAACACCTCACCGTCTCTTTTGGATTATTCTTTACTGTATTTCAGGAGCAGGAAGCACCCTAGCTCAGGATTAAGGACCTGTCTCATGAAGTGCCACCCAGGCACACGCAGCGGTGGTCCCAGAGTTCATCTTCTGACTGAGATAAGATGCAGCAACTGAGCAAAACGTCCCCTAAGGAAAGCAGAAGGGTTACAGGAGAACGAGGGGTTACATAGAGCAGCTTTGTGCCTCATTTTGGTGATTCTGCATCATTTCAACTCCTCTGCACTGTGTTGTGTATGTATTAAATATAGAGATCCACACCAATATGCACGCTTACGCATGCACCTATCCAAATGGAGAAAAGCTATCATTAAACATGCCTGACGGACACCCACCGTCCCCACGGGCCCTGTACCCTCCCACGGCCACAGACATCTTTCCAAAGACGGTGCCACTAGGTGGAGCTGAACAACAAAATTCCTCCCAGGCCATGTGCACAGCTGCAGCATCAAGCTGCATTGCCTAAGTCACAGGTTTAAACACGTTTCTTGCTTACTGGGCACTAATGTTGTTTCCCTGGCCAGTTGATACAGGGACAAGCTGTGGCGAATTGTCATTAAGAGCTTGCAAAACCGTACTCCCTAACTACGCTGATTCACCCTTAGCAGAGGATGATGTCAGTCCGGGAAGATTTGGCAGCCAGAAATTATTTTGGGAGATGGAAGGAGGGGCTTCTGCATGCCCCAGAGTTTATGGGGTGGAAAAGCCTCCTCTGTAATAGCTTCTTTTGGTTATGTAGGGAAGGGGGGGTCTGGCAGCTCTTGGCCCTTATGTGAAACCCTTCTGCCATCAACAGCCTCCCGAGAGCCTGGGAGACAGGCGGGAAGAATCTTCGCTTCCCCATGGTCGCCCCTCCAGCCTTTCGAATGATCCAATGACAGCAAACTGGACACAAAACTGCCTGTCTTCCTTGATGAGGGGTACTGCCACAGAGAGAGAGAGAAATAGAGGGAATAGTAGTAGTAAAAGAAAACCCCAGCCTCATGGTCCAGACAGAGCAGCAATTTCAGGGAAACAATCAAAATGCAGGCACATCTGGTAGCAAAATGACTGTCACTCTCATCCTGCATAGGTAGTGGTGCCGAGAGGCTGAAAACTGGCACTGTGGAAACACGCAGCCCTGGGACGCCCCACCTGAGAGAGGTGACATTGCCAGGTCCTGTTTACACAGAGCGTTGGCAGTGATCTGTCTCCATCCCTTGGGAGGCAAGGCAGAGTAAACCATGCTCAGCTCCCCACAGCGGAAAGGATTATCCCACCATAAAGGTGGTTAAAACCATCCCGTTTATTTTGTAAACTAATTTGCCTATAAATGCTTCCGTATCTAAACAAGTATGGTGGCGGAAAATCTGCTTATATCTTCTTAAAGATGTTAGAAGTAGAGGAGATAGGTAAAATAGGTAAAAATAAAATATATTAGCAAATCAGGTAATGGCAACATCTAAAAATTTTTTAGGATGCAGATTGTCAGGCTAAATTTGAATTATATCTGTTGACAACAAATATGGACTTCAGTGAGCTGGGAGCAGAATGCAAATACAACAACAGCTTGTAACATTTAACATTATTTAGGTTATGTGTTGAAATGGGAATAGGGATTAGCTAAATCTGCACTGCAGTGGGTCCAATATAAACTTCGGAGAAACTAGCGTGAAAATGGAATCGGATCTTAAACTTTGCAATGCACTTACACAAATTACATGTTCATGTGAGAAAAAAAGTATCATGAATAAAACATTGGATGAATCTGCAAATACACTGTTTCTGTCCAAGCCTAAATGTATTATCCAAAATAAACCTATTTTTGTATTTACCTAATCAGGTGGATGCATCCACAGAGATACAGTATATTATCTCTCACTTTCTTTATTCCAGGTGTGTGTCATAGTATGGTAACCTCAGTTTTAGATTATTGTAAAATGAATGCTTTCTGCATCCCAACTCTTTAAGTGGCAAATGGCTGTAGGCAAACACCATTAAGATGTTTTAACGGTACATTATGCAAAGCGGGTTGTACAGTAGTAGGTTTCCACAGTGGTAGCCAAGTGGCTAACCTGTCGGAGGACCACTTTTCTCAAACTGACAATACTAAGATGCTTTTCAGCTGAGGTGTGTGAAAGCCTGCAGGAAAGGGTGTGGTACGCTCACAAAAGTGTGTCTGTGACCAAGGTGTTCCCAGGAATGTGGGGTGAGTCACCAATGTCACATTGCTTAGCTGCCTGTGACAGGTGATATTTGGTGGCCACATTATTACTAAACAGCAGTATGAGCGAGCCTTGCTATATGCAGGCACTGAAGTGTGACGTGACCATCCGATGCCTTACCAGAAAGCTTCAAGGAGCACACGGCTCTGAAGCTGTAGGATTATGGCCTGAGAAAAACTGGGCCCTCTGTGCCTGGTGAACCGTTTTGTGATTGATAACTTTCAGGAGTCTAGCCGTATATTACCCCACTGCAATGAACAGAAATAGCTTTTTAATGATTTCTGATCTAATTTGATAATTAACTTTGTCTTCAGAAAGCAAATCAGTATCTACTGTAGTTGAAATTTGATGTTGGGAAGTGGAAAATAAAACTCTTTTTTGTTTTTTATTACCCTATTGGGCTTTAGGCAAACTTTGATGGCCTCCTTAGCCAAGGGTAATTCAGCCTTTGACTTCAGCAGCGCTACCTGACTTAGGGAAACGGAAGCCTTGATGCGGTGCTGTCATGTTAAAGCCTCCTTGGTCATCCTCTAAAACATGCAGAGGTGCTGCCTTTCCCAGGTCCCACATTGCAGCGCTGCCCGTGCCACCAAGGAGGCTTGCCTCCAGACCTGCCGAGACTCGTTGGCCACCCAGCGCGCCCACACACCAGCCTCCAGTCAGGACTTCCAGCTCCCCTGGGGCACCCTTTGGAGAGGGAAAACTTAGGTACCCTTGTGCAAGTCCAGCCCATCGGGTCTGGGGCGCCGGGGGAGCTGGACACAGGTGGCATTGAGCCCCACGTACCCTGGCCAGGCAGCCAGCAGCCCAGGTGACTCTCTGCGAGAGCGTGCAGGTCGCAGGGCTAAGCGTGTGGAAGCCTGCCCCAAACACAGACATCGCCCGAGGGGGTTTGCAAGCTTTGCTTCTGCCCTGTAAGAAACACACTTTGGCCTCACACTGCTAAGGGCCCTCTCTAGCCCCTACGCTCCCCAGTTTCACAGGGGCTTACAGCAGCCAGGACACAGAGCCTCACTGCCCAAAAGCTCAGTTTCACCTCAGCTCATGGTGCATGTGAAGAAGATCCTCCCTTGTCCTCATCTGCGTGAGGGGATGGTGGCAGCACGGCACTGACCCAGAGGAAGAGCCACGTGAGTGTGTTGTCCAGGGGCTCCCCAGCTCCCAGCCCCCCAAGCCCGACATTATCTCCTGCACATCCACGCCGCAGTGGTGACGAGGAGCACTTTCAGCCGCTGCTGGCCTGCCTGCTTTCCAGCACCGCAGACCCTGTGCCTTTTGACATAAATCTGAGCTGAATACAGCCTCAGGCTTCAACTCACATTAATCCTGCTACAAGTTCATACAGCGTGGTGCAGCCAAGGAGGTCGGCGCAAGAAGTGGAAGAAGAAGGGGGAGAAAGAGATAAAAAGGGACTGGGGGATTTTGGCACCTGTGCTAAGGCACATGGCAGGGAGTGATTGGAGGAATTCTGACAGCCAGTTTCAGATCACCTTTCATTTAAAAGGCAGTCCTGCCTTTAAGCTGCAACACCTTACCGTGACTTTGAATAAAAAAGCAAGCATAAATCAGTATTGCTGTTCAGGGGTTTTGTCTTGCACCCCTGGTGGGGAATGAAAGAGGAGAGCCGGTGAGTCGCAGCATGCAGGGAGAGGCACAAGGGGAGCTGGTGTCTCTCTTTCCACCCAGAGACTCTCACTAACACAGCACAGCTGAGTACAGGGCATGTCCACCACCACAGTAAGCTGAATGAAAGATACTTTTTTCCCTGAAAGGCAGTGGTTTGTGCTGGGAGCAGGAGGAAGAGAGGCTCTTTCAGCAGGGGGAGGACTTCTAACACCACCCCAAATTTCTGCCATGTGTCCATAGTTTGCAGCACCTTCCAGTTAGTTGGGGAATTGGGCAAACCACTCTTCCTCACTAAAGGGCAGGCTGGATTTGCCCACTGGCTGATGTGGGGGGAAGAGAGACTAATAAATCCCTTGTCCTTTGACAGGTTTACACTGGTCCAAACTGATGCCGGGACTCAGGTGGCATCTCTCAAGAGGCCGTGCACTGATGGGGATAACCGGGGCACAGTGCCCCTATAACCACTGCCTACACACAGCCCCCTGCCTCCCAGCACAGGCAGCTGGATAGGGAGCTGTAAAAGCAGCCTCTGGCCCATGGTAGTCACTTACCAAAACTGTGAGCCCAGCCAGGCGCAGGGGTGGCTGTGCTGCCGGAGCCAGGCTGCTGTTGGGCCAGTGCTGTTGGGTATCAGGGCTCAGCTGGGAAAAGCACTGCTCCCTGCCTGGGGGAGAGCAAAGCCTGGCTAAAATCTGCCGGCACATGAGAAGGGTCACCTGGATGAAATGTCAAAGGGTTGTTTTGGCTCTGCTGCTCACTTTACAGGAGACATTGAGGAGAGCTGAACAATATGGAGACAGAATGACCCTTTGCTTTTTGGGTCTGCCAGAAACAATATTTGGTGTCTTCAGTTTTCTCTTTGGCCACCAAACTCCAAAATCAATTTTTCAGCCAGCACTAATAGCGATTTTAACATCTAGCCAGGCAAGATGTGAGGTGAGGTGTCTTTTCTCTGTGTGTATGCGCGTTGACACTGTTCACCACAGGTTCTGCCCTAAACATGGTGGTGCTGGTTTTTCCTCCCTTCCTCCTCTTCTTCTCTGCTTTATAACCACCAAGACTGGTTGCTGCACTTACAAAGAAGTTGTGTGTCCTCTCAGGACAGACGAAAGATTGTTTTTAAGTCCAGCATGTTATTTATTGCTTACCATGAAAGCTTCAGCTTTGAGCTGAGATCAATGCAGTGGCTCTAACTGTTGGAGAAAGTGTTAAATTATCACAAATCTTCCTGTCGTTTGTTCATGTTTGTCTGCCGTGCGCTCGGGCTCCAGGCCACAAGCTTCAGCAAAGCCTCCAGAGCTGGACTGCAAAGGGAGACATGAAAGACACACACATGCACACACAGAGTCATGCCAAGCTGCTGAAATTAAAGCTGGTTAGAGCGGTGTGAAATGCCCTGCAGGCAGCAGGATAGTGTCTTTTTCCCAGGACCCTTTCACTGGGTAACGATGAAAGCGCAACAACTGTCAGGGAAGTCTCTTGCTGTCCTGTCTTCGCATGCGAAAGCCGTATTTGCTTTGCCAAAATAAAGCTGATGCCTCTCAACCGACAGCGGAAATGCTCATGCCTAGCAGTGGCCCGTCTTGCCTCTGCCGAGGTGTCTGTTGTGGTCACATCCAAAGACCCCAAATCAAGATCGGAGCGGGGCTGTGGTAGATGCTGGAAGCGATACGCTGGTGCAGGAAGTCCCACACCCTGCCACAAATAATTTCCACCCTGATGCGGAACAGGCCAGGGGAGCCAACCACCAGCTGCGAGGAAGGTCATGGCTAATGGGAATCTGATCAGCCTGGAAAGTGTGTTCTGGGAACAATTTGATCCTTCAAAATCACTCATAACGGAAACCAAACAAATCCTTGTACAAATAGAGCCAGTTCTCTTTGAAAGCTATTCCAGCCAGCTCTTGGTGTCCCTCACAGGCTGACGCAGACCGTCATCGTGCCTTTGTGGTCCCGCTCCGCGTGACAAGGGTGGCACAGACCCCTCCGAGCATCAGGGAGAGCTGGGGGGAGCGGGGCAGGTGGCATCACAGGGGTGCCTCATCCCCTGCCGCAGAACACATGCCGGGTCTGCTGGTACCTCCCGGAGGGCTCCAGGAGAGAGCCACAGCCCCTTATACCCCCCATAAGTCTGCCCCTGTCAAAAATTGGGTGGAGGTGGCCCAGCCCCACACAGCTTCCAGGCAGTTACAATGGGAACACAAATTAAAGCCACCCATTTATGTAAACTACCTCAAAGTACTGAATACAAAAGCAGATGCTTAGAATTGCAATACCAGTTTCAGGCAGGATCCACAGGAGCACAAGATGAATTATATACATATAGGATTTCAAAGGGGATCGTTAGGACAGGCTGAGTTCTGCCTACTTCTTAATGACCTGAATAGATTAGCCTCTCCCTCCCCACCACCTTGTGCTATCTGGCTGGGGATGGGAATTGCAGAGATTTTCGCTTCACTTCAGGCCTTAAAGTGCAGCTTCAGCCTCAGGGAGAGGGCAGCGGGGGTGATGATGCGGTGCTGCATCCCAAGGAGCTCCCATCACCCTGCCAGGGGTGGCTCGTTTGCAGAGACAAACCCCAGGGCCACCTCAAAGCAGAAAACAGGCAAAGAATAAGGAGAGGGAGCCTAGCTGAGCACACTTGGAGCGAGCAAGAAAGGACAAGGGGGAAGAGACTGCCTGAAATGAGTGTTTCTCTGGTGTTTCTCAAGCATCACTAGAGAAAAAAGAGAGAAAAAAGACAATAAACAGAGGAAAGAAACAATGAAGGAAGAAGTATGATATTAACTGGATGGAAAATTTAAACCAAAAAATCCAAGAGATGAATGAAGGGCACAGGGGATGCCCCTGCACCTTGCAGATGCTTCCAGTATTTCCTTACAGCAACTTCTCTCAGTTCTGTGAAATAAGAGCCTACTGCCCCACGGTGGACAGGCTGAGCCCGGCCTGCCCCCAGCCTGCGCAGGGCTTCCCCGCAAGACACGCACAGCCCACCCCTGCGTGGAGCAGCTGTGCCCTTCCGGAGCACCGGTAAAGAATCCCACGCTTGCACACCTTGGGGCGAGGACATTTTTCCTGGGGGAACACAGATTTTTCCAAGTGATCAAGACAGCATAACCAGGAGTAAGAGACCAGATCATACAGCAGGGCTCATGAATTTCCATGGAAGCCCAGGAATGCTGTGTCACAGGTAAGCACAGCTGTCAGCTCTGTTTTTTTTCCAAGACCAATTTCCAAAGGTAATTTTTGGTTTGCAATAAACAGCCTTGGAGTCGCTCTGGATTTATTCTCTGTAGATCACATCCATTGACTGTCCCCTTATCAGGACAGTCGGTGTCCTTACGACCCTAAGCCTATAGTCCCTGAGGGATGCCCGCTGCAGCCACAGCAAACACCCCATCGGGTTTCCCATGTCCTACATGCAGCACAGTGGGTCTGGATGGGCACATACAAAAGGCCCACCCAAAACTGTGGCTCCTTGCAAAGCACCGGGAGACCTTTAGATAGGGCAGACCTAGGGCCAACAATAGCATCACTTTAACCCCAAGCAGGTGCAGAAGAGGCGACCTGACACAATCCACGTCCTACCTCTCTCTTTGCCAGGCAAAAAATGCTGCTGTTTGGATTCCCATGCCATTTATTTTATATCCTTTTATCCTAAAACTCTGGCTGTGTTCTTTAATATAATAAACAAATCACAGGTCTTGTTTTACATATCTCCACACACGAAATCTCTTTCCGGCACTTTGTCTTTGTGCTTGTCTAAAAAGTGCCTGGCAAACTGCTGCATTAAACAAAAATGAAGTCGAGCTTGGGGCTCCCGTACCCAGAGCCCTGGGGTTTTACAGAGCCTTCTTTGTGCAGCTTCTATTTCTGTCTGATTAAGCTATCTAATTCTCAAAGATTAAGCTATCTAAACTGACTGAGTACTGAAGCATTTAAAATGTAAACGCACTGAGCTTTAATCACAGCCTGCAGACTACCCCTCTCTCTCTCTCCATCTGTATATACGTGGGGGCTGTTTCCTTGCACTTCCTTAATGTTACACCTGCATCTAGTGGCACTTTCACATCCCACAATTAAACAGAGCATGCCGGGGTGAAGGACAAGGTGTCCAGGTGTACGGATGCGAGGCTGAGGGTGCAGCTGGAGCAGCTAACGTGATCCTGTCTGCCATCTCTCTCCTGCTGCCCCCACAGCTTCGCACGCCCCATGTCGGCACCCGCACCGTCGGCTTTCCCGGTGGCTCGGCTTGCCCTTGGTCAGGCAGCACTGCTGTCTGTCAGGGACTGGGCAGAAGGCAAAAACACAGCTGCTCCAAACGGGGCCAATTTGTGCTCCCACAGTAACGCATCCCAGAGAAGTGAGAGCTGCCAAGTTCTCCTCCCTCCCGGTACCTCACTGTGGTATTCAGAAGTGCCTTGATTTTTCACATTTGAGAAAAATCCCTACAGAGGACTATTTCCAGCCTGGCGCAGTGAGCCCAGGGAGGAGAAGACACACTACAGACGTTCTGCAGCTCTGGCCCGTTGGGGTTATGGGGGGAAGAGTGGGGTGAGCCTGGTGCAACCCTGCAAGCCCCGGCGCTCAGCACCCCAGGGACTTCCCGAGCCACAGGCTGCAGCGGCAGCGGCATCTCTAACAGGCCTCCATAGACTGCTGTCCCATTAATTTGCCTAATTGCTTTTTGAACCAATGCATAGTTTTGGCACCTGAAGCATCCCGTGGCAATGAGTTCCACCAATTAATTATGGTTGTGTGAAAAAAAAGACTTCCTCCTCTATGCCTTAAAAAATATGTGCCTGATGATTTCATTTAACATCCTTCGGCTCTTGTCTTATGCGCAGCTGCTGCCATTCCTCCTGCTATTCGTCACATTGTAGACTTCAGCGTAGCCCAGAGTCCTCTCTTTCTAGGCCAAGGTTGATTGAGTCTCATCTCATGCAGATAACATTGCACATCTCTGATCTCTCCTGTGACACGTCTGTCTGCCCTCTCCCGTTCAAGCACAGCCTGAATTTCAGGAGTGCCGCACACCCACAACCCTGAGGTTGTTCAGAAGGAACCAAAGGCATTGGGTCCTGCGTCCTTTAAAAAAAATCAGATTTGCTGCTGTGGGTTGTGCACCAAAACTGACTGCAGCCACCTCAGCAGATGTCCTGGAGGTGTTGGGTGCTGACCCTGCCTTTGGTGGCGGGGTGGTGGCCCCGTGCCTGGCTCCCAGGGCTTCTGCGGGCATCAGCTCTGAAGTGCCACCTGTGGCTAGCTCTGGCACTGGTTTACTGGCGCCTCTGTCACTAAAGCCCACAAACAATTGGTGACTGCCACAACATTTGTATTTGAGATCATGGGGACAATAGAAGTAATATGTTCATTGAGCAATTGTAAGCATTACCTCAATGAAACAATCATAGGTGCTTGCAATAGAATTATTGCAGATAGGAAAAGAAGTGACCTCAGACAGGATCAAATATGCAAAGCTAACTGTGGCTGCAGACTTCTCCCACAAGGTAAACAAGTGGCTCAGCCCTCGAGAGGAATAGCAGGAAGGGGGAATCCCGGAGAGCTATTCCCGTGCCAGGGTTTTTTTCGCAGGGTTTTGGCAGGAGCGACATCTGGGAGCCTGGGGATGGCCTCCCCCCGCCTGCCTGCCCACAGGGCGATGCCCTGGACCCCTGCTTCCCCACAGCCCCTCACCCACGGGGGGCAGCAGGCTTGTGCCTGCTCTGTGTCAGCCGTTGCTTTGAAACAGAGTGGGACACAAACATAGGCACAGGTTTTAAAAGGAGGAGGGGAATATTTACAAGGGCTGAGAGCGTAATGTGACTTTCTCTCGCCCCAGAGATGCAGAGGTGAGTCCAGATTTCCACTCCCTCCGTGACAGTCACATGGAGGAAAGACAAAATGTGGGGCAGAGAAAAAAACGGGTTTCAAAGCACTATGTCCAACTCCCCATATCCCTCGGCTCTGGAATAACAACCTGCCAGCCACTTGTCCCGGCGCCACAAAACCCAGGGGAGGGGGCTGCAGCGTGCCAGCTGGGAGATTATCTTTGCCATCTCTGACTCTTTTCTAGCTCAGCATATAATCCATCTTTTTAAGTACTCTGTTTTTCTTAAACAACATTGCCATTCCCTTGAAAACATAGCTCTGTTTATTGAAAACAAGCAAGGGTTGGTATCACACCACGCCAAATGGCAGCCGCGTTGCTGCTGGGTGGCGCTTGACAGCGCCGAGCTGTGGGTGACAACTCCTTTTTCCAGGAGGTGAAACAGGCAAGTGCCAGCAAGGATATACCCATAATAAACCACCACTTATCTGTTGGGGCAGAGATTTTTCCTCTGATTGCCAACATGGATTACAGCCTGAATCTTCCTTTTCTTTTGCAAAAAGCATTTACAGACGTTTCCACCGTTCCTTCTCTAAGGTTATTCTGCAAAAGATGAGCAAAACGATGAAATTATTGGCTTAGCAGGAGTGAGACAGCCCTTCTTTTAAACAGAGGATTTTGATCGTGCCCTGTTATTTCATCTCTTTAGAATATTCACTAGACAAAGTAATTTTCCTGTCTCTGAGCAGCGCTAAGCTGTCAGACTCCTTTTCTCTGAGCAAAAGTAGTGCAGCATCTTCTCCCCACACAAGTGCTTTTTTGGGAAAATAAAAAAGAAAAGGAAAAAGAAAAAACACCCCCACCGGTCACTTAGAGGCATATGGTTTTCCAGAGACAGCAAGAAGAAGAAAACTGTGGCTGTTCCTGTAAAACCCCAGCACCCGGGAATCGCTCCCAGCAGGATTGCCACCCCAGCAGCGTTGGCCCCACCTGGTAGCGTAACATCAGGAGGCTCATTTGGCAGCTGGAATAACCCACCCTGCAAGTACCTTCTCATTTAGTTTTAAACAGCAGTGGGACCGAAATTCAGCCTCAAACAGGATGGGGAAGGGGGATGAAGGATGGGGGCAGGGCAAAAAGAGATTACCCAGAGCCCTGCCTCGCGACCAGCACAGACACTGCCCATGTTGTTTCTTTAATTGGGGAAACAATGTGGTCTTTCAGGGGCTGCAGGTGGCTCGGGGCATTGCAGAAAAGGAGAAAAGGGACATTATGGGTTTCCATGATAGCATGGTTGAAAGGTTTGGAGCCCTATGTACAAAAAAGCCTTTGCTGAGGGTATTGGTGCTGCATCAAGTATCAATGAAAGCTGCATATCTGCTGTTATGAATCCGATCGCCACAGAAAATGAATGGGAAGCATTAAGAGTAGCAAAAAAGTATTTCAAGCTGCAATGAACAGCATCCAATTCACCAGTGAATAGCAGGCCTGGGTCAGTGAAAGAATAGCTCTGTTAGAAAGAAATATGGAAGAGCCTTGAGCAGTCTGTGGGCGCAGATGTGCAAAAGAAGTAACCAAAACTGCAGGCGCTTCTGAGGTCTAATGGTGAGCCAGCGTCGAGCAAGGCGGTCTGGCTGGGAGTAGGGTCGGCAGCTCCCCACCTGTACCAGTTTATGGGGCCTTTAACAGCACCCCACTCCCCTGTCTTTGGAAATAAGCTTCACTGAGGAAGAAAAGCAACCTGTACGTGTAATAGCGCTACAGCTCAGCTTAGTTTACCGCCAAATATCGTGGTCAACCCTTCAGAAACCAAACTGGCATGAAAGACATGAAGGCATTAACAGCATTTTTACAGGTGGGAAAACTAAGGGTGTGTAGTAAAGCCAGAAGCAGAACTCGGATGTCCCGACTTCCCATCCCGAATCCTGACCCCACTCCTCCACCAGCCCACGTTCCTCTGTTTTCTGGGATGCTGCAGTGATGAGAGCTGCAAAATCCCAAAGCAGGCCCTGCTCACGCCGCAGCCGCGCAGCCCAGCCTCAGGTTGTTACCAGTGGGTGCCAGGGACAACCTGCAGGACCGAGCGCCTGCCTGCCTGCAGCCGCAGCCCAGCTTGCCCCCTGGCCCACTGGCCAGGGCTCCGTGGGCTCTGCACAGGTTTTTTCTGAGGTGTGTGGTCAGAGCGTGCTGATGGCACCCTGCCCACACGTACCGCAGACTAAAGGGAGGACAGAGAGGCCATGTGCTTGGTGAGGAGACAGATGGGACTTGGGTTCTTGTCCCGATGGCTGCTATTCCCTGAGATGCTGGAGGTGCCACAGGGCTGGGCCAATCCCAGGACGTGTCCCCTCCAGTTCTGCGCTGCTTTGGGCTGCACCCTGGGCTTTTACCCAGAGATTTCTCTGCCTGACCTCTCTGTGGCAGATGCTGTCTTCAAGGGGCGGTGACACAGGAATAGCAAGACAGCTGATAAGGTTTGATGGCTCTTTACTTAGGGGAAATCCTCTTGACTATTGCCTAGGGCAAGAAAGACTCAGAGGCCTGAATTCCCAGAGGAGGCATCCATGCACCGGATCAAAGTCTGCTCCCCAGCTGTCACCACAGAGGCATCACCTCCAGCCATAACAGGAGGTTATAAAAACAAGGTCTCTCCCTGACACGTCCCAGGCTGCACAAAGACACTGGCTCCAAAGAAGGAAAGGCGGGAGAGACCTGGCTGCAAGTGCACTGTGGACTGTGGGTCTGAGCGGCAGGCTCCCAGAAACGCTGCGGGATGGTGGCTCTGGCCCCAGGGATGCTCCAGAGCCATGTGGGAGCTGGGGCAGGGGAGCACACATTGCTTGGCTCTGCCTATTTCTTGCATTAGCTCCTGTAGCCAGGGATGCATCCATTTGCTTCCACTGTGACAGCCTCACACAAGGGGACGTAAATCCAGAGCACCATGAGGCTCTTGAGTTATTAAAAGTTCTGGGGTATAGCCCTGAGTTTTTAAACCAATGGAGGCATGGGGTCCTGCCGCGGGAAATGTGATTTCTCTCGGGTGGAGGCTTTCCAGAAAGCCTTGCCGCTGCTGGCACCTCATAAGGAGCCCGGCTACAGGCGGGCACAGGCTTTATCACCCCGCTCGTCATAACAGCCACCGCCTGCTCTCACGACAGCCGGGCTGCCGGCGCTGCCGGCACAGATCATGCCAAGCCGGTGTCAGGAGCAGCCGGCAGCCCCGCGGAAAGCTCGCCTGGCGCAGAAGAGGCCAAAGAGTTGAGCTGTGTTAGTTGACGTTGCTTTGATAATTTATATCACATTTTATAGCTGTTGATGTTACAACTCCTTCAAGGTACTTCAACATGAAAGATGGCAAGGTCCCTGCCTTGGAGAGCTTACAGTCTAGTACAGACAGGTAAACATAACAAGTAGAAACATTAAACCTTAGGTAGGGAGTGGGGACAGGTTGAGGGAGTATGTACAGAAATTATCTTTGGCACATCAAAGAGCTGGAAGAAGTCCATCAGAGGAACCCTTAGGCTATTTATGTATTTCAGGTAGCAAGATAAAATCATGAATAATGAGTTCCTGCAACCTCTTTGCAGAACCAGTGCTGAAGCAATGCTTACAGAGGCACTTCCCTGCTAACGTATGTCTTTCGGATGGGGAATGCCGAATCCTCCCAGATTTACATCGCTGTCTTTTAACCAGTAATGAGAAAAGAAATAACAAGCAGCACAAGCACACCGGCATCCTTCCAGGTTTTGGTCCCTGTCCAAAAGGGACATGAGAGAGCTATATGATCACAATGTCTATCTGCCCAGCACCATCCTCAGCATCTCTTTCGTCTCCTTTCTTTTCACCACAGACTGCTTTTTCTGAACTCCCAAGCTACCTGCCCCCCAAAAAAACCTATTTTGAAGTCAAAGTTCCCAATCCTTAACCCTGTGCTCCCTCGCCATGCCTAATCCATGCTGTCTTCAGTGAAACATCGCTGAGAGAGGAAAGTTGCACACCAAAGAGAGGAACAACTAGACCCAGCTTCTCCTGCGGCTGGAGAGCCACCGTGCACCAAAGTGCAGCACAGGGGTCATCCCACCGCCCCCGGCACAGCTTCTCTGGCTGGGGGCAAAGGACTCGGAGCCATCCCTTTCAAATCCTTTTGGTGCAGAACCCAGGGTTTCATTAGGGAAAGAGAAATGCAGATAACCCGCTTGTGCTGTCGGGCAGCGGGACGCTCAAGCTCACAAGCGCTGGAGACAGCTCGGGTGCAGGAATTGTCTCCAGGTTATTGTTCTTCTCATTTGTGAGGGCTCCTTCCTAGGTGCGAATTGAGCAGACTGACACAGGACGTGAACTCTTTCCAGTGCAATGCAAAAACATGTCACCCAAAAAGAGACAGATGTATGTGGCGGCGCTGTTTGCTGTTTCACTGCCAAACGGACCAAGCCAAGTCAGTCGATCAAATCGCAAAGGCGTCCTGCGTGTACAGAGGCTGGAGACCCTTTACGCCAGGCTGGTGTAGTTACTGCCAGCCAATGCCCCCGCAGTGATGGTATGAAGCAAAACTGTTAGAAAAAAAGCAGCTCCTGCTGCTCCCCTCTCCCGCACTACCTCTCCCGCCCCGCCAGCCCCAGCGCTGGCGCAAAGAGCTGGGTGAAAAAAAAAATGATCCAGCTGAAAAACAACCTGGTGGAAAGCATTCTTTCTTAGCCAGATAAATTCTGCAATCCACTTCATCCTACAGCAGCACCTGTGGGCTGTACCAAGTTAAAAGCTAGTCAGGCTCCATCCTTAGTCATCCCCTGGGCAACTGAGGTATAACTCTTCTACTTGGTGGCAAATAACTGCAAGAGATTGTTGTTGTTTTGTTGTTGTTGGTTTCTTCTCTTGCTGTTTCAGCCCCAGTTTGCTGGTTGCCATGTCTCCTGTGGTTGCTGGCAGATCAAGGAGCTTGGTGGCACTATGGTAGTTTCGACTGGAGAAGGCTCTCCCCAGGTTACTCGCACTGCTTCCCTGCAGCCTGGCCCCGGGACACAGGGAGAAACCGGGGCAAAACTACCCAACCCAGCGGTGATGGTAGGCACGGTATGGCTCGGGTGGTGAAGGGGCTGGCAGGCCATCTCCCCTTCACACGGCCAGGAGCACACAGGGCTGGTGAGAGGCTGCCTCTGCCTTAGCCGCCTGATAAACTCTGAGGCCACGGTCAAATTCTTTTTCCCTCCTTTTTCCACTTGCGTTCCCCCCGGCCAGCCCCACTGGAGACCTACCCTCCCAAATCAGCCCGGGGGAGACCTCCCTGTTCTTGCAGCTCGCCTCACGCCTTTCCCCACCGCCGTACCACCCACCAGTTGCGCAAGCCGGGATACAACTCCCTCCCCATTCCTTCCCCTCACCTACAGCAAACACCCCCATGTTTCCCTTCTGTTTTGACGACTCTATGGAACTGCTGTGGAAAAGCAGAGGCAGATCTCCAACACCTCCTCCTAGGGCTGGTGGGTAAACAGAGACACAGTGGCAGGGAGGAGGCACAGTCTCCTTCAACCCCTGCGAGCAACTGTTTGTATCTACAGAGAGCATACGGATTTCAAGACATGAAGTACTCCACAGTGTATTGGATGAGGAGTAACAAAAGGCTTTTACATCTCCAAGTGTCCCCTTTCTCACCGATTCAGCAGTGGACACTGTAAATCCATGGTACGCTGTAGACTGCAGCTCTCTGAGGTTGGGGTCATCTGCTTGCCCTGCTGGGCACGGAGCCCAGAGCTTTGCACACAGCCATCCCCATCCCTTCCAGGCTCCTCCGCTGTAAAATCCAAATTAAAAAAAAAAAAAGCACCATGTAAGTGAGTGGAATTACCAATCACTTAAAGGCAAAGTAAACAATCAGAGAGAAAAAAAAAGGTTTGCAAGTGGGTTGGCTTAATCCATGCCAAGAGAAAAGGATGTTTGTTGCACAAATAGAGTGGGAGCAAGACTTTCCTGCCTGACTGGTGGAGAGGTCTGTAAATCAAGACTGGAACTCCTTGCCACGTACATGAATCAATTAAAGCACTCGATGAATCATTTATTTTCAACATAGGCAATCAGCAACAATGGTTTGATGTTCAATTGATTTCTCATTTGTCTTGCTCCCCTGAGTAATGACAAACAGCTCACCGCTTACGTGGTGCGTGCCTCAACCCGACTGCTCCTGGAGCAGCTGCTTCTGCAAGGAATCACGCCGGGCACCTGCTCCTACCTGCTGACATTTCACACCTCTTGGTCACTACCCGCCAATGCCTTTGGCTCTGCCCGTCTCGCTCATCTCACGCCCCATGCTCTTCCCCCCGGGTTCCTCTTTTTTTCTTTCTTTAAAATAAATAAATAACAAAGCTTTGTTTTCAACGCGTGGCAGTAGAACCAGATTCCTCACTAGAAAGTTGTCAGCATCTTACTTCTCAAAAGCTCAGAATATCAAAAATTGCCAGAGAACCAGCACAGCTCTGTGTACAGCAGATGATGTAAAACACACTAAAAAAAAGGAGGGAATCTTCAGAATGTTTTCTATTACATACCATATCCATACAGCACATTGTCTTCATCCAAAGTGCCTTGTAAAGTGCTTTGTGTAGACCTCTAATTCACATTTTGATGCCCCACAGTACATTTCAGGCTCATTAATTAAACTCAGGTGCATACTAAAAGGAAGCCCTCAGTTCAGATGCTGGACTATGCTGAAGTCGCAGCAATTAAGACATCACACCGACAACAAAGAGTCCTGTAGTCACATAGTTAATTTTAGGGCATGCGATTCACACAGCCCCAGATATCTGTCCTGAAACAAGAAGGTTTGGCTGTGGCTGTTGGTTTTTCCTAGCGGATACAAGGCACCCCTGGGATCGGGCCAAGACGAACATTAACATAATCCTATTATGACGAATAAACTGATAAAAGATGGGGGAGAAAAAAAAATATTGGGGCACGCTGAGCTTTCCCATTCATGAAAACAAGGTGCCTGTGCTCAGCTTGGAGGGCTGAGCACTCATTTGGGGGCACAGGGGCTGAGTTTCAAGGGGAGGGCCGAGGCCACCCCCCCACCACTCCCCCCCATGCTCCCCTCTGCGGAAAGCGGAGGCGGGAGCCACGCCACCTCCTGCACCCGGCGGGACGGTGGCCCAGGCTTGGTCACTGCCAGCATACCAACACCCGGCGGCACAACAGGCGGCACAGCGGCTACGGGTAAAATTCGGGCGTCGGTGAAGGACTAAGAGCAGGCTCCTTTGGCGGTATTATGGTGAATATTAGGCATACACGAGCTGTGCTTCACCTCTGGTCACCAACAGTGTCCCCAGGAGCATCCCCTCCCCAGCACGAGGCCCCTGGGGCTCCTTTTCCCCTCTGGTGAGCAGGGCAACCGACCAACAGATCTCCTCGCTTCTTTGTCCTTCCCCATCACTATGTAGCTCTTCAAAAATCATTTTTGGCCATATTTGTGCATAAAGCAGGCCTGAGAGAGCTGCAGGATAATAAACAACTTGTTTCCTCTGCGCTCAGAACATTTCCAGACGCTTTTGCTTTTCAGCCACTTCACTGGAGAACATCTCAAAACCCCTCTTCCATTTATAGCCATGATCCAAAGATTTTAGCTCCTTTGCCCACCTCCTCGTCTCTAAAGCTTTCAAGAGAGGGAGGGCCACCTCGGGGAACCAGCTGCAGGTGCTGCACCTCCAGCTCCCGTCGGAGTGAGAGGTGGAGAGCAGCGACCACGCCGCGCCCCTTCCCATGCACACACGCTCCGACTTTTTAAAACCTGCTGGATAGGAAAATATCAGTATTTTCAAGATTTCCCAACACGCCGCACTGAAAGCTGTTGAGACACCTCTCTCTAAGCACAAGCCTTGTGTCATTTGCTGCATTTGGGCAGCGCTGTGCATGCTGCGGTTATGACTCAAAAGAGCGAGCGCAGCGGATGAGGAAAGTCCTTTCCAAAGGCTCCAGATTCACCTCCAAGGAGCGGGCACATTCAGAGTTCACCGAGCCCGAATTCAGCATTGGCTGCCTGATGTCATCGCGATTGCAGCTCACTTCCTTGAACCCCTGCAAGCCAGAACAGAGCCAGTATTCACAGAGGTTGTGCAAATAGTGCCCTCGCTGCTCCAGCCCTGGCTTGGGCCATGCTCAGATGCACGCTTGCACTAGCAAAGTAGCTGTTCTGGAAAAGGCAAAGAGCCTTTTATCTGATAGTTTCCATCTTACCTGCAAAATCATTAGAGAGCTTCCTGGGTCACGCAGTGCATCCCGCAGCTGCAGAGGGATCCTTTGCCCCAGTTTAGCAGCCCATCCCTTTTACCTGGGAAGAAATCGGGCTGCCCCGAGATGGACAAATGTTAAAACCAGACTGAAAAGCTGTACAGAAGGAGGAAAACGTACCAGGCCAATTTTCACAAGTACTTCAAACGTGGGGCTTGATACCTTTGGACCAACATGCCACTGAGAACCACCACATTCATCCTCAGTTGATAGTTTTATGAGGCTTTTCCATGACGCCAGGCCTGGGGAAGGGAACATTAATGGATGTGAGTGGAGGTGGGCTTGGTGGTATGGTCTGATGGTCTACAGTGAGGAAGTCCCATCTCGGATCGGTTTCTTCAGTCCAATCAGAGCTTAGCCAAATGATTTCGTTATCTAACCTGCGCTGTTAAACATGGTTAGCCAGCAACGTACACCTAATGAAGCCAAGGAATGGAAAGCAGCTGGCAAAATATTACTTTGGGGATTGTCAGCACCGACATGTGGGGGCGCCTTGCCGGGAAGAGGGATGACGGCCATCATGCTCACAGCTCAAGGAGTGAGCACATACGGGAGTTGGTCCCCGCTGACTGCTCCTTGCTGCAGCCCACTAGAGTCCCACAGCCCAGGCACACACTTCAGGACCAGCAGATGTGGCACCTTCAAACCCCGGGGATCTCTGGGATGAAGTTTCCTCCTCTTTGCTCAGATCTGAGCTCCGGCTGCCAGCAACAGAGGCAAGGAGCAGCTTTGAGCTGCTTCATTATCACAGACGCAATTTCCAGTTTCATCAAATCCACCCCACCAGCCTTTCTTGACAAAACACGAGTTGATTTTTAATTTCTGTAAAATTCTCAGCCTTGTAAAATTTCGAGATGGTATAAAAAACCCTACCAATTTTCTGCACTGGTCTTGATTTTACAAAACTACACATTTTAAATAAATAACCAGCACTTTTCATAGCATTTCAAGATTTGCCTTAGGAGAAGGAGCACAGGGTTATTATTTTTTATATTTGAAATCAGGAAAGACCTTTTGTTCTCTGCTCAGAAATCAGCGATCTCTTTGAAATAATAACAAATCCAATGGAAACAGAAAACTGCCATGAATTAATTTTTTAGAAGAGGCAAAAGCATTTGATTTCAGCTGGAGTTAAACTTGAGTAAATCCTTCAGCTGGGCTGGGTGGGTGAGTGAGTTTGAACCACTATCACAGTAACTCAGCGCCATGGGCAGGACACGGTATGCAAAGATTACATCATCAGACTTCACGTCGTGATCACCCAGGATAGGCAATACTGTTTGGAGAATCATAAAAGTAAATGAAAACAGGCGATGCAAAGAGAAATACTTAAAACTAAGTCCTTTGCGGACCCTGTCCCATATCATTCCTCCTTGCCTTACAGGTTTTATTACGAAAGCCGCTTCAAGTCATTTGTATGTATCTTGCAGCCTCTTCCTTCCTCCCCTGCAAGAAGGATCTTTGCCCCGTTTGGTCCCGTAACACTGAATCACACGCCGGCTTAGGTCACCTGCAAGCTCTTTGCTGGGATGCCATTTTCCCCCGCTCCAAGAGCAGAGCGCCACGTGACTTTATCCTTATTCCCCTCAGCAGGCAATGAGATCATCCTTCTGGTGGCCCAGGAATTGCTGCAAGTCTCCTCAGGCTGCAGTGATTCACGGGGAAGCTGCCGGAGGTGGCTTTGGTGGAGCATGGCAGCCGTGACTCACCGCTGCGCTGGATAAACACCCGCGCCGCAGCGAGCTGGCGGGGCGCCGGCGCCGGCCGAGCTGCGGCTGCTGGAGCAGGGTTGGTCCCAAACGGCAACTTCAGAGTCCTTCCTCCCTCCACCCCGCTCCGGCTCCAGAGTACAACTCCTTCGGTTGCCATAGCACGGGGCTCCGCAATAACATCAATAAAGAAAAATGACCTGGGATGAGGCCATCTGTTTTATAGTCCCCTGGAGGCGCGGCAGCGAAGGTGTCACGCTCAACTGAGACAGGTTTCATTTCTGTGGCACAGCCAACAGGAGTGACCGAGGAGCAGCGTGGCTCACGTAGGCTCAAAAAAGGAAAAAGATTGGAGAAAAAAGGAAAAGACATAAAAAGGAGTCCCCTCTTTCTAAAAGGCAGCCTTAAAATAGAGAAAATGGTCAACACAGTCAAAAAATGGTCAATTGAGAAGCAGGTGGCATAGCCACCATTTAATCGGCAGAATCGCTCCAGGCTCCTGGTCAGCCTGAGTGTAAGGGAAGGAGGGAAGGAAACCCAGGACAAGAGGGGACAGAGTCAGAGCTCCCTTTTTAAAGGATATCAGTAAATGAATCATCAGATGTTATCACTGTCTCCTTAACTGCAGAACTGCTCAACAGTCCCAAGCAGGGAAGGAGAGAGGTTTCCTAAAAAATGCATATTCCTAGCTTAAGGGACAGCAGGACAAGGCCAAAGAGCTACAGGCCAGCTGCAGAAGACAACAAAGGGGTTTATCAGCGTCCACATTGTCCCCATCAGGGAGAAAGGAACAGCAAGTACAACAGGTCTGACAAAAGACAGCCCTGGTGATTTCCAGCAGCATTCAGGCTCCATAATTGGCCAGACAGTAGATGCCTAGTTAAAAATAAACATTTAAACACAACCATCATGTAGTTCTGAAACAAGTCCCTTTTGTTAGTCAGGTCTTTAATGTGACAGAGGCTAAACTTGGGTTACCAAGTGCGGTTTTGGGAAACCACTGCAGCAAACACAAGTCCCACCTTCCAGAGCTTCCACCCTGTGTCAAAATAAACTCTGCTGAACAGGTTTCTAAGTAGTTCCTGTGGGTCTCTCCTGAGGCCAGCGGGCAAGCGGCAGCCCGCCGGCCAGAGCCACTCTCCCAGGTCAGCCTCTGGCCACACGTAGCCATGGGGAGACCGGCCGCAGGCCAAGAGCCAGCACCAGCAAGCAGGAGAACTGCCCCTGATGCCAAAAGCCACTGTGCCCCACTGAGAACAGGGTCCCCCTGCCTCAGTCCAGCAGTGGGAGCATGTCGGGACACCTTCTCCCAGATGTTTCCGCACCCCGCGCTGCCCCTGGAGCACAGGCTGGCCCCAGAGCCGCTGCGGGTCTTCACCAGGGGTAATCACAGCTCCTTTCCTGCACTGGCTTAATCCAAGAAGCAGAAATCCGATAATAAGAGCTTGCCAGTTTGGCACACAGCATTGTAACAGATCCAGTTACCAGCAATTAGACACTCCACCCCGATTAATTTGTGCTAGAAATACTGTGACAGTTTTAAACAGAGAGCCTGATTATCTGTTCAAACTATTTACCAAAGGTTGGGGTGAGTTCTCTGTCATTTAAAATGTTGTACATTAAGGCTGGACATTTTATTCAGAGCTATTTACTGTAGTTTAAATGAGACTTATTCAGAGAAGTATTTTCATTAAACAAGAGGTTAGACTCAATCGTACAATGGGCCTCTGTGATTAGTCACGGACCCACTTTGCTGAATTTTCAAGCTACACATTCTCACAAATCTCTGTTTATAGTCTTTTATAATACTGTCAGTTGCTTCCACAATTACAAAACGTCTCCTGCTGTATTTCCACATGCCCTTCTCCCACGGGTTGCTTTGCCACATTTCACATTATTTCAGATACCGTCTTTGTGTGGGTTGGGGACACTGTGGCCCTCAGGGACCCCGGGGCTGTGCCCGGTGGCCTTGGTCCTCCGCTTGCTGTGCAGGTGAATAGCAGCCCATGATTTCAGGGATATTTCTCACAATAGTTGAAAGAGCTCCCCCTGCTAACACCCCGCTCCCGGCCACTCATCCCTGCCTCTGTGCTGTATCTTCAGCTGGAAACTCATCTGTAAATTGTCTTGCAGGGGTCTGGTTTTGGTTGGTTATTTTGTTTAGTGGGTCCAAGTGGCCAGTGAGAATCGGTTATGCTCCTACCGCAAGGTACACACGGGGAGGGCAGGGGTTAAGATTTGGCTTCAGCATTCATATTTGCCCTATCGCCACTTCCTTGCTGCCTCACTCAATATGAGGTCCTTCAGAGCACTATCTGGGACCATCTCCGCTGGGGTATGAACGAGTCTTACATATTACAGAGGCCACTGAAAGCACCAGCAGGAGCTGCCACGTGATCCAGCCCACGCTCCATCCAGTCGAGTTACAAGTCTCTGGCAACAGACTGCATTGAATCTTCCAGAGCAACCCAGGCAGTATTTTGCTGCAATGAAAAAATATTTGCCGGATTTCTAGGCTTATCAGTTAGCTGCTGCTTTACACAGTCAATAGGAACATTTGTATCCCTTGGGATGGCCACAGCGGCTCTACTGTAAGTGTGGGGGTGCTGATTTCATTAGTAAAGCCGGGTTGCAAGAAAAAACGTGCATCAGAAGTATCACATTCATCAAGAGACTTGCTGCTTAGCTGTACACGCATGAACAGCCATCCCATCCTGCAGGACACAAGCTGGCCATCAGCAGTGCTTACTGTAACTCGCTATTCTATTTGGCCCTTAATTCCTTTAAGAAGAGGGTAAGCAAACATCCGCCAGGAAGGGTTGAGCTATTGAGCTCAGGAGGTCATTCCTCTGTTTCCCACAGATCGATTATGGCGCTGCCAGCAGCTGCCCACATTCGCCTGCCCTCAGGTTAGCAGCACTGGACCGATTCAGTGCCTGCCTACTGAACATCTCTCACCTCTCCTCCTCTGTCTTCATCCAAACTGCAAACGTCCACCCTTTCTCTTAAGCCTCTGCAACTTCCAGCGGTTTCTTTTCCTCTGGTTTCTCTTAAGCCACAAACTTCTTTCTTTCTTTCTTGTCCCCAGTAGGTTCCCTTCTGCTTTCCAGTTTTTCCTCAGATTTCTTTCCTGTCTCCTGCCTTTACTTGCTTTACGTACTTCACATCACCATCAGCGACCTAAGGCAGACTAGCATTAAAAATTGAAGTCTATTCCTTGGACTAGGTGACAAATGTTTTTCAAGCCATAGCCTGCAGAAGACCAGCATTTTCCCACCTTCAGCACCCTTATTTCAGTAGCAAAATACCATGCCTCCCTCTTATAACCACTTTGTGCTAAGAACAACCCCCCCCATGGCCCTCAGCAAAGTGACCTATGTGTGAAGTTAACCTTTCTTGGAGCAGGAGTGACCAGCTTGGAGCTGGGTGACCTCCAGAGATGCCTTCTCAGCTCAACTATTCAATGGCTTAGGCAAGAACCTCCTGGGAGGAGAGACAGCCTTAAACAGGATTCAGTTCTTTTTAGAAAGAAGATGGGTGAAAACCAAGTACTTGCAGCAATAAACGGAGCATACCCTGTATAAATACAGTAGGCATACGTTCCAAGCGCTCTCCATTTTATGCAGAGATTAGCCACTTCCAGCAGAAGGAAAATTGAGTACGTATTCTCCAAGACCCATCTCTGAGCTTCCGAGTGCGCTCTTGTTGTAAAAAGGTCTTGGTCCTCACCCTTGGAGAGAAAAGCAAAATCTACCGGGGCCGTAACCTGTACCATGAAAAGCTACGTGCTACTTTAAGAAACAATAATACAATTATTTTGCTCTGATGCACAGTGAAACAGCACCGAACTGACTGCAGAAATCTATTTGCTTGTGGTACCAGGATTACGGGCGGGGTTAGGAGTCACTTCGCCAAACGGCTTTTTAAGCTGTCGTCGACAGTCTTTCATTAGGGCTTTTTAGACTCGAACCGCAAAGCTAAATTGCTCACACCTTTATTTGAACAAACTTTCCTCACCCACCTCTGCAAAATCACCCCATGCACTCAGCTCCCCCTCCTGCCCCCCCATCGGCTGCTCGGCATAGGGGGTGAGCGACGTTCATACAGAAAAGACGCAAAGATGCACTTCTGCTCGGTAATAGCCTCCTCCAGCTACTCACTCGCAGTGACGAGGCAAAGCTGCAAAATACAGACATGTAAACCTTCAAAAATTGAGTCCATTTTTTGTTGCTATGTTCCCACATCTTACTGGAAGCTGGCAGCGAAAAGCCTCGACTTGCAGATTTTGCAGACAGGCGTTTGGGGAAAGACTCGCGTTGGCAGAAAGATGAAAGCAAGCGATGGAGCAAAACGGCCACTGGAGTCGAGAAACCGAGAGAAAGCAGGATGAAGCGAACGGAAGAGGGCAGAAAGCCTGCCATGTGAAAAGGAGATAAAGAAGAGGGATGAGTTATTAGCGGAGGTTGGAAAATTTAATAGAGGAGGGTGGAAAAAAATATAATAGAGGAAACAGGAGTGGGAGGAAGCGGTCGTGGGATGTAAAGGGGCAAATACAGCTGTAAAAGGGTGGGGAAAAATCAAAACCACATTTACACCCATTTTTCATCCTAAAAAAGGAGGCTAAAGATTTGCATAGGGAATACGTCTGAATCGGTTTAAAATGTTGCGTGAGAAACACCAGAAACCAAACCACAAAGCTAGCAGCGTGTCATATTTTCAGCCCCAAAACTCAAGCGACTCCAGCAGCTCTCAGTCAAATGCTTTCTGCAGCGATTCTGTGGAGTCAGGCACCGGGGAGTCCCCATTTCTCCCGGAGACCGTGGTTTAAACCTGGACTGGCCAGAAACAGCAGACACTCAGGGAAAGCATGAGGATGCTAATGACAGAGAGAAAAGGACCCAAATGGTTTTTTTGAAAACTTGTCTCCCGTTGTGCCTATCCATTTGTCATCATCGCATTTTCCCTTCTGTGCCTTTCCCCGATTTCCGTCGGCAGCACATTGGTTACTGGGCTTCAGTAATTTGTAACAGCTATTACGCACATGTCCAGCTTAGAAACATATTCAGTTCCTTCCCGGAACTTGTGCTAGCCCACCAGAAAGATGTAAAAATCTCACTCTTTTGGAGAAATTATCAAACGCGTGCATAGGCAGTCGATTCCTTTGTTTCCCTAACCCTACAGAGGAGGACCGCAAGGAGTAAGCACCAGGGAAATGATGCAGCTGTGGGCGGGTGCTGGGTTTGCGCCCCTCAGCCCTGCCTCACTGCCCTCCGCTGAAAGTAGCTCTTTTTTACTTCTAATGATGATGAAATGGAAGAGTGATGGGAAATAAAATTCATTGTAAACAATTATTTAGAAGTGGAATCAAGTCTTTTCTAGGCAGCTCCTTTTGGGTGCCCAGATGAACATCGTCTGTGTTCAGCTGCTGGGATTTGTATTTCAGAGGAAAGAGCAAACAGTCACTTGGATGTGCCAGGGAGCTAAAGCCAGTTCTTGCTTTTATGCCTATTTTGCTGCTGGATCACTGCAGCCTCTGAAAATATCTGGTGTCCCTGTACAGCAGAGAGTTACTTGAAGCTACCAGCTCTGTTTATCAGTCAAAGTCCCATTGTTTGGAGGGAAAAAAAAAAAAAAAAAAAAAACNTTCCTCCACTTGACCCAAGAAGAGGCATCAAAGTTTTTTGCCTTTTTTTTTTTTTCTCCTCTTCCCACTAAATAAGGATGGAATGGGATAAAAAAGGAGCTATTGTTCGGACCTGATCAAAAGCAGAAGAGACAGATTTCTGTTCAAAGGGAGTCTGTCCAGAGCCTCTGCTTCAGCTGGGGCGAACGGTCTCAAAAATGCGTGTGACCCTCTCCCCTCCGTGCAGACAATGCCACCCTCGCTGAGCGTTTGCTCGGCCACTGCAAACCTCACCCTGAACACCACCACTAAAGTCCATGTGCTAACGGCCCCTCCCTGCTCCCCCGTGGGTCAGTGCTAAAAGGAAGGACATCAGCAGCTGGAGGTTAAAGAGCATTTTTCTTTTTTTTTTTTTTTTAGAGCAAGTTGCTAGCTGCCACTGTGCATATCCTGCAGCCTTCAGCCTGAAGAGACACAGAAACCAACTGTATGGCAAGGAAGAACTGCTGGCTGGAAACTATTTTCTCTTAAGTGCAACTAGTTGATGCTGGTGGTGGTGATCGCACATTGGGAAGAGAAACACCCTTTCTTGCAACAAGAACCTTCACGCGACCTTCGCCTCAGCGTCACTTTCTTTTACCGTTGCGAGGGTATTTGCTCAGCCGCCAGCTTTAACAGCATGCAAGATTTCCAGAATGCATCTTTCAGCCAGAACAAGACAGACTTTTTAATACTGGCTTACGAGTAATAAAAAAGTAATGTATTTCTGGCTATTTAGATAGTGACGTGGCTAAAACAAACTCCTTTGTTTTCAGCAGCTGTCAACAATACCTGTAGGGAGCTGTTCCCAAGGCAGTTATCTCTGGCGCTGGCGGCAGTAGGATGTAAACAGCATGTATCAAGTTAATGGAAAACATCGAGCAGCCAAATCTGAAAGGAGCTGTGTTTAGCCGGGCCTCTCTCTCGCGGGGATTACGTTCTCACGTGTAGCAGCAGCGGCTTTCAGAGGGCAGGTCTTCCTGGGCGCGGATGGCTGGGGCTCTGCCGCAGCGCTGCTGAAGCAGGGTGGCCCTGCCAGTGCGCAGGGAGCCCGGCTGAGGGTATGCAATTACAGCCACGGTATACGAGCTCGGGGTCAGCGCCGAGCTAACGCGCCGTACGCCTCCAGCCTGGAGCTGACTCGTGTCTGGTTAGGTCGGAGCCAACGTGTGGCTGTCTGCATCCGTCCACGCAGACATACCCCAAGATTAGAAAGATACCGATGGGTTATTTTGAATGACATAGTCCGGACTTGTACACCGTGGGAGGTGTGATGGGAACTCTTTCTGTCGTTCTTGATAATTTAATGAGCTGTTGTAATGAGGGATGCACTGAGCCCCTCATTTGTATGCAGTTCCCACATGAGATGTGAATATTAAATTCCTCTAAGTATGAATCAGCACCTCTTACTCCCACAGCTCTTTCCCCTATCTCCCAATCTCCACCAGCTCCACAGCTCCAGATCTCCTCATGGTCCCCTGGTCTCCCCCACCTCACCACCACCTCAACAGCCACCAAAGCAGCGAGATGCACTCCTGGTCACAGGCAGAAGCGGCAGCCATTCAGCAGAACAAAGCTGGAGAAAAGGTCTCGGCTCTTTCTTGAAAACCGACTGCAACCGGGCGAGCCCCGTGGCCTGTTAGCATTTGGGAAAATTGCATGACATGGGAAATTAAACCTACAGGGCATCGCTGTCTCTGACAGCTGGTAGTTTAAATAATGAATTGGTAATTATAAGCCCTTTTGAAATAAAAATGAAGTTTAAAAAAAAACATAAACTTTTCAGACACACCTTTTGATGGTGAAGGGCTTTCCCACGTAGATTCCACCAGCAGCCATCACTCAGCACTGGCAGACGGCAGGTGCTTGCCACTCTGTACGGGGAGAGACGCACTCACCAAACGAGAAAAGTCAGGGGCTAAACAAGTTTGCAAATAGCAGCAATTCCAGTCCAAAAATCATTTCCATAGCAGAGGGGAGGAAGTGCTCCCTGAGGACAAGGAGGCTGGCTGGCTTTCGCTTTTTTTCTGCTGAATAGATGTTCTTTTGTAGGCAGTAAAGACAGAAAAATAATAGGAGAATGGGACGAAATGTAAAAATTCAGAATTGCAGTGTAAATGTCACCACCTGCTCCTGCAAAACAGGCTAGTCTTTATTTCCAAAGTCCTGGGAGTTGTAAACCAGGATTTCTCAATAAAGTGTGCTAAGCTAAAAGGCATGAAGATAGTGACAGATCCAGACTTGTTAGTGCCATGAACATTTGTCTTGGCCACAACGTACAACGTGTACACAAAGTGCTGCATCTACCATCTAATGCCTTCCATGTTATACCCAAACCTGCGCAGAAGGTCCCGCCTAAGAAATGTTCTGAAACTGAAGTTAAATCATGTGGTCTTAGTATAAACAACAAACTTAGCATTTTAAACACCAGGATTTCTGCTTTAAAGTCCTTCCTTTTGGGACTTTCCCACAGTTACCTATACCCAGACTCCAGTTGCTTGAGATACCCAGGACCAAAGCCAATCTTATAACAGTAAGGAGAAAGTACAAACCTCATACCCAGTAAATGGGAACTTTATTAAACTACCCAGTTACTCCGAAATGTATAAATGTTCCATTAAATACATTCAGTTTTCTTTTACACAGATTTATAGAAATTTATTTACATATTCCAAACACATTTAAATTATTTTTCAAGCTTGCTACCAATAAGTTTTTTTGGTTTTTTTTAAAAAAGGAAAAAAGTCAATCATCTGCTCTTGCAAATGCGCATACATACACACAGATACAAATAAGAAGGGAGATGCTTTTGTATCTAACCCACAAGGGAAGTGGTACCCAAAAAGCTTATAGGGTTTCAAGCAAAAATTCACCCTTGCCGAAAAGCGGGCTATATAAATTCTCCCTGTGGGACAGACTCAAACAAGAGGCCCTATGCAATACTTCGTGGTGTTTGGGTATGATGTCTGCATCAAGATTTGCTGGTCCGTGGGAAGAGCTAAAGGCCCCTTGCCAAACTCAAAACGCAAAGCTAGCCGTCCCTGATACTAGCCCACGAGAAACATGTGAGCAATTAAACAGCTCGTTCTCGTTGCATTACGCTCTCCCGGCACTGAGGGATAGAGCAGACAAACAGATCGACCACTAGGAAGTCAATGCCACTTGTCCGAAGAGATTTTCCTTTTATTTTTTATTTTATTCTTAAATGAGGCTTCATTCATAAGTGAATGAAAAGGCAACTCTTTAAATAAGATGCTGAGGAGAACAGCAGTCTGTTTCCCCACCTACATACATTTCTCTCGGGAAGATGCACAGCATGCTGAACAAGTTTTCCCTCATTCTCTGTACCTTAATCTGACAGGAGTTAAAATTTGTATCTGCAGGAAAAAAAGAGGTGTTTTTATTTTGTAAAAAGCTTATCAAATACTAGTTTAATTTATCCTTTAGAGTCTTTAAACATTAAAAACCACATTTGAAGCAACCAAGGAAATCTACAAAAACATTGTCATGCGTAAGCTCTGTGTTTCATGCTAAATATTCATGTTGACAAGGAGAGGGAGAGGAGGAGGAGGAGGAGGCGGCAGTGGAGGAGGCAGGGAAACAAATTAATGGCTCAATCAGAGCCATCGCAACATTCAAGTAACTTCGTAGTAGATAAACCAGTGGAAACATGGAATGGTAAGAAAGTGCTCAGCACTACATTGCAGCCTTCAAGAGTTAAACTGCAAACATCCTTGATATGTATCATAAATATATGGCACTTCTGTACGACCAAAAGCTGGCAAGTTTGCTCGTGACCGAAACAAGTGAGGAGTAGTCATCATCCCAATGGTTACCGATGGCCCTTCCACCAGGCACAGCCTTCAGCCGTGCTACTCGATGCAGCACCAGCCATATCTCCTTGTGCATGCAAGACAATGCTGCCACATTCTTGGAGAATAAGCCTCCTGCCCAGCAGAAAGCCTTCTCCAGACACACATACACATTCATAAAACATGCTATGAATTCTTCAGTGAGGTTAAAGATAGCCACAAACAGCAAATGTCTCGTTTTACTATTTTTTGGCCAGCAGTTCCCCGTCTGTCCAATTGCCAGCAATGGACTTCGCAACAGGCAAAAAAAGTTCCTGAATCCAAGGAATTAAAAGCAACGGAAAGCACAATCACCAAAGTTCGTTTTCAGTACTTTTCCACAGGATTCACTTTGACATCAAAGAAGGAACCAACCAGCACAAAGGCTTGAGTCTTAGAAAGAATCTTATGTACACAAAAACTGGCCTTTATCCATGTTTGCTGTCACAAAGCGTTCCATCTCGTAGTTTAACTTCTTAAAACTTTTTGGTTTTTGGTGACCTTCTGTATCACAAATATGCAAAGATTTGCTGTTACGCTCGCATTGCATCACAGTAGCTTCAAATACATTCAAATTCATAAAAAAGGATTTAGACCAGAACACAACTACTTGCCCTTTCCCAACAGTGTGCCATACTTTAATGAGCACATGGTGTTGCTTATCGGCAATGTTCCTGTTTTAAGGAATTTCACTACACAGACATCCAGTGCTTGAACAAGTGTTCACATTCCAAGATTCAAAAAAACCTCTCCCTTATTTCAATAACGGCTTCAGTATTTTACCAATTGTGGTCCGGTTTGCATCTTTCAGTTTAAGAGAGGCCTTTTCCGCTGTCCCCTGCTCCTTTGCTGCAGGCTCTGCTCTAGTGCTGACAGCTTCTCCCTGCAGGACGCTTCTTCCAACCACTCTGGCACTACTTGCTCTCTTTAAAGTACTCACACTGTTCTCCTTTGGACTTGGATCATCAGAGGTTGCTGCTGGCTTCGCTTTAGGCAGCCTCTGGGACACAGACCTTGTGATGGTTGGAGGTTTGGACGAGCTGGACAGGTCCACTTTTGCACGCTTTGAAGACGAAGCCACTGTATTCCTTGCAAAGTTTGGGACAGTGGATGGTGTTTTGGGAACACTGACTGTGGCAACCTTAGTGTCATCTGTAGGTGTCTGGGGTTTTACGCTGGAGCGACACATCTTCATTTCATCTGCCTTTGATTTGATGTTACTCCTAACAGGTTTAGAGCTTGGCTTCTTGAGAGAGACTCTGTCCCTCTCAAAATGAGCACTGCTCGAGGTGACAGTGCCCCTTTGTAACTTTGGCTCTTCTACCGACATGCTATGCCTGTAAGGACTTCTTGGCAGCGTGTCTGTTGTGCCTCGGACAGAGCTGCGACGAGACAGCCGACTTTCCACTGTACTAGTTTCACGAAGTGCCGGCTTGGCTTCTGGCTTTTTCACGCTGCTTGGTGCTCTGTTTGACCGAGAAATAGGCACCACTTTCCTCATGCTTTCATTCTCAGAGGCATTCAAAGTTCTTACAGGTCTGGAAGGAGCTGTGTGGCTAGGGCGAGCGCCACTGGATTTTGAGGAGCTTGGAGATCTATCTTTTAGAGAGTTTCTCTTTGGTCCTGCTGGGTCTTTATTTTTCACGGGCTTTTCTCTAGGAAGGGTGTGCTTGCTGTTGGCATCCTCCTTATCATTTGCAGAAGTGTGAAGAGATAGATCCTTGGCGGAAGCAGAATTCAGGTTTGAGAAGAACGTTCTAGCCCTGTATTGAGCATCATTCCCAGAAGAGCGTGCTTTGCCAGCCTCACTTCTTATTTCATTGCCTGCTGATTTAAAATCATTTCCCTCTTCAGAGTCCAACGTCAAAGAACAATCAGTTGTTGTATCTGACACGTAGAACATTGGCCCATCTTCCCTACTTCCTGAAACACTTGTATCCATAGACACGGGGCTGCTGCTGCTGGGCTCTGATGCTTCACTCTTGCACCCCACTGCCGTGGCTTTATGGTCACGGGCCTCTCTGGAACTTCTGCAAGCTGGAGGCAGGTCGTCATCGGCAGTGCTAAGGGAATGAAAGCTTAGATCATCTAGAGTCTCCAAGTCTGTTCCACCAGCGTCCTCTAAATATATTGAAGGTGTATCCTCTGCAGGCTTTGCTCCTTGAATATCAAACTTACGTAATCCTTTAACAAGTTCACGCTCCTCAATTGCAAGTGCCAGAGCATTTATATCTGTGGACTCCTCGCAGGACGTGTTGGAAGTGTGCATGTTGTAGTCAGTGCTTCTCTGTGAGTAACGGGCACCAGGACCAGTCGAGCCACTGAAGTGACTGGGCTGAGCTGGAGGCACCTGCAGTAGGCCACCACTTTTCACTTTGGTTTCAGACTGTTGGTGTAAGTGCAAGGTATTTAAGTTGAGATCTCTCGTTTCTTTGGATTCAGTCCAGGCTACGTTGGGTCTTGCTTGTCGCATGTTTGCACGGGGAAGGCTGTTAAACTTGTTTGGATCTTCATCTTTTGAGATTTCCAGGAAACTCTGCAACTCCCTGTCTGCAGTAATCCCCAAAGAAAGTCTAGAGCGTCTAGAATTGGGGTTTCTGTACGAAGGGCTTTGAGGTCTCTGCTGCAAGAAGGGAAGAAATTCTTCAAGTCCTTTTTTGGCCAACATGTCCACATCATTTTCACTGCTGCTCCGGCCAAAGCTCCCAAGCTCTCCAGCTGCCCAGGATCGACGCTTCTCCTCCAGCTCCTTTCGCCTTTGCAGACTATGAAGTTCCTGGATCTCTCGTTCCTTATTTTCCTGATAAGGAAAAGCATAGATACATGTCTCAGAGGACAGCGTCCTATGCATGAAAACACGTCACGCTCCTTTATCTTCCCTTTTATTTCTTCCCATCAAAGTTAGCTCCTACTGCTATCACCCTCCCCCAACCCATACACACACAAAATCACCATGGCAACCACAGCCTGCAGCCATTAACCATACGGAGAGCAGCTTCCTGCATAACTAATGCTGGCGACACATCGGTCTGGTCAGCATTAACAAAAAAAAAAAAAGCGTAAGTCCCTGCAGAGACCGAGAACATGACCTATCAAACCCAAGCAGATGTCAAGTCCAGCCAAAGAGTTCCTGCTGTAAGATGGAGAGTTTCAAGTCCCCACTAAGTTTAAAGCTGGCAGTTTTATCAGGTGAGCAAACCTCTAACTCATCATTACATTCAAACTTGTCTGATGAGCACACAGCCAATGTGTTCCTTCCATCCTCCCTTACTACAATTGCAATTGTTCCTCAGCAAGTGCAGTTTCTACCAGGTGCTACTTACCTCTGACTCAAACATTACTGATTAGAAATTCTGCAAAATAATTGCATATGAAAGCAAATAGAAAAGTTTACACAATGCCTCACGATCATTACTTAGACATCAACTGACACCACTCAAGAATCATTAATCAATGCCTCATTCCAGTTTTGGATCTCGTATTCACTGTTGGCTTCAAAAACTGGCAACTATTGCACAGAAGTTGCCCAGGGCAGGCTGGAGATTTTGGCAGCTGGGCTGAGGGGTTTTGGTTCAGGAAGCCATAGAAAGAAGTAGTTTGTGTTTGAAAGACAACACAGTAACACCTTTTTACTAAAATCATTAGCAGTGGATTACTGTGAATATCAACATCTTAACTGTCACCTCTAGGCTTCAGATTTAATCTACCTAAACCTTCAGTTGAACTTTCCAAGTTATTTTCTGAAATGGAGAACCTGGTTTTCTAGAGCCAGTACAGCTGTAGCAAAAGAAAGAAGGGAAGGTCAGTCTTGACAGAGGATTCAGAAATTATATAATTTTCCAGCATGCTGTTAAATCTGTTCTGAGCACTGACACACTGTTTAAAAAAACACACCTATATTTGTCTGAAGCACTGTCTAGTTTGATCTTCCCATTGTTGTGACAACAGAAAAGCTGCACAACTAGAAAAAGTCGCCTGAAAGCTTTCAGTAAACAAAAGCCTAATGCTGAAGCTCTTTTTGATGAATGGGTTAATCTACACCACTTAAAGTGGATTTGAGATTACACTGGGCTGTGAAAGACAAGATGCATTAGAGACCTAAGAAACCTGAACAGCTAAGAAAGGAAAAAGGAAAAAAACTTGCATTTCAGGAAAAATGTCTGTGGCAGGAAGCTTTCTTTCACAGGTATGGAATTACAGAATGAATTATTGCCAAATGCTAAAGCTCAACTTTAAATATACCATTGTAAAGAGAAATGGTTAAAAATAATTGTAAATATTATCATATTCCATATAAGACACAGAACATTTTAACCTCATCCAAAACATGTTTCAGGAGATTTTATTCAAATGAAAAATACATTTAAGGACACACAGATAAGTTAAAAAATTGCAAAAAATATTCAAACATTTGAAATATGTGCACATGGCCATGGTGGTATAAGCCATCTTTTTAGACTGCTGATTGTGCTGCACACACATCACATTCATTTGTCAGAACTGCAATCTTTACTCTGAATTGTCCTGTTAATTTTGTAGGGACAGAGGTTAATCCCCACAAAATACCTAGTAAGCCAATCTCCTCAATATTTGCAAACAAGAGACTAATTTGTCATTTTTAGAGTGTAACTACTTACTACAGACAGAGGAAGGAAGATCCCCACTGGACCTTGAAGCAATAGCTATCAACAACCACTTGTAATGCATGACTATGAATTAAATTCCCAATCCCAAATAACTGAACATGTATGCGTGAAGTCACCTTTCACTAAAACGTCTGCAATAGTTACCACCATTTGGTTTCATAAATTCGTGTAAAGTTCGCACACATGAATAACTCATGCTATCTTGGGTGGTAAAGGGCAGCTAAACCAATGGTACAACAGGCATGTGAGCTGTACATCCTGTCAGCTTGCTATAAATCAAGATTGTTCTCTCTTTTCTGAACTAAAGCTCTTATACAAAGTGCTGTCAAACGCAGATTGCATAAGCTAGAAAAATAAAGAAATGTGTGGCTCCATCTAATTCATGCTATTTATAGATGCCTAAAAAATATTTATAGCAATAGGCAGACTTTGCTGAACCAAAACAGTAACCAATGCCGACAATGCTCCTTCACCTTAGTATACTTCTCGAATTATTTGGGACCGATTCAGGGTAATTAGCAAATGAATGACCACGCTAGGGATGAGGTATCTTTGTAGTGCAGCCCTGTTTAATTTCTTGAGTTTTCACCCACAAAAACTATTTGAAAGAACAAAGTAGAAGACAAAGTCCTTACTTTACTTGGCAAAGTGTGTCTAGTCATGTAAAGGAGGGCAGTGGAGAGCCTGAGCTAGTGCTGATTCAGACTGGTATGTCCATGTAATGTGGTGCCACATCAAGGCCTTTCCAGTGATCTAACATTGCCAGTCCAGGGCCTGAACAGTGAGCACTAGTCAGGAAGTCTGCGCAATCTGTTTCACTGCTCAGCCTAGCAATCGCCAGCCTCCTCACCAAAAGAGAGGGAAGGAGCTCACTTGCAAGCAGGCCAATAGGCTACCCTGATGTAGCATCTCAGTGGCCTTGTCAGCCTGCAGCAGAAGATGCAAAGCAGCAGGACCGCACATAGGGCTGACCAGAATGACCATTTCCCACCTGGCTGCTGGCAAGGAATGCCTACAAGAGGGCAGTCTGCTGTAGCCGTTTGAGCAAATCTATCAAATACCACAAGATATAAAATGTCCCTTCAGCAGAAAAAGCAATTTAATTCATGGGAGCCAATATCTGTTTTAAATACACGAGAATGTCATTCATTGCTCTTACCTTAACAGCCTTGTTGAACCTTACGCAAAAATCCCTAAATATCTGGAAACATTCATCCAACTTCATAGTTTCTTTGTCTTCACAGAAAAAGTCAATGAGAGCGTTTCCCTCCTTTTGTAATTCTCGTTTCTGGTGTTCAAGCTCCTTTAGATGCCTTATAGCAAACTGCAGCAAAACACATATATGGCATGAACAAGACAGAAAAATTAAAGTCACAACAGGTCCTGTCTATATTAGGAACTTAGAAAATTCATGTTCCAACCTAGGAGCTGTTACAGAGCCCAGGACAGTGACAGACCACTTCAGAGCCCCTTAAAAGCTCTACATGCCTTATTTTCCCATTTTCCCTGGCACTTTTAACTAAGCACAAATGGATTAATTCCTCTGCCCTACTTTCACGGATATACATCACACAACTCCTTCCTAAGTTGACCCTAAACCACAATAAAAAAGGTTTTCATGCCAGAAAAGTAAGGAACCGCAGGAAATATGTATATTTTAAGACACCCAGAAAACACCCCCATAAAGTAGCACTTTGAATCATAACTGTAGAGCTATATAGACAGGGTTGGTGTAGATTAGTGGATTTCTCAGGACGAGGAGAATAAGGCTGTGGTTAGACTGAGCAGCAGAACTGCTTAAAACACTTTCGGCAGTTGCCCCGTCTCCCCTATCTGCATCACCAGCCATTCACTCCCATCCTTGCACAATCCCAGATCAAAGACCACACGTGGCTCAAAGTAACCCAGGGAGAAAAGTTAATTTTCTGACAAATCTGTTCTCCGACACTAACTCACAGAATCATAGAATTGTTTTGGTTGGAAGAGACCTTTAAGATCACCAAGTCCAACCGTTAACCTAACACTGCTAAGTTACCACTAAACCGTGTCTTGCAGTACTATCGTCTACACATCTTTTAAATACCTCCAGGGATGGCAACTCCACTACTTCCCTGGGCCCCATGATCACCTAAATACTTTTGATACTGCAGCACTGGAGTGGGAATAGGCAGCTGGAGGCACTGGTGACCATTTAAGCCAACCCTGCTTCCACAAGGTTACTTGGAAAATTATGTCAGTAGGGTAGGAACAAATTTTCCTTGTTAATCTTTAAAAAAAAAAGCGCCCAATAAAAAGCTGGATTGAACATAAAGTGGACAATTGATAAAAAGCATACATAGAAGATTAGTTCCTCCCACATATTTCAGTAACTTATTCATGAGGATGAGATAACGAAAGCTGACTTCTAAATCAGCTTGGTTATCACCTGTAATTTAGAAACAAAAACCGGAAGTGTTTATGTAAGGTATGCATTTGTAAAATGATTTTTTTCCCCAACATTTCTTTTGGAATGTGGCCTAAACAAGGTTGTAGTATTACATAAAACCAGCTATTAAATTAAAAAAAATCCCAAACATGTTAGAACATAACATTAAAGAGTCTGGGTGCAATGGATAAAAGCCAGTAATTCAGAGTGAATGAGGACAAGTATTTCAATCGTAATCCGCCCCTTTCTTCATCAACTTCTCATCTCCTGAAAAACTGCAGGGACTATTAACTACATTTGCAAGTTGAAAATCAGGGCGGGTTAAGTTCCAGATCAACACCTGCTTTCTTACTTTTAATAATTATCTACAGCGTGAAACATAAAAACAATTTAATTGAAGTATAATACATATTTCTCCAGGCATCACCGTGTATTCAGAAAATTCCAAGAACTCTGCTTCAAAGTTAAGTGCTATGCACATTCATGTCTATAAAGTCACTGCAGTACTAAAAAAGAAAAGGAGAACCCACCCAGAAGTAATGGTATGACTCAGAATAATACACTCTGTGCTAAGGTTAAATTAGTAGAGAAAACAGTCCCTTAACCTTCCAGCTTCTAACAATATCTCTTCAGTCACCCAACAATCAGAATTCAGATGCATAGCACAACCTTGGCTAAAACTGACATGCTCCAGTATCACATAACATGCAGGTACTATATTTTGGGCAGCTGTGAAATACAAAACCAAAGACCAATCCAGATTGTCTTATATTTTAACTACTGATCTTCATCAGTCATTTACAGGCATTAAACACGCTTGCCTAACAAGCCTCGGGCAATGTACACTCAATATCCCTCCCTGTAAAAACAGTCCTTCCAACACTCTTACTTGACAAGTAGCATGTAGTTGGAACACCTTTTTACAACTGATAGGGTTAGACATATTAAAAACAACACTTCTGTTTATTAACGTGTCCACACAAATTACACTGAGCTGAGGAATGCTCCTGTATTCAGGTGACAGTAACACGTTAACACAGATATCCTACAAACCTGAAGAAAGCTTTCCATCTGGTGAAAGAGTTTTGGGTCTCGCCGAATGCTCTCTTTCACAGATCTTGCCTTGAAAGACAGTGAGTGGAGCTCTGCTTCTACATTATCAATGGATAACCTAAAAATAGCATATACAGAGAACGTTTTATTGAGGGGGAAGGAGTTGCCCACAGGTTGGCCACAATATGCTTCAAAAATGGGTGTTGAACATGAGGCGCAACCTGGCTATCAAACAAGACCTGCCTGTTCAGGAAATCTTTCCAGAGTATAGACACTGAAAGTTAGGAGAGAGAGAAGCACATTTCTTCTTATTTGCAACCTGAAAAGATTCCCACGGGGTGTGGTTTCACAATTCACTCCAGCCAGTCCTACCCAACCTTACCACGAGAAAGGGTAACGCTGCCCTGCCTCTGACCAGGCGTTCCTTTTCTCTCCCTGGTGCCTATGCTAGCACTCAGTTTCTAGATGGCCAGCCATATCTGTGTACTGAAAATGAACCTAGGAAAGAAAAAACCCAATTTGCTTCCAGGTGGATCATTTGCTTGGTACAGCTGATTACATGACTGACTGAGTGCAGTAGCTGACACAAAAAGGGGGTCACAAAGCAACCATCAGCCAGGACTACCCATTTTGGCAGTAGCATTTGGCATCATGAAATTGCACGTTTCTTTTTTCTAAGCAGTCACAGCAATGCAACCTTACACAGTCTCAAGCCAGCAGCTGTAACATTTCATCCTTCTACCACACACCAGCAGCAGAGGTGCTCCTGTGGAGAGGTAACTCAGAAATCAAAGACCACAGGAAAAAGCTCTGATCTGATGTAATCTAAGCTTTATCCTGGGAGACCCACGTTCCATACAACCTCTCAGTCACTTTGAAGGTAAATGCTTCTAAATCTATGGCATTTCCGTCACTAGAGAATTGACCTTTGCCTAGGAACTGAAGCGCTACAGTTTCCAAAATGATAAAAGTTTGCCAGTGCACACACAAATGATATTCATGTGTGCTGTTTTTCCTCTGCTCACTTCATCTGCAAAGGTTAGATCCCTGTTCTGGGCAGATCATGGGTGTTTTTGCAAATAAGAAAGGCAGCAGAAGATACAGGCTCTATTTTTCTGCCAGTAAAGGAGGAAGAGGATGGCCTACAAGTAAAGAAGGCAAGACAATAAAAAAAAGAGAACATAATGGTAGTTGTTTTAACGTGCTCTAATTGGGAGGATTTATGAGCAACTTGTACATGACAGTTGTCTCTAATAAAGATCTTCTTCATGCCCCATGGTGAGATATGTATTTCGTTTTGTTTCATTTTCCTGTACAGAATGCATTCCCTGAATAGATTTCAGCATGAGTTACAACAGAAGATTTTCAGCATTAACAAATGTGATTAAAGAACAAAGTGGTTAGAAAAAAATATCACCAGATTTGTGATTCTGCATGTTCCCCTGCTGTTTGCCAGGGGGCTTGGATGCCGAGGGAAGCTACATTCCCCAGCAGGCCACATGGCAGACTGCCAAAAAGGTGTGTGGGTTGGATGGCAGAGAGCCACACAGGTGGTCCCTCAAAAAATTTCTGATTAACTCCATGGCCACTCCTTTCCTCAGAAGATTTCAGAGTCCTTTGCAAACATTACTTAACCCTGCATCAGATCTAAGAGATTGGATCCATTTTACAGCTGGGAAAAGAATGTAAAGATTGCCCAAAGCTCAAGATTAAGGAAGTAACAAAACTGGGCATAGAACTCCAGCATTGCTAGCTTCCAGTTTTGGGCTTTAGATCACACTGTCTCACAAAAGCAAGTACAGTTATCGAGGTACAAATCAGGTTCAGTTTAAAACTATGCAGCTAGGGACTTTAAGATGAAAACTATACAATGCCCCAAATCATTTGGATTTTCCATTCAAGACAGAAATGGAGAATAAGCGAAACATCAACAAGCATCTAACAGAAGCCAGGGCCAGTACCTGTATCTGGTACCAGATTTGGAGAAGTATTGTAGCCTGCTCAGAGACAGATGAAAATTGGTTTAAGGAAAAACAGTAACATGCTCTAGTTCACTCTCTTAAAGGTAACATACATGCACACATATTCGACAGAGACAAAACTACCGAAAACCTATGAAGAGCATGTTATAAAAAACCTCATACCTGAAGGCACATTGCAGGCATACTTCTCCTAGCAAATGGAAATGAAGCCCTCAAAGCTATAGTAAACATCTGTAAAGATCTCAGGTTTTGTGCCAAGACTTCTCTGAATAAGCCTCATTGCTTCACAAATAAGAAAATTCCAAGTCACAGTCAAATTCTCTGTTTTCTTTTGACTTACCTGGCAGCATCATGAACATCCCTAATTTTTTCTGAAAAGTTGAGAAGAGCAGCATCTTTCTTTTGGGCTTCCTGAAATGAACAGAACAAAACCAAAACACACACAATCCATTAACATTCCACCACCATGCCAGAGTCCCTAAGTCCAGCAGTTCTGAAGCCTCTGAGAGGACACAAAGATTTCTCTCCTGCACTGTTTTTCTTCCCATTCAATCCTAACACAACTGAGCAGAGGACACCCCTTAATGAAAGGCAGGGATCAGAACTGGAAACTTTAAACAACAGTTTTGCAATACACAATAATAGCTGCTTCTGCCAGTGAGCACAAGCCACATATATTAACAGGGAACATCAGGAAAAGAAAAATTTACTGATGCCCATTGTTTGAGCAGATACGATGTTTCCTGCACAAACATCAATTAATACCCCATTGTTAGCTGACTGGAAATCTGTTAAGCCAGCTTGTAAACAGATAACCAAAGTCACACATGGAAGCACTTAAATTCTCTCCCTTCTAAAATCAAGAAGTTTGGAAGGAAGAAAAAGTAACTTGAAAAAAGTCTGCAGCAGCTTTAAAAATACATGTCAGCCACTGAGGGAGGAAAAAGAAGAAACAAAACCTCTACCAAAAACGCTACTCAAAAGATTCAAGAGGAAGATTGAAAGAATATTTATCAAAATAAGCCACTTCCATAGTGTAAGAATTCAGGACAACAAGAAAAAACCTACAATGATGAAGTTAGATGAAGGCAAGCTTTTACGATATAAAAAATCCTTAAGTTTTCCGTGGGTTTCTGGATAGGATGACCAGACATCGGTAAACTGGTGAATTTTGTGGCAGCAGAAGAAAGCTTAAGATTAGGATCAAAGCTGTAAAAAAGCTACATTTTCTGAGGCACATAGACTCTTCTGTATCTATGGCTCTACATTTGTAGCAGTTGCTTATACCAGCAAAATAGTTTTTCTATACCAGAGCAACAAAATGCAGCAGACTCATCCCAGGTTTGTTTGCTTTTGTGTCCGCCAGCTTGAGCAGCGACGACAGTTTAAATCCAACAGCATTGCCAGCATAGCCTCCCTAAAAAGAAATGAGCAAACAGCTGAGGCATGACATCACTGGACTGCAATACTAACAAGAAGTTCGGTCAATCAGCCATCTCCATTTTGGATGTCACTTACCGCATTCATAATATTGCCAGCCTGAAGGACCAAGTGCAATATGGAATGCAGTTCCTCACAAGTCATTAACTCTGTAAGGAACAAGAAAATTGCTAACAATTGTTTGCTTAGAAATATACACACTCAGTTACCAAACTCCTCTTCATCTCACGCTTTTAAAGGTGAAAATTTTTATTTTATCAGAAAACTACATCAAACTGAAAAGGTTGTGGGAATAAAAATGGTACTACATAATTCAAATTCACAAGCACAGCTGACAAACCCCAAATATACGTTCAGGCTTTAGCTTCGCAAGTGTAGTATTTGCAAGGCAACCCCCAGCAGCTAACAAAACACTTGGGGCCTAATCCTGCAATGTGCAAAGTGTCTTATGCAAGCGGTTAAGTATCCTCACCACCTACTGATGCCAGTGTGAGGCAAGTGTTCTGCACCCTGAAGGATCCATTTGCCATCTGCCAGGATTGGGCTTTTGAACAACTATTCTTTTTTTTTTGGGAGACTTAGCCATCAGGCCTGAAAAGATAACAGGCAACGTTTAAATTTTCCTTGCTTATCCCACCCCCACTATGAATCATCATTTTATTTCTGTATGATCACCAACTCAAAGCAGCATTTATTTTACTTCAGTCACATCAAATATGATTTAGCACAAAGTTGTGTTCAGTGAGATGCAAAGAGTCAAATGAAATAAAACTGCCTTTTAAAGCTTTTCCATCACAGAAGCCTGTTTTGTATGTATTTCCATTTTTTGCAAAAGGCACAGTAGTGCTCTATCGGAATTCATACACCTTTTCACCCAGCCGCATATGAACACAAAACAATACATGTGCTTGAAAGTCACCAGAGGGATTGCCTTAGAAATAAGATACACAAATTCAGAACAGTAAAGAGTTAATAAATTAGCGTCACACAAGTGGCACTGCAAACCACGTAACTCTAAGTTTACAAGTGTCCGTATGGCAAGAAAAATAACATGAGCTTGTTTTAATGTAAGGTACTATATTTTACACTGATGAACACAATAAAAGGTGGAATCATTATGATTGCAGTGTAAATACTTTTTAAAACTATTTTGCTTGGAAGTGCACATTCTATAATTTACTCTGCATTTAACTGCTCAACACAATACTCTAATCTATCATTTTGGAAGCAGACAGCCCTTGTATCTTTGATTTCAATATTAGCAGCCTAAAAACATAGAACTAATTAAATAACCTTTGATCTAACAAGCTATAGGTGAGGAGGCAAGGAGGAAGAAAGAGGAGAGAATACAAAAGAGAATACCAAATTTCGTAAGGCCAAGAGGAGAAGGTAACTTCTAAAGATTTTGCATAGTAAGAGCCTGCTCAGCGTCACTATGAGATATATCCATTTGCAGTTGCAGGCTAGATGAGAATCCATCAGGCTATTTAGACCATCCTAACCCTTAGTGATTATCAGCGTTAGAATTTAAGTAAGTACTCTCTCATCTTAATTACAAGGAAAGAAACATTGGAGATAGGAATAGAAAAGTAGACGTAATTCCTAAACAACTTCGGGCTATCAACAAACCCTGAAGTGAAAAGACCAAATAGAGAAGAGCACATGACACAAGTGGACTGAAAACAGGGAAGCTCAGTCAGTCTGATTTGCATGACTGGCCTGATGCAGGAGCTGGAGACCAAAGCGTCTCCTCTGGAGGGAATGAATTCATCAGTTCACAGATGTCCTGGGTGAAGGACATGAAGGACAATAGGACGTGGCTGCTTTTATACATAACATATTCCCTCACATACGTCTGTTGCTCAAAACACAAAGAACAATGATTTGAAAGAGATCCCAATAAAAGGCCCAACTCAAAGCTCAGCCTAAGCTAAGGCACATTTTTCTGAGTCAAGAAGGATTAGTTCAATCCCCACTGGTGGGAAAAACACACCAGGCTTTTCTCCCTTTCCTTTCACTAAAAATGACTATCCAAAGTTGAATATTTTTACTACTGTGGCTTTTTATACCACTAGAAACAGTCTAAACAGTACTCTAGTAGCCTGTCAAAAAATTTGCCAGCATGAAATAGGAATTTCATATTGAGGAACAGGACAAATAGGTACTTTGAAAAGGTCAGCATTAATGTTTAACTGAAACCAGGAAATGAACTATTTTGGTGCAGAGTAGAAGACACCAGATTACCTTACGAATAACCAGCTGCAGCATTGAAAAACTTTTGAAATGTAGAGAAACACAGAGAACAAAAACAGAAAACAAAGAAATCGCAATAGTATTAAGTCTCTTCAATAAAGATTTTAGCCCATCAATACTGCCACCTCAAAGGCAGTAGCATATAGAGAAATTTGGAAACTATACAGTGATTTTTCTCTATGGATCTCTGAAAGACTGAGCAGACAGATGTAAAAATCGCGTTCAGAGAGACAGCGATGCATGAATGAGCGAACTGTACTCAAAAGACGATTTATCCTAATTTGGCCATGGACACCTTTGCTTCTGTCAGTTTTGGATACACTGCTTGTAGGCTTTGGTTATGAACTCATTGCTAGTGTGTCCAAAGTCTCCAGATTTTTGATTTTGGAAGCAAAGATTCATCAGGCGCACCTTGATGGCATTTGTCAGAGGGGAGTTAGCTTCCTTTTAATAGCTAAGGTACCTGAAATTCAAGCTCTAGTCTTCATAATGCAGACTAATTAACATGCTAACAAAAACAAGAGTATTATACATGTCCCAACATGCTTAATTACCTTTTGTTGCCCGTCTTATAATTTTCATGTCATCCTGTAGAGAAGCACAGGAGGGTGAGAACTCCCTCTCTAACACCATGGCTTCAATCCTAAGAGCGTAGCTGCAGCACACAAACAAACAGGTTTAGAACTGACAGACGAAAAAGAACATTTATCATGAACAGAATAAACCTACTATCTCCTTACTTTGGCACCTGGATTAGTAAATACATGAAGGAATCAGCTTGAGACAGTTTTGATACATCTCCATCAAAGGCTTTTAATTTCTTTACCTAGAAAAGAGAAAAAAACACTAGCAAAGAATTTTATCAAAGATCCAGATTAACTTGACTTTGGAAGGAAACACCTTGAAAAGCAGTAAATTTAACTGGAGTCATTAGAGAGTCCACTTAGCGACTGACTGAATGGCTTCACTGTCCAAGCTCCTGTAATTTGCACACACCCCAATCACAACATAATAAAGCCAGCAACATCACTCTTCTCCCAGAAACCTAGCTACACAGTCCAGCAGAAAAAATATGATGCCATCGTTCTGATTTGTGATTTTGATTTCTGAACAATGATTTCTGATATCCAATTCATTGTTCTGATTTCTGATCAATGATTGCTCTCATCGCTATGTTTAGGACACTGCTGTTCCAGTTCCCCCAGGAGAATTGGCTCTTTTCTTTCGACTGGTCCATTTGCTGTTCTCTAGCTGTTCACCCAGGAAACAGCTGCTAAAGTCATGATCTGAAAAAATGATTTTTGACACTTCAACAACTGTGATATACACTTGGGAATAGCTTACAGTTAACTGCGTTCAGCATTCCCAGCGTAGGACGGCCTAGATCACTTTGGCACAATGCAGTTAAGGTTTAAGTTATGGGTTTTTTCCCAGATAATTTCTTCAACGATTTCCTCTAAAACTCTCTTAAGGGATAAACTTCCTGCTCTTAAGTTTGTATTTTTTTTAACCATACAAAATATTTTAAAGATAAATGCAATCTTGCATTTTAAGTTTTTTCTTGTCAGTACTTTGAGAACACCATTTACATACAAAGGAAATATCACTGCATTAATTTTGTCGATCTTCCTTCTAAGCTCCACCAAAATCCATATATTTGCATGATCTGAAGACAGTGATCTGCCCACATACTTAGTATTTGTTTATATAGAAGAACTGGAAAATACATGCACATATGTTTAAGTGTAACTGGAATTTCTTCCACATCTTCCAACACAGCAACTGTGTCCAAAAGCAGAGCTCACTCTCAATTACACTATTTCTTCATTCAACCAACAAGTTCACACCCAGTTGTATGTTTCCACTGATATACACACCAGCCCATCATCCCTCCTTTTTACAACACTACACTTAAAACCCATTCACAGCCACATTTACACAGATGGTCTTCAGATTGAGAAAGCATATTAAGCTATCCTGGAGAGAGGCACACTACATCAGGGCATCAACAATTACAAGGTAGCCATGATTTCGCAAGATATCCACAGTTTTTTTAAAGCATCAGGCACCAAATTAATCACTTAAGTTATTTTTTTGCTTTCACAGTAAAAGACAACTGATTTATAGTGGAAGACAACATATGCTATGCTAAATCAGGGATTTAAAATAAATTCTGGACTAGCAGAAGAAAAGGATTCCTTTAACAGCTTTGTTCTGCTTTATTCCCACTCTTTTTCCACATTATAAAAATATAGAAATGTTGAAAGCACATTAAGAATGAGAAAACAAAAATTACAAATTAAAACCAGAATAGAAAAAACTTCATTTTCAAATCAAAAACAAAACCCAAACAAACAAACAAAAAAAAACAAACAAAAAAATCCCCAAACCAACAAAAACTTATGACCAAGAAAGAGAATTCTAATCAAAGAGCAATTTTTATTCAGGCTATCGAACTCCATTTCTTAACACACACTCCCTCACCATTTAACGCAAGACACTGAGACAAAGGCTCCTTCTAAAGATAAACAGCATACCCATTTTTGAGGCCTGAGAAAACTCCTAATTTACACAGTCATTCAAGAAGTCCACCAACAAAAACCAGGAAAGACCAGACTTGACATTCCTGATATTTCTAAGGCATTAAACGAGCAAGAAACAAAACCAAAATAAACACTCATTCTAACACCATGAAGTTGGGAATGGGAGACATCTACTATCTCAGTCTTTTCACGTGTTCTTTAACCTAGCTTCCAAAAAATAGTGGTCTGCAACTGAAACAACAAAAATTGCAAATTCTCCAACCCCATTTTAGTATGTTGCAAATATCAAAGTTTGCCTGAAAAGGATACAGGCATTCAGATTTGGGGTGGGGGGAGAGGGAGAAAAAAAGAAAAGCAGCCCACCAAAAAACCCACCCCAAATCACCAAATCAAGATCATATAAACCACAGGCAATTATAGGAAGATGCAATTATAAGATTTAAAAGCACAAAAAGTGAGCAACAAGAGATCCTGAGATACTCATAGGAATATTAACTTATTCATGCTACCTGTACTATATTTAAATATACTTTTGACAGTAAGTAGCAATCAATGTTATCTATGTGGAAGGTTAATTTTACAGACACTGGATGTAATCCTCTTTCTTCTACCTTATTATATTAGGAAAAATGCCTGGAGTGGTACAAGGGAGTACTAAATCCTAGAATTCATCCAGAGAAGGAACCTTCCTATACATGAGCAACAGAAGACATTGACAAGGCTGCCTTCTGATGGGTAGGATGGGGTGTGAATGTCACAATGCAAAAAGCTTTGGGCAGTAGTCAACCCAAAAGACAGTCTGGTTAATCAGCCTTAAAAGAAAGATGTGCTCACTGCCTGGTTACACTTTTTCCAGCCCACATCAGCCATCTTAACCCCCACTGTCTTTGCCTTAGATATCCAAAACTGGTTTTGTAAGAAGCAGCGAAGAAGCTCACCTGACAGGCCCAAAACCCAAGCAACGTGGAGGATAGTGACCCATTCCACAAACAGACAAAACAGAAACACAAAAGAGTTATAAGGTCCTTTTCATGATGGAATTCAGCACAGCATAGCCTGGTTCTCCATACGCATCTAAGTTTTCGACACAGGAGACTAAATTCTCTGTTAACTTGGCCTTAAAACAGTAAATAGTCTGGGGAATAGCTAAGGTAAAGTTAGGACAACAATTTATTTTGTGTTCCTTCTTTATTACAAATTTCATAATTGAAAAAGACCAGTTATCTCACCATGAAGCAGGAAAAAAAAAAGTTATTTGACTTAATCGACACTACCTATAAAAGAACAGCTTCTGAACCTCAAAGCTAAAAATTACTGAAACACATTTTTGGATGGCTGTCCCTACACGTTCCAAGGGAGGCTACTCAAAAGCCCGTGGGATTGGCCTCTTTGCCCTGCAGCCATGTTGTCCAAGTCTTCCCAAGGAGAACTGAAATTCTCTGATGGCTTTTAGAAGTGGGGGTCAAATTCGAATACCAAGTGCAGCCAGGAACTGCAAAGAAACTATGGGGACTGACAACAATTTTCACTATTAATCATGTTAACAGATATAGTAGATAGGTTTAGAATTAGTCTGAGAACACAAAAGAGCTAAAATATGTGGTTCATTTTAAAATCACAATGAATAACCCTATCAGTTCTGGCCGTGACTTCCACTCTTCAAGCACAACAAAATCTTTTCCACAACAGTATGCAGCCACGTACCAAGATATGGCAGCGTAACGTATATATGCAAGAGAGCATAATTACATTGTATGCACAGTTCTGTATTACTCAAATTGAGTGCAGAGCTACTAATTTAATTTTTCATTATATTTGTATATGGAATACATATTTGCACTGTCCATGCATGCCCATGCACACTAAATCAGATTTTAGATACAGAAGGTTCTCACATATGTAATTTGCTTCATTTTAAAAACAGTTATGAAAGAGAAAGCCTGATCTTTGCTTTGATTTGTGAACAACTGGAGTAGATATGCCTATTGCAAGTATCTCATTATTCCTCACAGACAGGAAAGCTACTACATTCCTGCCACTCAAGTTTTCAGTCATTTTTGAGCTACCAGTAGCACTTATTTACAACTAGCGGGATTTTACTTTCTGGCATAAAACAGGTATGTTGCATTCCTATGCAGGATCTTTGAAGAACAGGATAAACAGTACACCACTCATGGTCATATATGCTTGTAACTTCAGTATTTCCCCGCATTCTGATCAAATAAATCAAACACTGCCCAGAGAAGTTGTGGAGGCCCCATCCCTGGAAGTGTTCAAGGCCAGGTTGGATGGGGCTTTGAGCAACCCGGTCTAGTGGGAGGTGTCCCTGCCCATGGCGGGAGGATTGGAACTAGGTCCCTTCCAACCTAAACCATTCTATGATTCTATGAAAGATTCCCCATGTCAGAAATAAGTAAAGCCAAGTGCAATAGTCCAGAGGAGTAAACGTTTTCTCTGCTTTTTTTTTTTTCTAATTATTTCCATACCATTGCAAACATTCAGGGTACCAAAGAAAAACAGAGCTAAACAATGCCAAAACTTCAAAAGGCATCAAAAGGAATCCAACTACAAAGGCACGTGGGAAAGTAGCTAATGTATTAGGTGGGGAGGTACCATGGGGCACACGCCTGGGCAGTGGCAAACCTCTATCAGCAAATGATAAAAAGGAGAGAAACCTGCAGCTATCATGAGGGATGAAAAAGGAAGCAGGAGATGAAAGCTATGAAGGATGGTCAGCCACACACAGCAGGAAAGGAGGGGGCAGTTAACTACACAAACATGGTTTGAAAAGGGTAGAGCTGACAGACAGAAACAATTCCAGTAAAGCAGGTGACAGATGACTAGGGTTTTAAAACAGAGTATACGAGCAAAGGAGAGGCTTGAGACGTTATAAAGGATATTAAGACATTGTGTCGATAACCTGGGCGTGCATGTGTGTGGGTGAGCTGATCAGCAGTATGATATGCTCTATTCTGTATATATTTAAAGTACAAATTCTGGCTATTCTAGCTCGTTAAACACTGGACTCTCTCAACTTTTACCTGTCTGGGCCTGCTGAAGAGTGCAATGATATGCACAATAAAAGCAGCTAAAAGCTTCTCCTCTGCTTTGCTCAGGATGCCAGTAAATGACAGCTGTCAGCTATTTTAACAGGATATCATTAATAAACAGCTAGGAATCTTTTTAGAAGTGATATATCAGAGAAGGCCATTGCTTCAGTCAAGACAAAGGCTTCATGGAAAAAACCATAAGCTGCAAAAGGGATGACTCAGAGGAGATACAGTACAAACAGCAGGACTTCTAACAAGGCTTACACAAAATCAGTGATCTTACTTTCTGATGTATTGAGAATTTTTATACCTTTTCTTGGTCTTTCTTTTTAAACCACTGTACGATGATGACTAGGCTGGTGCCACACCTACAGCCCTGAACAAAAGATTGAGTGGAACCTTGCAGCAAGCTCCAGGTTTGCCAGCTTCAAGAACTTGTCAAGTTTTTCGAATTAAGTATTTGAAAATACCCAAACATTTTCAGTTTGACAAAAGATTTCACAGCAGTGCCAATACTTCAATAATGGTCTTACTCAGTTTGACTAAAACATTCAGCAAAGAGACGGTATTTGCCATTTATACACAATAATCCCAACAGCTTTCATAGCTGTTGGGATTTTTTCATAGAAAACAGCTAGAAAATGACTAGCACTGACATCTATTTCTGCATGTAAACAGAGCTGCTACGTTACTGCAAAAAGAAAGAATAATTTTAAAGACAACAGATGTTAAATGTATTTGTTAGCCCAAGCACTTAGCCTCCTTGTCAAAAAGCTGTTCCATCTCAAAGACGCTGGAATGTCCATCAGGTGCCTGAGATAATACGGACTGAAATGATGTAAAATACATCATACACGTCAAACTGGTGAACAGGGGCACATTCAGGTAATGTGACTATATATCACAACACTTCTAGATAAGATAAGATTGGAGTATAAAGCCAGTGTTTATTCACACTAGATAAACTGTAAAGGTTGTTGGTAAAAAAAGGAAGAAATGCAACCGTCCAGAGTTGCCCTTTCTACAGCTATGACCAGGAATGGTGTTTCTCTCTCCCTCCTTTCACTTTTACAGACTAAGAATTTATGGTACTGTATAAAAGAAAAAGTGTCAGAGATCTCCAAACACAGTTATTGGGGTGAAGCACATGCCTGGCAGGGGGTACTAGGTTCTCATTCCAACCTGCAAGACAAGCATGCTACTGGGAAATGCGACCGTAAATAGCTGAGCTGCTGAAAAGAGGAGTATACAAAGGGGAACTGCAGAAGCGCACCCATGGTTACACCAAGACAGTTAGCGCTGGTAAATGAATAACAACTAACCTTTTAGGGTCTGACTCCTTAAGTCTCTGCTCAGAGCAATTCTCAACCCCCACAACTACAAAGCAGGTCTTCAGAAGAATGAGAAATATCTAAGGGTAATCCCAAGGAACTCTTGGGTGCAACTCTTGATGGGTGCAACATTCTGCAGGGACAAGATAATGTGATGACACCTTGCCAAAGCTATCTCATGTGACACAACCACCAGATCAAAAAGAAATTAAGTACAATTAAACAGAATAGGGAACAGCAGAACAAATAACACCACTTCACCTGGTACCTCGAGTGATTTTGGATTATTTGTACGTGGGGAGGGACTGTACAGTTCCAATGGCTTCCCCTTAGCAAACAATGAAGCCGTATTCCAGGAGATGGGTATTCAGACTAGGAGGAAGACCATAAACTAACAAAAAAGGTGGAGACATACGAGGAGAACAATGAATATACATTTAGGGGAAAAAAACATGCTGAGAAAGACGAACAATAAAAGCTCTTAGGCTCCTAAAGAGAACAAATTTCGTAACTGACCACACTAAAATTTTAGGAGCTGCAGTAGTAAACAAGTTATTGGACCCACTTTGAACACTTGAAGCACAAGGACATGAAGGCACTGAAACATTTTTTCATACCAACAGAAGCATCAGTCCCTCACACTCACCATCTTCTCCCTGTCCTGCGCCCCCACCCCAGCTCTTGCTGTGGTACTTTCCAGGAAGCAGGGAAACCTCCCAAGAAGTGAAACAATTACAGGGAGAATAACAAAGGGAAAGGGGACCTTCCTTTTCCTGATGGTGAGCAACGAGATCTCTGAAGCGTGGAACTAATTAAATACATACAAACACCTGCACGCTGGGAACAAGCCTCTTTCCCGCTTTCCCTTGGGAATAGCGACAAATCTAACATCTAATGCCCCTTAATTTCAAATACTCCTCTGTACCACAAAATCTCTTCTATTAATTTCCCCAGCGCCTCCTTAAAAGCACTTCTTAAGTGCTCTGGACCCACTATCTTGAGGGGCAGGCCTGTTGTCAAATCATCTATTAGGAAATAAATATACCTCTCCACTCTTAGCAGCCCCTAACTGGGTATCTAAATTGTCTAGCTGAGTATTGCAGACGATCTCCTGTGGATGCAGAAACCACGCACTACCTAACAACAGTTATCAGAAGGGCACATTTTCACTATTGTCATGCACCAAAAGATAAAATTCAACAACCTACATTACAATTCTAGCTGCATTACATTTATATCACATAGGAGTACAGGCCTTGAAAGATTTTCTACTTGTGGTAAAATACCAACCAAGATCTAAACCAGAAAGAGGAAAAGAAGAAAAAATACCTTTCTTTCAGTCTAATCTTCTGAATATATAAAGTTAACCAGGAGTCACTTTAAGTTCTCCTATGTCTGACTCTTTCAGAGGAAGGAGATAAATTCTGTTTAAATACAGGAATATGTACTGAAATTCAAACAAAGGGAAGGGGGAATAGTTTTGAGCTTCCAGAACTACTGTCGCCGCTTGTTTTCAGATTAATTACATTTCAACTTGTTGATACCCCCGCAACTCTAAAAAACATATTAATCAAGTATAATAATGTAACACAGTTTTTACAACATTTCATGCAAAAGCAGCCCAATTTAGGGTTATATATTTGATAGCAAAATAATACAACGTGTTTTGGTGTTGACTGGGTTTGAGATTTGCTGCTGCGCAGAGGAAACAGAGTGCTTTGACAGTATGACCTTGAAGTGGTAAAGCATGTGAGTTGAGGTTGATCTGTATGTGGATGTTAACTAGCAATTTCCCAGGTTTCAGCCATGGCTTTGATGTGAATCACTCAAGCAATTCTAATGCTAATTTTGTCAGGTCTGTGGTATACATTTCTCTCAAGTACATACAAACGGGTCAGTGCAAATACTTGAGCAGACAAGGAACTGCGCATCATTAAGCAGGGCTCCCAGGTCAGTCGATGAAGCTTCACCCCTTTAATCATGTGAATGGACTTGAAGGTTAGGACTGGGAGGGGAGAAAGCAGCACTTGCATGTTGGTCATATGGTGAGCATGGGGACCCTGCAGAAGGTGCTGCTGGTAATTCTGTGCCTTCCAACATGTCTCCTCTGGAGCACTAAGCCATGTTAGTAAATTCTACGGGTGCTGCACAGTGGAGCAGCCTTTCTGCCCTGTTCAAACCCAGTGACCCAGGCCCAAGAGCAGGCAGATCCTGGATGCACCACGCAGGTAGCAAACGAGAAGGGAGAAAGACAGTAGCACAGTACCTTCATTAAGAAAGTAAAGAAAGACAGTACCTTCATTAAGAAGCATCTTAAAAGTAGGTGAAATTACATGATGTAAAGGAAGCGACTACACTGCAACCTCAATACCACAGGTCAAATGAAGATCAAACCTCTGCACTCAGTGGTTTCCTATCCTCTGACCTCAGGAAGGCTTTGGGATTCCTCTTTTACAAACCTTCATGTTGGAATCCCAGGCAGTAGAACTCTACAAAACAGTAAGTTCCATGTAAAACCATTATTTACCTCCTCTGCTTCTGGTAATAATTTAAGAAATTCATGCAGCAGTTCAGAACCATAGGGCTCACTTCTTCCATGATAAATATCTTCAATGATGGACTCAGCAGACCTTGAAAAAACAATTGAACATACACATTTCTAACACTTGCAGGGTGAATAGTTACACAAATTGAAAAAAAAAAAAACCAAACCACCATGCCTGGGCTATTCAAAGGAATTATAATGAGTATGTATCAGTGTTCGCAGCAGCACTGTTCTAACACCACTTTCAGTGATGCCTTTACTAAAGGGCAACATTATCAGTGAATAAAGACAGCATTGAATCAGCTTGCTCTTAAAAAAACCCCACCTCCTCACCTCACCCCTTTCTATTAATTCTTTACAAAGAAAGACAGACAACAAAAAGCAGCTCTCATGCAGTATTACATGAGATATAAAGGTTTCCCTTAACTATATATGAAAATTCACTTCAACTGGTTTAACAGTGGCAAACTCTGAATGTTTAGTGCGAAGTCACAATGGCACTCAAAACTAAACATATTAGAAAACAAATTAGGAAATGTAGTTATTTATGACAAACTTGTATAAAAGTGTAAACTCCACAAGGAACAGAGCACAATATACACTACATTTGATAAGAACTACAAAGAATTTGACACATCTGTAGCTTACACTAGCTGCACGGAAAAATCAAATCTTACTTTTTGAATTGTTTGAGAAATATCCCAATGTTCATACTTCTTTTTGCATCCAAAATGGAAACCTGAGAGAGAAAACAAGAGAGATTACTAATATCTAAGAAAATAGCATATAATGCAGATATCATTCCTTAAATTGCTACAGATAATTGTTTGCAGTTGCCATCAAATCATGAGCCAAATGAATACAGAGTCACTTCTTATCATATGTTACTGAACTAGTTTTTATCAAGGAAACACACAGTACACCCACAACGCCTTTTTTCAAGTGAAACAAAAAAACATAGCGATTTATAGAATGAAGAAATCAAGGTAAGTTCTATTTCATTACGAAGTAAAAACATTCTTCTAACTTATTTCATAACACTGCATCTGCAAAATGTTGTTTATCAAGTAATATGTTGGATCACATTTGGAGGCCCCATGGTTAGTGAGCACCACACTTCAAAACCCACATATTTCAGAGGGTTTGTAACAAATGTGAGGATGGGCTTTCTAAGCAGAGGTCAGTATGCACTACTGATTTCATTTACGCAAACTAACAGCCACACTGATCCACGGAGAGATAAGTAAGTCAATCTTGAATCAAAACCTGAAACAGATAATGCTCAAATCTGTTTGCTTTATCTAGAAGCAAACAGAAACCCACAATAAACTAATAGTCTTCTCCTGCTTTATATTTTAAAGTTGATTTGCTATATCATCTTACGTGTACAATTCTGGAGATTAAGCAGAGGAAAAAAAATAATCACTCTTTTCCCCTAATTCATTTAAGAAAAATTAAATAAAAGTATCAATTCTTTTTATACTAGTTTTTCTTCCTGTAGATGCATACAACTTCAAATCTGAGATGTCTGAGCTGTTGTAGCAAATCATGTTCTTAAGGTTAAAATTTTACCACAGCTATTTTGGTGATAACAGGTACAAAAGTCATGAGATTTACAAGGACAAGAGAATTGTTTCACATGAACAGTGCCACTTGACTGCTACAATAAAACAACTCAGTACACACAGATGTTCAAGACTGATGTTGGACTCACATGATGTTTGAGGTTGTGACAACTGTAAAGGTGTCCTGACCTCTGTGACAGTGCACAAATTAGGAGTACATATATAAATGCAATGTTGGCATCATCGCAAAATTGAATTAGCCTGAAGTCAGCTGGTAACAGTGAAAATACAGTTATGATTAACATGCTATCCTCAACATAGACCTGGGAGACAGGCTCCTCATCTGCCAAAAAGAATAAATCAAATTAAAAAGTTTTCTGAAATTTTGGAATTTTCTCTCTTCTGAAACCAGCAAAGACTAGAAAACACAGGAAATATCAACGTACTAGTTTTAATTAGATGACTGCTAGCCTGAAGCCCTTCAGTTTTAACATATGCAAAGATAAGAGGACAGATTGTAGTTTATTCTCCTGTTATCTTCGGAGTTGAGAGGCCCCCAACAGATCATTAAGGAAAAGCCCCTTAGCATAGGACGGGTTCAACTATCTCTCCCCCTGAAGTATCTAATCTTTTTCAAATGTTTTACTGCAGGGACCTCTCAATGACCTCTCAAACTGCAGCTCCAGTCTCCGATTGCTCTGGTCACTCCTAATTCTCCAATTTCTCTGTACTAGTTTAAGCCTATAAGCTTTGCCATCATGATTTGGCTTTTGGTTTCTTAGGTTTTTTTAAAGCATAGTCACAGTTCACATAGCACAGTCACCTTCCGTACATATTATTTACAGTCACAGCTGGTAACTATTACAGTAAGACTGACCATCAGCTGGGTGAACCTTTGGTTTCCATGGCACAACTTGGATTTACAGTACAAAGTCAAACAAAACTAGAGATATTTTTTAACATCTTCCTTGAAGAAAAACAACAGATGGCAACACATACAGCTGCATTTGCCTTATCAGCACAACATAAAACAAATGTCATAACTGTTTGTCTCTTTTAAGTACAAGGATCTTACACACTTCTTGCTCTGTATATGATTGTGCTCTATTTTTTCCCTGTTTTCTTTTTCAAGCACACAATCAAAACACATGGCTCATTTTTTAGCCATTTTTTTGCTTGGTGTCCACTTCAAGATTATCAGAAGTGATTGAAAAAGCTGTCATTGCTTAGCTACCTTCAAGGATGGGAGTGTAAGGAGGAAAAAAGGGGAATCTGGCAGATACTCCATAAATACAGGTTCCTACTCCTTGTGCACAAATATGGTATCTTCCATCTCACATTCAGTACCATGTTGCATATTAGATTCACAATCTTAGCCTTAACATCTGTTCCTAATGTCTACTGTTCTTCCCGACTGAGCTTTCATTCAATTTTGTCCTTGCAGAAAACTGCGTATGACTTCCTAGCAAGCTGTTGCTTTTTACCCTTTAAACATTACCCCAGCTTTTTATAAAGTCTGCTCCTATCTTCTATTCATACACACCTTCAGCACTGGTGCCAGCACACTATGTTCCAAATCTCTGTTCAACACCTAAAGAGATTTTAAAGTGCTGTCCACCAGTGACATCCTTTGACTTCTTGACTCAAGAAATTACACTGGACTATAAGAATTGAGAAGAGATTTTCCTAGTCTCACTGGGATCCTCTATACCAAAGAAAACTCTTACATAGTTTCTTATCATTTACTTTAGATATCAGGAGACCTTTCCGCATTCTCATCTTCTTCAACTCTCCTGCCAGAGAAAACTATTAATTTTTTGTTTATCCTACTCTTGAAATACTACAGTTCCCTCAGACACTTTGCACCATCTCAACACCTGCAGTTTGCCAGCCAATGCAAGTGTCACTGCCTCACACAATTGCCACCTCTCCTTCATAAACAGCTCAATCTTGGAAGCAAGAACAGCTGATTCAATCATGAATCTGCTTCTCATCCTCATAGTACTCACCTCAGCCTATTTCTGAATACTGCGGCAGGCGCAGATCATGTGGGGTAATAACAGCATCAGTCTGACAAATGTTAATCCACCACTGAAACATTCACTGTTTAAAGGGAAGGGGAAATTTAGCTGGAGTACCATGGTGAAGTTGTGATGACAGTAAAAGGAAATCTACTCCTGAACTCTGACAGAAATTTGCAATCAACAGGAAAGATTCAGAGGAGTGTTCTAGGAGTCACAAAAAGCCCCACTTCAATACTGACTTTGTAGTGGCTGCAGAAATGCAGTAAGAGTTTCTTACCATGAGATTGTCAATGAGGAACAGGAACATGACAAAGTGGATTTATAACAGATTAGTGAAAGCAAAACATTATTCTTTGGATAAGAACAATGGGGTTTCACATGGTGAGATACAGTTTACAAATTACAGCAAGCATGGAAGAGCCTGGCAGCTCAGTGCTGGTGGTTAGGAAGAATAGAAACAGCTTCCTGTTTCAGCTTCCACTTCACTTTACAACGCACTAACCATCACTGTTGAGTTTAATATTTTGGCCTCTATTTTCCAAGCCACACACACTACCTGAAGTAGCTGAGGAAAGGTGTGCTTCCACAGTGTGGAAGAATGAACCTAGCAGCTTACTACAAGGCTGTCCTGCTCCATGTCACCCTCCTTGTCACATTCCTATCCTGCTCTTTCCCTTAGGCAGGCACTGGTACTCATCTCATTGTTTTTTTGCTGTGTTAGTCCTCTATTGGATTAACATGTTTAATCAGCTCTCAAGAAGGTGGAAGGAGCATCAGAGCCAGTACAGGGAAAACAGAGAGAGGGCATGGCCAGGAGAGGGGAGAAGAGACATCCTGTTCGCCCCTTCCTTCTTCCTTCTCTCCTCCTCTCACTAGCCCTTGCACAGGCTCTGGAATTCACTGCACCCTTTCGCAAGCCATCAAAACTCACTAAAATAGCAGAAAAGTATTCCAGTAGAAAACAAACAAAAAACCCAAACAGCATTCTGCTAAGCTACTGACTTAAATCTGTTTACAGAGGGTCCAACGGCTGCCAGAGGCAGCACACAGATAGGGGGAGGTGAGGGACAGGAGCAGAGGGACAGTTCGAAGGAGAAAGCAAGACCAGCTCCCTTGGCTGGCAACATGCTGTTCTGCCCGTTCCACTGCCAGGCTAGCTCTAACCTAGGTGAGTGTATGTTGTGCCATACTGTGACACCACTAAAGGATGGGGAAAGTAAATTGGTGTGTAAACTTTACTCTACACCCCCTATTTTTCAAAGGCTCCAATTACATGAAACCATAGGGCAAATTAAGCCTTTAGTCAAGGAAACACGTTAATTAATCTCCTAAGGGTTTGGTGAGGGATTGTTTACAAAAAGGAAAGCATTTGCTGTAGGAGTTTGACTCAAATCTCAAAAGGGACTTCTGTTATAATGATGATGTTTAGTGCTGAACCTCCAGAACTGGGATTCAATAACCTGAGCTGGGCACCTAAATTCCCTGTACAAAATACTTACGAGTGAGGAGTTAAAAGGACATGCAGTTCTGTAAGAGAGAACTTTTTCCAAAACTGCCCATGATTTCATAATTAACAGCAATCTCTGGAGAAGGTATGAAAACTGTATCTCCACCACAGTCTGGAGGAGTGTCCTCAGCTCTGGCTGAAGAGTCACTCTTCACAGCTCCCGCTGAAGCTATGCCACTGCACCAAGAACCCCACTGAGACAAAAGAGCAGACTCTCCAGCCATGCACTTTTGTACAGCATTTTGGACATGTGCTGGCTTTCTCGGATTTAGATCAAAGCAATCCTTGAACTTAGGCACTTGAATTTATCTTGAAATTTCACTGCCAACATACTACGGCAATTAGACTAATTCCACTATTTAAACTCCAAAGAACATTTTTCACTGTTAGATCATAAAGCACTTTCTAAAACCAATTGTGTTTTACTTACACAAAAGGAACAGAGATACTGAAACACAAAATATCTTATCCACCTTCCCCTGTCAAGCCAGTGATGCAGCCAGGAACAAAACTACAGCTCCCTCAGCGCCACGCTAACGCACTCTACACAAGGTCACCTGGATGCAGTGTACCTCAGCCTGCCCCCAATTCCTTTCAACCTCCTTAGGTTTTACTACAGTGAACTGGGGATAACCATCATACCATTAAAGTAATTGAGCAGCAGCTGACAGCACCGATGACAGAAGTCACAAACATTGCCTGTGCCTCAAATCTCCATACTCCTGCTGAATGATGCCTGTAGTAACGTTAAGCATGTGACCTGTTGCGTATCTCTGCTTCCGTACTTCCAATAACACATAGCTCTTCGGGATTATCTCCTTCCCTCCTTACTAAGCAGCTGGTACTGCAAAGTCCATTAACACACAAGAAATTGCTCATCACTGTCTGACACACTGCTGCGGCATGCTTGACAAAGCTTAGCAACGGAGTTGAATATTTTGTCACTTAAGTAGCATAACTCAGAGGCAAGTCCTATTGCCTCACCGCCTGCCACGTACAAAGGCACCATGGGAGCCCTGAACCAGGGTGGACAAGCATCAAGCAGTAGAGATGCATTGGACCGCTGTATCAGCTCCAGATGGATGCACAAAAACATTAACTTGTAGCAAGGCAGGTTTTTGTTTCCAAGGCACTGTATCTCGGAGAAACCCTTGTTTTGCAGGCCTGTAATGTTAATCTCTAACGCTACTCTTAACCTCCCCAGGATGCCCCAAGTTTCAAGCTGTACATGAAAACGCATGAGTTCTGGAGCACGCTAGGGTCTTCTCTGCCCCAGCCACCATACGCTAGGGGCCACATTCAGTTTATGAAACTCATCATCACTTGTACTGTAACTAGATATTCATCACATGGCAGTCCTGAAAGGGGGAGCTTCTAAGGGAACACACGGGGCCAGAGTTGTGTACATCTGCAGGCAGTACAGGAAGTCCACTCACTGCAATCCTGATTCAAAGATGAACATATCCTAAAAACAGCACAGAGGTTAATGACTACCTCTGACAACGGCCCCAATTACTCCTTCCCAATGTCAGGGTTTCAGAGTCTGCAATACACATGGCTGTTTTAAACCCCTACGTACGACATGCACACTATCAGTACATTGGTCTCTCACCTTGTCCCTGCTGATCTTATTTTGACATCTTCTGAATCCTGAAAGAGTCCACCAACTTCAAGTCCCTATTTTCTCACTAAAAACTGATACTTTGTTACATCTCTTAACCCCGTGCCCTCTGTATTTTGTTTACAAGCTAAGATGTATACAGACACACACCAGTGATTAAATCTGCATTTCAACCCTCCAATTACTTCACAGAAAGATCACTTGAGACAATTCAGTTCAGGCTTCACAAAGACTCTGTCTATAAATCAGGATCTAAGAACTAGAAAAGCTACTTATCAGTTCACCAGAGACTGTTTGAACCTAGAAGTGCTTGGCATACACCTTCTCACCACCAGAACAGAAATCAGTAACAATCTTCAGACCTTCTTGGAAGGTTATTTTAGTGTCCAGAAAAAGCAGGGTAGATTAAATTAAGTTTTAATTAGCAGGAAAGGAGCGTTTATGAAAGCTGAAACTTTAAAATTATCTCAATTAAATAACAAATTCTCTTAATCACTATAATATATTTTATTTCCTTGCTGTCATATTGGGACTTCCCTTCGTGATGTCTCTAAGACATCGAGAGTATATACAGCATTAACCCTTGCAATAGGATTCTCTTCCCTCCTGCCTGGTGCATGTTTGCATGTAGAACATTTTGTTTGCACAACAGACATAGTGGTAGAGCTGAAGAGGAAAGTTACAAAACACCTATCTTTCACACCGAAAACTCATGGGCTATCCAACATGAGTAAATACAGATGCCTTCAGCTCCCTCCACTTATTTGTATTTATTTTAACAGGTGACCAAATCACGGCATTTACCAAGTTAAAATAATAAAACACTGTTAGCTCTTTGAAAAACAAGTTTGTGTCACTAAAAACAAAGTGTTTATCCACCCCTTTGTTCCCCTCCCCTTCAAATCAAGAAAAATTTGCCATAAGGATGTAATGTGACAGAGAAAGAGACAAAGGTGAGCGAGAATTCTCACCAGTTCCTACAGTATTATGTAAAAGGTTTTATTTCAATTCTTACCTCCTCTTTAGTCTCTTTGAATGAAGACTTTAAAGGTCGACTTCTGGGGTCCTGGGGCTTGGTTTCTTCCTGCTGCCCAAAAAGTTCCTCGATTGTCTTTGTATCAATCTGATACTGCGGCCTCGCAGCAATCGTCCAGATATTGGTCTTACCGCGGACTTGTTCTTCAGGGATAGTTTTCCAGAAAAAGCTCCGCATTCGTTTTTTTTTGCTGTGGTTGTCGTGCCCATTTATCAGTTGCGGAGGCAGAGGTATGTTTGGCCCAGGCAGCGGAGGCGGGGGTGGTGGTGGGGGTGGCATCCCCGGGGGGAGCGGAGGGGCTGGGGGTGCCCCTGTGAGGGGACATGGTGGAGGGGGCGGTGGTGCTGCAGGCTGTGAAAGTTGAGATGCTGTCGTCGTCTCCTCGTTCATTAATCCCGTTGCAACTGGAATAGCCCCATTTTCTTTATCATTGACCAAGGAGAGACAATTCATAACATGCATTTTATGGCCTCTCCAAAGAGGAGAGTGTTACTTCCTTGGACCGGTTTGAAACATTGAATAGCGAGTGCAGCAGCAACTGATACCACGCGCTCTCAAACTCTAGTCTGCCAGCAGTAGCAACACAAGAGGGGACTGTACCATCTTCGCAACCTACAACAAAGGACAATAGGGAGACTCAGATTAGAGAGACTGGATATTGCCCCTTGTACTGAAAAGACACTAAAATTAAGGTATAACAGCTATCAAGTTTTTAATCCAGAAAGGAAATTTAGTGAATCAAAATTCTCTCCTAGGACAACTGCATAAAGTTTATCCACACCAAGACACCTTTGGACACCTAGATTTCAAATGCAGATATAAAAATAAGAATACCTCTTCAATCACCCATAGTACATACCAAATCCATCTTAATAGATTAATATCTCAGTTCGGTGCAATTTTGTAAGAGAATATAATTATCCCAAATTATTTAAACAAACAAATATTATTCCACTCCTCATTTTAGATTTTTTTTTTTTTTTAAAAAGGTGATTACACACAGTTAGAAAATACAAGTAACTAACTACAGTACTGCATTAACTGGATCAAGCAGACCCTGTTTGAATCCTTTTAATCCATGGCTTAAATCCAGGATGCATTAAAATAGTGAACAATATGTCGATGATTTAACAATTTAGCCTAATGTACTGCTTTTTTTTGCCTTTGTATTTTTCACACAGTTGTCAATGAGGGAAAAACAGTGTGCTGTCCCTAAACTCTCTATGGTCACTGAGCACAAACTTAGAGTTATTTGCATTTTACCATTACTGGTCTGGTTACACTACCTACCAAAACACACTAAGAGAAGACAGACCGCAGTTTGATTAAGCTGCCCCTTATAATTTACTTCAGTATCTAGGTTAACACAGCCAGTTCAATAAGCAGAGAGAGAAAGGAGAGAGGAGCCAATAGGAACAGTAACCTACACATGCTAAGCGCTGTACATATGAAAAACTTTAAATTGTTAGGAAAGCTTCTACATCTAAATAACCTCATGAAGCAGCTTAACAGGAATCACAATAGTTTTGCGCAATTTTTCTTATACTCCTGTCACCTGTTATTGACAGTAAACGTTCAAGTAAGAGTATGACTTCCGTAAAAAGCGCAACTTTGACGAGCCACTTCTATTAAAACAAATTTACTTCCTAAGTCTCAGAGAAAACAAATTAAGGTATTTCAAATATAGATCAATTAAGATTCCATGATTTTATGGAAATTTGTAAGTTATCCACAAAAAATTTTAGGAATTTACAAAAAATCAAAGATAATGCACAATAAAAATTTAGATAGAGGAAAGATGGTCTTTGAGCAAAAATCAGTCACAGAAAAACTCAACAGAAAAAGTTGAAGTAATGCCCTGGCACAAACACAATATAAAATCACAAATTTGGCACCGATTCAGCCATATGCCTCTTCAGCAGGGTTCACATAGAGCTAATAGCAATCCAGATCAATTTGACATTGTATAGTAGTGATGAAAAACCTTCGCTATCTTTGCCAGAGATCCATCATTAGAGTGTACCCGAACAGACAGACCCAAGTCACAGAAACAAGCCTTAGGGCAGATTCTCTCTTGGTCTGCAAGGACTCAGTCACTCACAGCTTCACTGAAGTTAATGGAAACCAATACAAAATAATCCACTGTACCTTTGCGTCTCAAAAGCTTGCATAGGTAGCAACAAACTCCTCTTCCCTGCTTCAGATTTTCTAACCTTACACTCTATGTTATCAAGGTATTTGCAAGAACAGAAAACACATATAAAAATCTGTATGAGGTTTAAGTCATAGGAATGATGGAAAGCATTTTAATGGCAGGGTAAAAAGGGGAAGAGCCACAAAGAAAGTGGATCAGGATAGAGGGTTTCAAATTTAAATCAGCTTTAATATCCAGTTGCTATTACAGAGGTCTCTGTATGTTCATGCCTCTCCTCACAAGTTTATGATCATAGACTCAGAGAGGCATAAAAAAGCAGGTGCAAAGGTGGTGGAAAGAGATTAAGCACTCAGAGCAATTAAGTGTTGCATTAATTTAAAGAAATACTCAACTAGGAAAAAATCTTTTCCTCCCAACCACTTATTTAAAAATCAAAAATGTATTAGGTAGTCTTCCACCATCACAAAGCATTATTCAACAATTACTATTTTTTAACTTGGGTTCCCACAGATTTAATAAAAAAAAAAAAAAAAAAAAAAAANAGACAGACCAACCGGCCATGCCTCTGGGCACTGTGCAAGAACCTCATTTTGAAACTCCCAATAAAGCTAGATGCTTTAAGAAAAACAGGATCAAATCCTAATGAAACAAAGTTGTAGGTGATGAATCATCAGAGTCCCAGTGCTAACACAGAAGAGTGGAAAACGGCTGATCTCAGACCCAAGTGCTTCTGACATAGACGAGGGACACTCCTAGTGAAAGGTGTGGAGAACGCAAGGGGAAGAAAACACCCCAACCTAGATGTAAAGATAGATGGATAGAACAGGAAAAACTGTTTTCAAGCCAACGAGCCCTGTACTGCTTTAGATGAGGTTAACCGTCACCCAGAACCAGGAAAGGGGAAGAATCAGCATTTGGAAGGAAGGCATGAAAGGAAAGGCACAGCATAAAGGCTAGCATTCAGCTTTGTCTTCTGACAGATAAGCACGATGCAGGTGACAGAGGTCACCTGCTTGTAAGAGGACGGCGATCTCAAGTTACCAGGTACCACGAGACTGGTCAGAATTCCCTTCTGCTGCTGAGCGGCTCAAAGACGTTCCCAGCACCCCCACCATTACCGTGGGTGGGAGAGGAGAGAAGCTGGCAGCCGGGATAGGCTCTGGGCCGCTTGTTGGCATCAGCAGGTGCCTCCGAGCAGGAAGTACAGCGAGAGGAGGTGGGGAACAACGCAGACGTTCCGAATGTGAACTACAGATTACCGAGGCACACAGCCGGGATGGGGATGCGTAATAAAATCCAAGCAAAATTTTAACTCCTAAGGAGCCTCTCTGCACTTTTCAAAGGATTAAAGGGAAAAAAAAAAAAAGGACCCAAGAACAAACATTTAAGATGTCTCAATTACACTTCATTATTGCATGTTTGTTATCCAAAACAGCCCAAGAAGCGCAGGAACTCTAAAGTAACGTCTTTACCGCACACTTTAATTGTGTCCATATTTGGCATAAAAGAAATATTTTATTTCTTTGTCTCATTCATTGTTTTAGCCAACGTAATGTAACTTGGAAATGCATTTCAAAGTTGGAGGGTGGGGACAACTTTCTCCCCAGGTAAGAAGACAAACACTCTACGGTAATTTGTTTCTTGCAAAAAAGGCAGTTGCCAGAGACGGACATACATTATATTTGCATACACAAATTAACAGGTGAAATGCACGATGCGCTGAAGGGCATCTCATAATTCATACTGCAAGATATTACAGCCTTTAACTCACGCCTTATGTTCTCTGCTGCCCACGTTTCTGTGTCAAAGCGTCCTCCAAATTCTCATGAGAACAACGCCGATTTTTGACACCAAAGCCCAACCACAGTATTTGGATGTCTGGGTCTCGACAACGGCTACACGAAAAAGGTAAACGGAGCAACCAGTTGCTACCCGCAGACAGAGGAGCCGCAAGCGCTGCCTCGCACAACCGGCCGCCGATCTTGCCAAGGCGCGTGGGTTACAGCGAAGACGCAGCTCACGCTATCACAGCAACTTGGTGCTTCACCACTTCATGCACCCAACGAAACCCCTCACATGGCACCACCGACCCCCCCCCCCGGCAGCCAAGCCATGCTGGGAAGGGAACCCCACAGCGAGACGGGTGGCGGATGGAGGGTCCCGGGACCAGACCGGGACCGGACGGGTTTTGTCAGGGGGGGGCTCTCAGCCCCTGTGCTCCCCCGTCCGCAGGGAAGGGGGCCGCCAGGGGAACAGCCCCTCCGCCTTACCTTCCCTTCGCAGCGGGTCTTAGGCCGGGGGAGGGGGGCGGCGGCGCAGGAATGGCGCCGCCGGGACCACCCGAGGGGCCCGGGGAGAGGCTCCTGCCTCCCCGACTCCCTTCGACCCGACGCCGCAGGTCCCGGGGGGGAGCGCCGAGGGCTTTTCGGGGGGAAGCTGCGCGGGGGTGACGCCGCCCTGGGGAACAACGGCGACCCTCTCACCTCAGGCTCCCGCCGGCTCCCGGGCACCCGCAGGCGCCCCGCCCCAGCGGCCGGACCCGGCCCGGCCCGGCCCCGCCCGCAGGGGGCGCCGTGGCGCCCGCCGCCCCCACACCGACCCCCTCCCCAACGGCGGCGGCCACGGCGGGGAGAGCCGGCGGTCCCCGCGGGGCCGCACACGCCCCCCTCCCCGTGTGAGGGGAGCGGCGGCGGCGGCGGCTCCCGCCCGTTGACAAGGGGAGGCGGAGAGGTGAAGGAAGCGGCGGGTGGCGCCGGACACCGGAGTCCCGCGGGGAGGGGAGCCCGTTTCCCCGGGATCGCTCTCCCCTCCGCCGTCTCGAGGAGGCGGCGATCCCCCCCCCTCCGCCCTCCGGCCGCGCCCCCCCGGCAGCGCGGAGCTCCCGTCCAGCCGGGGGGAGACACACACACACACACCCCCCGCCGCTCCGCTCCGCGCCCCTCCCGCCGCCGCCGCTCACCTCCGCGCCCGCGGGAGCAGGCGGCGCCGCGCGCAGCAGGGCCCCGTGCCGGTGCCGCCGCCGCCGCCTCCTTCTCCCATCGCGCCGCGGCCGCGCCGCCGGAGCGGGCGGGGGCGGGGCAGCGCGCAGGCGCGGCGCGGGCGGGGCCGCGGCAGGTGACAGCGGCGGCGGTCGGCGGCGGCCCCCGGGAGCGCCCCCGGTGCTACCGAAAGGTCTGTGCGGGGGGAGGGCGGCCCGCTGCCCAGCGCCGGGGGCCGCGGGGGTGGGCACCGGCGTCCGCCGTGGGTCTGGGTGTAAGCAAGCTCCGGATAAGCTGTCTGATGGGTATATAAACATATATATATATATAAAATTTACCACATGCTGCCACCGAAGTCACAGCAACTATTTCTATAGAAACAGGACAGCAGCACTGTCAGCCACACTCCCGGTTAGAAGGAACCTCCCACGGCCGAAACCTTTTGCCCTCTGCGCTCACTCCCAGGCACCCATCCCCTTTCCGATCCCACTCCCAGGCACCCATCCCTTTGCACCTATCCCCCCCCGCCCCCTTCTCCATCCCTTTTCCCATCCCCTTCCCGCACCACCTCCTCCTCACCCAGGCACTCCCCGCCGCCTCAGCCGAGCAGGTGGGTGAGATGGGGGTGCAAACCGGCCTTCAGAGCCCCTGGAGTCAGTCTCCAGAGCGGACAGGGCGAGAGAACTTCTGACCAGTGTCAGATGCGATGGCAGCCCCGGGTTATGTCGCACGAGGCAGCTCACGTGACTTGTGGACACCTGAAAGCCGAAGTAGCATCCGCAGATGATACAGCAAACAAATACGTTGTTCTAAAACATTTCGCCAAGAGATTCAATCACATTCCAAAAATAAAAACATTTTCCCAAAAAGAGTAGAGGCGAAGAACTTCACTCAAGTAAATAAATAGTCACGGCTGTAAGGAACAAACACAGCCCACACACCCCAACGCTACTTTTTACAGGAGGTCAATTCCCAGGCAGAATCAGAAACACTTCCTCGCCTGAGAAAGGAGGGAGGGAGGAAAAACCTCACCTCCAGCCTTGCACAATCAGCTACCAGAGCTTCTGGGCCGAGCACATGAGAGAGAACACACGTTGGCACAGCCGGCCGGGGGGTGGGAAGGCAGGAGCAGGAGGACAAAAGCCTGTCTCATCTCGGTGTGGAGTGCCTAACCCGCACCCTGCTGCCTCCGGCCGGGGTCGAGAGGCAGGAACCGGAGGAAGAGCAGGAGGGCAGGTGGCCTCCCCCAGCCCCGCAGCCCAGGCCTGTGGTGGCTGAGGTTACACCACCCCAGCTTACAGTTCTGCAGCCAGAGATCTGACCTACTGGTCTGGCAAGACAGCTTGTTTGAGTCATTCGATTTAAAAAGAAAAAAAAAAATTAGAGCAAAAAGAAAATTTATGGAATGTGATGTCAGAACCTGGTCATTTAAGTTCAAAATTCACTGAGTGAAAACAGTTCAGCTGCGGTAAATGGCGATTCATATCACGCCACACAACATCTCTGCTTGGCAGGGTTCGTGGCAGCTGGGGAGGACGCGCTCAGCTTTGAGCCAGCACGGACATTCCTCGAGAGTGTCGGGTCACTCCTGAGGTCATCAGCGAGGAAGCGCGTTGCCGCTTGGACTGTAACTGCTTGTGTTGGAACCAAAGGGACTTGTTTTCATTGCTGCCAGTCATGAGCACAAATGTTCACTCAAAAAGACGGAAAGAGCAAGCCAAACAAGAGACTTGCATAATAGCATTGTATTTAAAACAACCCCCAAAACCGAACCGGGCAGCAGAGGACCCGGGAGCCAGTCCAGATGTGAAGTTAAACTCTTAAACTTTTCCTCACCCTGTGCTTTTTTTTTTTCCCCCCAGAACTTTTCCAAAACACAATGTTAGCAAATTAATTTTAAGTTTTTAGCTGATCCTACCCCCCCCTCAAATGTGAACACTCAGCAGGCAAAGATTTTGCCCACATGGCTAAAATTCATCCGAGCTACAAACAACTGAAAACAGGTCTCTACAGTAGGAAGTATGAAGCAACTTTAATAATAGGTAGATCGAGCAGCCCCACCTATAATAAGCAACAAATGCACCTCCCTAGAGCAGATAGCATTTAGATGGGTTGCTATACTACGAAAACAAATCCTATTATTAATATTTTAAGATTTCTAGTTAATGAAATGCTCAAGACAGTCTTCAAGATGACTACTTCTTTTAAGGCATTACCTTTTTTTCCTATGAGAGAAAAAAATGTCTTCTGTAAACTCTGCTTTTCTTTAGAGCACAAAGAGCTTCAAATGCTTCAGGCTGAACACAAATTTAATGACTGAACAGATCTAATGGGAACAAAGCCATTTATACCACCTGAACAAAAGGTGTCGTCATCTTCGTTGTAAGGCCTCATTTCTACAGTGTTTGGACAAAGGCAGGAGAGAAAGTTAATTGTGACACTTCAGATACATTAAATCCAAGTTCTATTTAGTTTCAAAATTAAGCACTGTGGTAGTTAACCTCTTGAAACAAAACCCCCCCAATTAATTACCACTATCACATAGAACTAGCATGATGCATACACATATGTAAGAAAGGCAAATCAAGACTGAACAGGCAACACTAGTTTTTAGCATTATTTATCTCTTAAGTGCTTGAATTTACAGCCTTCAGTATTCTTTAAAAGGTAGCAAGGTGTATAATTATTTTTTTAATTAGCACAGTAAGATATACCATTTGTTAAGTACCATTTACTATGAACACATTGCTGATAGCTGAAACTGTTCCTGACTGAACCAATGGATTTATGCTGGCATAGACAGTAATAACAGGGCAAACTCGAACTAAAAGTTTGTTTCAGGTTTACTCTGTTCTATATCTGATCTCTGCACTTAATTAAGAAATGTTATCATACAGCCGCACTGGTACCCATTTAAGGTCTACCACCCAGTGGTGCAAAGGAACTCTGGAGAGACATTCTTGATCTCTTTTTCTGCTTCTACTGGACTATCAAATATTTCCATTCCTCCAATAGCTATTATCTTCAAAATAGGTTCACATAAAGAGATGAGACGGAGTGTATTTGCTCAGAAAACAGTTTTTCTCACCCACAGTGATTAAGAAAAGTTGAACATACATTTTGCTGAGCTAAGTACTTAACAAAAATACGCTACCAATAGTGAACAGCACAGAATTGTTGCTGCTCCTGACCCCTTCTTAATTATTATTTTTTTTTTTCAAAAGGCAGCTGAAGTGTAAAAAGGAATGCTTTTGTGTCAGCACTCTCACCCGTAGGAGACAAAAGATTTGCAAATCATAGATTGAACTTTTATGTCCAAGGCCATTGCTCTGCAAAGTTCATATGCTTCTCTGCATTTCAGTATAGGGACCCTGGTGAAACAGCAACACATCACTTTTCCTTTCCACTGCTGCTCCATCAATTTATGCTGTCCTTCTCCAAGGGAGGCACAAGCCATCCCACTTGCTACTCTTACACTACAGGGTAAGGCACTTCCTTAATTCACTTCAGACGGTTGCCATGGTGACATACCCCATCCACCTGGCCGCTTGAATCCCATGCAAGACTGACAAAATATTAAAGACCTTGGTGAGAACAGGTGCAGCGAGGTGAACAAGACCACTGTCGCAGACACAGAAATGTGCCTTCTATGCACCACTTGCTTTAACACCGCAACACCTGAAAGAACACAAAGATGTCAAAGAGCTACTAAATATGACAAGTAACAAGGAGAACAGAGAAATATAAACCAAGGAACAGTCAACTCCTCCGTGGATCTTCTCATCAAAAAAAAAAATCAGCTTTCAGTTTGACACAACTTAGCTGCCGGTAGTTGGATAAGTTTGGCGTGGGGGCAATCAGAAAATATGAAAAGATTGACTAATTAAAAAAACCTGTGACTAGTACAACCTCCACATCAAGCATTAAGCATGGGAAAGACAACCAGACCTAAAAAAAACCCCTAAAGATAATTGCAGATGAGGAATGCTAAATAATTATAATACCTTATTATTCTTGTAACACCACAATAAGGAACAAGAGCAGATAAGCAGAGAATAACAACTGAACATGCCCCCAGTTCAGTTCAAAACAGAGTCAAGAAGAACGTTTAGCTTTCTTTTTATACTACTTTGATCATTTTTCGAAGCAGAGACAGAACAGAGATAAGGTTGCTGGGAAAACTAGTTGACAGAAGATTGAAATCAAGCTGTTACTTTAATGATAATGGTGTGTTACTGTATTCTACTTGCACAGACCTCTCTTCAAATATAACTACAGATACATTTTATAACCAGAAAGGTTCTCTGTGAGGACTTGACAAAGCATGAAGCATGCCAAAGAGCATTTTTAGAGCAGAAGAGCTGTTTGTAGAATTCATACAAACTAACAGGAGCTACAACTTTCAAACAAGCCAGGACTGCAGGTAATTTACAGTATGGTCACTGAGAAATGAAACTGCTCCCTGGATCTCGGTTTGGTAGAGCAGCTACAAGGACATATCTGAAACGCTATTAACTGCTTTAAATTCTTCTTCCTGAGAAGCCTCACACACCACCAGAAGCACTAATGTAACTTGTAACACAGATTAAATCTTTCACAGACAAGACTCTACTAGGTCGGTATGTCCCCCCCCTTGTCAAATAAACAAAAAAAATCCACCCTGACAACTGTCTATCCAGATAAACGCCAGCATTACAATCTTAACATATTTATACAGCTTTTTTGTTAGTATCAGAAAAGCTGACAACTGTAATTACTTCCCATTAGAAACTTCAGAAGTGTTTTCCTCATATGATCTCCAGAAGGAGTTTCTAAATTTGGTTAGATCTGAAGAGTTAACTTTGAATACAAGATGTGAGCTTGACGTGTTTCAGAAGCCCATATATTTGAATAGGGGCAAAGAAAGAAAATTAAAGTACTATAAAAGGCAATCAGTTTAATATCCTATCGATCAGCTAAACACAGAACCCTTCTCACTGAGGGTATCCGTTAGAACAATTGCTTTGATGAGCAAAATGGAAGTCATTCTTCCTTCTCCCTGGTATTAAACAATACACAGATTTTAGCGAGTAATCTCTTTTGTGCAACCTTTTCTTCCAGGTGAAGAGACTCTAGCAGTTTTAAGCCATTGCAAAAGTTTGAGGGTTACGCAGTGCCACATGGGCCATCCCTGCATAAAGCAATTTCAGGTCCAAGTTCACTCTTACCGTTTCTGACAGATCAGTTCCTTCTGGGCAGGGACTATCCTCAGCCGGAGACGTGTGAATCTGAGACAGAAACCAAAGGCACATGTTCTGCATGTATCCATTTCCTATAGTGGTCTGACAGCTGATATTTCAATGGTAGCCAGTAGCTTTGCATTCTTCATCCTTGCTAGAACGCTGCTATCTGCATTTCCCAGCTCAACTGTAGTTATACAACTAACTTCTTTCTTGCCCCATCCTACCGCAGGCATGCCAAGATTCAGAGACAGTGGAAGCCAATGGCTTCACAGAAGTTGTAAACTGTCTTTACAATTTGAAGAATTACATATACTGACAGATTTGTTTCACTATGAGTTTACATGCAAGTTGAACTTCCACAGTATTAAATCATCCTGAAATAAAACAGCAGTATTACCGCATAGTACTGCTTTTTCAGAAATTCTTGGGCAGGGGCGGCAACACAGAAGAACAGGACTTTCAGTGCAGAAGCTACGTTGTATTCTTAACCATCACAAGTCAAGGAAGTTTGACTGCAAACACCTTTAATATGAATACAAAATTCACATAGGATATACATTTTTGGGAACGTAAATGAACTATCACAAGAGATTCTGACAGAACAAAAACATAAAGAAGGCTCTGTCAGGCCAAGAATTTAATGAGGAATGATTAAAAAGTTTGATTTACAGTTACATTACAGTTATGTTAAGCACTGAAAACTTTAAGAACGTCAGCTGAAAGGCATTTGAACATACAGTACATAAATCATACAATCCACACCATTGTAAATAACATATTTGAAGTATTTCATTTTACTTAATAGAACACAAAGCAACGTAACATGTGCAAATGAGGACTCCGATATATTGAATTTAAAATGTCTATGATAAAATTGACATAGAACTTTACATTTAAGGACTACACGATTGATGGAGAAATTAAAAAAGTATCCTCCATGTTACTCCCATTACCAAAGTATGCTTTTCAGCTAAACAGAAAAAACATACTGGCCCAATTTCCTCTCTCAAAACAATACCTGTCCATGAAGGTTAATGAAAGCTTTAACTTGCTCTAACTGTAAAATGAAACAGCATTTACACAGTCTCCTTCCCCTTGTTGGGAGTTGACAAACCATTATGTGAAAGGGTTCCTGGATTATGTACACTGGTGGAAAATATTATCTTATAAAAAGGCACATACCTGTGATTTAAGGCTAGTACGGTATTTGTTTCATAGAGACAGTAAAACTTTAAATGAAATTAGTACATTGCATGGTTGGCCTCACTTAGCAAACCACTTGGTGCAAAGCAAAAATGTGTGCTTAGAAGCCTCAGACTGACTGTGATTCTCGCTTTAGTGTTTTTCTTTTTTTTTTTTTTGAACCTATGATGGAAAGGTACATCTTTTAAAAAGGCATTTGCTGCAATTCCACTAGTCAATGAGCCATCTGCTACTGTTGCCTTACATGCAGATATCGCATATAGGCCTTATATTATTAATTTGCAAAATAGTCTTTTAACTCTCTCCTTTTTAAAAGTCGTATGAAAATTACTAAAGATGTTTTCTATATTCATCTATAAAATACCAGATGTTGGTACAAATCATGTAAACCTCCATTTGGAAATATTTTGACTAGCCACCAAAATGACCAGAAATCACAAACATCATTTGTCAGTGCAAATCTATAATAGTTTTCTTTCCCCTCCCTCCCTCCCTTCCCCATCCCAGTTACAGAAATAACCACCAACCTTCACATAAAAAACGAGTGCTCTATATATTTGAAATGACAGAAATTACGTTTGGTTACCTTAAAGTCACCCACTTTCCCACCAAATTCAGTTTTACAGTATTATAAAAGGGGAAAAAGAATTAAAGCTGTCTGTGCAAGAATCACTACAACAGTCCTTCAACCCCAACCTTTAATTATCATCAGATTTAAAGATTTTAGGTTAACATTGGGTCCTCTTCTCTGATCCCATTACTGTTCTTCAAGCCACGATGGGGCATCTGCTCCTGGAGTTTTCAATTTGATGTGGAACTGTTTAAGTGTCTGTTCAAGCTGCTTTTGATTCCCAGCAAAGTATGCCGCAATGGCATTGTGGAACAGAACAAGCTGATTGTGCAATACCTTAACCTGCAGGCAAGGATAGAGATAGGTTAAGAGCAGGAGGCAGATGTTAACAACGTCACAGGCCAGTTATAAAAAAAAAAAAAGGTGTATTTGAGATGCTCAGAGTTCATGCAGGTTTATTTAATAAAAAATTAAAAATACAAATACAAAATTCTTGAACATTAAAGCTATTTAGAGTTTTCATAAGTATGCTTAACAGTCAATTCCAACTCAGTTTGCATGGACCAAAAGCAATTCACTAAACAGCATAATATTATCAAATATCAAACACTTGGTTACAAGTACTTGGTTCCTTGAAATTAGATGCCAAACCTCTGTTTAAGATACCTACCTGCAGGCCAAATGGACTTCCCTGAAACAGCACAAGACAAATGCATTATCTAAGTATACAGTTCATTTATTTGCCCTCCTTGCAGCGAGTTGCTGTTTTCCAGCTCACATCTACCTAAGTCAAATGAAACCGATGTTCTTTTCCCAGCAATATCTCTTGCCCATCTCCTGTAACACAGGATTATTTACAGCACTTGGTCAGTACCTTGACTATAATATTTGTGCAATTAGTCATGAAACACACAGGTCACAGCACTAATCAAAACCTGGGGAGAACAGCACAAGAGCAGCTGGAGGGCATCACTCTTTTTCTCGTCCAGTCTAGTCTATGGTGACAAGCTACAGCACTGATGAAGTCACCGTTAAAAAAATGTAACATTTTCATTCTAGCACACCAGTAAACCTGAAGTTGTGAATGATGAACAGTAATATGCTGGAAAAGGTATCTGCCCAGTTTCTCCTGCAGCCAAAACCTGTCCTTTTTGTTCTTGAGTGTACTCTCAACTTAGCACAACCTTACTCTTGTGACAGAACTCGAATCCCTAAGGTTCGAGCCTTTTTCCTTTCCTTCTTTCCAAACATTTTCCTGCCTGTTTGCAGCCTACAAGACTTTGAGCCCAATAGTGTTTAGCCAACATAGAAGAGAACAGAGGAACAGCATGGCTGACTCAGCCCAAAAGGAAGATGTGGCAGGCAGGAGATTCAGCTTTCTCTACTCAAGTTTTGGATCACCGCCCTGTCTGTCAGCACAATCCACAAGGGAAAGTTTACTCCTGTCATGCTAGGAAGCAAAACTGTCCTTGGGCCAGGTTTGACCTATGCCTACCAGTTGGCCATGCCTGTTTTAACACGTTATTTGGCTAACATGCTTTTCTTAAATGCATGCAACTCAATACAGAGATACTTTATTGCCTTCATTTAAGAAAGGATCTCAAATTAACAAAACAACATGTATTAGATGTTCTATTACACTAGGAGCATGTAACATTTACACTGTTACACAGAAATGTAATAATATATATTTAAAATAAAATACTTCGAGAAACAAAGGGCTGAGTGTGTGTGCACATGCACATATATAAAAACTTCAGCGCTAAGAGTTGAAATTTCTTTTGAGTATACAACAATTTATTTTTTCTATGAGTAGTCTCATTTCACTAATTAAGTTTTGCCCATAAACTGACAACTGTACAGACCTTAGTATCCTACTGTTGTGGTTTAACCCCAGCCTGCAACTAGGACCACACAGCTGCTTGCTCACTTCTCCTCCTCCCAAGTGGGATGGGGAGAAGAATCAGAAAAATAAGGAAAACTCATGGGTTGACATAAAGACAGTTTCATAAATAAAGCAAAACAAGGAATTCACTCACTACTTCCCACTGGCAGGCAGGTGTTCAGCCATCTCCAGGAAAGCAGGGCTCCATCATGCCTAATTGTTACTTGGGAAGACAAATGCCATAACTCTGAACATCCCCACCTTCCTTCTTCTTCCCCCAGCTTTATATACTGAGCATGAAATCATATGGCACGGAATATCCCTTTGGTCAGTTGAGGTCAGCTGTCCTGGCGGTGTCCCCTCCCAGTTATTTGTGCACTCCCAGCCTACTACTACTCTCACCACTGGTGAAGCCGTAGGACGAGCAGAAAAGGCCTTGATTGCTTAGTAACAACTGAAACCACTGGTGTGCTATCAACACTGTTCTCATCCCAGATCCAAAACACAGCACTATACCAGCTGCCAGCAAGAAAGCCAACTCCATCCCAGCTGAAACCATGGCACCTTCTTAAGCGATAACCCCTCTTTGGTGACCCAAATTTTGGTCAAAGTTGCTCTGACAATTTGAAAACTGTTTTTCCCGTGTTTTCTCCCCTAATAATTCAGGCTAATTTGAACGTAATACATGTGAAATAATGGGCTTTTTGCCTCATTAACAGTGTAAAATGGTAGGTTCTTCCATCAAAAGGCTCTCCAAGAAGAAATTGGAGAGAGGCGGGTAGGGTTAGAAAACAGTCTGCAGTGCACATCATACCTTGGGACAATGTTTTTTTCATTTGCAATGGAAGACTTCACTAAATTGACAAGGGGCAGACATTTTAATATTTAGAAGATAGCTAACTACACCTGTTCAACAAGTGTACGGTTCAGCTTTTCAGAGTCATGAGAGATGGCCTCTTTCAGCTTGTGTGGAAATAGAAGTATATAAACATTTTTTATATCTATAAAAATCTGTATTTTCATCCCAAAAATATTAAGTCATACAATTAGAAAACATAACACCACCAAGAGTTTGCTTTTAAAAGTCAAGACCAAAAATTTTAGCAAGTACAGTTTTTTTTTCTTGAGCAGATTCTTTCATCATTGACATGCAAGGTCACATGCAGTCCAAGCTAGTTCTACTAGCACATTTTAAAATGCTACAGGAGTTTTATTCTGTTTACAGGAACTCAAATAAAACAAGGGTAATTAATCCACCCTCCCAGCCCAAGTTCATCAATTTGAGGCCAAATTTGGTACTTTGTTAGGACAGCTTTTAAGACAAAGCTTTTGTGAACTTCTGATAATTTTATAAATTCATTCAGGCCTAAGCCTAAGTATGTGTGCACACACACACGGAGGCAGGAATTGACAATGTAGAAGCAGATGATTTGGACTGAAAAAAATATGATTTGTTTTGGTGAGGTTTTTTAAACTACCAGAGCTACCTCCTTGTATGAGGTACTATCCCCAAGCCAGAGCTACCTCATTGTGGTGTAAATTTTATGATCATTATCAAACTGGTAGCAGAGGTTCAAGATATTACAACTTCTGCTCTCCTCCTTCAGAAACTGATTACTAAATGAATCCCAAAAGCGACAGTGGGATATTCTTAACCATAGCTTCATTCAGGTAACTTTAAATTTCTAGAAAAAGACCACTTAAACTGCGGCACTGTACACAGAAGCTGTACTACGAGCTCTACTATGAAGCAGCAGCCAGCTAAAGGACGCTGTAACATCTCAAATCACCTGATGTCCACTGCAAGAACACCTGCAATCACAGCTAAGAACTGGACGACAAGTATTCACTTAAAGCCAAGTGCAAACCTAACCAGTTTTCCCATGTCAGAATCTCAGCCTTGCCCACTCCCGCATCCAGCCGCTGATGCCTACTTCCACACTATGTTTCACCTTAGCCCTCTGTTGGCAAAACATTCATGCAGTTATGTAGTCAGTTGGATCAGGGAACAGATCTAGATTAAAACTAACCAGACAACAACATATTTGCTTTAACCTGGATCAGTTCCCCAATCTGATTCTCTGCACAGCTGCAAAAACACTTTTGTAAGCAAAACAAAGAAGGCAATGTGGGAGAAGGGGGATAGAGGATGAAGGGACCCTTTCTTTTTTTTTTTGCAGCAAAGCCTTGAAGTGACTGTCAGACTACAGCGCTAGAGGCCAACTCTTGAGCACTAAGCTGTAGCACCTATTCCAGTAAAGGAGCATTTGAAGATTTACCTTTCAATCAAAGAATGTTAATGGCATGCTGCTAAAATACAGGTTCCGGTGTATGACTAGCATGCTTGTCAAAAAGCCATCACGTTTTACAGTTGAACATCATTTAAAATCATTGTTCCTTGTTAATTAACTACATACACCTATTTGTTCCTAATTACGAGCAGAGTAAGCACTCCATAATAGACCTGGCAAACTTAAGTCTCAAAACAAAACTGAACTTTGTGTATAAGCATAAAGAATGGGCATGCCCTAAACAGAAGACTTGACTTTCACATAGAGAAGATACTGTAGTTTGGATTTAAGTTGTCACATTTCCTCTGGATGCTCTTAACATTTCATTGCTTTTTAAATATTGTCCTCTTCCCCCCCACCTCCCTGTGAACACCGTATTTTCCTGGCACAGTAAATACAGCCTTTACATCCTCCTCATTGATATTATTTCAGCTATCTCAAAGACCAAAAAGACGACCCCCCCCATTCTAATGTTTCTGTCAGTTTGTACCTCCTCACAACTATCATAATCCTTTCCCCTAGCTATCTTTATTTGAAGTTATTTGATGTAAACAGTTATGTCACCTGGGTTTCCATTAGATTGCACATTGCTTTCATTTGTAGAATCAAGCATTTAAACATCAAACTCCTGAAGTACAACTTGCAGAAGCGCATCCAATTTCTTTCTTTACACGGAAAGATTTGACATTTCTCAAGTGCATACATGATAAACAGGTTTTCCTTTCTCAAAAAGACAAAGCCTTTTCAAAAATGTTTCAGTGGCAGAAATCTTTAAGCTAAGAACAGGCAACCATCCTTATTAAAGAAGATGATTAACTATTTGTAAGGTATAGATTTTGGTTGCAGCTTTTCTTATATTAATTACCCAATACCGTAAACTTCTACAGAACTCTGCCAGCTGGGGATAGCACCAATATAACTTTGCCGTAATGTTAAAAAGATAATCAGTTCTAACTTCAAAATCAAATGCTATAATGAAATTGAATAGAAATCTTTTATATCTTGGTTTTACAGACAGAAACTTACAATCCCAGCTTTACTGTAATTCAGTTCTCTGAACCTCTGGGGGCTTTTAATTGAAATATTAGTATAGGAACCCAGGAGAACCGGCACAAAGACCGCCTTTTTCCCCCCTAAATGTAGGGCCAGCTAGATTATGGCTGTTTGGTGACATTTGCAGCAACACAGACCAACCGGAGCCCACCAGCCAGTTAAACTGGCTTTATAGTTCTTTTGCAGTGACAGCTTGAATCACCTCCCAGTTTTCCCTGCTCTCCTCATATGTCATGCTTAACCAAATATGGGACAAAACTTTTGAGTGAGAACATAACTGAGCGCATCTAGTGGAGGTACATTTACAAAAGAACATCTAGGATTCCATTTTGACAATTTGTCAGGCAAAAAAATACAATTTACTGGTTTTAAGTGTTTAATATTGATTAGACTGTAAAAACACTTATTGGGAGATAATCATGAACTGCTTTATCTAATCTAAAATTAAACCCTAAATTGCTTAATTGCTTTGCTACAGCAAGGTTTCATTACACAATTCTGTTTTCAACACAGAAGCGATAACAACAGCCAAGCTCGAGACTACACTGTACTACATCCTGTATCAATATGTACAAGATGAAGCCCAAAGGTTTCAATCTACAATAGAAAAGTTATATGGCTACCATACCATTTTCTTACCTATAAAGGCTTCTCTAATTAGACTCAGAACAAATATTAATCCACATCTGGATTCAGCACCATGACAATACCTATTAATAAAGTTGATGATTAGAGATTTGCATGTTCTAGTATACCGTAACATGAGCCTGGCAAGGCCATGCCTTGATATAGCTGCTAAAATACTAACCCCTCATTTGCCTTGTATGCAATAAGCCTGCAACAGCACAGGCTTTCTAAAACAGGCTACAAAAAGGCCCTTTGTGAGAGACGGAGTAAAATTAGTATTTTGTCCATCTGATCTTCCTTTATTTTGATCTCCCATTCTAATAAATAGGCACCAACATTGTCCTGGGGGTAGACACACAAAATAGTAAGTTTGTGTGTTACTAAGGATATAGTATCAGTATAACCAGTATAGTTCCCTCCCCGGCACTACTGTAACAGCTTAACAACATCAAAATCGCCCTTCCACTTGGGAGTTCAACGTCCTATAAGGTTTCAGTTTAAGCCATCTCCTAAACAGTGCACTACTTCCACGGCTGAAGCAGCTGTGTTGCAGACACACTCATACAGCTGTATCCATTATGCTCTTCCTCCTTTTTTTATTCTCCTTCATGTTAGGCACATGCTGTATTTACAGATGTTTAAGTTATGATGGATCATAGCAATTGTTATCATGTACTTTTGGAAAAAATAGATCATCCGAGATTATTAAATCCAACTGAAATTAAAATCTAGTTCCTATACTTACTGATCATATACTTATTAATCATCCTTTAAAATATGAGACGTAATTAACTTAAGAGCAGTCACATACACTTTGTATGCAGCTAAAAATTAGAAGTAATGTTTATAATGGTTATATAGTTGTCTGGCAAATCAATTATGCATTCCAATTTCTTAATAGTAGCCACAGGACAAGTATGAGGTCTAACAGGAGCTTCCCTTCATTGACATTAATTAAAAAAAAAAATACAGTTGACACCACAAAAAGGAATAAATATGTCAGATTGGTAAGAACATCATCTCTCAGATAACCACTGCCTCCCACTACACCCCAGGAAGTATTCTGGGCAACAGAAGAACAAAACCTATCAGAGTCATGCAAGATGGAAAAAAAAGTGCTCCTGAAATGAAACTTTAGGATTAGGATTAAGATGACATATTGTTTACTATGGAGAATCCTATACAAGAAGTAGAAAACAGCAAAGTAAATCTTACCCAAGTAAAGCTCTCAGTAGATAACTATATTTAAGCCAATATTTGACTGTGAAGGAAGTCCTTTCTATGGCTTTTGGGAACAAAGTTACATACACCCTTTAGTAAGTATTTTGACATCTCTAGTGTCAAAACTGAGAAATGTCAACCAGTGATAAAAAGGCTTAAGCATGCGTAAATCTCCTCTGTATTAATCTAAAAGAAAAGGCAGGAAGGAAAAAACAATCTCTTTCAGAAACAAAATTTGTAGGCTGTGACTGCTAACAGGATGCTTGATCTAATTCAAGACTGTCACTAGGAAGACATCTTCATTAGTGTTCCATCAATTACCTAATTTAATTTTTTTAAAAAATACGGAAACCTTTTTGTACATGATGGAAATCAAATGCTTTCACTCTGAAGCTTTCCTATCTGTATAAACATAAATTGATTAGTCTTATATAGTTAATGCAAACCAAGAGGAAGCAGGGTAAGTGCTATTTTCAACCAATTTGAACTTGAGTATCAGAATTCCTGTACAGATATGAGCTGGAAGAATCAAACAAATTCAACAGAAGTACATTATATTAGTAGCAAACAACTTACTAGAAGATGAAAACAAAGCTGGTGCGCAGGGGGGGAAGGGGCAGGAGGAAGGAGATACCTTCAGTATACCCATTTTCAAACTAGCATAGTTTTACAAGTCTGTTCTTATGACCATTTTCTAATTTAAGCATAAGCAGCATTTAGATTAGACTTCAGCTTGTTCAAGAAAATTATTTTCAAGATGCATTTTTTGCATTTGAAATTTAATGGGCTACAAGTTCAGCAAGAACAAGAAATGAAAGTCAGGGCAATACCAGTTTTTAATCATCTGATGATCTGGTTCATTAGCTCTTAGTAGCTATGTGATTTCAGACCCCTGGTCCTAATGCAAATGTCTATATGAAGTAACAGTGCTCAGGAGCTACTTTTTTAACATATACTGTTTTGGAAACCAGAAGGTTTGTTTATTTTCTCCACTTTTTTCTTCTCATCTGTTGATGGTTCATGTTTCTTCCCTGTCTTCCATCTTTATTCTAATTAGCAGATGCAACTGTATATGTGATAATACATTCAAGAATTCAGAATAATAATCAGTTTTAATTGGTTTAGCTTGTCCCCATGATTTTCCCTTAAAGTTTCCTCCTTCCATGCAAGGAGCCTGGTTTGCTACTGTTGTCATTTGGGGCCACTCACCTAATGCTCTGACAGGCAGTTGTTACCTACGTTCAGATTTTTAAAATATATGAATTAACCCATACTGAAAGTGTTAATCTACTGCTAGACATGGACAAACTACTATCTTTTACCTAAGTTTTGATCACATCTTCCTCCCTCTGAAGACAGGGAATATAGTCATAGATTATAACCATTTCATTTACTATGAGTATGAACAAAAATCAGATCTTGGAAGGACCATCATTTTTACATCTAATTCCTAACAATTTAGGAGGGCTCGTTTATCAAAAAAGCACCATTTAACAGTGTTCTGTATGGCAATTCTATTTTTGCCTGGTAGACAGAATGAGAGGTAAGAATCCCATCATCTGTACCCAAGAGGGTATAGATAAAATTTTATGGTTGGAATAAACACATATTGAAAAAAAGCCTTCAAACCAACAGATCAAGAGCCCTGTTTAGAATTAAGAAACTAGAAGGGCATTAATTATAGAGCTGTATTTCTCAGTTCAAGTTAGGAGTTTAAAGAAAGCTTAATTTTGAAGAAGCCTCTTCACAGTCCTCTCACTTTCTTTGTGCATATCCTCCATGACAGTGTTGTCAAACATAAATTTTACTCTGAATCTTAAATCACCAGTTATGACTCATTAACCATTACACCCGATAAACTGGAAAAGTAATGCTTTTCCAAACCTGAAACCTCCCATCTCAACAAGAAACTTACTGCCATAGCATTTGTCATTTGTAGCTGGAGCAGGCTGATTAGGAATTTTTAAGGTTGCCTGCTCCAGAAGTCTGTCCTCCAGTGATACTGCAAGAACTCAAAAAATGCAACTTATTTTCTTTGCTCACTCTACTTTTAAATTAAGATATATTTTAAGATCTAACAACCAAAGTATTTCTAGCAATGCAGAAACTTACAGGACAAAACTCCTAAACGTAACACCAAAAGTTGTAGCTTACCTTATTTTCTTCCAAAAATTTCAATTTGATAGATACATCATTACGCATTTTGTCATATTTCTCTTTATGCACTTGAAACAGTTGTTGCGATTGCTCAATCTTTGGCAGAGTGTTTGCATCACGAGGGCCAAGATTCAGCTCTTCTAGGTCTGTTCGATAGGCGTCATATTCAATCCTAAGAAGAAGGAGGAGGGAAAAAAAAAAATGTAAAGGCAAAGTGTCTCAAAACAGACCTCACATATAGGGCCAAGTACAATAGAAGATGAACAAAACAGTCAAGTACAGAAAAAATAAAAAGCCTGGGCAAGTTCCCCCCCCCGCCTCATATTCATCAAGCAAGAACACCCTTAAGTACACTGTATAATGCTGCCTCAACAAGTACCCTCCCTCTTCCGTTCCCGTCTCAGCCACACGCTCCCAACCCTCGGTTTTGTGCTGGCTTCTCTGGTCAGAGCCTTTCCTGGGACATCTCAGCTTATCAATCCACATAAAACTAGTAATTTTTTTTCCCATGTTATTCCTCTACTGTTGAATCAGTTCAGTAAAGTGTTTGTGTCAAGAGCAAGAGAAGCACTAAGAGCAGGACATCCCCTTTAAGCAGATGTTTGAGCAATGGTTCACTTCTACCAAACTCTGTCCCAAGGCTTCTCTGTATGCGTTAACTGGAACAGTTTTACAGTTCTTCCACAAATAATTTTGTGAGAACTTGTCTGTCCTATGGATAAACAGGCTGCAAAAAGATGATGCATTACTTATAGTCTGCTGAGGGCCTATCTTAATTTCCTAGGGAAGTCAGACTGTCTGGATCAACACCACCACTGAAGGAGAAAAGGGAAGAGGAAGACAGAAGGTTAAGACTAACAGCTGGGTAAGTATTTAAGCTAACTTTGAACCAAAGATATACATCCCACTACTCGGTAAGACAGATGAAAAGTATTTTCTAATTTACTCTTGTTCTGTCCAAATTATCTATCACGGATATTGTTAGCAAAAACAGAATTTATGTATGGGAAAGGCTCTTGCCTGCAGATATCTGACAGCATTTTAATTGAACAAGCTAGTCTTCTTATACCACTATTTACTAAAAAAGTTATAAGCCTCCTTAGTATCCTTCCATATTAGACTGTACCATATTACACGAATAGAGATGACCCAGTCATACCTTCTTACTCGTTTTAATGGAACAAATCAAAATGTCCTAGAATTATTTTTAATACAGAGGCAAGTTTGAATATTTAGTTTTGTCTTCAAAAACTTTTAGTTGGTTTTTTTCCCCCCCAAGAAAGTTTATTTAAGTTAAGCTTTCTATTCATCAACATACAACATTTATAAGTGGGAAAAGCACCTATGGAATGTTCGTAGTTTAAAGATTGTATCACTAAATTAATCTTCTGCTTTCCAGTGTTACATACAAGTCTACTGAACGTTGGATCCTTGCCAGATAAACTATTTTTACATTTAAAAACATTATTGCAAGTGGATGAGAAAAATGTAGTAACAACCTCTAACTTTCTTCTTCCTCCTCTTACACAAGATGTGCTCCTTTGTTCATAGTCATCTAGCACTTGACCAAGTAAAGCAACAGACAATAGCCAGAAATCACTTCAGGGTCGTGGGCAGACCTGCCCAAAACCTCACTCTTCCTTCCACACCTCTTTGTAGTTTTCAAATAATGGAACCTAGCATATCAGCATGTGATAGATGTCAATTTCAATGGAACAAACCAAACTATTCCTGGCTTTTCAAATATACTGTCTCAAACTGACATTCCTAAAACTGTGGAGGGGAAAAAAGAAAAAAAAAAATCAGGATTAAAAACTGATTATAAACACAAGTTTTCAGTTGGTGGTATAACTGCTCCAAAACAAAATATAACATTTTCAGAAGTAAAAGGAATTATAATATTCACAGGGCTCTTCCTGATTCTCATTGCCACTTTATTTGAATAATTTATGACTTAATTCCAAAAAGGAAACAAACCAATACAGAGTTAACAGAAGAGGGGAACAGATGAATGCTGAGGTGCAACTGGGGACAGGGGAAAAGAGGCACAGGAAGACGTGACCTACTTTCATGTTGGAAAATGATAGACTGGCTATGTAAGTGAAGAACCTTTGTAATTTATTTGCCTTATTGAAATGGCAAAATACTTGATGTCTTTAAAGACCAGAAAGGCAAAGTAATTAATGTATTTCAGGAAGGAAGAGCCATATATTGAAAATGACTGGCAAGAACAATCTTAGCAGATGTATTTTGTACAAATTTTCAAGGGGATACCTGGAAAATGTGTGAACCAATTTTTTTTTTTAATACTTCAATGTAAAAAAATAAAGCAATACTTTACATTCAGACTAATTCTGCCTTTCATGCCTTTTGAAAGTTTACCTAAATATCAAAACAATAACAGTAAGTTATTGCTTATAAATACAGCATTAGAACAGAACAATGAAAATAGTGGGGGGAAAGAACTTCAAAACTCAAGCAGTTTGCAATTTTTGATCTAAAAAAAAATCACAAAAAATAACATGCATAAACTACATCCTCCAGCAAATTAAAAGAAACACACTTTATCCTATTCAGTGAAAGAAAGTCAGAATGGAACCAAGCATCAGAAAAGGACCACAAGTCCAAACCCTGGCAGGAAAAGGCAACCTGGCTTTAGAGTACTATGCCATACCCGAAAGTAACCTTCTCCAGTGCAGGAAACCCATTATCTACTGCCAGATATTATTCACTCACTAAGAAACTTCTTTATTTTCCCCTTTCTGACCAAGCCTGCAACTTCTGCATGAAAATTGAAGTATGAATTACACATATTGCACATCAACAGAAGCACAGGATTAAATGTTTTTCAGTCAAAGAAATTATTTTACCTATTACATACAACGTAGCTAAATAAAAGGGTTAATCTTGCACTGTCACGCTGCTTAGAAAGCCACCTTAATCTAGCAGACAGGAAAAATAGCTATAATTACTCTTAAATGTAGAGCTAACAAGTAAAATTAAGGCTACAACAGAACATTTACAAAACATTTGAAGAGATGTGCAGTGAGGCAGTTAACTGTAAATCCTAATTAGAGTTGTGTTATAAAGTTTTTATCTGACAGGTTAGTCACTTTAATACAAGGACTAAACTCATATAAAGTCCATTTCCCAAAGATTAGTTTGTAATGAAAATAGCTAGACATAGAATAGCTACCTGGCACTTTCATACTGTTTCACAGTCAATAGTGTATCCTCAATTGTTTTATTCACCAGTGTATTCACACTGGCAATAAAAAAGTTAATAGCCCCAAGAAGAGTTTCTCCATTTTTAGCTAGAAGTTTCTGCGTATCTGCATTGTAGCCAAACTCCTCCTATAAAGAAAAAGCAGAGAAAACAATACTGTAGATCATTTAAAATCATAACACTCATCAGCAACTGTATAAAAAAAAATACAAACACACAGATGTGGAAGTTTTGTTGCTTCTGTTTGGGTATGGTTATGGTTAAACAGATACGATTTCAATACAATATTCAGTTCACAGTTCTTATGAAATCTCTCTAACATCAGTAAAACATGGTTTACAATTGTTACCACACATGTTAAATTCTACTTTATAATGTGATTTTTCTGCACTCAGAAGTCTTGAATGTTACATAGAAGTAAGTGCTAATGTATTCTTTACATCATCGTTCAGCAAGGTTTTAATCCAGCATCTCTCATGTGGTTGTCTAGGTAATGCTTTAATGCCACCAGACACCACTACATTAAATACAGTAATACAACTAGATTCACAAGGGCACATAGCATTAATTAGCTATTAAGTTTTATTATTACATGCTGGAAAAGAGCACTGCAAAAAAATTCCAACATTTATCACTGTTTAATAGGCTGTAAATAATTGAAGAGCAGAACACTATAATGGATAGCAAATTAAAATGATAACGTAGCTCAGTCATAAATTTTAAAAGGACAATAGCAAAATTATTTCCAAGGCATTTCAGTCACATTTGGATATATGTTTGTTCATGTCTTTGTTAACAGCAACGTAAGCCCTGACCAAGGCTGCAAAGATTTTCCTAATGCATGGATGCCAAACAAGTCCAATTATTATATTTATGTCATCCATATGGCATCTTCATATTCTGCAGATGGGAGTTCTCACAAAAAAGTACAATCTCTGGTTATAATGGCTGTAAAACACACTAGGTTCATATTTGGAACTTGGTCTTTTTAGGCTTGGACACTGCCAACAACTGACTCAGAAGTACTGTATTCTCCCAGTTTCCTTTGATCTGTCTGGAACACGAACACCAAAGCCAAATGATATTTCACATTAACATTAATGACTTCAGGAGGGTAAGGGTAATGGGCAACAGTAAAGGAGGAAGCCTCCAGAAAAGGAGGTGCAGTGGAAGTCAGCAATTTGGGGGAGAAGAAAAAAGGAAGAGAACTTAGGGGAAGTTTTCATGAGCTAAACCCCCTAAACACCACAAAAGATCAGTTGCCTTTGCTTTGCACAGCTGCTTGCGTGGCTAAAGCAGCAAGCCAAATCAATACAGATCTTGCTGAAATCAAAAAATAAAGTCTTTTTCAGCTGGTTTTGCTCTAACATTGCTGGCTAAACAGTAACACAAGCACTGGCACAGGGAAGAAGTAGGAGCATACAAGCAGAGACAACAGCAGTAGGACTACCCCTTTCAGCAGTGTTTAGTCCCATCTCTTTCCCCTCTGCAAGTAAGACTGTAATTAGTTTTCCAGCTGGTCCTCTGACCCAGATCATCACAGACCCAAATAAGCAACACTACCAGTTCAAAGGAGGAGGGTAAGAAGGATGGGACTGCAGTGGCTTGCAAACATGCTAGCCACCAAAACTGTCCTTCTACTGGTTCACACAGTTTCATATAAAAACTTTTGAGTTTCATCCATGACCTCTGCAGATACCTCTTATGAAAGAGACAGGAAATCCTTCCTCTATCAGAGTTTACACTCAGTTCATACTCTATGCGCAGGTCAATTAAAATTGGAATTCATCTGTCTATATAATTAGAGGCACATGAGCCTGGAACCAGGAGTTATCTTTGTATCCAAAAGAGAAACAGCAAAACATTCACATTAAGCAATACCTCTGCACATACCACATTAAGATCTCATTTGTTAACATGTATAAAATAAGAAATATTACCTTAAGAAGTGGTGTTGGTTTTTTTAACTTATATACTGCTATCACATTAAACGTTAAATACTAACTGTTCAGAAATTTTACTTTTAGTCTTGCACAAGTTTTAGAGGTAACAATGCTATCCAAACATCCAAGAATAGGCCAGGCTACAGATGGTGATACAGTACAGATTAAACAAAGGGGAAACACAAAGAGGAAAGAGACAAACATCAGGCAAGTCTCCAAGAGGCAAAGGTTAGATAACTTTTATTACAGCAGCAGAAACCTTTATTTGATTTGCATCAACAGCCCCATTCAATAATCCACACAAGAGATGAATGACTGAAACAAATTCCAAGACCAGTACAAGATGCTGAAAGAACCTGGAAGAACAGTATTCCCATTAGAAGTTACAAGCTATTCATGGAAAAACACCAACATTCATTAAACAAGAGCATGATGTCAGATTTAATCCAAGTTTCAGAAGAAACATCCAGCTTCAGCACATACTTCATAACAATCACTAAGTTCTGACACAAACCACATGCCCGTATTTGTGTCAAGAGTAAACTGATTATCAAAAACTTCTTATTTTAGCAGATTACTTTATTTCTTAGCTGCTAGAAGTGCTCTACTTTCACAGATTTTCATCTGTCATGCTGTAATAGTAAAAATTCCTGTACTCCAGTGCAGGGGTCTCCAATTTTTTTCAGCTAGCTACCAGTTAAGGTTCCTCTGTGCAAGCATGAACTCTACCTCCTCCCTTAGAACTCAAAGGGGGTTCTCAAAGGGGACAAACATGAAAAGGGAATGATAAACAGAGTTTTTAAGTTTAATACTCATAAAGGTAATTTAGGCTGTTTCAGCAGCTATGTTTTAGGGAATCATTAAGCCTCTTAATACTGATTTTCCAACGGAACAGTAGCAGTATCAAGTTGCTTTAACTTTGGAAGTACAGAACAATCAACGTAGAATGAAGCCAGCTACTGTGTTTTGTACACAATGTTTACCTTCTCTGTCTTTACTGCAGACAGTTTTATTATCAGCAACAAAAAGTGCCAGTGCTACATAAACTTCTAAACCAAGGAATCGTAACAACCCAAATGCAGAGGTCTAAAGATTGCCTCTCTTGCTTAGAAACTCCAAACAATGTGAGAATACAGATTAGTCCTATTAGTAGCAAAATTCTGATTAAAAAAGGACTCAGTGTGAGTAAATTATTTTTCTGTAGCGCATTCAAGCATTGAGATTTCATCTCAATGTGTGCAAGTGAAGTAATGTGCCCTATTCTACTTACTCCCAGGCATATTCCCCAAAGACATCCTGTAACTGAAATGACATAACACTCTGGAACACTTTGATGACATTTCATTAGAAGCAAAATGAATAGTAAAATGCATTTTCTATACAAAGGAAATTTGTCAGTTCTTGAGTCCAACCATGAACTAAAAGCAAACATTTAAGAAACAATAAAGAACTACAGTAACTTCAATAATTTCCTATAGTTTTAAATGAATTACATAAGATTTTAACACAAAGAGCATGTAATATGTTGTTAACTACAGCGTTTAGAAAAATAACTGCTAACTACCATATACACTGCATGAGTCAATTCGGCTTATCTTCATCTCTGCCATTTTATTTTTTAACACTATAAAAGTCTTACATGAAGTTCCAATGATTTCAAACTCAGGTCAGCAAATGCATCTCCAAGTTGCCTTTGGGTATGTACCATCTGGAAGAGTTGTGTGGACAGCGTCTGTGCCAGTTTCAAGATATTTTCATATTTTTTTTTGTTATCTCTCAATATATCTATCTGAGCTTCTAGTTCCAGATCTACTGTTCTTGAGCCACGACCCAATTTTTCAGAGATGATCTGACGCGTACACTGGGGAAAAAAAATTTAAATTATAAAGAATCAAGTATATTCAAGACAACAGAGCATACACCCATTTTCAGCTTCAAGGGACATATAATTACATACAATTCTTTCACAATCACCCCTCCCAATATAAGTTTGCACAACAAACTGAAAAAAACAACACTCTTTAGAAGTTTATCAGGACTCAGCAAGAACAGTTGGACAAGTCTCAACTCCTACTAAGATGAATATTCAAGTTAGCAAATCAAGAGCATAACTAATTGTTTCTCAAGTAAGAGAACTCTTATCTCTTTTTAGGTTTGGTGAATCTCATTAAGTTAAAAGAAGCAATTTAACCCACTGCATTAAAGTCAGTTAATGGGAGTATCACTAGTTCTGCATAAAAATATCTAGTTAGTGATCTTTTGGGCTTTGTCTACCAACCACCCAACTCCAGATCATCCATGTTACATTTTCCAAAAATGTTATTTTGGGGGTTTATTTGGGGGAGGAGGTAAGGAGGTGGTGGTTTTCAGCACGGTTTTTAAAGCTGACTAGGAAACTGGGAATTCCTACTGAGAAACATGTAAAACTATTAAAATGCATTTCTCATTATTTACACATCTATAAAGTGGAGCCAATTGCCTCAAAAAGACTTAGTATTTTTTTTCTCTCACAAGTCAATTCGTAACAGATGTGCAGTCCATTAACACAAGTGAGCAGAAAATGTGCTCTTCTTATAAGGCTGTAGACACCCTCACCCAGCCAATGGCCAGCCACATTCCACTTATCTGTGACACCTTCTCTACCAGAGATTTGAGCCCAGCTCGGCAGTGAGCCTCCCAAGATGCACATTTGGGTTTCCCTTGACTGAGACATAGGAGAAGCCATTTGTAAAGCAGACTTGTGGCAAAGCCTTACAGTTTCTCTATGGAAAGCAGGAATTATTTACTGTTACAGTAAGCTACTTGAAGTTAATCTGTGGTCCCAGGAAGTGAAGGGATAACCAAATTACACATATGAAGAATTACTGCTAGAAACAGAATTACAAGGAAACTAAGTTAGTAGTCAAGGCACAACTACTCCGAAGGGATTTAAACTAAGTGCAAAGCTCCTATTTTGTTAGGTGAAATAATGCCCAAGCCTATCTTCTATCACACTGCCCAAATACATTATGTCACCGTATTTCCCAGGGTTTCCAAATTCAAGGACTTTAGTTTAATCCAGTCCCTATTTACGTCCAAATAAAATACACATTTAACCTGCTAGAACTTTTATGTCCTTTCTAAATTTAATAGACAAACACAGGAAAGACTGAAGAATGATCAAGCAGAACAAGGTGGTCATAACTCATAAGCTTCAGATTGGAAGGTACGTAGTATTTGGGCCACTTCATTAGATTCAACCAATTAACACGAAAGAGCACAGCTAATCTAGGAGATATTGGTCTGTCAAGAACCCGAAATTTGGGAGTGCATAACAAATCGTATCAACATAGAATACAACTTTACTACCAAAGTCTGCAACACAAATGGCAACATACAGCTTAGCAATAAATGTAGACAGGGGATAAATAAGCATTTCACTAGGAGCTATGGAATTGATGGACAAATTTTGTAAATTTTCCAAAAAAGCCGAGACACAAACACACACCTATGGAAATGCAAGAGAAAAATCTGAATCAGTGAAGGCAGAATTTTGGGAAGCAAGAATAAATTACAAGGGAACGAATTATTTTCGGTCAAGGAGGATTTGTTTCAGAAGTTACAGCAAAACACCTAAAAAAACCCTGCGGTGAGAAGTGAGGAAAAACTAGTAGTTTAAAAGACTTACACTGCATACTTTGTTAAACTGAGATGTAGCTAAAGTTGAACACTGAGACTGAACAAAAATAATTGAGAAAGAAGATGCACCTAGGTATTTTGATTTACTCTGTTTCTAAGTGGATTAATACAGACCCACAAGTTGCTGTATATTCTCACCAAACAGAAAATTCCACACCTTAATTCCATTTTGCTTTGTTCTAAAAGAGTATCTATAAAGAACACTGTTCTGAATAAGACCACACTCCTCAAAAAGAAATCACGCACGGCAAAGTTTAAGAAAAACAACTCTCTCAAAGAAAAAATCCACAAAAATACATTTAAGAGAAATCTATTTCAAATTGCCTATGTTAAAGGATCAGAGACATTACTGGACATGTCTTAGAAATAAAAGTTCTGCTAGTAGCCCAGCATTAGAGAGAGGCTTATAAAACGGGTATATTTTTTTTTTTCTTCAAAGTTTATGAAGTTGTATGAAAAAAAGAGATAAGCTTTTTATTAGAATTGCTGAAAGTCAAGAATAGTCACGAGTTTCTTGTACCTTTGTCTTCTTGCTAAACTGAAAATGCCTCTCTCATCCAAAGGGGGAGGCAAGGGAAGGGGAAAGAACAGAAAAAGCTCTTGCCACTAGATTATGGAAAGAAGGGCAATTTCTTTTGATGCTAACTCATGATTACTAGGGAGCATAACACTGGAGAGAGACAGAAAAGGGACAATAGTTGCAAAGGCAAGTTACAAGGAAAAGTTAAATACAGTCTACGAAAATCAGGCTAGACAGAAGAACAGCTTTAACCTCCTGTGATTTTCAATTGGAAACAGTTTCTTAAAATAGAAATAAAAGTGGGAGATAACATATGCAATCGTCTCATGTATATGGGACAAAAACCAAGGTACTCAAAACATATGAAGGCATACTTTATCATCTCTTCACAGATGGGTATGACTTCCGAACACATCCAACAATTGGGATTTGACAATTCCCGATACAGACAGTGACAGAGGAACTACTCATGTCAGATTCCTAAAGAACTTCCTAACATCAAGTTTCACCACTAACTCCACTTGCAGATTACTGTCTGGTACATTGAATAACATGGCGTTCAGCTTGGAGGGGTTCAACTGCTGACTTCCCTCCACTAACCATTTACTCCTGCCCTTTATTTCTGCATCTTCTAACCCATGATCAGTTAGCTATTACGAGATAAGGAGGAGGCTTCTTCCCACAACTTTCCCAAAGTGAACCAAAGCAAGCCAGTATGTCCACAAACTGAAATACTGTCCTTAATAAAATCAAATATGCTTTTTGTATGTGGCGTATACACAAAGTGTTTTCAAATGCTTGGCACCTCCAGGGATATTTGCATAATGCTCCCTCAACTCAGAATGAATTCATAAGCTTTCTCTGAACAATCCTATTCCTCAAAAAAAGCTGTACAAGAAGCCAGTATGGGACTCCAGAAAGATCATAACTGACCTATCTCCTTAGACACACTTGGGAAACAACTTCAAGCTTACAGATTTCAAGAAGACAGATTAATTTAGTTTTCTGGAAGTGCTAGTCTTTGCTTGCTATGCCATAACTGGTGAGATTCTGGATTTAAGGGAAGGGGAAGTTTAAGCCAAGAAAGAAATCTAAAGACCCAGACTTTGCAAAGACTACTGCCGAAGAAATAATGTTCTAAACAAGGATCCAAGACCACTTTTCCCAGCATTCTTCGCTAGTCCTCTGGCTATTCCTTCATGTAAATAGGTTTGCAATCATTCTGCCGTTGAGACATGGGGATGTTTTTGGTTTTGTTTTCTAAATCAAGGCACCAAAAAGGGAGAATAAGGTCAAGTCCTCTCCTATTTAGTTGTGGTAAAACAGATTCAATCTCAAAATTCTATGTTTCTTATACACACAAAGAATTTTAAAGAATGGCTTCAGCTGATTAGCGCGTATTCTGACTGGACCACAGCACACTCCAGGAGTAGCTGACAGACTTCTGCAGTGGCTACAAAATTTAGATTACAAGAAGAGTAGAAATTCTAAAAGCCATTTAATTAGACATAAAAAAAGATGCAAACTTCTGATTCTAATATAAAGAACAGCATAAGCATTTACTAGTGGGTATAACGTTTCCATCCCTGCTTCCCATCCTCACTGAGGAGGAAATCCTTATCTGGACTTAAGTACACTGGAGGGATTCAGACCTGTGTTTTATAAGGGAAGTTTTTTCTACAGATTCTTCATTTCTTCATGTTTTGATGTAGATATCACTGATGCACAACCCACCTGTCGACAACTCTGTCATTTAAGTTGCAGGCATTAAAAAAACCCACCTATTTTTCAAAAGTAGTGTTCGTTTATCAAAACTGGTCTTTGTTTAAAACTCCTGATAGCAATGTATTCCCTGACAATTGTTCCTTTTTAATGAGAGTCACTTCTGGCAAACCAGTGTGCTTTAAGCACCTTTTCTTTATTCTTTTGTTATAATTTAATTTCATCAAATCCCAATTAATCACAAAGAAGCACCATACAAGAATAAAATACACATGAAATGAAGCAAGAATTCCAACACTAAGAAACACATCCAGCCAAGACAGAATAAAAACATCAGAATAGCAATTAAGTATGGAACTTGTAAATGGGCCTAACTTTTTCCCATCAGCTAAAATTTTATTGTATCAGCAATCAACTCAAAGATAGCAAAAAGATTTAATTACAAGCCGTAGTGCTGAAATCTGTACATTCTCTATGTTGAAGGGGACATGAAAAACAGAACATTCTTTACGTTATTAAATCAATAATACCTACAAAAGATTTTCCACTTAAAACCAGGGATTTAAAAAGGCTTACAAAGAATGTTACACTAGGAAGAAAACTAAGCCTTCCTTATGCATTCTTGCTTATACTCACTGCAACAACAGATTACTTCCATGCAGTAGTACAATACTTTGAAAGCTTTAGTCCAATCTAGTAGCAAACTCATTTCTAGAATACATACATACACACAAACATATGTCTGCATACCTTGTAAGTGTTTAGACTCCACTTTCTCACCAATTCCAATTTCTCCATTGCTGGATTCTTTACTTCATCTGCTAACACAACAGGTCCACTCTTCTGTTGAGCTCTGGCCCCTATGTCAGACACAAAACAAATCTTGAAGGCCCTGTGGGTTTTTTTGTCTTAAGGGATAAGTAGCAGGTATGGAAGATTTGTGCAATTGCATGTGCACAAGCAGAGCAAGGTGACAGTAAGAACTTGAAGACAAATATGCAGCTTTTGAAAATCAATTCCAGAAAGAAACAAGTCTTCTAAAACTGATATAAAGTGTCCATATATCTCAGTATTTCGTGTAGTAATAGGCTGAATAAAGCTTACCTGCATGGATGGAGTTTTACTAACCAACCTTAAAACAGCTTTTGAGACATGTTTACTACTTAATCTATGTTTTAAAATTCCAACATTTGAACACCCTTTTGGATTTAGCCAATCTAAAAGTCTGTTTACAACCTGCAGACCATTAAATGAAAATTATCGGCGTATAAAAACTTGTCACAGAGTACAACTAATAAGTATCAAAACATATTTTTTCTTTTCCAATGAATGTCATCCTTTCCAGAAGATGTGGTCAGCCAATATGTAACTTATTTATTTCAGCTTTATTAGCTCGTTATATTACAAATAATTAATTCTACAAATCACCAGTATAAAAACAGCAATAAAGTAAAGATTTAAAGCAACAAATTAAAACATCTAGGGCCAATCACCACACATTAATTGCCAATACTTAGCATTTTCAAGCTAGTATGGGATATCACATGGATCCCAAGTTTTAATTTTGCAAAAATATTTCCTCGTGCCCTAAATACTAAGAACTGCAAAGCACTACCACTTTTTAAGCAACATTTTTATTTATTCATGTACAATTTTGACTACTACTGCTTCTAACTCCTACTGCTACTTACAGTCACCTTAGCCGTGCCAGGTTATTTACGTAAATAAGAGTTTGGAAGAAAGTCTATACAGATGCCTCAAGATACTCCTTTAGCATCAAGCTCTACTATGTTCTTTACGTCTTCAAAATGCTGTGCAAACATTAAGTAATTAATCCTCTCAACACCCTTATGAGGTAACTGAATAGGTTTTCTCCTTTTACATAGAGGAAACAGACAGAGATGTTAAGTAATTGCCCATAGGCACAAAATGAGTCAAGCGGCAAAGCCTAGTTTGGGTGTTGTGAATTCCTAATGGCCACCTCATACTCTATTCTACTGGAATACATGATCATTTTTGGCAAAAAACACCAGAAGTTTCAGCTTTAACCTAAATAAAAGATTTTGGTTACTCCCATTTTAGCTAGTGTTTATTATTATTATTATTAATATCGGTAATTATTTTTTACATTTTATAGAGCAAAAAGCAGCATACAGAAAGGAAAGCAAGAGATTACTTCGTGAACTGTTAAAAGCCAGAAATGAGAGCCACCAAAAAACCCCAGAAGTTATATTTCCAACTAACAGTAAATCAAATTATTATAGACACGAAGGAGTTAGTACAGTGTCAGCAGAGACAAGGGCGTTATCCATTCAGTGCTATGATACCTGTGGGAATAATTAAATCACAACCTTGTCCAGCCAGTCTGCTAGCTGCTGCACTGCTAGGAGATATAACAGATGATTTGGGTGATGCTGAGAAACCTGAAAAGGGGACATATTTAACCATGAAAATCCATCATCTTCCCTTAGAAGGCAACATGCGCTCTTACACAGATAGGTTTTTTTTCAAAACAAAGAAACATTTGCTTCAACAACACACTAAATAGAAGCATTCACGGACAAGTTGCTGGAATTTCTGACAGAAATGCTTTTTAAGAGGCGCAGCTGTTCATGTGAACTACTCCAAGTCTTCATGATTTAAGCTTTCTCCAGGTCATGATGCCAAACTTTTTGGGGTTTTTTTTGTAAGAGTAATCAAAATACAACTGACAGCTTCATCAGTAAAGTATATACTATCAGCAGAAAATTCCATGAAAGATTGTTATATACAGCTTCCACAGCTGAAACCTCCTTTTTAAGGTCTAGAGAGATTTCACTCTGCACTGTCACTGAATGGTACTCACAGCATTAAGGGGTGAAGTAAGCTCTGAAATCTGTGCCAATTTCAGATATACTCGATTAACATCTGCTCTTAAGTCTGTGTAAACACACAGCAATAAGCTATCCTGAAGATCATACGAGCCATTAGCCATTAAGGTGTGTAATCTCCTTCCCAGAAGAAAGATTTTACAGCACTTGCTTGTTCTCTTTAAGAAAAAGAAACCCACCTCTAAACGACCTGCACCATGTGTGTTCTCTAAGCTGTTTTAGGATTATGCTTTCAGAGCTTTGCAACGCTCATGTCAAAAACGTGAAGTGACATTCTTGTGAAGTTTTCAGGATTTAAAAACCAAACAAACAAATTGGCTTTTTCTCTGTAGTGATGAGTAATCATCATACTGGGGGGGAGCTTTTACTGCTTTTGCTGAGAAATTCTGAGATACTTCAGGGCTGACAGTGTGCTGGAGTAAGAGGAAATCAAACCTAAACTTTAGCAGTTTCAGCAAAATTTAGTTATCAGTAACACCCAAAATATCAAAATAACAGAATCAACAATCACCTTTTAAACATATTATAGAGCACTACTAACATGGGGTACAATTAATCCAATGATTTGGATCCAATTGCACAGAAAAGACAAGACTGAAAGATCACTCACTTGCTGTGTCCTTCTGTAGCAATAAATTGCATAAGAGCTGCAACTGGATTCATCCAGGCATAAAAGTTTGACTGCAAGATCCTGCTAAAGGCCTAAAGACTGAATCACTTCAGCAAGCGAGCTAAGACAAGCAGTTTAAAAAATCCTTACCATTTGACAGAGTATTAAAGCAGCCTTATGCATGCTTCATCATTCAACATCCCCCAAATCCTAAAAGCCCTTCCCCTCCAGTATTGTCTACTTTGCATTCAAAAATTAAGCCCTAGTAATGACACTCAAACAGAAAACAATTTTTAGAAATAGGGCGATCATTCTACTTTTGTCCATAGTTTCATAGCCGCCTTAGTTTCTACCACTTTTCTCTGTCCGATTTGGTTACAGCATTAGGAAAAATCTGAAGAAAACATCCTTGGAGGAAAACTGTGATATCTGAAGTGTTAAAAATTAAGTGTCCAAAGCTCGTCATTTGTGTACATAAGTTACTAGAGAACATCTGGATTTCAAACATATTAGTGTATCTTGAAACACATCTTAGACACTTTTTCCCTTACAGGCTAATGTGCTTAACAGCTGCAACAGTTATCCTGCTAATAGAATGCAAAAAGGCAAAAATGGTGAGCAGTTTGCCATCTGCCCAGTTTTTAGCTAGATATTTTGCAGATTTCAAAGACTTAAAGAAACCACAGCATTCACTTTGTAATGTATGTAAAGTACAGCATGTAAATCACTGTTTTCATAAGCACATTTTACCAAACAGGAAATGAAGCAAAATGTAAATTAAATATACAACTACAAAGAGCCTTATTTTCACAGCTGCTCATTTGATATCATTTCAAACCTTTCAAATTCAGGAATTGTCGAGGCTACATAATTCATTAAAATACCACTTTCACATACTGTATCACGGCTCTCTTGTTTTTAGACAGATGGGAAACACACGTTACTGGCTTGTTTATCACTTTGTATTTCTCATTGTTTAATACTAGCTTAGATTCTCTAAAACATACATTAATGCTTGCATAGTGAATTAAATATTAATTAACTAAAATCCTTCTGCTGTAAACAACTGCAACTCTGTGCTGAGAAAATAGAACAGACTTTTTCATTAGGTAGTACCTGGAAAAAGAGACCCAATGTGTTACCACTCCTAACAACAAAACATTAAAGCAGTATATGCACTATGACAAAAAATAGAGAGGCAAGTCTCAGTGGCAACAAAGAATTCCACTCATTAATCTGCTCTGGGTAAGGGAACTGTGTTTTAAGAAATAACTAACTCTCCAGTTATGCTTCAAATCAGAACACCACCTGCAACATTTAAAGAAAACTTCAATGCAATGTAATAGTAAAATTCTTCAGCCTGACATTTCAATGTGCTCAAGGACTTCCCTTCCTGTAAATGCAGACCAAGTTGACACTAAGTAGCTTCCAACAGTCCCTTCACAGATACTAGAAGCGTAGCATATATTCTCTATTTTAACAACCCAGCTACCAGAGAAGACAAACAGATTGTCACTAATGCTCATCTCAGTGTGTACATTTACACCAAAATGCTCAAAGAACCCACAGAACATTGTACGCCTGACCATATGAAAATATGCTGAAAGACTAAGTTGAGAAATAAAAAACAAAAAAGCAGTTACCTTTACCCGGAAATGGTCCTGCCTCAACAACTCCCTCTTTGGTGCTGTCAAAGCCATGAGATGTTATTTTGGTTTCAGAAAGTCCAAGTCCAACGGGTAACGAACATTTCAAGTCCTTAAAAATATTTGAATAAAAATGGAAAGTTAGTGTTTAAAAAAAAAGATAGAAGCGACTCAGAAGTATTATAATGCAGTTTCAGCAGCTCTCAAAACAGGCAATTCTGCCCTTAGCCTGGAATGTCTTTGCTGGTGTCACAGCATTCTACTGCGATGCACAAATAAAACATAAATGAATGAGAAACACTAAGTATAGCCCGTGTATTTATTCTAGAAAATTTTTTTTAATATTGACAAACAACTAGAATGTCATCTCTTTGAGCAGCAGTTACCAAAAATGTGGCCCGCAACATCACATGATGTGACCTGAAGCTGGTCCAAACAACCATATCAGTTTAATAATGTTTCCAGTCAAAAACTGTAAGCGGTACAGAATAATCTAAGACTAAGAGCAGACAACATTTTACAAAAAAAAGTGTGGAAGCAGCTATCATCATGTTAAAGATAAAAAAATAAAATTATTTCACCCTAAGCAAGAAATAGTTTTAGAATTCATAACATTCTTAATTTCTACAAACAGCACATGAAATCTCCTTAATATCTGACGTGGGAGGAACACCCAGAAAGGCATCACTTCAACAGCTTCCTTCTGAGCACCTACTCTACATCACAAGTGCTCACAGCACAAAGTTGCCATTTACTGCTGATTGCTTTGGAAACTCATTGATTTAAAATTGCCCAAGATCACCTTGTTTAACTTTTGAGAGCTAGATTAACTACTACAACCAACTTTCAGGCACCTGAAGTCTTCAAAGAAACCCAGTGCAGGCCTGTTAACTAAACTATGAATTCACACACCGTAATTCATATACCATCCTACTGCCCATTTTTTGCTATCTTACCCACCTCTACAAACACCTCCCAAAGGTTTCCTGGACTGTATTTCCAGCCATCTGACTGAAGTTTAGGCCTCTGATGTTATGGAATATACTCAGTACTTTAAAAAAGTTCATGTATTCAAAGCAATTTAAAGCCACTAATTCATAAAAGTAAAATTGAGTGAAAAGCTACTCTGGAAGTGAAAGCAAAAAGGTATAATACATCTACAAAAAATTAAGCCTCAAGAAATCAGAAAACTGGCTGTTTCTGGAGTCAAGTACTCTTTTCCATCCCCTCTGGTTCCATACAGAGGCAAAAAAGATTATGAACTATAGAGAAGCCATAGCAAAATTTGCAGAGAACAACTACACATAGCTTTAAGATGTCAGTGCCTGAACATGTGCAGCAACTATTTATGATATATGCAATGCTTCTAGTTACAAAGAAAACACAACCTTTAAAATCCACTCTATGTTTGACATAGTAGTGTAGTCGCTCGATCCACAAACCAGAAGCAAGCCAGTGCATAAGAATGATACTGCCTAGAGGCTCAGACTGTCAAAATGTGGCTTTGGATCACATCCCCACTGATTTAGTTAGCTGTCTTTAGTTTAAGACAAACTCCTGGGAGAAGGAAAAAAGGAAGAGCCAAAAACATATGAATTCCAGCAGAACAGAAATCTTGTTGACATAGACAACCCAGGATGTTATTACAATCAGAGTAACCAATTCCTATAGCCATACTTTCACCCACATGAACCAGCTATTTCATAGTAGATTATGCTATATTTGTATATCTAAAGCATTATACAAAAAAAAAAAAGGAAAAATAAACAGCATGAACAACAAATAGTAGCCACATGCAGAACCTGATCTCACAAATTAAGCATATCACAACATTGGATACATACTGTTTTCAGTCTTCACGACTGACTTAACACTCGTGCTTCCATTTAAGTACTCGCAGTTGGTGGTACGCTGGAAAGCACTTCCTTCCACTTAGTTTAGCTAATAGACAGAGTCCATTTAACTCAAACTGTAGCAAGTCACTAGGAGCTAGAAAAGCAGAGAGACTTGAAAAAGGATAACCAGATTGCAGAGGAGAAGATGCACTGATATAACAAAAAGGACATGGCATCAATTTTTCTCCTAAAAGCACTTTGACACATTGTATAGTTTTCAGAAATATCTAAATTTGTAGCCAAAGAAATGTAGACAGCTAACCTGCTTAAGCATGTTCACAATAGGAATCTAAGGAATCATCTGTATTTAAGGTTAAAATGCAGAACATCTGCTTTGTAAAGACGAAAGTTTAGATATAAACTTAAGCAGTTGTACTACTTATGTACATTCAACTTATTTCTAATTTGAAGCTAAACATAGGCTGAACAAACTACAGAATGAAATAATCAGAATATTACAACACATCCCTCTTAAATAAAAACCTGATATTTGGATAATGAGAATTATTAAGTTCTATGACCATGCATATCAGGGTTTTTTTTACATAAATAGATAAGTGTGTATGAATATGTACACAAACACGTATTTGTTTGAAGAGAGCTACACTTTTTGCATTGGCAAAAAGGCAAAGTTCAGTGTAAAGAACTGCATTCAGACCTGTTTTTAAACACCTATATTAACCAGTTGAAATATATCCTGCTGAAGAAAGATATGCTTGTGTATGAATCTAAAAGAAAGATTTACCATTTGTTGATTTATACATGACCAGAATTGTCATCAAAAAGTCAGCGATCATCAATACACTACCTTTTTGTTGTTTATAAACATGCAAGTTACTGTTCAGTGGAGACATGCTTCTGCATGTAAACTTCAATTTTTAAGGTCATTCTTGCAACTGACTTTACTTGCTTTTTCTTTTCACAAGTGTAGATAAACAAAAGAGTTACCCAAAAATCTGTACTCATTCTGACAAAGCAATTTATCCCTTCAATAATTTACAAAGTATAATTTAGAAACAGCCTTAGAGTAGTAAAAGATGGGCACAAAGCTTCACATTTAAGAGAAGGTACGACAATACTTAAAGAGATTTGAGTGGTAAGAAGGCAATGTAAATAGCTTGCTTTTTTGTTCCCACCAAATATAGGTTTGCTGTTACAACACAGGAAGTGAGGACAGATTCCCCTACTACAATAAAGTGATTATATTTTGAGAACATATTGCTCTTCTAGCTAAGAGGAAGATTTTGATGATCAGAAGATCTGCTTTCAAACTTATAAGTGATTTCCCTCCTTCTTCGTAAAAGGGAAATCAAGTCTTTAGATTTCATCAAAATTTGTTGATACGTTTCAAAACCACAAATCTGTTAAGAGATCTCCATCACAAAAAAAAGGATGCTTCATTCATAATTTTCAATTGTATGAGGCTGAAAACCACTGCATGTTTATGCAATTATCATCTAGCAGAAGTATTTTAATGTTGTAACTTCACTGAGACCCAGAGCTAGAGGTATAAAAACCCTACAACTCAGAAGATTCCCAAGAAGTCAAAAGGCTGGATTAGCTATCCCAATCTCAGCCATTTAGCACGCTAAAGGCTCAAAGAAGCAAAAGCATGAGATATAGGTACACAGAACAGCTGCACTCGCTTAATTTAGTCTAGTCAAGACACGGCAAATCTATATTGTATAGAGCATTTAAACCACTTTAATGCTTTATTAAAATTGCATTCAAGACACGGCAAATCTATATTGTATAGAGCATTTAAACCACTTTAATGCTTTATTAAAATTGCATTCAAGTCACCATATAAAACTAAACATATATTTGTAATGTTTATTTACGCGACTAACAGGGATATTAATCATCTTATTATACAGATCATACAGAGGAACCAGTATGAATTTTTGACATATAAATCCTGTTGAGACAGTACAGTCAAAGAAGTCGCTCAGAATGCATTTTCATGAAGGAATGTTGACTGAACCACACCACTATTTCCAAAAAGATACTTCCAATCCATGCTCTCCATAATAATCTAAAGTGAAGAGGGGAAACAATACAGTTCTGGTATCCTTCTCCAACAGCAGAAGCTAGCCTAGTTGAAGCTACCCAGCAAACAACATTGTATTAATGTCTTAGTTATGTCAGTCCATTATTAATGCATGACTAAGCACTATCTTTTGCTTAGTACCAACAGTCAATTTTAAACATATGGTTTTACTTGCCTTTACTACCTTGAATAAAGGTATTTTAAAAACCCCACATCACTAGCTAGTTCAAGGATTCCATTAAAATTGGACCAACTAAACTGGGAACTATAATATGCTTGTTTATTTTTTGATGGTGGATGACATTTTAAATAAAACTACCCAAGTTACCTTTAGCAAAAACTTGCAACACATCTTATTGTAAAGTTCACTGTTCAAACTTTTAAAGATTACCAGTCCAATGAAGCAAAATGTTGTGTAGATAGACATAACATCTATCTAGTCAGATAACTGTCTCTGAACTTTAACTTCTTACCCTAATTCATGTGCAAGCAGAGCTCAGCATTTTCTTCTTCTTTGCCCTATTATACCACTCAGCTCCTATTTTCCACGAATTAAGTCCCTAGATCCTTACATCAATATAAATTCAAGCATAAAAATAAATGGGAGAAGAGCTGAAGGCTTTAATCTATGCTGAAGTGGCAAAGAACATGGACTAACACATTGCTCCTATTCTCCAATACATTGCTTTTCACTCAGAAGAGCCTTTCTTCTACTACATCCCTTTTGACTTACCTGATGTCATATGACCATTGAGTTTTGAATTAATTTCCCTTCTACTCTCATCATTAACATTCATATTTTTGGTTTTTAAGACTGTATGAAGCAGATCACCTGACAACAAAGACTGGTCCTTCTCGTTTCATCTCCTAAAAACAGTTTTCTAGAGCTGACACACAGAAATATATTTTAAATCAGTCTGCATTAATTAAAATATAATTGCCCAAAGTAAAATCTAACTATGCCAGTCAACATAGCAAAACCTAAGAGATGAACACGGATGGTTCAAGTAGAACATGAGTGACAAGCCTGGTGGGTTTTTTTTTTCAGAAGGCAAAAGACAAAAACATAATTGACCTTATCTATTTGTGCAGTCTGGCAATAAAATTACAGAACAAGAAACTGAACATACGCGCTTAGATTCATCAGATCCCAGAGCTTATTTCGCAATTCTAGTATTGAAGACTCACAAAAAAGTTAATTTATCTTTCGCAGTCTGAAGTTTATTACTGGCATTATATACATGTTTAATAATGGTTTTGTCCCCAATAAGAGTACAAAAAGAGCCAGAAGAGCCTGGAGTTAAAATGAAAGGAAACAATTGGAAAAACAATTTCAGAGACTCAGACTGATAAGAACTTCATATAGATTTTGTACAATAGTTTAAACATAACAAATAGTTTACAGCTGCATGAATACCTTTACAGGCAGACCAAACATTTTTTCAATTAATTTAATTTATTCCTAAGCAGCTTTCACACTATAGGGCATGTATAATTAGGAATTAGGAACAATACACTTCCTCAACTCCTTCCCACAGTCCTCAGCTCCCAATCCCCTCAGTGACATTAAAACACCACTATTCTAATCACATAATTATAATTAGCATGGGAGGAAAACTGTGTTCCAGAAGTCAGGGATAAGTTAAATAAATCAGTGAAGAGTATGTCAGCAAGACTTTTTTTTTTCCCCCGAGTTTTCTTATACAAAGTAGTAAGAAAAACATGCTTGATTAGGAAACGCTGAAGTCCTCTGTTAAGACAGACTAACAAACATTCAAACATTGGCAAATGGTTCTATACACCAAGTTTTAAAGCTTTTGAGTTCCACCAGAGCTCAGAGAGCTGAAAAGCACTGGGTCAAGCTTTTTCGTAATGAAAGGACATTAAATATTTCATCCAATAACAAAAGAAGCTACAGGCTTTTTAGTTAAAAAAAGTTTCCATCCATCATACAGGCAGGACAAAACTTGTCAGAATTCCACAGGCATCTCTTGTTATTACAACCAAGACAGAATTAGAATGTAGAAGCATATTTCTGAATGAGACTTTACAGTTAGGCAAACACTTATTTAAGTTACCTTATAAATATGCTTTTGATTCTTTTTCTTAAACATAAGGAAGCAAGAAGACGCATCAAGCAGTGCTATATCGCATTCCCACAAGACTGGAACTAATATGCTTCCTTCTGAAAGGACATTATAGCAGTCTATGCTGTCTGATGTTCTGCACAACTAATGGCATTTTTCTTCAAAGAAGGAGCAACCCTACTTGCTATTTCCAGGTAAATACATTTGCACTGCATTGCCTTGCAAAATGAAAGACTTCTCGTGCTTAAGTACATACAAATACTGTATTTGGTGGAAAATAAATGTGCGTTTTCATGCCTAAGTAGTTTATTGATGAAATCTGATGGAAGTGCTAAATAGAACGCAAGGCTAGAGGAAAGTTTAGTTTTGTAATTAAAGACCCCTGAACAAAAGGTTGTACAACTACCTCTTTACCGAATCTATCAAAAACATACGACCAAAGTTGCTCAAGTGTTTGTCACAAAATAACTGTAGAAGACCAAATAAAAAATACAGGATAAACAATGTTTTAATGTTTCCATCTGAATTATAAAACATCTAGATGAACAGCTCCCTGATCATAACAATAAGAAACTAAAATAACCTTGTTCCCAAGCTTCTCGAGAAGGTGTAATTGAAATCAGTGTATTGGAGTTTGAGTGCTCTAAACTCAACCGTGGTCACATCGTCTTACTGAGCGCTGTGGTAACAGTACAACTTAAAGTGGTAATGGTTTCTTGCCCCTTTCTTAAGCAACCTCCTAAGAATCAGTATGTGGCTTAGTCATTTCCATAAGCCGATAGGAAAAAAGACCCCTGAAAACTTGGTACAGAGATTTTGTGGTGCAATGCATATTGCTTTAGGTTAAAACAAAAAAATACCTGGCAAGGAAAAAAAGAGAAAGCACAGCATTAAGTATTAGAAATAACAAACACAAAGCAAGATGAATAGAAGCTAAATATTAGAATTTGAGACTAACAGATTAGTAAACAGACCTAGATGTTAATTCCAAGAAGTTTGTTTTCTTTGTTTTGTTTATAAGAAGCCCCGATTATCACATATGCTGAGTTTAGGTCACACATGCAGGTGTTAACTTGTACAAGACAGTTCAAAAAAATATTTGAAGTGCACTTCATCTTCACTGATCTCAGAATAAGCATTGTGAAAATAATTACAGCAGCAAACACAACTACGCTTGCATAGTATAAATTTTCTGCCCCCTGACCAAATATTTGACCCATTTTTGTGAAAGTGGAAGTTCCAAATCTAGTTAACTCCAAGACAGCAAAAAACTACTTCAACTTTTGTATGTGGCCATTAACAAAGCCTACTTTAATATTTTTACTTTCCATAGAAAATAGTGACTGTATTTTCACTTAACAAGGGCTCTGACCCAGTCAACAAGAGTGCAAGTTTGATTTACTGCAACTAATAAATAAGTATTGGAGGCAGTACACTGAAGAAGCAATTCTTACATAAGGAAAAAATAACTTAGCAGTCAAGCCACAGCAGCATCCAGATCATCAGATTTAAAAACAGTAAATCTGTTTCTCTACTTCCAGGTGAAGCCAAATTCATTACAACTTCAAGGTGTATTTTTGTTGTCCCCCCCCCCCCCCCCAACATAGGTACATCTTCATAAAAATTTAGTTTTAGCTTTATTTCATTAAAAAACATCTTGATTTTTACACTATGTTACTTGGTAGATCTTAGCTGAACAAGAAATCTTAAGAAACACAAGCCTTCCCTCATTGCAGTGCTATTCATCAAAAAAAAATAAATCATGGCCCGTTCAGCAGAAGTAGCAAAAATGTTGAGTCGTTAGTACAATATTTTCCAGTAAGAGCTCAAATATGGATGCATTTCCACCTCATGAAGTTTTATACTTTTTTTACAGTCATGCTCACTATACAGCTACCCTGCAATCCAGTGGTCTCAGATGATGTTTTCAGGATGCATTTTATTTTTTAATATTTTTTTTAAATACAAATTTTTACATATTTAAATAATTTTTTGTTATAATGATAATATAATAAATACATGTTTTAAAATATACTTTTAATATATATTTAAATGTTTGTTTTCCTATTTTATGAATAAAATTGCTGGATTAAAAATCAGTATCCTCAAGACTTAGAGTCAATAATTAGAAATGTATGCATTTGATTGTGCATTACAGAGCACCCAATACTTCGCACTATTTAATATTCAGAAAAAATTGCCACTACTAATATACCTTTTATACAAAAAAGTTATTGCAATAATGTGCAGTATCTGCTTCATTTTAGTCAACTTTAACAATAATTTATCACCTTTGAAGGAGTTTTTCCGTTAAAGCTAAAACCAGAAGACAAAATTGGGCAGATGCTTATTTTACCAATATTCAGGATTTATATGTAATTTGTTTTAAACTTATGAAGGTTCCCCCCTGTAATCAACATTTTAGTAGGACACAATACTTCTCAGCATTTCTTTTAGACATAATCCTGCACCATAAGTCAGCATGGGACTGTGAAAGCTTAGAGATTTCCTCAAAATCTAAGTCTCAACAAATACCAAACAAATGTGGATAATTAACTAGTGTTCATATTTCCATCTGAAAAGCAAAATAAAAGAAAACCAACCCTGAATTCCATAAACTATGCCATAGCACCCTCTGCTGGACAGCCAAACACAGTAAGAACTGATAGTAAAATATATTGAGATTAACGGAAAGAACTCAAAATTGCATAAAGATGATTATGGAAGTATAATTTTTTGTCAACATACAACAAACAAGATGGATTCTGATACATGCCATCTATATAGCATACAGCAATACAGTAGTCATTTTTCAGTTTCAACACAAGAAAAGCTACTTCTCTCCTGCTTTTTACAACTTCAAATCAGAAAGTGACTATCTTTACTTTAGGCACATTGCCTCCAAATTTAATACCCCTGAGAAGTAGCTTGCCTCAAACACTTTGATATTTTTTCATTAAAAAAATTAGGATTTGGTAGCTTGAGTTCACAGGACCTGTTAATTCTCCTATGTCAAAATGCTTGTTGTCCTGTTTTATGAATAAAATTGTCAGATTAAAAAAAAACCAGTATCCTCAAGGATCAAAGACAAGAATGTAGAAGCAGATACAATTGATAGCACCCAATTCTTTACGCTATTTCATGTTCAGAAATATTTGCCACTACTAACATACCTTTTATACAAAAAAAGGCTATTGCAATGTGCAATCACCTTACGTTATGTCAACTTTAACAATAATTTATGAGTTTTTCCATTAAAGCTCTAGAAAACTATGTCAAGTGAAGTCTGCTATGCATTGCATTGTAACTTTAGCATTTCTGATAATGACAGCTTGTTAGACAGCAAAGAAAATTCTTACCCTGTTAAAGCTGTGCTCATGAGAATCTTCCAGCTGTCCATTGCTAGTTACAGGAATTTCTGCCGCTGAATTTTTGGGAGACTCTTGAGCCATTGCACCTTCCTATAGTGCAAGAAGAAACAGGTTAGCGTTTGTCTTAAAATTCCAATGAGTGATCTATATGAAAATATTTGATGTATGGGTTTTATAACAGTTGATTTTATTTCAAACTCCTATTGGTAATACTCTGATATACTAGGTCTGTATACGCTCATTTCATCACATACCCAAATCACATTAATATGCTAGCACAGCTCAGACAGAAGTAACGTAAAGCTTCAAGATCTAAGAGGAAATTTAACCTATTGATAGGGGGGAGATAGGGGCAGGTGTCAGACACAAATGAGACATGTGGGACCAGACAAGTATTTTCTATGCACACTTGACCCTTAGAGTAGTTTACGTATCTTAAAAAATAAAACAGATGAGCTTGGCTAAAAAAAGAAAAATTGTACTAGGTAATGATAAGCAAGAAGTATTAGAGAAGTGCAATGAGTTTAATCGTATGTTACAAAAAGTTTAAAATAAGAAGTTAAACTATATTTATCATAATATAGTGCCACCTTCTGACTAAACTGTTGGTATGCAACTCTCATTCAGACAAAAGCAGTAAGTCTAAAGTGAAATGCAGAAACAAGACCTTTTTGCATCAATGCAATTCAAGAATCAAAGTTCGTTTCAAAATGCAGCTGCACTACACACTGTAGCAGCAGCTGTGAAACCACTGCTTTCAAGAATGACCTAAGGTATAACCTACAAGAGACGTTCCAGAAGAAACGCATACCGTTTACAAGCACCTGAAGAGGGAATGGCACCCTAACACGCTCAAAAACTAAGAGAAACTGAAAATTTTGGCCAACCAAAAAGCCAAGCCTCTCAAAAGCCAGCCCTGACTCTGCACGACAGCTTCATTAGTCAACTAAAGTGTAAACAGTAGAAGACTCAACACACAACCTAAGCAGTGTTTGTTCAATTATTTACATAAAAGTTCTCTGAAGTCTTCAAACCAGCCCACGCGCCTGCGCAAGACTGGCAAGACATGGTACACCATCAACAGGTACTTGAGAATAGGTACTTAAAGGTCCCTTAAAGCTCCTAATCATCAAACTGAACTAGCTCTTTTCAGCCAAAGGGTCAGGAAGAGGCCCAGTCTCAGATCATGCTGAAGTACCAGCAGCTTCTCGAACCACAGGTGAAGCTTTTACAGGATATCCATATAACACAAAGATTTTTACTGGTACTTAACTCAGGATTACCTGCATCATTCTTAATTAGCAACATCTTCTGTCATACACCATTGTTAATATTTCCCCCACTTTCACCTATCATTTCATTTACATTAGTAAGCTTGATTTCCTTAGCAAGCTTGGAGGCCTCCCAAGCTTTTTTCTAACTAGTCACTGTCTGTGGGCTCCAATAAACATGGCTCCACCAACTCCAGATAGCCTTCAAAGCTATGTTACCATAACTTCTTCCAAAGACTGTAAATTACTGAGACTTAACCTCTGTTGGTCTTTTGAAGCAGAGCTCACTACTCAAACTTTATTTGGTATCTACAAAATCCAATTTACATTTCTGAAAGTGTAATAAGCTTCTTCAATTAGCAGCATAAAATACCACCATCACAAATAAAAAACCAACCCACAACCCAAGGAAACTGAAGTCCATCAGGTTCTCAGTAAATGCTGCCTTTTACCCATACAGAGAAGAGAAAGAAAAAGACCAAGGACAAGCCAGTCAAAGAACCATACATATGAACTACAATCCATGGATGCACACCGATAAAATACCATCTGAGGTGATACATTTTCCCCTTTTGAGGATCAAGACTTTCTCTACAACTCAGCAAAACTGAATTGAAAGCTACTGTTTCAAAAATAGTGTTTTATGAAACACTTCACTAAAACGAGAAGCAACGCACTTAGGCACAGCTTTTGAAAAAAATTCTAAATACGCAGAGAATAGTTTTCAAATCATTTAAGAAAATGTCAGTGTGCTATAAATTAAAAAAAAAGTGACTTTATAACACACTAACTTGCCCAACAATCTTTCTCAGTTAGGATCCAGCAAGTGCCGCCTTTCAGCACTGGGAAGGAATAGCTTGTATGTCATATATTCACATTGGCCTAGCATATCAAATTCTCCATATAGTCCAGTCTTCACCCACAACTAGAACACAGAACAGCTGGTTTTTGGGTCATTCTTCATACAACAGAACAAGCTCATAGCTTTTAAGTAAATGAAAATATTGAAGCACACCAAAAAGTCTATGTTTTTTTTATGACTACCTCTAAAACAGTAATTTGTTTCATTTCATTATAGAGTATCTCGAGTTGGAAGGGACCTTTAAGGATCATCAATTCCAACTCCCTGCTTCTCGCAGGGAGTTCCTACACACCACCATTAGGTCAAATGTTCTAGATACCTGCCATGTTAGATTTTAATTTAGGAAATCTGCCCAATAGCTCAAGCTTCTTAAGCTTGCTTTAAATCTCATATCTGCTTAAACTCCAACACTGCTAGGAACTATACTTCTAATTAATACAGTGAAGTGAGGTGTTTTTCGAAATACTTGGCCCACCACAGCTACCTGCACAATACTGAAACATTAGCATTGGCTAACACAGCTATTGTTGTTCTTCTTTCTGCAATTGTCAGAAAACACATTGTCAAGGAGAAGTCGTGTACCGTCAGGGGATGCACTTCGTTTGGCTGGAATCACAAACCGAACTGCATCCCCAAATTTAATTAAAGGCAAAAACAAATGCTTGGCTTGGGTGCTTTTCATAAAGAATCTCAAATCGTTCTGCTAATATTGTACACTGATATGTTTATGCATTTATTCAGAGATATCCATCCTTACGCATATCCATCCTTACGCATATCCATCCTTACGCATATCCATCCTTACGCATATCCATCCTTGTCTCAAATACACACATAAGAAAAGAAAAAAAATCATCAGCTTCTTTGAACAACTTATGAAATCTAAAAAGGCCTAGAAGCAATTCACAGGGGTTTTTTAGGTGTTTCTACTTGAGGCAAACCTACGTATTAACTTCAGAGAAAGCAAAAAATTACTTGCTAACTTCAGTTTCATGTTATGTCTGAACTAACACACCATCTTCCATTGCTGAAAGGAGGGTGTTTCACCGCTGCCCTTTTCCAATCCCTACTATGAGCCACACAGCATCCCATCTCCCAACCACAACACTTGCTTGCAACTCACCACAATGCACAATAAACAGATTCAACCTGCTAGCCTGACAACAGACCTTTTCACTGGGTTAATTTTCCAGTTTCAGTGAGTTGAATCAGTTTGCATAAGGTCAGGGAAGCACCAAAGACATGAAGTGAGCAGCTGAAAAAGGGAAGTGAGATAAACTGCTAATTTGGCTCAGTCGTACCAAGAAATCACCATCTGCATTTTATCCAACAGTCTAAGCTAGCATTGCAGCCAAGAACAAAAAGTCCACCCCCCTCCTTTTTTTTTTTTTTTTCCCTTTACCCCTAACTCTTCCCCCATTCCCCACCTCTTCCCTGGGCCAGAACAATGTATTTGTACAGCAAACAAGATTGCGGAAACACCGCATATTAAAAGAAGGTGACCTATGTCCAAAAAGGAGATGTGTAATTTTTCCACTCAAATCGGTTCTCCACAACAGTTCCTCACACAGTTCAAACACTTGTACCTACAAAACAGAGGGTGCAATAATGCAATAAAACACTATTAAGAATGAGGGACTGCTCTTGGCCACAGTACCAGCTTACTTCAGCAGTGCAGTATCTCTAAATACTTTAACTGAAAACCACTGCCAAAACCAGTGGTCATTTCTCTTTACCCCTGGGTGCATGTTCCTGCAACCTCACACAATCTTGATAAGCTCAGTGATCTGAGAGAAAACTGAACCACCAAACCACAACGGCATTTCTGTTAAAACAGTGAATATGATCGCTGAATGAAGCATCCCTTTGGTAAGTGCAGCCCACAGCCAATTTAAACAAAGCATATAAAGAAACTGCATCCTCAGAAGAAAATTGATCATATGTAGGAAGAGTCTAAAGTAAATACAAAGCAGTTTCATTGATGTATTAGCCATGAATGAAAAAAGCATAATGGAAAACCATGAAGTTTGAGTTGCATGTTTTATTCAGAAAAATATATTAATACTTCAGTAACTTTTTTCTTAGCACATCTGTTTGCAAATATCAGATTTGGAGATACATTAAATATCTATGGAATCACTATTCTGTTTTTATAAAAAAGTTTAAGGACAATTCACTGGTACTGAAACTCTAATCACGATAAACTCAGCATCACCTTTTTTCATTCTCAGTCTTGAGCAGCCAGGGAAAACTGTATTCTTTACCTTTCTGAAAGAGCCTCCCAAACACATCTGATTGGCTAAATATTATCAAGAACCTTTGGAATTCATTATTTTAAAGTGTCACAGACTTCTCCACAATGAAGGTACAAGCTGTATCTGCCCCCAAGAAAAAAGATTCACCACTCCACTATAACACGGCATTCTAGCTACTGCTGAGGTTACACAAAGACTGCTGCCTTTTAAGTACCAACCCTTTCTTCCTGCAGCACCTACCCATTTCAGACTCCACCCTACCTAAATCTATTCAGCCTACAAAACAAATACCGCAGCACAGCAAAAGACTATTGGTTGAAGTAATCCTTTGGAATGAATTAATTGCATTGTTCTTAACAGTGTCTCAAAACCAAACCCACCCATTCAAGATAATGTGCATGAGCTCATATCCCCATACTAACTTCACTGTGCTATGTGTATCAGAATTTTTGGCAGTCTGAAACTGTTGCTGGGATTGGTTGATTGTACACTAATATAACTATCACCCAATCACCTCAGAGTCAGACTGGACCTCTTCTGCAGCTGGGTGAGATTCATCAAGTGTTGTGGATTCATTGCTGTGTTCTGACATACCTGAAAATAAAATAGGTTTAGCATGCGTTAATTGATGTGAAATGACCTGGATGTTGCACCTTACAGAAACCAAAGTAGGCTTTCAGAACACATTTCTTTCACAAGCTCTGCTGAAGCAAAGAGAAGCCTCCTTCTTTTGATGATTACCAGGTCTTTAGGTCTCCAAAAATCTAACCAAAACTAGGAATATAGTCTAGCATAAGCTCCCATTGCCAAAGCAACCTTCCCCACACAGACAGCTGAGCTTGCAACATATAAACCAGGAAGTCAAACAAGGTTCTTCAGCTGATATTTACTGTCACCTGCAACAATACACTGACTGTATCCTACCACTCCACAGATCACAATTTTCTGAAGACACGAGATTTATCCAAACATTGCAAGTTTATATTGATGTTAAGCCACTGGAACCTAGTAAGCTGTTCAGTCTGTTATGCCTAACTAGAAACAGAATCCTTTTCATTTTACGCTCAAAAAAATCTCACCTACAGACGCAAAGAAAGTCGATAACACTAAGCACGCACACAAGACATCAACTCTGACTAGAGTGATCATGAAAGGTAAATTACATACCTAGTACAGCTTAAATAAGAAAAGTATCTAAATCTAACTCCAAATAGCTGGTAACTACAGGTGACACTGCAATCCACCCAGCTGTTTGAGAGGAGGAGACAATCAATCATTAAATATTAAACAAGTCTGTCAGTATTGAGCATAATCACACATGATTTTAGTTTATTAAGTCTTGCACCATTTTATACATGTTCAGCCACATACCAGATTAAGAAAAATTCTAGAGATCACTATTTATATTGTATTTCAATTTCCCAAGCTATAAAACATTTTCATTAAAGCAAATAATTAATAAGGTAAGCAGCTCGCATGACAAGGGAAATAAAATAAGGACACAAAGGCTGAGAAACTGAACCACCTAGATCATATTACACTGGATAACCTATTACCTTCCTTTGGAAAACCGAACACATAAAAGAAGAGATTTTCTCCAGAAAAACAATTCATTCAGGGCTATCACTGAATGAAGTTGGATTGTTCTCCGACCAACACTAAATTCCTTTCAAAGTAATTAAGTACAACTTCCTCATATATCTTTCTTAATTTTCTATAATCCCTTCTGTATTTTTCTTAATTTTCTATAACTCTTTCAAACAGGAAAGACCATACAGCAGAGGTCCTGCTTTCCCACAGAGTCCTGTCCAAACTCTGCTTGTGGTCGAAAACAACCTCCATTCTTAACAGCATATTTCTGAGTAGATGAAAAGTTTCCATTATGGACTAGAAGAGTAAGTGCGATTTCTTTGCTCTGCTGGTTAAACAAGAAGCTAAATTCATCTTGCAGTGCAGTCTTAGTTAAGACAATCCGTACCTCAGTTTTATCACAGTGCTGATCCTGGAGTTATGTTTGTACCTCACATACACACTTACATACCATGGCAATGCTGTTTAAAACTATTAAATGCTATAAACAGCAAAAATATTTTCTTGATAGTCTTAAGAACTCTTAATAACCTAATGTAGAGGAAGGAACCATCTCACAAACCCAGGTAGAAGACACTGTGTAAAGACAAATAATTAATTTTTTAAAATCCAAATTAATTCACCATTTGTGTTATAACCCACTCACCCCCAATTTTTTGTATAGTATTCTTTTCCTGCAAGCAGTACCAACACTTTCAACACAGCTCTCCAGGATCACACTGACCAACTTTAAAATATGAGAAGGGGAAAACTGTAGATTAAAGGTGGCTTTTGGAAAAAGTTTAACTGTGCATTCTAGTTTAACTACAGAATTGCCTGATGACTGCTTCTATGGCAAAAAAAAATGGGGATGTAAATATCAAATGCTCGATGTAAGCATGAAAGCTTTCTACAAGTTTAGGAAGATTCAGAATTTAAGATGCTCATGTGAAATTGTGGCAAACATGGCATCTACATACGTATATTATATTTATGGTTCCATTACAGAAATGCATATAGACTTTTGTGTCTCAGTAGTTCCTGATTTTCTCTTGAAGGTGCCAGAGAAAGAGCCATTCTTTATAAGAGCTTGCTAATCTTCAGTACCATATGAATTCTGCATTATCAATTATTTTTTCACTAAACCAGCCACGACTTTAGAACATGCTAGGTGACTGTTCAGTGTACCAGGGCATTCATTACAATCAGCTGCAACTACAACTCAGAGATGCTCTACTTGGAAAAAATATGCCTGATCCATATTCTGACATGAATTTAAGCCTGAAACCCTGACTTTATCACTCCTGCCCCTTTGGATTTTCATTGTTTTCCCCACTAGACCAATTCTGCAAATCCACACAAATACTGTACCAGAGTAGAACAGAGGAGACAGAATAGACTAAGAATCTTCCCCCAGTGGCAAAGCCACCTTAAATGCATATCAGATTACAAACTCAGTCATTTTAAGTTCTGCTCACCATAAATAAAACCGGACAATTTTTAAGTCCTGGGGATTTATATATCATTTCTTCAACTGGCAAAGTAAAAACCAAAGCAAAACTTATAAACAACATACTAAGCTTCCTCTAGGATGAAGACTTCAGAGAAATTTAGCCAATTATAATTAGTGGTTATAAAAGCACACTTATGGACTTTTCATAAAAAAAGGCAAATTCATATTTGCTTATTCATGCAGATATGAACTAAACGTCCTCAACAATACATTCATTTTGAATAAGGGGTTTATTCTTAACATAGTTACATTACTTAAGTAAATGACTTATAGCCTCAGAAAGGAGAACCATGGAATTCTCAACAGTTACATCTGCTTTTCCAAGCAGGATGCACTGCCTCCTTACGTTTTTCTCTTAAACTAATCACCAATAACGTAAAAGAAAGATACCTTGTGTCCAAATAAAGTTTATTACACACTTTTATTGTTGTCTTATTACTCCATTGCATAGGGAAGACATAAAAGTTTTTGTAACACTGCAGAAAATGCAAGTGCTGGTGGAAAATAATGTTTTAACACATATTTTCTTAATTTCAATTTCTAACCAAGACTACTATCACTATTTCTTATCAAGATCAATCCCTTTTTAAAAAGAATTTAAAGAACTGTATTGAACATTTTCTGCTGCAAACACACCATAGTTTCCTCTTTATGCTCTTGAATTCCCTGGCTGCTCCACTTGCAAGATCTAATTATCCTTGAAAGTTACAAGACATGATGGAGATAAGGACTGGAGAACAGGGCCACCACTACCACACTCCCCACTCTAGGTCAAGCTGCCCCTAAGTGCTTCAATGCTCTGCTCGTCTCCAGATTAACTGAGGTACGAGCTCCCATTACAGTTTCAGCTTCTACCAAAACAGAAAGAAGCAGCTGATCAAGATATTGCCTCAGCTTCCAGTTTTTCCAATCTAATGTTCTTCTGTATTACTTATTCCTTACAACTTTAATTGTGTGTGTACATACATATATACATAAACATATATATCATTCATACAGCAGTTTGGTTTTGGAGTTGCACTGATCAAATGACATCCTTCTCCAGCGCTGCAAAAGAACCCTTCTGTTATCTTTTCTAGATTATCAACACTTAGACAACAAAACCACTGACTGCAAGCGCTAACTTCTTGTGACCAGTTCCATCAAGCATAAAAAGCACACATTAGACACTGAAACTACACCCAGTTCAGGGAATGCAAGATGAAAGGCTATGAGCGGGTTTCAGTTAAAAATGATAGATGACATGTATTACAAGCAAAAATAGAAGAATTGCATATAGTTTGTCAACAATACCAGATGCAACACCTGCTTATCACCCAACACCACAGTGTTTCCATGGTTTAAAAATACTAAGCCAGCTGCAAAAGACAAATTGGAACACTTAAAACAATAATTGTCAGGGCGTGGAATAAGTCCCAGGGGCATGAAATTCATGCAGCATTTAGTCTTCTTCCTCCACCAACAATCAGGTTTTCTTTCTCTCTCGTGAGACCCACCTTCTACCAAGCTCAGGCTCTGCCCGTCCTCTCCGGATGCCCACCACCCCCCGGAGCCGGGACCCCACCGTGAACCCCACAGACAGGCAAGGAGAAGGGCAGACCCCAACCAGCACCGCACTCCCGTCCCCTACAGCAAGGGCACCCGAGGCGGCGGGCAGGACGAAGCGGGCGCTGGAGGGCAGGAGCAACCCCCGGGTGGGCCCCCCGCCACGCCGCCCACAGGCCCAGCCGCCCGCTGCTGGCACCCAGGGGCTGCCGGGGAAGCGGAGGCCACTCCCGCGGTGCCACACGTAGAACGGGACGGAAGGGGAGGTGAGGGGAGGTGAGGTGCGGCCCTCCCCGCCCCGCTACCGCGGCCGGGCCCAACCCGAACCCGAGGCCTAACGGCCCCGTCCCTCACCTGCTGCCGCCCCGGAGGCGTCGTGCTGAGGGGGGAGGGAGGATGGGACGGAGGGAAGGAGGGGGGGAAGGAGGAAGCCGGGCGGGGCGGCGCCGGTGCTCCCCCTCCAGCTTTATTTTCTTCCTTCTCCGGTACCAGCAGGAGCCGGAAGTGCTTGGCCGGAAAGGCGGTTTGACGGCGGGGAGGTGGCGGCGGGCGGCGGCCTCTCTAGGCTGCGGGGCGCCTCTCTATGGTCGCTGCCCGGGCGAGCCGTAGCCATGGCAACCAGAGCCGGGGCCTGCTCAGGCCTGAGGTGCGGTGCTGGGCCTGCTGCTCGGGTAGGTGGCGGGGGGGGGGGATCGCGAATACAGATGGCCAGCGCCGCGAAGCTTAATTCTGCGAATGCCCTCGGCTGGGGAGCGAAGCTCCCCAGCCGAGGGCATTCGCAGAATTAAGCTTCGCGGCGCTGGCGTGCGTGTGCCAGCTGTAACCGGGATCAGGCTCCTCCTGCCTCTGCCAAGTGCCATGCCCCTGAGATCAGAGCTCGGTCTTGAAAACCGGCCTCATTGAAGGCGCCCGCAGCAAAGAAGCGGCAGAGCGGGAGCGTGCCTGGCCGGGTGTGGATGCGGGCGGCGGGAAGACTGCGCCGAGTACCATGGCAGAGGCTTCGGGGAGCCCTCCGCCCCAGCCCGTAGTGAGGAGGAAAAAAAGCATATCCATAGAGGAAAAAATTGACATCATAAGTGCTGTGGAGAGTGGCAAGAAAAAGGCAGACATCGCAGCCAAGTATGGCATAAAGAAGAATTCCTTGTCTTCAATTATGAAGAATAAAGAAAAAGTTTTGGAAGCCTTTGAATCTTTACGATTTGATCCTAAAAGAAAAAGACTGAGGACTGCTTTTTATACCGATCTGGAGGAGGCATTGATGAAGTGGTACAGAATGGCTCAATGCTTGAACGTGCCGGTAAACGGTCCCATGTTGCGCCTCAAGGCTAATGATTTTGCCCAGAAGCTTGGACATAGTGATTTTAAATGCAGTAATGGCTGGCTCGATCGTTTCAAGTCAAGGTATGGTTTAGTTTTCAGAGCTCAGCCTGTAGAAGCAGCTGCTACTACTACAGTGGATGCTCCAACTCCTTGGTACCAAAATGTTCTTCCGTCTTATTTAAATGATTATCAGCCAAAAAATGTGTTTTTCATACAGGAGACTGGATTGTTGTATCAGATGTTACCGCATAACACATTTGCATTTAAAGGGGAAACTTGTTCTGTGGGTAAACTAAGCAACGAGAGAATAACAGTAGCAGTGGGTACAAATATGGATGGCTCTGAGAAACTTCCTTTGCTTGTTATAGGAAAAAACAAAAGTCCTCGCTCTTTCAAAGGTATGGAGTCATTACCTGTGGATTATGAAGCAAATGACATGGCGTGGATGACTTCAGAAGTGTTTGAGCAGTGGATGCATAAACTCGATGACAGATTTCAAGCACAGCAGCGACAAGTAGTTATTCTTGTTGATTCTCTCCCAGCTCACACAGAAGTAAAGAATCTGAAGTCTGTCAAATTAGTGTTGTCTCCTCCAGACTCTTCTTCATGTATAGCTACAAAACAAGGGGTTATCAGAAGTCTGAAGGTTAAATACAGGCGCTGTCTTATCAAGAGATTTGTTGACTGTGTAGAAGGTAATAAAGAGTTTATGCTGACTATTCTTGATGCAATTGAGATGTTGCACCTGTGCTGGAGGAAAGTAACACCAGAGACTTGCATTAAGAGCTATAAAGAAGCAGGATTCAAATTAGAAACCAAGGCAAATGGTAATGGCACAGAGGTTGAAAGTGATTTTGATTTGATTGCACATGCACAGGCAGCTGGAGTGGAGTTTCCAAAAGGTTTATCTTTGGAGGAATATGCAGCTCTAGATGATGGCTTGGTAACTTGTGAAGTGCCCACAAATAACGAAAGGATGCGTGCCAAAGAAAGCACATCAGATAAAGGTGGGACATTTGTTGGTGATGAAGATGAGGATGAAGGTGATCGACTTCAGGGAGCTGAACGGCCTTTACCATCAAAAAATGAGGCTTTGAGTGCTTTAGATACCCTTCGAAAGTTTCTCAGAAGTCAAGACACGAATGATTCTCTTCACGATTCCCTAGCTGACCTGGAGAATTTTATTCAACATGTAGCAAGTAAATAAGGATTTTAGCAAAGTGTGAGAGCATGTAACTGAAAAAAAAGAATTATATAAGTAAACAAAAATAGGCAGTTTAATAACAAGTGTTACCGCAGTGTTCTCTAGTGTGTCTTGCTCAGGTGCCTATATGTATATAGCAAAAGGAAATTATGAAAAAGGGCTGTGAACGAAGTTTTCCACAAAATCAGGAGGAAAGAACACCAAACTTGGGGTGGATAGACGAAATAAGTTGAACCTTTAAGATGATAACTGTAGTAAGTACAGTGGAGGCAAAAGCAATTCTTTGAGCAGTTTGGCACATTCTGGATGAACTGGTGCCCACTTGGAATTCTCTCTTCAGGAAGTGATTAGCACTAGATTTAGATTAGATATTAGAAGAAATTCTTTACTCTGAGGGTGGTGAGACGCTGGAACAGGTTGCCCAGAGAAGTTGTGGCTGCCCCATCCCTGGAGGTGTTTAAGGCCAGGCTGGATGGGGCTTTGGGCAACCTGGTCTAGTGGGAGGTGTCCCTGCCCATGGCAGGGGGAGTGGAACTAGATGAGCTTTAAGGTCCCTTCCAACTCTAACCATACTATGATTCTATCATAATTTCACCGGTGTCTTTGGTATTGTTGACAGTGGAACAGTAAATATTTATCAGCTTGGTGCTTTTGATACTTAAAAAAAAAATTGAACAACACAGAAAATACATGCTTAAGTTCTGAGAACTAAGGGGTTTTTAAAATAAATTTTTTTGGTCCCTGTTCAAGAATTCTGGCCATGGTTTATTCTTGCAGCAGATGATGAACAGCAGAAAGTTAGCAGCTTTGGATGTGTTTTGTCTTCCGAAAGCTGCTCATGTGTGGATACACACGAATGGCATAATCATTTATCCAAGAGTCAAAAGACAAACAAACCTTTACTTGGTCTTTGAAGAGGTCAAAAAGGAAGGTCGTTCTCTCCCTTCTGGCCTTTTTGGTATTTGGATTTGATGTAGGTCCTTCTGTGCAACTCCATGTATTTCTACAGTAAATACAGAAAAAAATCAGCTTATGCAGTATCTGCACTCAAAACCTTACTGAACTCTTGTTTTATTTACTATACTTGGAGGCTTTGCTGTAGGAGTCAATGCAACTCTGCGGTTCACTGTTATAGGTGCCATTAACAGGAGTGCTGTTTGCATGGATGCAGTGAAGTTGAGTAAATCACAGTACATTTACACGTCTTCAAGTATGGGATTCAAGCAATGTAATCATACATCTCAATCAGACAATCTCAATCTGTTTGAGGCATACTGTATGTGATTTTTTTCAAAACTTTTTAAAAATAGTTTCTGTATCTACCAATTTTATTTTTTTTAAAAGTTGGAGATAATCATTTTTCTATTTTAGAGGAAGAATAAGTTATTTTATGGAAGCCCTTTAGGAAACCTGTGTAATAAAGAATCTATTAAGGTGTTTATAATTAAACCATGAGAAACAATCTCTTGCTTACTTGAATCTTCAGTTTTCAATAAACAGTTTGGCTAAAGTTTTGTTTACTCTTCTTTCTGGTGGAGGATGGTTTATCCATTTCTAAAAGCATTTCAGAAAATGTATCAAATTGTTGGAAGACAGTGGAGATGGGGGAGGGGGGGTGGTGTGGTGAGAAAAGGCCTATGACTAAACTGTATGAATGTTTTACTCGAACACCTACAAAAAAAACCCACCATGAACTTCTGGTTTCTTATTATGCAATATCTGATGTGAATTCCATCCAAAGGATATGCTGATGAAATAAGAAGTTTCTGTTGAAATTCCAATAAATAAAGTCCGACACAGAGATTTATAGATTCTGTGAAAGAGGTGCCTCTCTGTATTATCTGTTACCTATTTATTTTGTTAAAATATAGGTGCAAAGTCTTTTAAATTCAGAAGCTGTGTCAAATAACACATTTTGCTTGCTTAAATACTTCAGCACAAGCTTATGAGAGGTACTTTTTATTTTGGCTAAGGTTATTTGAAGTTCATATAAACCCCACAGAGCCCTATGGATAATTTTACTACAGTAATCCTTTGATTTAAAATCCATGCTTTTCTTTGCAACAGCTTCTCCTGCTAAAGGCAAGTTTAGGAAAAAGTTTATATTATCCATATAGTAAATTTGTATATGCTTTAAGATTCAACTCCATGTGGACCTCATCGGCCCAGTATCCAGATAAGGAGACTCTCTGTTTCCTTCTAACAGAATTCTGAGTGTGAAAGTGGTGATCGAAGTGAGAAAGACTTGTGTAAGTAAGCAGCAAATCTTAGTGAAACAAGGGTTCAGTCTACAAGAAGCATAGTATGTGCAAGATGAGACTTAGACAATCAGGAGATTTGAAATAATATAATTAGCTGATGACAAGATAAATTACTGAGTGCTGTCATACTCCCTCATGAAAATAAGAGGAAGGATTTACTAATTTGGCCTGGACTTTGAACGTGAACTGTGGAACTTGCTTTAAAAGACGTGCAGCCCATCGAAATCCCCTATCTTTAGGGAATCTATGACTTTTTCCTAGCCTCCTGTCATTCTGAGAAGCCAAGCTAAAAATGTACCGGCTGAAACTATTCTTTAGGTCAGACACTTTATATTCTAACATTATAGCTTTCAAAATCTTATAGGAGCCCAAATATTTCTTTTCATGTGGATTTTGGTCACATTTATAGTCAAACAGAGACCGTGAAATCCATTTTGAAGCTTGTTGCTATCTCAGGTGTTTGTTCAGGGGGAAATGCAGACTCCTCGGATGCAAATGCTAGCAGTGAAAAAGGAAGTGGTACGCTATGTAAATGTTAGTCATTGCAGCCTGTGTGCACAGTTTGAGCTCGAAATTTTTTTTACATTGTCTGGGTAAGCCTTCAGGACACTGGCTTTTTATGTCTGGGGTGGTACCTATTGGAGGGAGAGGAAGAATATTGCTTTAGACTGCACCATATTTAAAAATAAGAACCTTTTCTACAAAAGGCAGATTACTAAGGCTGTCGTTTGCTTTAATACTTCGGTTCTTTGTTTGGACAACTATGTACTTTTTCCTGTACGCTTTTCCACTTTATGCTATAGCTAGATAATAATTATGTACTTTGGCATCAAGTCAGTGAAGTCACTTTAAGTACCCCAAAGTTAATTCTAGAAGTGTGAACTGAAAATACAAAGTTTTAAGAATATAAGTAACTTCCAAATAAGGCCAAAATAGAAAAAAAAAATATTGGAACGTATAATCCAATAAAACAATTTTGATATAATCAAAAGCATTCTTAGAGTCATTCTTGAGACAAGTAACGTGTAAAATTAAGCATACTTTTCAAAATACATCTGCATTTTAAAATTGTAATAAATACTACACTGTTTCTGATTATTGTGTGTGGTTCTGTATACCTTTCAGATAATAAACCTATACCTCCTTTTAAAATTGTTACTCAAACGAACATTACTCACTTCTAAAGGTAAAAGAAAATTACTTTAGCAAGTTTTTGCACCTTTAGGCAAAACCGCAAGAGAGGGGACAGATAGGGATTTATAGGAGAGCAATCCATATGTGCCTCTGTACCCAGGGTCTATATGTTTTGATAGCTAAGTAATCTGGAGGGAGTAAATAAGTAGATGGTTTTTCATTATGTATTATGTAGAGCTTGAGAATGACAGTTTCAAACACGCAGAATCTTTAGTGATTTTAAGTTTTCAAATTGCCATACTACTTTGTTAGCTAGTATTCTTGCAGGAGAAAACAGCAATCATATGCAAGTATTAATTTCAGTTAATTTCAGATCATTTTTCTTTGTTCTCTCTACCACCCTGGAAAGTACAAGTATGCTCAGGGAGGCAACCAATTTTCAGTCAACAGTAGGAACCGATTTAGTCTAATTTAACTGCAACAATTTCATTAATGGTAACAGGAAAATATTAGTAAAATACCTTCAAGATTTTTTGGTGGTTGTGTTCACTGAAATGATAGCATGAATATTGGCCTACTTCATAGTTAACTAAAACGTGTGGTGCCTGAGCGACCGTGGCATGCTATGATAGCATTTCACATTATTTTCTTCCTTTAATATCCATAAAAGTTGGTGCTTCCTGGTTTTGGGAGGCAACTTTTAAAGGAGGACTTTGCAAAGTTCTTATTGGACCTATCACCAGAGAAGAGATTTTATGCTGAAGCAAGGAAGTCAGTATTTGTATCTACATGTTTTAATTTGACTATTTTGGGGTTTCCTTTCTTGAAAACCAGAACTAAAATCAGTCAATTAATAAGCAAACAGCTCTCTTCTAATTGAAATTTTTGCGACGTGATGAGTGACAGTGTACTTCTTACCGATACATTCATTAACAATAGAAAAATCTTTGTAATAGATGAAAAGATAACAATTTTATGCCTGACAGCCTGTTTTTACACACAGCTTTTGTGTTGCTAAAGCCGTGATGTATAGAGATGTGATTCCCTTTTACTGACATAACCAGTGGTGGTATAACCACATGGTTGTTACACGAGATTACTAATTCAGACATAGCTTGTTGGCCTTCTTGCCAGGAGACTTCCTCCATTTGAGACATATTTTCTCTCTTACATCTGCAGCTGTTTAACTGTGTCCGTCTAGTTCAACCATACAACTTCTGGGTTGGGGCAGGGAGGGAAAACCAGTAGCATCTTGCTGACTTCCTCACAGCTGTGTCTCTTCTACTCCTTGAGCAGAATGGAAAAGTGTAAATGACAAATTGCTGTGATCCATAAAGTGAACAAATACTCCACTGAATTACCAGATCTGCTGAGTGAGAAGATTTACAACAATTGTTAAAATGCCTTACTGTGTTTTACAATATTTCAGCTGAAAGCCACGTTCTTCCTAAGCTTTCGTGCCATCCTACCTCTGGCACAACTTTCCAGCCTCGTGTGCGAATAGAGCCAAGGGGAACAGGTCAACCCCCTCCCCACACACGTAGCTACAGTCCATGCGAATTGCCGGCCTGCATGCAGGTCGTTGGCCACGTCATCGGGGAGGTAAGCTCCAGAGCTGGTTCACATCCTCCACTTCTCCTGCGTTCGTGTCGCTCTGTGTGCCTGTCCGACCCTTTGGTTATAACCACTTGGTTATTATAACCACTTGGTTATAATAACCACTTGGTTATAATCTCATCTGTCTGAGAAAGTTGTGGTCTGATGGGACGATGCAACCTCCCCCCAAGTGCCAGTGAAACACCTTTCATAATATATTGATTGGCTCTTTGAAAATTTTGCGGGATCCAGGATTGCTGGTAGAGACGTCAGGGGGGTAAGAGGTCTCAGCTGTCCTGGCCCCTGCTCAGTAGCAAAGCTGAAGAGCTGTACTCTCTGGAGAAGTTCTTGCGGAACGCTCGCTGTTCAAGAAGGATCACTTCCCTGTGTGATAACTAGCTCTGGATTTCTGATCTGAAGTCACCCACTTCTCTTGAGATATGTGCTGCAGGGCTGCCACCGTATCATGCGTACAAGGAGATAACTTACTGAAAGCAGTGCTCTTCTAGCAGTCTCGGTGCCTTATACTTCTAAGCTGTAGAAATGATGCAATATGATACTTTGCTATACAAAATTGTATTTCTTTCCTCTTCCACCTTTTTTCATCCATTGCCTTCTACCATTTTATATTCATTGATATCCTTATAATTTTAGTGTTAATGTTAGGATCGTTGGCACAACCTTCTGGCAAACTGCTTTTCTCCTTACTCTCCCTATTTCTAATATTATCTTTTGCAGGTGGTATTTTTGAATCATCTCATGTATCAGCTAGTATCACCCTCGTGCTACACATGCTCATGATCTCAGGCCCTAATTTCTCCATTGCTGTATTTAGTGGCCTTCCCAAATCCTTGCTTCATTTAGCCAAGAACTTTTAGTATGTCCAGATTTTTTTTTTGTCTTTTCTTTTTGCAGAGGGGGGTGAGCGGTGCTTTTTCCAGTTGTTGCCTGGGATGTCTGAGAGAATTGGTAATAAAACGCATAATCTTTCTCTCCTTTCAGGTGTCTCCATTTTTTCCTTCTGTCAGTGGTCCCTTCTGATCTGTACTTTTGAGATTCTCAATTTGACATTTAGGATCTTCATCTAAACCATTCCCTTTTCTCTTTCATCTCTTACCCTTATCTGCCTGTATAGCACCCTTGCCACAGTTCTTTTTTACATTTCCATTTCTAAATATCATACCCCTAACATCAACTTTTTGGATCTTTCTTCCCTCCTCTTTTACCGGTCCCATCTAATGTTTAAACTACATTTCATACTCCCTTTTCCTCCTTTCCGTGATTTGATGTCTATTTCTCTTCTCCAAAAACAAATATTTAACTCTTTCTGGAGACAACCAGTTTTTTACCTTCTATTTCACTTGGTGTGTCATCATGATACCCTTAGATCAAAGAAGATCTAAGGGTATTGATTCATTAAAAATATGTTATTTTTCCCTAAATTTACCTTTCTGCATTTCGTTTTCTCCCATTCTTTAGTCCTAGCACTTTCAAGTCTTTCCTTTGCTTGAGCCTTTCTTTTGCACTCCCGATCACCAGCATGAATTTGATTCATTTTTTAAGCTTGTTAAAAAAAAAAAAACAAACCCACGGACAAAACCTGAACAAGGAAAGAGTTTGGGGCTATTTGTTTACATAGCTAACCCTGTTACAATGCTGCATAAAATAAATCAGCTTGAAAGCCAACTGAGACATTAGCTAGTTTCTGTCAAGGTTTTTAATTGAATTTACACTTTATGTTGTTTATTTTCACTCTGATTTTTCCTATTTCAATAGTTATTTGTGAGTCTTCAGATATTTTTGCCCTGTTTGGCTTTGTAGCCAGCCCATATGGCCTCACATCATGGAGAAAAGCAGGTAGATTTTAAAAAAGGAGGAGTTAAAAGGCGAGGTCTTGGTCCATTGAGATTCCCCTGCAGGAACCTGAGGAGAACTTGTAACTCAGGTTCAGCAGAACTTTTTATTCAAAATCAATATTCAGAGTCCTCTGAAAGTCCACATCCATACACAAATTAGCCACAAAAATTGATACGAGAGATAACACCACAGGTTGTCTGAATTTAGGATGGGAAGAAATGGCCACCCATAATTCAGCTGCACTTCAAAATTAATTGACGCAGGGTTTTTTTCCCAGAGCTAAGGAGACATGACCTATGTAAACCGTACGTTACCGTACTGCCCAGGGCTCACCTGCGTTCACTAAGCAAATAGAAATTTACCTAGAGACAAAGCAAGGTTGAAACGGCATTTCTGTGTAAGAGCAGTATTTCTATATAGTCTAGAAGTTGCAGGAAGGGTCAGACAAGCTTGAAAATTGGCATGGCATTTCAGAAGCCACCAAGAGACACTTTGTAGTACAGGCTTGGTATCTCTGAGTTAAAGAGATTCTTATTACTAGCAGCTCCCAACAACTACTGAACTGTTTTTGAAAAGCTGGCTTGATGCATATCAATTTTACAGCTCTGAGAAAATGTGGCAAAGGGCATTACATGTACATTCAACTCATGGCACAGACAAACACGACAATTCAAATTCCAGCAGAGAAACCCTCAATTCCCTGTGAAAGCTGAGGGTGACCAGATGCAGTGCATAGATGGTGAGCACCTGCAGAGGAGCAGGAGCAGACATGGCATACGCTGTAGACATGCAACAGCAAGACGGAAAAGACAAGTACAGGCAGACAGCTACAGGCTCTCGGCTCCGCTTGTTGAATGACTATAAAGGATCGTCCTATGCCCCATCAGAAGGGCTGTCCCTACATGCCCCATTACCAACCCTTTTTTTTTTTTTTCAAAAAAGCAAAGAAAATCCTCATATGAACTGAAAGAGATTTGAGATTTTCTTGCCAGTTTGGCAATGTCATGCTCCATACCCTTGTAGCACGTGGAAGTTGGCAGCAGAAACCAGAACTACAAAAGGTAAAGGTGAAGTAAAGGCACAATGAAGCTTGCAGGTTTTTATGTCACATTCTTACCTGGCCTTTACTCAGCCCACATGGAGTTGGCAGCATTACTACAAGGGGCCCCCTGCACAGTCCCCTAAATCAGACAGCACTTTCAAAGATTTGTCAAAATCTACTTTAATGCCAGCAACTTGCCCACTACTGCTAACAGGAGAGCATTTGGCAAACTTAATGCTTGGATGGTTAGAAGCCATTTTGCGGTTGCATTGTAAATATTCATGGTTAAATAGCAACCAAGAGGCTTTAGGAAAATAGCAGGACTTGATAATTCCCTGGGAATACCTACACCATTATCTATAGCCAGCCCTAATGCACATGTGCAGCTGCAAACCTGTATTCCTATTCAAGTGCCAGTGTTGATCTGTCGAGGACTAATACTGGGATGGCAGATATCATCCTGGGCAATGAGATTATATGAAATTTACATTAATGTAAGCTTCCTAAGGGATTATTTAGAATGGGGATTAGGGAGCTTTATGAATTTAAAACTTCCTTCACATGTCTTCATCTTCTCACTTCATCTCACAGTGGGGAGAACCCAGTGGCTTGCACTGGTGCAGACTCACACGGGCAGCATGATCATTTTGAACGGCCTTCTGTGTGGGGAGCTCTGCTAGTGTTTGCCAGCATATTAGTCTGCAAGAATTAGGAGGAAATGCTGCAACGTATGGAAAACCGCCCTTATGCTCCAGCCAGCGGGAGCTGCCTGCCTCCCAAGTGGGTTGAGCCAGCCTCTTCCTGGGATGCTGACTCCTCAGGCAAGGCACATATTTGTGAGATTACATCTTCAGAAAGCAGAAATGCAGGTACTGGTTTGCTTTTCATCATTCATCCTGCACTCTCCTTCCTGTCTGCCATTCCAGCTCCTTGAGATTAAAAATTCCCCATCAGCTGCCTACCCAATCTGATCAGTCCTCTAGTTCAGAAACCTGAGATAGTTCCGTGCCATCTACCCGCCTGATTTACAGGCTTTAAATATAGCTCCTATATTTGGCAGGCATCTTTTTGCTTTTTTTGAGTTCCATATATTTGCATTCCCTAAAAGCAGTTCCAGCTCTAATGGGTAAAGAATGAGTTGTGGACCTCAAATGAACTCCATGTTCCTCTCTCCATGTGGAGATACAATTATAAGAATTTTTATCTCCCCTTACTGACATTCAAGGGGGTTGTAGACTCAAGCTTTGTGTGGATTGACCTTTGCAGACATGGCAGGAGACGTAAAACTTCACAATTAAGTAGTCAGAATCAAAATGGATTAACAGAGGAATTATACATTTGCTTCCAGGAAGCCTCTATTTCCTATAGGATCATATCTATGAGCATCCACCTCTTACTCTTGATGCAGCTGCCTGTAACTGGATGAATGCCAATTCTCACAGAATTTTAGTATTGCTTACCTTGTATGCAAGGTACACCTAAGTATAAAAATGGTACCTGCTGACAGTAGATCAGTCTTCAGAGAGCAGCATCTAAGCAGCATAGCAGCCTGTCAGACCCAGGAGCTTCTTGCTTCACACCACACTTGGTGCACCTACACTTTGGCACAGAGGTGTGACTGTGACATGGATAGGTACAGAGAAGAGGAGCTGTAGGAGTCAAAGGGTATCAGTTTGTATAGAAACATAGAATCGTTTTGGTTGGAAGAGACCAGTAATAGTGCTATTAGGATATGTAATTGGGCTGCTAGCCCATACTGAAGTATATGTCACTGTTACAGCTCTCTCCAGCAACAAAAAAAAAAAAAATCTCATGAAGGTAAGCCAGCTTGCACTGCTGTCACAGATACAGAGGGATCTGGACAGGTTGGATGAATGGGCTGAGGCCAACGGTATGAAGTTCAACAAGACCAAATGCCGGGTCCTGGACTTGGGTCATAACAACCCCATGCACCGCTACAGGCTTGGTGAAGAGTAGCTGGAAAGCTGACTGGTGGAGAAGGACCTGGGTGTGTTGGTCGACAGCTGGCTAAATATGAGCTGGCAGTGTGCCCAGGTGGCCAAGAAGGCCAACAGCATCCTGGGCTGTATCAGGAATACTGTGGCCAGCAGGACCAGGGAAGTGATTGTTCCCCTGTACTCAGTACTGGTGAGGCCCCACCTCAGGTACTGTGTTCAGTTATGGGCCCCTCACTACAAGAAAGACATTGAGGTCCTGGAGCGTGTCCAGAGAAGGGCAACGAAGCTGGTGAGGGGTCTGGAGCACAAGTCTGATGAGGGAACTGGGGCTGTTTAGCCTGGAGAAGAGGAGGCTGAGGGGAGACCTTATCGTTCTCCACAGTTACCTGAAAGGAGGTTGTAGTGAGGTGAGGCTCGACCTCTTCTCACTCGTAACAAACAATAGGACAGGAGGAAATGGCCTCAAGTTATGCCAGAGTAGGTTTAGATTGGATATCAGGAAGAAGTTCTTCACAGAAAGGGTTGTCAAGCGCTGGAACAGGCTGCCCAGGGAAGTGGTGGAGTTGCCATCCCTAGAGGTATTTAAAAGACGGGTGGACGTGGTGCTGAGGGACATGGTTTAGTGGTGGTTTTGGCAGTGTTAGGTTGATGGTTAGACTTGATGATCTTAAAGGTCCCTTTCAACTGAGACAATTCTATGATTCTGTGGTAACAGTCAAAAAAATTGATCTACCTGAAAATGAGCTTCAGCACGTCTAACCCATCTGTTTGGAAAGGATTTCTCCCATACCAGACTGAAGCAGGAGGAAAGGGACATAGACAGCTGCTTGTATTTTGGCAAACTCAATGTTTCTACAATTTATAGGAATTCATGAGGTTTCACTAGGTGACATTTTGCTAAGCTCAGCACTTGCACAACTTAATCAAATTCTTAACTTTTCACTGACAGCCATATTGCGATTTTAATATGGAGCCATTCTGTATATTTCGACTAAATGAAGTGCATAAACACATAAACTTACTTTAACCATGTAATAAACCAGCACAGTTTCTCATGAGGAATGAAGAAAGGCGTATCTCAGAAAGAAATAAAAATAAAGTAGCAGAAAAGACACAAGGCAAAATTTCTGATTGGTTTTTCCCAGGTAGTCTTGCAGCACTATAGTCAGCTATACTGAACTGAAAGTTAGATTTAAACAGCAGGTGCTGAAAAGTGGTGCTTTCTGCCAGAACTCCATTCAGCATATGCCTCCCTGGGTTGTAACCAATGGCATTTTGGATCAGTAAAGTATGAGAAAAAAAAACATTACCATCCTGCATGAAGAGCTGGTCAGGGATTAAATACACCATGTGTTGGGACAGGGCACTGTTTTCATAGAAATAAGAATTGTGGGCCAGATCCTACTCACATTGCCTACTGAAAATCAGGGTGCAGGTACATGACTTTCCAGGTTTCAGCGTGGCATATGAATGATTTCAGATACCACGTAGAAGTTTACAAATTCCTGAAATAGCACCCTTGGCATTGCAAAGACTGTAAAAAACTCGTAGAGTTAGCAATCCGTGTGCTTAATACGACCACATTGACACAGGGATGTATCACATACTAGCATCTGTGATGATCAAACCAATATTAACAATATAGTGCCATAGAAAATCCTTTATTCGCGTATTTTTTTAAAAATTGTGTTTCAAAAATATCTTAGGTCCATTTTAAAATAACCACCTGTGCTTCATTGCTTCAGTCCTAGTTTCCACTGGTGTAGAAGAGTGGTCAAAAATGCCTGTGGGAGCATCGACTCTTTACTGTACAGGGACCTGAAGTTAAAAAGGCACATGCTCGACACGCAGGCTGAAAGCCATCCACACAGCCTTAATTTATCCTCTTGCTGGTATACGCATTGTAAATACAATCTCTCTACAGACTCTCACACTCTTTTCCTTTAATATCTGTGTTGTTTTTAGCCAGATGCCGGCATTTTGATTCCACTGGGACTATTTACATGTTTAAATGTGTTCTGTAGACCTGGACTAAGACAGGACTGGAGGCTGCCTCCGTGATTTTAAAGGGTGGCTCATAACACTAGACTAGAGCTCAGCACTTGGGTTAGATCCTTTAAAGATATTTAAATGACCAACCAGGAAAATACACCTTTTCAAAGTCTCTAGGAACCAAACTTGCCCCAGATCAGATATCCATACTCTTGAAAGTAGTTAGTGCTTATTTGCAGCTTTAGAAAGGCTCATCTTTAATGTTTCTTTTTAGTCTGGACTCTATATTAGCTATTTGTGAAGTAAAGTCCAGTAATTAGAGTGAAAATATGCACAGGAAAAAGTAGACATTTTAATTCAAGACTAGAGAAAGGGACTTAGATGGGAGGATCAAATGAGAGCTGCCACAGCCTAAAAAAGTATCAAGCAACATTTAAGCAGCATTATTTTAGGACATCAAAGTTTATCTTCAGATACTTAAGGTGTGGCTGGAAAAACCTTAGTACTCACGTTACAGTTTGGATGTGCTGGTATGGTTTTTTATGGTAGAGTGTTACTGCAAGAACGTGCTTTTCAGATTTTATTCTCTTCTTACGAATCGTTCACAGCTGAGAAAATAACCTTCAATCAGTCAGTTGAAGCACCCCAGAAATAAAAATAAGAAGGGTTTAAAAAAATCTAGTTTACTTTCCCTCAAGTACCTTGGTTCTCTATTCTTCATTTTACTAAATTCACCAGTGAAAACACCAGAGGCAGATTTATGTTTGGTTTTTTTTCAGTCCTTTACTTCATCAACCTCACTTTTTATTATCTCTTTAAGAAAAATGTTTCGATTTTTATAGAGCACTGTGGTTTTTTTTCAAGACAAATCTTAAGCTAACACTGACTTGAAAGTGACAGCTAATGAGTAGGCACCTCCATGTAAGACACGCCGTACTGGCATTTCATGTAAAGATAATTCACCGCCCGGCAGCTTTTTCCCCATTTAAGTTGCTGTCTGCGCATCTATTAACCGAGCTGGCACATGAAAGCCTGTGGCCAGACAAGGCTCTGATCCTTGTGCTGGACACCCAGGCAGTGTTTCTTCTCTTGCTCTGGCGGGCAGTCACAGAGAATTTCCATTGTCTGAAGTGTTTTTCCAAATTGCACAGATACTCTTTTTAGCATTACAATTGTATTGTCTGTCCTGTGTCTGTCTGTACTGCGAGGTCTGCTCCCCTCCTGTGCCTACGCAGTCATTTCCATACAAGATGACTTTATTCCTGATACTGGAGACTGCTGTCAGCTCCTGTTCTGAACAGGCGTTTGAGCACAAGACGCAGCTTACTACGTCCATACACATGCAACATTATTTTTGGGGTCCAGTTCTGGTCAGGCGTCTTCCCAAACCTCTGGCGGGGAGGGGAAAGGGACCCTCTCCTGCCAACAGAATAGCAATTCCTTGATGAACCACTTGTTCCTTAAATTAGTTGGATTGTTTATACCAAAGGTGTTTGGGATACATTGCAACCCTGCGGAAAATTTATATTTAAATCATACAGTCTCTTATTCCACCCTAGACCCTAAGCATTGTGGTGCATCATTTACATAGTTATTTTCAAAGAATGAGACAAACCTTTAACTAATAATTCCCTGCGCTGCTCTGCAAAGGAGCGAAACCCTAATTTATTCATACATAAAAGATCAGGAAACCGACCTGGGCCCTTTTAAAAACTGATGCGTTTTATTTCGATTTCATTCCATTGCTGGCCTTGAAGGATCCAAATGGAAGAGCCTAATAAATTGTAGATTTCTGTCACAATAGCGGTATTGTCAGAATTAATAAAAGTGCCTGAAAACTTGATTCTCAGAATTGCATCAGGCAGACCTTGGCTGCTTGTCTGAGATGCTCACGGCTTCATGTCTCACAAGGGTGCTTTGCATAGTTTTGAAAGAAAGTAGGGCACAGCCTCCTGGCCCAACCACCTAGGTTTTCCGTGTTAAAACAGAGAGTTTTGGGGGCAGAAGGGGGGGTGGGGGGTGCACAGCCGATGCCGGAGCTTGGGAGCACTCGGACCTTGCAAAGTTGGGACAGAGCCCTTATATTTAGCTGCCGAAGGGAACGTGAAGGTGGTAGCACTGAGATAAGCACAGGGTTTCCACGAAAACAAACCCTGAAGCTGTACTTTGGGGGGTTTCATCCCACTTTTATCCAGCCTGCATTGAGACAAGGATACATCTCATGGAGTCTCACCTAGATTTCAATGGCAGGAGTCTTGGAAGATCGCAGGGGGAAGATTTCATGGGCAAACCCCACGGTAGGCTAGGTGGAGGCACTGCTTGGGACTACCTACATCACATCATAACGCTGTGTTTCACTAGCAGTTGGATACGAAGATGACTTTGCTGAAGACAGGTCATCCTTTCAGAAGTGCAGTCTTCAGCTGTGGATTTTGCCCAAAGTAAAGCTGAGCCCCCCAGGGGCAAGCATATTTCAAAACACAGTCAGTACTGTAAAGTAATACAGACATTGTCAATTTTAGGATTTTACACAAGTTACAAATAACTTAGGAAGCTTTTGGCATGGGTGAAATTTAAAATCCATGTACCGCTTTCCAAAAAAAGAGTAGAAATGGAGTGTCCAGCTACACTTCAACGTAAGTCTGCCAGCACCCTAGTTGCACCCTGCAGTCTTTTTCATTTCAGAGGGGTTTTTCAATGTTAGAAGTCTCTCTTTGAATCCATTTTTCATTTAGTTAAAGGAAACTTAGATACAAACATCTGGATATTTTCAAGTATGGTTTTGTATTTTCTTTCTGTTCCTATTGAAGTCTTCAGAATATTACAGCCATGATTTAATGGCCTGTGTTGCATGTAAGGAAGAAAATAAGGACAATAAAAGAAAGCGGAAATTTACAAGCCCAGTTAAGCAGAGAGGTACTTAAAACTGGCAGATACTTGTTTTTATGCTTTTATTATCACTCTAATTTTAGTTATGTTATTTTATGATACCCATTTAGGGCCAATATCTCATTGTTCCAAGCATTGTTCTAATTTATACTGGTGTCATTGATTTCAGAAAAGTATCAATCTTTTTCTTGAGCACCTCTGTGGCTGGAATAAAATGTGACTTGTCTTTTCATATAATCCAGAATTGAGAGAGTTTGCTGGAGAGAGAGCTTTACCTTCTGCAGCTCACCCAGGCAAAGCTGGCTCTGAAACAAGTGCAACCGCGGATGCGGTTCCCGATCCACGTGAGGTTTCTCCCCAAGGGTGCTGTGGATTTTAGCCCTGATTCTGCAACTCTTACTTATCTCTGCAGCCCACAACAGCACCATTGCAGCTGGCACTCAGCCTGGCTTGAGAAGATCCCTGTGGGCTTTGCAAACCCTCCTTTGCTTTGGGGATTTATTTATTTATTTATTTTATGTTGCAGTGAAATGCAATACAGTGCAATTTCCCGTTCTTTCACGGTGACTTGTGGGGAAACTTTATCTGTCCTTTCCCACCATATGTCAGAGGCAGAAATAAGTCACTAAGGGACTAGCAGAACTCACCTGGTGCTAGTCCCTGCCTGCACTTCAGAGCAGGCAGATTAGCTGCTGACATCTGCAGCAGACAAGCTGCATTAGCAGGAGTTTATAATGTAAGCCCTATAACTAACCAGCAGCTTGCTCCATCACTCTCAAAAGTTTAGCTGCTGTTTGTTGTTGTTGTTGTTGTTGTGTTGGAGTTTTCATAGAAAAAAGGAACAAGAAGAGTGTGAGTCAAGTGGCTGCAGCGTTACAAAACATTTCTGTTTTTCTGAAAATGTCACGCTGACGACATCCTGCAATCTCAGTGATGCAAACCTTTCTCTGATTAGGGAACAACATCAGCAAACAGCCAGCTAGGCAGTCAGAAATGCCCTTTATAACATAAAAATCAATGAAACAGTACTGAAAGCATGCACAGATGTTTCCAGCTGGGTGACATACGCTGAAAATGCCCAGGAACCTTAGTTGTCTCATCTGTGAAAAGACATTTCTTTTTGTTAAGGTGCATTATGGATCCTTGTGAACACACTAAGGCCTATGAAATTATCAGATACAATCTACCCCTCTTACAAAAAACATCTGTGACTGAAGCCACCTGGATTTCCAAAATCACGAGTTTGTTTTGCAGCAAGGTTGTCACTATAGCTTTTGGTTTCCATATTTGTACTGCGAAGAGAGAAGCATGCAGCTGAAGATGGCGACCGAGGTGAAGGTACTAACCTGGCTTCCCACACAGCCAAAAGGGAGCCCGCTGGGAGTGCTTCAGGAGAGCATGATCACGGCGCTGGTGGGGACGGACCGAGGTAGTGGCCCCTCTGTGACAGTCTGATTCGTCAGCATCCTATATATATATCTCGTTCCTAAATATCTCGTTCCTCTTTCTCTACAATCCTTTTTTAAAATTGAAATAGTCAAATCTGTGTCAAGCTGCCTTTGTATCACTCTAAAGTCTTAATTAAAATGTGGTGTGGCACAAAGTCACGTTTCCTTAATTTGCCTTAGAAACCATTAATGGGTACACACCAGTGGGCAGCTATCTTGGTCTCAAGAGGCAGCAACGAGTTGTTAGCCGAACGTGTGTCAAAAGTAGTTGATGGGAATCCGAGTGGGAAATGCTGCAACCAATACAGACAGACTGGAAGGGAAAAGAAGAAAGGATATAGTCTTGTACATTAGAGAGAGGAGATAAAATGCAGCAAAGATACAAAGCAAAAATAACAAGTCCTTTCCTCTTTTCCCTTCCGGTCTTTCTGTCTAGGTTTATGTTTTAGTAAGGGACGAGTGAGTTGGCCTAAGTCTACAGGATGGGACAAAACAGCCAAAAACACAGGGCAGGACAAACCAAGAGAAAATGTTTGTAGCCCACATGGTATTGGAAAGACTGAGAGCGGCAAACCCCAAAAGAATATGGGGAAGAAATGGCAAGGGGGATAAAACATCCTTTATGCATTAAATCAATGACAGATAAAAATATGGTTAGAAAGCATGACTTTGCCTGCTATTGACTAAAGCTACAGAAAAGCTGAGGCTGGACAACAGTAACAGGCTTAGGACCTGAGTCTGTGCTCATCAAAACACAGACAGTCCTTGCCCGTGCTGCCCCAATGGCTGATTATCGGTTTTCCCATTGCCAGACTAGACAAAGCCACGGCACCTCTGAGCACACAGGAGATGCCTGGGTAGCCTCAATTTCTGTACTTTCATAATTAAAAGTATCTATATGACTTAGACAGTATTACTAATACTGGGAACTTCTGGAATTCTTTAATGGGAAAATCTTAAAAGCAATCACAAGTCTCACCTCTAACACTTCTGTCTGGTAAATATTATCATGTACGGCTATGACAACATATTAAAGAATATCTCCTAGAAATATTTAATTAGTCAGTCAGTGGTTTCATAACTCAGAGCACCTCTTTATCTTCTTGGAGCTGCATTGTTGTAACTTTGCTTTGCTATTTTTCCCCACTGTTTTATGAAGTGCTTAAATGTACATTGCCAATACTAAGCAACCAGTTCAGATTTTTAGTTAACTAAATCATTCAACTGTTTTAAATCCATTGACAAGCTGGTCATTAAATGAACCACTGACCTATTTCTCAGCTACTCAAGCTAAAAACTATAACTGATGACCTATAAAAGCATCAGTGTGTTAAGAGAAATGTGTGCCCATAAGTGTGCTGCAGAAGGAGAGCAACAATTGGTCACTTCAGCAGCTCCCACCAATCTGAACAGAAAGATTCACCATTGCCAGCTTCAACTAATTCACCAGAAATCAGTTTTTGACAGAGACTAATGGCTAGGGGGAGTACCGTGAAGCTGCTACAGAGGCAGCATACATCTCTTCTTCTCAGTTTATTACTGGAAAATTTTATACAAGTATTTAAAATGGCTCACACTTGGGATGCTCCAGAGTAAAATCTGGGGTGCAGACTCTCCTGGACTCAGAGGGATACTTTTCAGACCTAGTACGTATTTGTACAGTGGAACAAAACAAACCTATGATCCAACCACCCTCCCTGCTTGGGGACAGGTATGGTTTAGACCGAGGTCAAAATTCTGAGCCCTGGCTATGCCCACCCCATATAGCAAGAAGATTGAAAATACTGGTTTTAATGTTGAGCTCCTCCGTTGCTCTTATCCAGCAACAGGCGACATGTGGAAGCTCCTGGTGAACCCTCGCGTGTTTCTGAGTGAGTGAGGTGGGCGCAAGGTGGGGCGGTGGGTGAAGAGGACAGGGCAGCGGGGTGGAGGGGCACAGCCATGCCCCACGGTCTGCACCCCCAGCCAGAGACTACCGGGGGAGAGCGCAAATCAGGAGGAAGGAGGAAGGGAGGCAGGAGTTACCTGCCCCCTCGCCACCTCCATCAACCATGGCACCACGGACCCCCACACCAGGCAGTGCATTCTGGTGGGGCTCAAGACCTTCTGTCCCCTGTCATCTGCAGCCATCGTCACGCCGGTGTCTAAGTGCTTTCCAGCTAAGCCACCTGCTCCTAACAAAAAGTGATGTGGTTTTCTGCTTTTTCCTCTTCCCCAGCTCAAACCAGCCCAAAATACTCAGTTACAGGCTGCCAAGTGAACCAGCCACTTTTCCCATTTGCTGGGGACAGCCCCACTTGGGAGGTCACCTTTTGGGATCACAAATGCACGCAGCGTCCCACCGTGCTGGGGCGAGAATGACAGCTTGGAAACCAAGGCTGGGGGGAGGCACTATTGAAATCTGCTTGCTCAACCACCCTGGAAAGCAACCTAAAACCTTCCTGCGAACACACATAAGTGACCTTCTGTGTCAGATTTGTATTTGTGTGATGTTCATCCCATGACACTGCATGTTGATGAAGGGAGATTGTAGCAAAGTCAGGAGTCCAAAAAGCAGAGGAGCGGAGGATCTCGCTCACCTACAGCATAAAGGTGCTTCAGCCGAGTTAGTGCTGGAAGAGCAACTTCTTTTTTTTTTTTTTCTTCTTTCTTTTGCAATCGTTGCTCGCTTGACAGGCCCAGACGGAATTACATCACTTCCTAAAACCCATCAAAGAGAGTCCATCTCCTGCAGAAATGCGGCTCAGATGCACCCCGGCAGGAAACAGGAAACGTCAATGTTCGGGTGCAGCGGGAGCCAGCCCCCAGCGCCCCTCGGGTGGCAGAGCCGCCGAGGCAGCATGCGAAAGCAAAACCTCCTTGCCCTGCTTTCTGCCCTGTCGCTGGCCAGAGGATCTGCCGGGAACGGTGAGTAAGAAAGCGCCTTTCGCCTTCCAAGGTTGGGACTGCGTTTCGCGCCTGCAGCGATGGGACCGAGTCGGAGGGCAACACACCCTCCGAGCTGAGCGCGAGGAGAAGATCTGTGGGGACTTGCTCTCCACTTCTTTTAGCTGTGCTCACCCTCTCTTGTTTTCAGCTGCCTGTCTTTCTCAAAGCTTTGACTTTTTTTCCTTAGACCTAACCCCGAACAGCAGCAACCAAATCCTACAATTCCTACCTAATTTCCTAAATTGCAGGTGTGTAGGGAACCAGAGTTTCCGTGCTGGCCCACCAGGCATTTTGGCTCTAATTTTAATTATTTGTTGTACTTTTTTAATCCCACACCCATACTTTCAGCATTTAATAGTAAAGTTAAAGACGGAGCACCGCTTCCATTCAAAAGCCGACTGCTGATTTCCGTAGTCCCGGTGCACTGAAACCGGTTTAACAAAAGAGCAGCCAGTTCCGGAGACAAATATTTTGAATTCTCAGCTGCAGAACAAAGTGGTCGGCACTGTGGGTTTAGGTCCTGACCTTCTGAAGGGAAGAACCGCAAGCATAAAAGCCACGTGTGACAAAATGCTGAAGTGTTGGGGAGTCGCTGCAGAGGCTCTTACCCGTTTGCAGGGGGTAGTTTGTTCCACTGGCATTTCGGCAGCCAGCAACTGCGCAAGACAGGCAGCTCTTTTAGGAAAACCTTGCCAGGTGGTGCTTATATGCCTTTTGGTGTCAAACAAATCACTGCCGAAGTGCCTCAGTATGGACGGGAAGTGCTGCCACTGTGCTGCGGTAGCGAGCGGGAGCTCTCCAGAAAGCAGGGAGAGAGGACGGTCACTCTCGGCTATCACTGGACTTCCTCTGTTAAGGTTTTAAAATGCATTGGTGAAATAAGTGGTTTGACATGGGTATTTTTTCCCTGAAAACCAGTACTATAAGCAGGGTGTAAAACTGGGCTGCTGGCTCCTGGCGTGCTGCTGAGCTGATTGCAGTTAAGAGTCTTGCTTAGCTGTAAGAGTGAGCTAAGCAAGGTGTAAAATGGTTTGGTCTTGTCTGCATTAGTACAGCCCTGCTGTGTTACAGTCACGTTAGGAAAATATGCTGCAAGCGTTGAACTTAGCTCAGAATCAAAGTGACTGGAGGAAAAAATCCCTCCATGGACAGAGCAAAATGGAGGTCCCGGAGAAACAGAGGGGCACGACACAAGCAACGCAGTGATCAGGCTCCATCTTCCTCAGCTCATTTGCAGTGTACCGATCGCTAGTATTTCATCACCAATCTCCACAAGGCGGAGGGATGCCTTAGTCCCTGACCCCCCCAGCCCACAGCTAGGCACCCCCTGCCCTTCTTTGCGATGGGCATTACAGGGCTGCACAAAGCACCAGGCAGATGTCACCTACCAGGTGCCCCCACCTACTCCCCACTGCCTTTAGAGGCTTCCTACCGGTAGGTCCACTTTTAAATTCTGGTTGGTTTTGGAACAGTTCCTCCATGGGAGTGGGTCAGTCCTGCCAGAGCTCTCCCCGACTGCTGTCAGCCCTGGCTTTCCTGAGCCCATCCCAGCAGCTGGGGGAAAGGGAGGAGAGCACCCACCCAGAGAAGAGCAGGGACCCTTGCTCCCCACACAAAGGTGGCTTTTGCTTGCGTAACCAGCCCGAAAATGTACCTGGGGCTTACTCTGACTGCAAGTGTGGGAGGGGGGAAGTTGTGAACTTGAGCCTCAGGGGAGAAATTGAACTGGAAGGGGAAGGGTTTATGTAGAGACTTATATACCCCATAGGCACTGGTGGGTCAGGACCCCTCTGCTGAGGATAGCCGGCCAGGGGGATCCTTTGCTCTCACCCCTGCTTGCTTACAGATCAATAGGACAAGACTTTTAAAGGAGCTTTTTTCCTCCAGTCCCAGACACAGTTCTCACCTTTCAAGTGGTCTGCCGGAGAAGGGGAGCAGAAGCTCTTGGGCATCTCCCAGGTCTCACATCTACTGTCTAGAAACCACTTACAAAATAGGCGATAGGAGTATGATTAAATCTTGCAGCATAGACAGATTGAAGCCTTTGTAAGTTCTGTTCCCATACCTTGCTGGAGCCTTGTAAAACCCTGGCCTTGCCATTTGGATTATGATTAACAGACAGGTTTCTCCTGGCTATGCTACAATTACTCTAAGCTGGTAGCTCTAAGAGTGTGCCTGAGGTCTCAGCTCTGGGTGCTGGCCCTCTCCCAGTTCCACACTGAGAGGATGTGGGGGTTTGCACCAGTCCCCTTCCCTGTGCCCATCCCCTTGCTTTATGCAGGCAGAAAGCCCTGCTGGTGACCCGCTGAGGGCCAGCAGTGGCCCTCCCTGCTCTGGGTGGTGGTGGTCACTGCTCAGCCTCACAGCAGCCCTAAAGACCTACCTAGCTGTGTGCTGACCCTAGGAACAAGTATTAAGGCCCTTACTATAGCTTATAGGAAAAGGCTCTGACCCTATGGGCATTTCCCAGGGTACGCCATCTCCCCCGGTGCTCGATGAACCACACGGGAAATTGCAGCGTAAGTGGGCTGACGTGGGGAGCAAGAAAACGCGCGAGGGAGAGGAGCAGTAAAGCGTGTAAGGTCGTTAAATGGAAGAGCTGGGATGATTGTAGGCAGTGCTTTGATTTGGCTGTGTCTCTGCGCTATTGTTTTGAGCTGTCATTCAAAGAAACGCTGCTATCAAAGATCCAGATATTCAGTATCTTGTGCCGGGAGCGGAGGCAGCAGCTCCCTCTTTGGCAGAGAAGTGCCTTTTGGGTAAAGTCCCCCACAAAGCCGAGGTCTCTAAGGGAGTGATATTTTTGGCCTGTTCCCCCTAGAGTAATGAACTCGAGAACAGGTTGGAACCCATCAGAGTTGCCTGTTACAATTTTCTAGCAAAGCAACAATATAGGTAATGAGGATTTGCTACATCCTCTCCAAAGTGCAGACCCCTAAAGTGCAGATGAAAAACCCTTTCTACTCAACACATCAATTCCTTGTATGTATTTACTCCTATTCATCCCTTCTACCCACACACACAAACTTCCACTGTGTTTTATTCAAGTGCTTCAGGGGCACTTCAGAAAATCTCTCCTTTACATCTGCAGGATTGTATACTTAATTTCAGGCAGTGACCCCAGGCTGTGTTCCCTCAAGAGATTTTATGACAGCTGGAGAGCCTCCGGAGCTTTTGCATCTTTAATTTCATGGTCCTCCTGTGAGCAAGGAGCACCGAGAGATTCGCATCACAGTGAGGTCGTACGGGTATCACTGATGCAGAGCTGGAAGGCCATGAGATTAAGTAGATGCAACTAAATGCATGAATTGGTCTGGAAAACCAATAGTACTGGGGGTAGGAAATGAGACTACAGGTTCACAGTTTGACTCTAAGATGCGTGACTGAATTTGCAACACCGGCAGTTAAGGCAGCACTTCAGCTGGATGGAAGTACAGTGAGGAGAAAGCAGTTTCCATCATCTAGAAATGAACTTAAACAGTTGTTTCCTCTTTCAGGTTATACCTAGATAACACTTTCTAAGCACCCCATTTTAATAGGATCTTGTCTGCAGATTAGCCATCCTGAAATGTTTGTGCTGCCTCATCAGGAGAGCGTGTGCTCCCGACAGCTAGCCTGCAGGCTTTATGGATTCCTCTTCTAGCCAGACTGACAGGCGGGACCTGCCGCAACAGGCAGCTGGGCAAGCCCTGGCCACGGCAGGGAACGGCCCTTCTTACAGCAGTGTGAAACGCAGCGAGAGGAACAGAACAGGAATGAGTCAAGCAGTAGGAGAGAGGATCATAGGGACCACGTGGAGTCGTATGACTATACCACCAGAAGGAATGCCTGTATGGAGCAGAGTCATATAGGATGTGGTAACTTTACTCCAGTATACACAGCTTTATAGCCTTTTCTTGTGTTGTCACCCTCTCGTGAGCCTTCCTTTTGCTGCGTTTTTATAGCTTATAAGAAGGTTTGGAGAAATAATAAATTCCCTTTCAAGTTAATAAGACCCCAATCCACGAGTCTGATGAGAAGGCATCAGGGAGACTGACGATTTACAGCAGGACCGAATGTGCTGACGGCTGGCTGTTTTCCTTTGCCTCGCATCCAGCTGAAATCAGAAACCTGTTTGCCCACTTACTTCATCAAGAAGCTCACATCGCCACCTCCGAGTGCTACAGCACAAGCCTCAGAGGAAGAAATGCTGCAACAACAGAAATGTTGTTTGTTTGTTTGTTTGAGATGCAGTTGTTTGGACTGTAGCCTACAAAGCTGCTCGGTATATTCAACTCCCTCTGTCTCCCTTGAAAGGCAGGCTTGGGAGCACCTCCAAAACTCATGCAAAGTCCATCAGTAATCTGAGCATATTTTTAAAGCAAAACATACTGAGTAATATCTTATACCATGGTATCTGCATACAGGCACATACCCTTTTTGTAATTCGTAAGAACTGTAATGGAACCTTTTTTGAGACACTGCTAGTGCTTGCTCAGACATTTTGGTCCCCTGAGGACTAGATTCTCTAATACATCAGTGGTGGGGACCTGAGGACTTCTTAGCTTCCAGCTTCAGCTTCTTAGCTTCCAGTTCCAGCTGTGCCCAGCTCCCCATCACGGTGGGACGCAGCTGCATGCCAGCCCCTCTTCCTTCTGCTCTTGAAAGCATGGAAAGTGGCAATAAGGGTTGGGCTGAAGCTGTGGCTCCACTTCCCCTGACATGGGGAGAAATCACCAGCACTCATGCCCCAGGCGGTCCAGACAAAGCTGAAGCTGATGCAGTTGTTGTGTGAGTACCTGCTCCTTGGCTGAGATGTGCAGAGGGCCAAGTACAGATGTCAGACCATGGCCAAAAGCATGAGGCTAAGCTCAGCAAGAGGAAGGGCACGTGCTCTGCAAAGTCAAGGAGGTACCTAGATGGTCAGATGTGTCTTGCTGCTTGTTTTGCTCAATTGGCCTTGGTTTTTCATCCTGAATGTATGTTATGTTATGGTCGGGCTCCCTTTCAGAGGGAGTGAACCTCATGAGGTTCAACAAGGCCAAGTGCAGGGTCCTGCACCTGCGTCGGGGCAATCCCCAGTATCAATACAGGCTGGGGGATGAAGGGGTTGAGAGCAGCCCTGCCGAGAAGGACTTGGGGGTACTGGGGGATGAAAAGCTGGACATGAGCTTACAATTTGTGCTTGCAATCCAGAAGGCCAACTGTATCCTGGGCTGCATGAAAAGAAGTGTGGCCAGCAGGTCGAGGGAGGTTATTCCGCCCCTCTACTTGTGAGATCCCACCTGGAGTACTGCGTCCAGCTCTGGGGCCCTCAGCTCAGGAAAGACATGGACCTGTTGGAGCAGGTCCAGAGGAGGGCCACAAAGATGATCAGAGGGATGGAGTGCCTCTCCTATGAGGACAGGCTGAGAGAGTTGGGGTTGTTGAGCCTGGAGAAGAGAAGGCTCCAGGGAGACCTTATTGCAGCCTTCCAGTATTTAAAGGAGGCCTACAGGAAAGAAGATGGGGACAAACTTTTTAGCAGGGCCTGTTGTGGTAGGTCGAGGCGTAATGGTTTTAAACTAAAAGAGGGAAGTTTTACACCAGATATAAGGAAGGAATTTTTTACAATGAGGGTGGTGAAACACTGAGAACAGGTTGCCCAGAGAGATGGTAGATGCCCCATCCCTGGAAACATTCCAGGTCAGGTTGGACAGGGCTCTGAGCAACCTGATCTAGCTGAAGATGTGCCTGCTCGTTGCAGGGGAAGTTGGACTAGATGACCTTTAAAGGTCGCTTCCAATCCAAACTATTCTATGATTCTATGATCTCTGCAAGATGAAATGCAAGCACAGCTGACAAGACAGTTCATGCTATGAATGACCACCGCAAATCTGGCTCCCTCCAGGCATGGAGAAAATGTTTGAATAGCATCTCACAAAATATCCAACTTTCAGATGCTCTCCTGCTCTGCTCCAAACCTTGCAACGTCCAGCTTTCATTCACCCTACAAAACAGCCGCTGGGGCCAGCTGCAACACAGCCCACCTGCTATTTTGAGCATTTTAAGCTGAAACACTGTGAAAAACAACGACTACCTTGGGGCCAACCATGTGGGTCTCACGTGGCCTGGGCAGCTGGCTGCGGCAAGCACCGTGCCTGCACCAGGAGGCCTGAGTCTGTCCCTTCTTGCCAGGCTGGAAGTAGGAATCCTTCCTTGGTGCAAGCCACCAGGCCCACCCAGGTGCAGGTTTGTGATTTTCTCATGGTGTAAAAAATGTGATGTGTGGGTGGCCCGAGAGCGAGAGCAGCCCCTGTGTGACGAGCAGGACATCCCTCGGGTCTGAGCTCTGGTCCTCAGAGGTGACGGGCAGAACTGCTGAAGGGAAATGTGTCGAGGCAGCAGGTGAAACACAGGAAATAAGAGCAATATCCTTGCAAGAACATTGTGCAATTGGCTGCCCTTCTGCTGAAAGATGTATTTAATTCACTCAGAGAAAAGATCTCTGTAAGAGGAAATGGTGTTCGCAGAAGAGTTGCTTTTTTTCCCTGGAATTATGCAAAGTGAACAAAAATATGTGGCAGCAAGGTCACTCACTGTGATTTGCCATTTTCTTTGCCTAGAGACTAGAAAAGGTAATTCTATTTCACACAGAGACAAATTATTTGAAATCTGCTTCATAGCTCAAAACCAGGCAAATAAAAAGTACCAGAGACACTGGAAGTGTCTCTCTTGGAAATCAAGCACCACATACACTGCAGCTGAAAGTTTAGCCCCGCAGTTAATGAGGTGTGACTGTTTGCTTTTGCTTTAAAGTCACACCATGCCTTAGACATTTGTACTGTTTTAAGCAACGGGTTTGTCCTTGTCGATATATCTAACGTGGCAGACGACGGGTTTCGAGGGCGACGGCTAGAGGAGGAAAATGAAGCAAGGTCACCGACGGGGTTCGGTGAGGCTGTGGTGGTCCAGCGGCTCGTCCAGCGGCGCGGTGCAGACACCTCTAGCGATAGCTCTTGCAGCAATCGAAATGGAGAGACGGCAGGCACCAGGGACTATAAACTGCATTGGGAAAGAAAAGTCAAGTGGCCAAACTAATAAGGGAGAGGAGCCCTCCCTCCCGTCCTTTGCGACAGGATTAAGGACAGCCAGCAGATCACAGGGAGGGGTGGAGGAGCAGAGGCGTAAGGGGTCATTACCTGCAAGGGAGGCAGAGATCGTGTTTTGGTCTTGACTGAAATCCTAAATACAGAAGGAAACAACAGAGAGACTATTGATACAAAACGCTTTGCCACTGAAGAGCTAACATTTTCATTGTCGTGTTGTGGTGAAAGTCTGGTGTGCCTTGCAGTATTAAATACCATATTCAAGTATTAGGTATTATTTATTAAGTTTTAAAATTATTTCCTAGTTTTTAGGAAAGGATGAAACAATCAGGTGCCTGAGTGATAAGTGCGGCATAAAAATCTAGATAAATTACTGCTGTCACACTCAAATCATTTTATTCATTTGGAATTAGGTTTCCTGGAACACAGTCTCACAAGATACTCATCTTCTCTTTGAGACAAATCTGACAGGAGAGGAGATGCTGCAGAGCGGATTAAGCAAGAGATAGCGCTCTAATCCCAGTTTTCCTCTCTCACTTGCCGTCCCTGGGAAGGACAGCATCCCTGTCCTTCTGATTTCTCATTTGTAAAATGGGATGATAACTGCTCATCTCTCAGGGCCATTATGAAGATTAATGTGTTTACAAAAGCATTTAAAATGCTAAGTACTTCTGGTTCCAGTCCTGTGAGATTCAAAATGCCAGCGCTGAGGTGCTGAAAACCTTAAGCTCTTGCTAACTCTAGTGGAAACTATGGCTGCCCAGCATTTTACAAGAACGGGGAGAAACATGTCATTGTAAAAGTCATGAAATCCCGCGCTGCTTTACTGCATAAAATGTGCCATGCTGGCATTGTACCTGAAAGGGCAGATAACACGAAAAATCATCATTTAATTTCATGCTAAGGAAATTATTGAAGGTTTTGTATTCTGAAACATGTTGGTGTAATTTGTCTAGGGACTGATTGCTGCACCTTTGGCTACGGCAGGATTTTTTGCATTGGTATGGAATACAGTATCAGCTCAGAATTTGCTGTACTTCTGTTAAGCTTTAAACTCCGCGACAGTCATCATAGACTCTTAATTAGCCTCAAACAAAAGGTTGTTTCATTATTACCAATACAGCCAATTTTAGCCACTTTTCTTGCAAAATATATGCTAAATGAAACCAAAACCCAAATCAAGCTTCAAACCCCCCAATCTTGACATTTGTGAGGTATACCCAGCACTGACTCTTTACTGTACGCTCCTTTACCCAGCCCGCAGGATCGGACAGAGGAGCAGGTAAGTGCATTTGCATCCAGTAAAGTCCCTGTGTTGTTAGTACCTCTTCTAGTCCACGCAGAAGTGAAAGTCAGCAGCTTCTGCAGGCTTCAGACTTCCTTCCACCAGTTCTGTTTTTCACAGTGAAACAAATTTAACACATTTGAGAAAGGCACAGAAACAGGGAGATGAGTGAGCCGGAGGAATGGGGTGACCCAGGGCTAATGGTGTCCCCGAAGGGATTGCTAACTCCTTGCGTAAGGGGAGGGAGGAGAGAGGTTGTGGCCATACGTGCCAAGGTTGAGGAGCAAAGCAGGATGGTGTGGTTTACTGGGAGGCAGAAGTCTTTTATGTGAGACTGAGACCAGTTGCCAACCTGCAGGATAAAAAAAATCTGTTTGTGCAAGACAGCTGTGTGCAGACAGAGCACGTATGCTGACGTGTCCCAGTAAAAGCCAGTTGAAGAGCATGGTCAGGGCTGACTGGTAAGATTTTGTGACAAATTTGTGATCTAATTTTGCATCTGATGCTCAAGATTTCAAATCCGTGTGTATGGGGCATTTGCTGATTTTTTTTTCAGACGTCAAATTAAAAGTAAATATTAAAGCTGTATGCTTTGACTCACTGATAATACCAGTAAAACCCATAAAATGTTAATTTGTCCTCATATATTTGGCAGGCCCTGAAAATGATGGTTCAGGAGATGGATCTCTGATGTTATCCACTGTTACAGTAACACCTCCTCCTGCTACGCATTCTTCGACTGCAGATGACCACGAGCCAGTCCTTGTCACTGCAAGCGCTACTGAAAGCAGCTTTGAAGCAAAAAGTACTCCAAGTACTGAATTGAATGCCGGGAACAATCAGGACAGCCTAGAAGCAGCAGAACAGCCTATCTTGATATACATTGTTCCCGTCGTGCTGCTGGTCGTGCTGATTTTGTTCATCATATTTTTTGTAATACATCATAAAAGGAAAAAGTCTAAGCAAGGTAAATTTGTCTTCTCACGCATCAGAAGGATATTTTTAGGATGCGCTCGTCATTAACGAAACGTTATTTGGAGGCCTGGAATGCCACATTTAGGATGTACTTCTCTGGTTGTAGTTGCACGTTTGACAGCTAGGAAAGGGATCCACCCCCGGCCCGTGGTATCTGGGCACGCAGCGCTCCTCGGGCGGGAGCTAATTCGGCTTCTTGGCACCTCCTGCCCACACTGGACTCCCACGGGAGCTGCCGCACCGAGCTCTGGCTCCTGGCAGTGCTGGGAATGGCGTATGGATGTCACTGTGTGGCTGCAAACGCTTATTCTGTCTTTATGCTTAATAACTTCATGCAAGGTGAATTTAATGCTCCTATTGCCTATACCGCCCACAAGGTAAAGCTGCTTGGACCCTCAATCAAATAAGAACAAGCAAAACCATGCTAAGGAATGCTTTTAAGGGATCCTGTAGGGTGGTGGCAGCTATGAAGATATCACAGTAAATGAGCTAGGAATCCCGTGGTCAGGCTGTCTGGGTGCTGTGATAGGGAGAGCAGTGCTTCAGGAAGGTACCTTGATCTATTAGCAAAGAAATTGGTAACTTGGAGTTTCAAGCCACAGAAAACAAACTGAGGTGTCATATTAGAACCACACAGTTGGTAAGTGAAATCCTGAAACGATCGTATCAGTGTCCCTACAGAACAAGAGCGCAGCTGTAAGCTCCTCAGCCTGCAGACAGTGACATACTGTCATACATAGATTTAAAGTCCATTTTCCAAGGCATTTTTAGGCTGCACCTGCCTTATCACTAGGTCACCCTGGTAGCAAACTCTGAATTCACAACCAGGCACCTTGTTGCCCGCCTATTTCTGGAGGACCTGAAATGCAGATACACCATTCAGAGGGACAGGAAATGTGGTGCCTTGCAGGAGCGCAATCCTAGGATCTCTTGCCCTGTGCCTGTTGCTTGAGGCTGGGATTTTGGGCATCCTTAAGGCGGGGGCAGACGACTCTGTGGCCCTGGGGTGGCTCTGCAGTCAGGGAATGTGCTGGAACAAGTTTCAGCACCCATCGGTGACACTGCATTAAAAATAAGCTGATTTCAGACAGTATACAATATTAATCTTATATGTAGTTCTTCATTCTTTTTTGAGGGCTGAGGCTTTTCAGTCACTTCATTCTTTGAGGGGAAGATATTTATCTGAATAATGGCTGTTACACTATGTTTTTTCCCCATCTTTACTTTGTCTTGGGGTCATAACTAGCTTTTGACATCTGGCGAGTTCAGCTTCATTTGCCGAACTGAGATTTAATCTGCCATGCAAGTCCATTCTCCCCCTTCTCTCCATGAGCGGCTCCCGGAGTCTCCAGACAGAGCTGGATTGCCTGCGTGTAGTCTGCAGCAAAATGTCCCGATGCTTCCAGTAAACAATTTTTTTGCAGCAGTAGTTCCTTTTCAGGATCCCATTTCTCTCACGACATCTGTTTTGCTCAGGGAAGTGTGCATCTGCCGTGTCCTGCCCACCACCGCGCTAACAGTCGCTTTCCTCCCAGCACAGCTGAGCTAATAATGCGCTGCTTTTAGTGTGTACAAGATTAAAGATAATGAGTTGTTCTGAAAATTACAAACAGGATGAAATGTTTTGTCTTTCATGTACATGTTAACTCTTATGCCTTTTGAAAATGCAATGTGTTTTATGTGACCCTACTCAAGGCTTGCTTGCAGTCTGGACCCTGTATATTCAAAGAGCAGAACTATGAACGCCAACTTTTTTCTTTTCCAGATGAGCTGGGAAGTGAAAATGTGAAAAGGTAAAGTTTATGAACATCACTCTTTTTTTTTTTTTTTTTTTTTTTTTTTNTTTTTTTTGATTCTTTTACTCTAACACCATATTATGATTTTTGGCTCCTTCACCACCTGTTTTAATTTAACCGTACACTAAACACCATTGCCTTTTCCTATCAGTTGCTCCAGTTCACTATCTCTAGAGGTGGCTAAAGTGTGACTTCAGTATCTAGCTGAAGATGTAAGACTAGAGCAGGAGAACAGGAGGTATAGTGGCCAAGACGAGCGCTGCCCCACAGGCACCCACCACCCACAGCCACCCCTATGCCTGTTCCAGGCACCCCCAGCTCCACCAGCCACGAGACGCCGCAGGACATACAAGGCGCCCCATGAGCAAAGGGGATCAGTTCCCAGGCTCATCACAGGCTTTTACTATTCAGAACAAGCTCTGTGTCTTGCTCCCCTGTTTTTCAAGTTTGTCTTCTGACTCTGAGGTGAGGCAGAAAGGCTCTCCCAGCTGCCGTGGAAGCAGTGCCTCACCGGCTGGGAAAACAAGCCAAAAGCTGCGTGGCTCTCATCAGAGTGATAATTTTTATCATTATCTTTTATTGACCTCCATCTTGCTGATCAATGCTGGAAGTTATTAAATTGGCTTCATGGGAAAAAGAAAGGGAGTTTTTCTAAAAATACTCTTTCTACCCTGTGACTCCAGGAATGATCAGCAAAGGGAAGCTAAATAGAGGCATTTAAATAAATGCAGAGTTGCTCTACTCATGACCTTTCCTTTTGAAGTCGCTGCCAATGTCAGTCACAGCTAGGACAAAACTTTAGGCCCTCTGCTTTTATCACTGGAGCAACGGGACTTTTGCCATGTGTTCCAGCAGGGCAGAGACAAACTATTTTATTTTTCAGTTTTCTATTTAGAGTAGGGACAGTTCTCGAATAGCTGCAGTGGTCCTGTGCTCTGGCATACCCCAGACTGCACCATCTGAGTCCCTCTGCCTGCGATGTCCCAGCCAGCCCCACCTCTGCCCAGGACCAGCATCTCGCCACCACTCCTTCGCATCAGTCTGCAGCCGTTTCACTCACACCCATTGGGCTGATATCTCCTCAGATTACTCGGCTAAGATGGCTTTTCAGAGTTTATATGCATGTCTGGAATTATGAAAGGCTCATACAAAATTACTATATTGGGAGCTGAATTAAGCATTTTGTGTAATGCCATTTTTTTTCCCTCCCTCTTCTCAAGTCCTATTTTTGAAGAAGACACACCCTCTGTTATGGAGATAGAAATGGAAGAGCTGGATAAATGGATGAACAGCATGAACAAAAATGGTACACGGTAACCCCTCTACTCCATCATCCCTCTCTTTCTAGCTGACGTAGATACCACGCATAGAAAAAGAATGTAAGGCAGTTTGTATGTGTGTCACTGCTTTTCCCCCACATTTTGAGTTGTGTTCTTGACTCCCTGCTACTAAAATAGCAGCACAAATGTCAGGGGTAGAATCGTTCAGAGGAGTATTTTAGTTTGTGTGGGAGCTTATTTTTAACATATGATGGAATATCATAAATGTTTTGAGTTTCCAGTAGACACTTTTATTAAATACATGTGTAGCTGTGAACGGTATTTATATTTTTAAATGCACATTTTTAATGCAAAATACTAGTTTCTCTGAAGCATCTAGTCTCTTCTGAGTCCAGAGTTTCTACAGTTCTGTGCTCCATATTGTGCTGTTGTAGAAGAAACATGCATTTACTCATAGTTCAGACTACCGTTTCCTTAAAATTGCGGCCAGAATCCTACGAATACATCCCTCCCCTCTTTGTGTCCTTTCCCTCGCTTGCCATCTCTACCGCATGAAACACAAGCTGCTCTTTGCTGCCAGCACTGTTCACCATCTACATCATCTCTTACAAGTCTATCAATCAGCCCACGGAACAATCAGTACCTGCAGTAACTACCACCAGCAGCACCTTCAGCTCCTTCTTAGCTACTTCTAAGAGTCTTGTATTTTTTCCCCTATTTTCCTCCCAACTAAAATCTCCCAGTCAAAATCTCCAAGAGCCCTGCATCCTCCTTCAAGGCCGTCCTCAAAAAAATGCAGGTTTTTGGTAAGATGTGAATTAGCTGAGGCCTGATTTTGAACTGCTAACAGCTTTTCACTGGCTAGGAAATGCTGAAACCCTGATATTTTTTCATTCCTGGTCCCTTGCCTTTTGTCCAAATGGCTCATTTGCCTGACCTCCTGGGGATGCTTTGTTTTTCAGGACATAAAACTCTTTGGAGCATTTCTTTGCATTAGCACAGCGCTCCACATGATGAGGTTTTGACCTTCATGGTCTGTAAGCTCTAGCAGAAAACATGTGCTAAGCAGCAGTAGTGAAATAGAGACAATATGTATAGTACACCGGGAAATAGCGCTGTAAAATTTTTTTTTTAAATTGTGTGGACAGAATGGAGCAAAGAGTTTACATAAGGGGTTGCGACTTTTGTTGTTTGTTAGTGTTCCATAAACCCCAGCCCCAAATTCCCAGCTGGACTGAAAAGCATAGGTGCAACTATAAGCAATGGAATATTAACAAATAGCCGGCATAGGTGGCATGAACCAAACATTATTAAGAAAGTGCTAGGGAGCAAGCCAGCTAGGCAGAAACCAGCGAGACAAAGAAAATTCACCTGTTAGGATTTAATACAAAATAGGAAAGAGTCCTCAAAAGTAGTTCGTTTGCATAGGGGTACATAAACAACTGAAATTTATATAAAGAAATTATGGCAATACCTATTTGGTGTTGGAGGATTTAAAACACCTAACATTTATGCTGTGGGGACCACGCAGATTTTACAGATCAAAGAGTGCAAAAGAGCATCTACAGTTTTATGTTCTAGAGAGACTGCATGGTAAAAGTTGGTGCAACTTTGAAATAAATGTAGAAGAACTGCCAAGAGTAACTATAGTCATTTTTCTTACCCTTTTCCAGCTGACTGTGAATGTTTGCCTACTGTAAGAGAAGAAGAAAAAGAATCAATTGCCAACCCAAGGTACTTTTAATTCATTATATTATTTGAAGAAATACGGGCAGGGTCATTCCAAAACAATCTATTTTTTTTAACATGTAATTATAAATAGAGTGATTCTTTGGTCTATTTAAGTTTTAAAGTTTTTATGTATAGGGACTTTGATTTCAACTTAAACAAAAGGTTTGACGCTCTTATTTCTAAACCGGTCCCTGCCTGTGAATTGCACCGCTAAATAATCTTGCGGTTGTAAACCTGTGCGAGACAGACAACCAGATGGCACAGATGGAGTTTCATTCGCTGATCAGACTTTAATCACAGTTTCCCAAGGTGTTAATACAAGCATTCAAGCGTAGCTTCCTTGGCACTCCTCCCTGGGCGCAGACACCCAGCTCCACCAGGTGCCTATAGGTCCCTGTGAACCACTGCCAGGTGTTTTGGCTGGAGCTGTGACCTGCTGGTCAGGGGCTTGTCTGACCCCAAGAGAAACCCAAAGGATCTTTCCCTTCCAAGCAGCGATCCCAGAGGAAACACAACAAACAGCTTGTAAACTTAAAAACTTTCTAGCTGGTTTCCTCAGGATTTTGGCCAGAACCCCTAAACCCCTCTAAAAACTCACATTTTCCCTAATTAAAAATTCTGGGTCCTGCTACAAGCAAGGGGCTGTACATCGCCCTTGTCTGCACACTTGTGTTGCAGCTGCATTTTGGGGAGTGGGCAAAGCAGCTCCTCTGTGCCAGGTTACAATAACAAATGATTAAACCATCCTCTGTGCCAAGAAAATCTGCGGGGCAGTGGAAGCAGCGGACGCAAGCAGGCAAGGCTGGGAGCAGGGAGGGGTGGCAGGAGGAGGACCTAGGTCTTCCTCTTCCCGTGGCACCAGATAACTCAGCCCAACAGGCCTCTCTGACAGAGCTGCACCTCCCACTGTAGACCGTCATAGTATCCCAGTGCCTCTCTTTTCCGGGTTTCCTTGCTTGGGAGTGAAATAGTGGTGATGTTAAATCACTGCTGCTGGAGAGTTTGTAACTCAGTTGCTCCAAAGCCACAGTTTAAGGATAGCTTTTGGATGGGGTGGCCCCACTACAGCTATTTGTATTTAAAAGGTTTCTGCTTATGCCTATTGCAAGAGAAATTGTTTTTGTGTTGTGGATTATTATTTTAAAAAAAAAAAAAAGACTTATATCCTAGGTTTCTGATGCAAGCAAGCACAATAATTTTACCCTGGGCAGCTGGAAAAGATGCTGGATTTGCTAGCCATCTGGGTCTTCCCTTCCAGCCTCTAAATGATAACTCAGAGGGGGGAAATTCTTAAGGAGAGGCAGCTGCACAGTGGTTCTCTGAAAACAGATTTGCTGAGCGTACCACTGGCTATGGGAGCGAATATAGGACGAAGTGTGCTTGAGCCATATGCTAACACCAGCAGAAGTTAGTCATGCTCTGAAAGGCTTTTTAGGCACAACAACACCCTGAGCATTAAAGTTTACTTTCCAAAATGTTAACAGTTCATTTTCAAAAAAAAAATCATCGTGACTTACCAGCATGAGCTGACACTTTAAATACCCTCCTTGCTAAAGTGCTTTTGCACTGGATTTGCACTAACCCCATCAGAAGGTGGAGTTTTTGCTCCCAACTGGCAAAAGGTATCCTTGGGCTACAACCTACCTCGAGTTCCCCACCTGTAAAATAGAGATATTGTCACTTCAAAGCATTACAGTGAGGCTTAAGCCTTGATGCAAAAAAGCAGCCCTGTTCAGGTGAGTATGCTTCAGTCAGAGTGAAAGTACACACATTATTTAAGCATATTTTCTTATGGCTGGCGTCTTAGGATCAGACTGCAGAGAAATTTTTGCCTCTAAATTGTAGGAAGGCAAACAAATGCAAATAAAAAGAGGAGATTTATCTCTAAAACATTCAGAGCTGCTCAGACAAAGGATATTAGTTGAATACAAAGTGCAAGATTATTAGGTTCAATTTCAGATTCTGAAAGACTGCTTTCTTCTCAAATTATGGTAATTCCTTTTTTAGATTTTTATTGATGATATTTCAGTATGGGAAACATCTCAAGGCCTCAGTGAGCACAGCTGGCTGAGTGTTGTTTTCCTGCTTCATAAAGATGCTGGGGGGAGTTCACCAAGACCCAAATGTTTTGAACTGTGAATTGATTTTGATAAAGTTATAATTTTGAAAACATCTGAGACTAAATGTTTCAATAATGACATTTTGACATTTTCAGAATGAAAGTTGTTCCAAAACTACTTTTCGGAGTAAGTGACTTTTTAATATAAAATTTTAAAAAGGTTTAAAGAACAGAACCCTGCAGTGAGGAAATATTTCTAAGTGTTTCCCTTCACTCAAAACCACTTCTTCAAATTTCATTTTACATGAAACTTTGAAACATGCTTCATTTCAAAGTGAAAAGGTATCTGAAGTGGTGGGATTTCCTGGTAAACAAAAGAAAAATTGATTCCTGTTTACTTCTGCAATTGAACCTTATCAGACTGCTGATCTGAAGATCTGCTGCTTTCCTGACCAAAGTCTTAGCTGAATAATGTCAGAGAGAACTATGTATAGGTGTTTTCAGCAGGTCTTTTGAACAAGAAAAGTGAAAGACTCTGAAGTAAAACAAAACAAGCTATTATTATGGCAAAAACTCGTACTCATGAGCATCAAGGCTGCAGATTTATGCACAAGAGGCAAGATATGACAGTCTGGGCTCCTTTGTAGGTGGAGGTCATCTGCCTTGCACATAAGCCAAGTTAAAAAAAATCTATTTCATATATCCATGTTTTTAATATATATACTTAAAATAACATATCTTGCCATTGAAAACTCATGCTAAAATCCTGATTGTGCTTGAACAGAGAACCACAAAGTCTTCCCAGCCTTGCTGGGGGTGGGGTTCCCATCCCGTGCGTGCAGGAGGACGCAGGCAGGTGAGGGCCGATGCTCCTGCAGTACACAAGTGGGTGCAAGACCAATCTCTTCTCTGGGGACCTTTACTCCCCCGGCAAAACAGAGGCGCAGCCTGTCCCCGTTACAGCATGGGGTTTTGTTGGCTGGCAAGTGTGATGGAGCAACTCCCCGCCCTGCTTTATCACACTTCCCAAGGGGGTTTGGTTTTCCTTGGGTGCTGCTAGACACCCTCCTAGTCTTTCTGTCTGAAAAAAGGGGACTCTTACGGAGAGATGTTCTGGGCGAGGAATAAGTCAGTACAGATAGAAATACTCCTCTCCCAGGCTGTGCTTCAGTTTGGCAAGGTACTTAAAAAAACCATGCAAAATATTAAGATTATGAGTGGCTCTTAACTTCAGAGGTGGTTAATGCTGACTGAAATCTAAACAGCTGATAAAAAACTGTCATATTTTTAATGTTGGCATGAACCAAACATTGTTAAGAAAGTGCTAGGGAGCAAGCTAGCTAGGCAGAAACCAGCGAGACAAAGAAAATTCACCTGTTATGGTGCCAGATTTAATACAAAAGTTCCATCTGTAAAAAATTATCCTCCCCTGTGGAAAGAGGGCAATTTGATTGCTCAGTCCTTGCCTGGGAATAGGAGACAGGGTGCACTGAGCAGCCACTAACCAGCAGAGAAATCAGACCAGCCCTTGCTGCCAGCATCTAGCACCTCAGATGGGGTCATTTCATGCATTGCATGGCTGACGTTTGTTTTCTGATGAACTCCAGAGATACTCTTGCGTATTATTTCCTGCTGAGACAACTAACCCAACAGCATGACGCTGGTGTATTTTTTTTTTTTCTTTTTCATGTATATGCAGTGACGGTGAATCATGAAGTCAGAACAGCAAAGAACTGGCTAAAGGGAAGCAGCGCACAAGCTCACAACCCTCCAGATATTGGATGAACTGGATTTAAATATAATTCACCTCAAAAGGCCAGAGAAGCAAATGCTTTTGTTGTGTCCTGCTACATACAGTCTTCAGAATGGAAACATCACCAAGGGGAAGAAAAGAAAAGAAAAAAGGGAAAAGCACTATAGTATGATTAGGGGCTGATTTAAACTCTTTGTGCAATGAGATTCATCACAAATCAAGAGAAGCCTCTCCCCCACACCCGAAAAAAGCTCTCGAAATAGTTCATGTTTCTGTCTAGTTCTTCAGTTGTGTATCGTGCAGAACCACTTCTGTCCCAAGTTTGGTGGGTTTCTTTGTATTTATGTGCTTTTTTTTTAAATATAAAGACCATCCATAATTCTGGACTACGCTGGTTTGGTGGATGTGAAGCTCATGCATATACAATGTTTGTTTTTCAATCTGCGCATTGGTAACAGTTGCACTGATTTGCACAGGACTTCTGCTGGGGAGGTACCAGACTGGGACTGACAGACCAGCTCTGAGGACAGACAGAGCAGCCAAAAAGCCTCTCAGAGGATTCAACCGAAGCAACTGCAGCCCAGCAAGGGCATGGTCTTTGTAGCTTGCTTTTTGTTTTTCAAATTAAAGGCATTGTAGAAATGAAAAATATTATTTCAATATTGCCTTTCAGTTCAGTTATCTGCACAGATTAGTTCCCTGGGCTCGCTCTCACCATGTAACCCTCCTCCCTGCCCAGTGCTGTTCTCTAACAACCACCTCCTTCAGGAACATCCAACTTGAAAATATTTGTTTCTTAAAAAAAGAGAAATATTGAAAAATTGAACAATTCGGTACTCACACCAAACAAGTTTGTTTAAGTATGTGTTATGCATAACTACTTGGTCAAGATTCTCAGGTGCAGTAAGATTTCTGGTTCTTCTGTTTTTGAACATTGAGCTTGGAATATCAGAAAGACATTGACTTCCAAATGTGCCCGGTCACCTTTCATTACACTAAAAAAAATAATCAGATTCCTGAGATATCTCAAGGCAGGAATATAAATATTGTAATTGCATCCATTGATTTTAGGTGGCATGTTTCTTATGGATGTAGTTTAAGTATGTAGCACTCACATGAAAGTGAATCCTTGTCGGTGCAAAGCATCCCCTGCCTTCTTTAAAATACTAAATTCACATCGTACCATATCTTATACCCTACCCTGTCATATTCTACTTATCCTCATCTTTTTAATGTATAATTTATCTCCACTCAAGACATGCTTAACATGATCAGTTTTGGTTTGCCTGCAAACATTTCACTAAGATGCTATCAGGCATAGCTTGGTTAAAGAGAGCAAATAAACACTCCAAGCCTCTGGGATGGCAACCAAGTGTCACTAACAGGTGACAGAGACAGAGGAGGGTTCAGCTTTGTGAGTAAATGAGGATGTGTCAAAATATTAAGAGGAAGAAAACATTTACAGCTAACCATATTAATTTGTTACTGAATATGACTTGACTAGTAATTTCCTCAAAGAGTACAGGATTCCTTCATTGTTCCAAAACAATTTATTGCTAATATTGGATTTAATATTGAGTGATGGTAAATTAATTTTCACTGCTTGGATGATTGTTAACTTTAAAAATATGCTTTAAGTTTATCTTCCACAATTTTTGTTTTAATTTTAAATTTCCACAAGTTCCTGACAGCAAACTCATTCTCTTAATTTAAAATAATGCAATCACAAGGGGAAAAAAGCAAAAGACTGAAATGTAGAAAATTTTAAAACATGGAAGTGAATATTTTCCAGTAGCAGCTTTGTTAGCAACTCTTTTCCAACAAATGAAGATGTTATGCTCAGACTTCCTACAGTTTGCAAAACAGTAGCGTGAAGATACCCAAAACAGAAAATGTTTTCTTTAACCGTACAAGATAAAAAGGATGTACTTTGAGACCATTACCGGCTGTGTGGTTGGAGAGCAGTCCATGGTGACCCAGCAGTTTGCAGCATCGGTGTCCAAGTGGTGACTCCTGCCCTACCTTGCTTCAGGCCCCGCAGCTCCGTGGTCCAGTAGCCACCTCCTTCGCCATGAAGAAAGTTGAAGCACAGCTGGGACAAAGAAGAAATGGAGTCCTTGCCTTTTTAAAAAAAGTTTTATTTTATTATTGTTTTTACTTTTGAAACTCCCCTCCAAAAATGGCATTATATAGCATAAGTCAGTTCTGAGATGCTGATGATGCTTCCCCTGTCCTAGCTATGTGGCTACAATAGCATAATGCAGTAACTCAGTCTGCTGCAGCATTTGAGAAGAAGCTGTGTCATGCTGGTATTTTTTTGTTTGTTTGGGATTAATTTTAATCCCAGATCATCCTTTTTTTTAGATAAAATGCTGTACAGTTTCAAATAAGTTTCTCACAGAGATTTAGTTTCACTGAAATTTTTTTTTTTAAGTTTAGCTTGAGGAAAAGCATATTCTGTAAACTGACATTAGTAAGCATTAATTCTTTCTCTGGAGTTCATGATTAATCAAATTCTACATCAAGCTTTAAAATCAATTTTGCACAGAACTAATGTCTAGGTGAGAGCTTTATAATTATCCAGGTTATGCCATTTACCGTCTCCAAGATCTGGCATGTAAGAAAGTTTCTTTTCTACTTCTGGAACTTCCTAAGCATTGCAAAATACAAAAAATGGGTTGAACACTTCCTTTGCCAATTTTGGACATAAATTATCTGTATCTACTGCTTTTTAAAAAATACAAGTCTCATAGTTGCTGACTTGCTATTGAAAAAGATTGCATTTCATCAAACCTTACCCTCCCCACGCGAAAGAGACCACCTGTCAAATAATTTGCATTTCAGTATGGTTATGGATATTTCCAAAAGATTCCCTTAGTACTAGACAAATACAGTTATTAGTATTTATAGTTTCCCTAAACATTTTTACAACATTGTTATTCTTCCCCTGCGAAGAGAAATGCTAGCCTTAAGCTATGGAGGGATCACTCACTCATCCGATACCTCACCCCTGCTCTGCGCTGCCCCATTTCACCCCTCTGGTCTCTTTCTTTCCCCTTCATTTTAACCTTGATTTCCGCATTTTCCACCGCCACCGCCCAGCATCCACTCACTCCGGTTACAGCTGAGTCTTTCTGTGGCGCCCGAGTTTGTGGGCGCAGCTCCAGCGTGGTCCCTGCCTGGGCTCCTCTCCTCCCTCACCCCCTTCGGTATTTCCCTCTCCTGCTTACTTGCGTGCCCCTTGCACTCCTGTTTGATTTCCTGGTCATTTTCTTTGACACAGTTTATCTCAATATTTTAATCTCATAGGTGGTTTGAATTACAGGGGATTTAGACCATTTTACTCCTGGTTTAGTTCAGCCATAACATTGTAATATTCCAGTTTACAATTACTACCTTTACACCTTCTGTCGATGCACCTTAATGTTCCCTAAATGATGCACACAGTCAGGTCCTCTAACCTACAAAATAAAGAGCAGAACAACCAGACAGCAGATAAAATTTTTAAAATCTGCTAGTATTTTAATATTGCCATACACTACACAGTGTTTATGCCTCTGCTGCAATATCCTCATCATCAGCCTGATCTGAGCTGACCCATCTCACCATCATATTGCAACACCTACCATCGACTGATAACTCAAGTTATTATTCCTCAGTAGAAATTGAGAAAAAGCAGACAAACAGAAAGTCGCTTGCACTACGTATTATTCTGAAGTTTTTAGCAAGTGTGACAATCCCTAAGGAACTGTTACCTCTTCTTCCATTTTCTGCCAGTATTTCAGTAGGTATCCAGCACTGCTCAAGGCAACTCGACATCTAATTTACGGTGTGAGCACTTTTTGTCCTACAGAAGGCAGGAAAGCCAAAAGAGAAATTGTTTGAGAAATACATGGATAAAAGGAAGGGTAATTAACAACCAGCATCCCTCCTAAATATGCTAAAAATCAGTATCTTAGAGTTTTTCAACAAAATAGAAATACCTCCTCCATAAGTTTACAAACATAAGGTTAGTGGCATTACCAGCAGTTGATTAATACCATAAGAGTCATGCACTTGTCAAGCACATAACCCTTACATTAATCTCAACAAAAAAGAATGTTGGTTTTAGTTTCTAGGTAGTCATAAGTCATGGACCCATACATAGCTATTGATCCATGAGATAAAAAAAGTAAGTTTTTTGCAATGCTAAGTCTGATGGAAGGTTATAAAAAAACCCAAATTTTGTTTACTTTCTGTATATGAAATTGCTGTATGTGCATTTGTTTTATCAAATAGCGGTTTCAAATTATTTTGTAATTTAAACATTTCAATGTCATAGTATTACTCAACTGTATATAAGAGTTTGAGATTTTAAAGACTCTTTTCTAATAAAGGCTTATAGCAGGTTTTAGTGTCTGCAGGTTCTCTTTTTCCCCACAGTGCTACTAATCCATTCAAGCCAATGGCTGCTAATTATTTGTTGTTGATGCCAAGATTACTCAGGCCTGAGAAGATGTACAAAAGTATATATGGTACGTTGATATGTTACTCTTATCAGCTAGCTAAAATTCAGGCAACAAAGCCCAAAGGCTAGTGCACTAGCCTTTCCAAATTACAGAAGTGCTTTGAAATTAATTTTTCCTAAGCAAAAATAAGCTGCTTTATATTTAACCATATTTTTATTTGGATATTCCAAATTGTCTTTATCAATAGTCAAATTCCAGCTCCAGTGAAATTGGTGAACACCCCCATGATTTTTGCTTGGGTGACTGTAGCCATCTTTCTTTAATGATCAATTGCTTCTCAGGTTATTCCAGTTAAGCACCAAAACGGGAGTCTCTAAATTGATAAAGCTGCTAAAATAATTTTTAGTGGATATAAGGGAAAAGAAAAAAAGATAAAAAGAGAGAGGTCTTTCTAGATAGAGATTTAGAAAAGATTAATAAAGCAGAGCATTATTTTCATCCATGTTTGCAACAGTTAGTTTCATTAGAGGGGAGCAGAACAGCCCCAGGGGTATCCAGAAAGCTCAAGTCAGTCTTGATTCAATGTAATGCTTTTAATGTTCAAACAACCTCAATATGAGAGCATCATAGCAATGACCAGGCAGAAACAAGTTCTTTCTCCTTCTCTCTCACCTAAACATCACATCAGCAAGAAACTTGTCTTTGGTACAAGTACAGACTCTTAAGAAAAAATAAATCTGTATTTTGGAGCAACATTTGTCCAGGGAGGTGCAAGAGAGGACTTGACTACAGAGCCTCAGGATGTATTTTGACACCTTGAGGAGTAACACAGACTTACTCCCCCATCCCCAGATGCCTTTCTGCATGCTGTCCTATGGACCAGGGGCTCCTCCAATGTGCACTAAGAGGAGGCTGGAAGGTGTCATGGGGCAGCTGGTTTGGCAAGGGGAGATGACATGAGATGGGGGATGGGCAAAGGACAAATCCAGCACCAACATCCTCAACATACATGGAAATGCAACCCAAGCATTATCCCTATGCTTAGGTTCTAAGAAGGGTTTAAGTCATACTTTATGTGAATATTGGTGACAAGAAAATAGTAGTGGTATGGTCTGACACGACAGCGAAGGGCAACACCAGCCGCTGTCCCACAGGCTGCCATGCCCTTCCAGCACATGGTTGCTTCAGGTCTGGTTTCATGCTGGATCAGTTCCCTGGCCTGATTTTGGGTGGGAACCCATATGCTGAGGGCTGGGAGTGCTTCCCTGGGTACACAACCCTCCAAGCGCTCAAGCAGATACTGCAGAGGGGGGACAGCCAGCATCATCACCCCCCCTCTCTGCAACGCAAAATACAAACTAGGGTTAGCTGGTTCACACAATCATGAAAACGGTCATAGACACAGGGTATTTTACAAGTATGTTAGTGCTATTGCTATCACCTGCTCTATGGGAAATCATGTTTCTCTGCGAACAAAGGCTAAAAGCATGCCTGAAATAACACTCACAAGAAGAAACGTTACAAACACAGCATGGCTCTAGGAGCAAACTGCACCTTATTTCCATACCCGGGCCCCCCAAGCAGTGGCAACGCACTGGTATGAGAGCCACAGTCTCACCAACATGCTCAAGTTGGGGATTATTTTAAGTAGTGCATTATTACAGCCTGATTTGCACTCTCCTTTTATTTGTATATTAAATTGCATCTTTTTATAACCAGGTTTTCAATAGTTATTTTTGTATCAGCCATGCATAACTGTAGGTTGAGAGCTGTCAGATGGGTTCTGGCAACTGGAGAAATAAAAATTGCTAATTTGGGCACCTGAAAGACACAGAAAGCCATCTGATATACACTAAGAGGTTTTTGGCACAAAAATAAGGTTTCTTTCCTTCCCCCATTTTTTAAAGAGATTAGATGTGCTATAACTTTCAAATAGAAGGGCAACATAAATACATCTAGCTCTTATTCAGCTAATTTTGATCTTAAAAAAACAAAAGAGATATCTCAATAGAAGGATCAGGCCACTAGCTGCTCATTCATGAAAAGGATGATTTTTCCTCAAAACCAAACACTTCTGAATATAGACATTTCAGTGGGTTTTAGCTTCTGCTAAAACTTTAAAAGTTACTGAAAAGGGACTTCTCAACATATTTTGGGAGAAAGTTGTGAAACAAAAGTATTTTTCCATATACAATACTAACATCAAGTCCAGAAGTTGAGTGAAACATATTAGTTCAATTAACTTTCCCCGTTGCCCCCAGTCAACTCGAGTTTTATTTATTCTTACTTCAATTCACAGGAGAAGCTAATGTTTGAGACTTACACTCCTTAAAATAGAGGAAATAAAGCCAACTACCAAAATACCCACCCAGACATTACTGCTAAAAATACCAACGCAGAAACCTAAAATCAAGTCTGAGTTTCAACTTACATATTTAGTTTTGGGAAGCAATACCTAATGAAGACACACACATTAGTCAGCACTGGGAAGGGAGCATTATCTCAATTTTAATTTTCTTCAGAAGCTGAAGACATCTATACACTTGTATAATGCACACACACAAAGTAGAAGTTGAAGACTTGCCTTATAATCTCTGATGTTTATCAGACCTGACAGGTTTCATGAATATACTTGGAACTTGCTCATTGTAATCAGACTTCTGTTATATTTTATAACATGAAATAAGGAGCAATGACATATGTTATGCTGCTGTCATTGGGATTTGTATGACAAGGCATCAAAACTAGCAGCTTTCCCGAACAGAAGAAGCAGCTTTGTTAATTCCTTATTCAAGCAATTCTAGGAGATTCAGCCCTTCTGCCCTGCCCGCTCCCCCCCCCCCTTTTTTTTTAAATAAACATAGTAGTTTAGTTTAATTGGCTTTCTACTCTCAGGGAAGCTAGTTGGGCTTTTTGTTGAAAAATTTTGTTTTATAACAGGCCCAAATAATACCCAGAAAAAAAATATCTTTATAGTCTCTCCAACCTCTGTAGCAAAGGCATTCAGGCAGTAGACGTAATGGTAGCAATAATTTATCTGCCTCAAACCTCTGAGGTTACCATTCACCACAGATTAGCCGTAATTTTTATTATTCAGTATCCTGTAGTCAGATTGTAGCTACCAAGAATAAGCACATACCCTTTCTGGATTAAAGTGCCTGCACGCTTGTCCCGCATTACATTTTTCTTGCGGAATACAGCAAGCAGCACTCACTGCAGGGAAATGTCCGGTAAACTATCAGAAACAAGTGAATTACTCACAGGATGGAACAACATTATCAAAAAGCCCTCGTTTAGATTTTCTAAAAAAAATATATATGTATTTGGGCACGGTATTACAATGAATCAAAGTGTCATCTTCCCAGCGAGCAGCTAGAGGCTTGCTGTGTAGCCCCCCCCAGTACCAGTAAAGGAGCATTTTCAGTTCCAGTCCTGCTGCTGGGGACTCACCTTGGCTCAGAGCCCCCCGCTTCACTCTGCCTTAGATACAGCCCGCTCCGGTTCGAAGTGATACTCCGAGTGCCACCCCCAGGAGGGAATCCCGACCTGCAACCGCAGAAGTGCTTTTCACTGCAGTGCATACTCCACATTGAACTGTGCCTCGTATGACTGAAAGAAGGAGCCAAAGAAGGAGCCCCGGGTCAGGGGTAGTTACTGCCTACAGCATGGGGACGTGCTCTTTCCCCAGGACACACCAGCTTGGCTGCCTTGCTCTCCAGGGTTTGGCCCAGGTTGGTTACAAGCTGACTGCTCTCTCCCCAGCAAAGGGGTGACCAACACTTTCTGGGGAGCACCTCTGACCCTCGTTACCTGCCCATCACCCTGAGGGCTCGCTGGAGCTGCAGGGCAGTGAGATGGCTCGCTCTGCTGGTGGGGTCAACTGTAAGGGTGATCGCCCCAGGGGATGAAGCTGTGCTGGTCAGTGCCACAGCCAGAGGAAAACTCTTCCCGAGGTAACATTGCCCACAGCCCACGCATCTTGCACAGGAAGATGCAGCTTTGAATCCACTATATTCATATACACTAGAGCAGTATGATCTTCAGCCAGACCTTTTCGGTCTTATTCAATACTAGTCCCGTAGACCAGTCCAAATGATACATGGAGACTCTTCTCAAAGCACTGAAAATTAAATTCAATCTGCGTTTTGACAGTTTTCCTCCACCTTAAGCAGGACTCCTCTCAAGTAAGGACTGCAAGGTTGGCCCCAATTGTTTAACAGCAGCATTTACTTTCCCCAAGTATTACATGATTTAAAAATAAACCTTAAGGGTATTTTGTAGCAAAACAGGACCAGTTTAAGAAAGCAAAGAAACACTTTTTTTTTCTCCTCTAGAATAACTATAAGCATTTTCCTTGGGGAAAACAGAGGCTTCTTATCTGCTAGGCTGTATGGTGTTTGAACACAAAGTTAATGCAGAAGAAATTAGACAGCAACTTTCAGGAGCAGGTTGATTTAAGCAGTCTAGTTTCTTTCAGTCACTATATTGCCAGACCTGTCAAAGAGTTTAATGCTTTATTCCCAACAGCAAAGAAGGAAAATAGGACTTGTGGAGACAGTAAAGTGGAATTCTTTCTGAAGCTGGTTCATCCAGTGTTGGGATGACAATGCTATAGGGATACGTGCAAAGAGCATCGCTGTCTGTGGAGTAGTGACTGTCAGAGTACACAGATAAAAGGGGTAACCAAGGAGAAACAGAGTAAATATAAAATAAGCCTATAACCCTAGAGGAAAAACAAGGATTTGTATAGCCGTGCATTAGTTGGATTCACAGAAGACATCTTTAGAAAAACACAGGAACAAAGAAATGCCTCTTTACTATAATTCGTATACTTAAGGTTAAACATACCGCTAGCACTTAATTTAACTATAGATAATTCTTTTCCATTTTTAGTGTCATGAGCAGCCTTGTAGGAAAACTTAAAAATATAATAAGAGCAGAACTAGTCAATTCGTGAAAGACCATAGTCTAAAAAGGACAGATCCTTGTGTTACCTCACTTGAGCCAAATTGCTGAACTGAAAGCAAAAACCAGAAGGAGGCATGAATCGAAGTATTATCCTTGTGCATTCCAGGAGCACGGGAAGAGCTGAGGTCTGGGGGAGGACTCATAGGTCCAGGCAGGCAGCACAATAAACTGGCTCCTTTCTGTTCTATTTATTTTTCACAGATTGCATCTATTCTGTGAGCACAAGGTTAGTCACAGGAGACTCGAGTTAATACTATTTATGGATATACATATTAACACAAAATAACACCAGCCCTAAACTGCTCCCTCAGTTTTTGATGAAGTTCTATTTATTTATTAATAATTAGGTTTAGCGTTCCTGCACGCTAGTCCTCAGAACTTGTTTACATCACTTCATGCCAAAGCTTCAAATGCATTAGAGGGGAAGTTCATTATTTTTGATTTATAATTATCTATGACAAGAAAGATCTTAAACAAGAGCAGAAGAGAGCGGGAAATGATCTACCCATCCTCTGTTTATGCAACTACTACAAAGAGGCATGTGATGGTTTTGGCCTCAGTCCAGCTACTGTTCATCCCTATAGGACTCTTTCTACAACTCTCACAGAAGTATCATGAAGCCCTTTCTAATCTTGAAATAACTCAGGTATAGACAGGCCATTGCTCTCAGTCGAGAGACATCCCAAGCCACTGCCTTATGGCTGATGAGCTATTAAGTGACAGAAGAAAAAATTTTGATATATGGCATTATCATTCTCCTGTAAATAATTTTTCCCATAGCCTCAGTGATTCACTTCCCTCCCATCCCTGTGTCATTAGCTATCAACTGGAAGAGTCGACTAAACTTCTGTAGTTCTGGGAAACACAGGCCAAAAAAACCAACCAGCCCAAACTGTTGTTTAAGACCAGGAGAGTGTTTAAAACTGGAGACATTGATTATGCCCGCTCTCGAGTTGCACTGTTCCCCAATGCGACGCCTGTGCACCAAGCAGGAGTGCCCGGTGGCAGCCCCTCTTGTCCCCTCCTCGTGCCCAGGCAGGGCCGCTCCAAGGGCTCAGCAGCTTGGGGGGCTTTGGCAAGTGCCTCCACACCAAAGTCAGTCCTGCTCACCCGCTCAGGCTCCGTCCCGGCCGTACTGTGGCACACATGACTTGACAAGCAAGCCTTGGCACGTCCCCTGCCCAGCTCGCTGCATCCCATCTCTGTCCATCTGCCCCCTACTCATTAAACACCATGAAAGCATGGAGCAGTAGGGAGTTCATCCCTGCAGGAGACACTGGTTGGACATCTACAGTTTTGTTACTAGGGTCTTTCCCACATTATATTGAGGAACTGAATACAAAGCCGTTTGTAACTTTACAGCCATCTGCTCTTTGACCTACCCAGCTATCTATGTCTTTTTTTCCTCCTGAGTCTATTCAAAATGCCAAATATAAAACCCTAATGATTTCCTCCTCTCTTCTAGAAATCTTTTTCAGAGTTTTGACCACATCTATGCACATTAGCATTTTACTCCCAGTAGCTCCCCGCCTTGTTACCCCTGTCTTACCTTGGACCCCAAATTTATGGTTTTGTTTGCTGTCTTCTTGCATGCATTTCTGTGCCTTATTTATTTTCCTGATGTTTCTCTGCCTGCCTTTTTAACACAATCCTCGATTCTAGACAGACATGCCCTGCATGGTTTTGCTTCAAAAAAAAAATCACTTCCCCCAGTGATTCTTCCAGCAGTAACCCTTTAACCTCTTTTAGATTAATATGAAAATTCACATATATTGTTTTTTACTTTCAGTCTGCATATTCTTGCATTCGTGCATATAAAGTGTTTTACACTTGAATATAAAGCTGAAATTAAAAATAATAAAACAAATTAATTGCTTTCATCCTCCCATCCATTCCAAACTGCATTTATAGAATTTATTCCATTACCACATAAGCATCTCAGTCCTTGGTCCCCAACCTGACTGCCTTATAAATATAATACAGAGCTCCTTCTGGCATAATCTGCTGCTCTGTTTTTCTTCCCCTTTCACCTCACTCCTGTCCTGGTTTGAGGACTCTGCACCCCAATTCTCCACACAGGAGCAGCGCAGGGCTGCTGCAGGGAGCTTCAGCCATCTCTGCCGGCAGCGGGGGCTAACTCAGAGCAGGACTGAATCTGTGCCAGGTTATACTGGGGCCTGGTTTTACTCCTCCTAGGCTTGAACTGGGGAGAAGCAGAAATGCAGCTTAAAGCTGCATCTTTCACTCCACCCATACAAAGGATACTGCAACTGCTATCCAGCTGCAAGTTCAATTCTTTACTTTTATTTGGAGGCAAAGGCAATTGAGGCATTACACCACCGCCCTTCCCCAGGGCAGGGACCCCTCCCATAGCTGCAGCACACTGGTTCCCCAGGTACCACCCTGCCCTCCTGAGCAGCCGCGGTGGGCAGCCATGCAGCGCGCAGAGGAAAGATACACTCCTCCTCTCACCCAACCCAACAGCTTCAGCACCCGATCTGTCAGCGCTGTGAATTACTGACGGAATTCGCACTTAGCAGGGCTGCGAAGAGCAGCAAGGAGAGCATTTCAACTTCACAGCATCAGCAGCATCTGAAAGACAGAGCCACTGGATGTCTATAAGCAGAAGGGGGCATAAGATGATTTTTATACACAGATTGCATAAGCATGTTTAGGCCTGTATTCATCACTAGTTTTAAGATAAAGCCAACAGAGCTGCTATTCTTTTCCCAGTTAAATACATACATGCCCAATCCCAAGATCATGTCTAAACCAACGTGCTTTACGTAGAGGCAAATGCATCCACTTGTACTGTTGAAGATAGTTAACCCAGGGGAAATATTGGGGTGGGAAGCCAAGGCTGAAACATCCAAAAGAAAGCGTGCAAGAAAGATGCTCATGTAATAGCCCAGGAGAAGAGGCAGGGGAAGAGCAAGAGTCAAAGAATCCAACTGCTGTCTCATGAAATCCTTATTTTATAAAAAAAAAAAGCACTGAAAAATTGGATGACATCCACACACCATGATAGCTTCCTTTATATAGATGGATGTAGTTTCTAGTGACCGATAGAAAGCAAGCAAGCAGAGCAGTTACTAATTTTATTGTGAAAGAAAACCAGAACACCACAGTGATTTCAAATTGTCCAGTCTGAAAGTGACCGATGGAGAAAGAGAAAAGTGTTTCTTATTACAGCAGCCGTGAGAAGCTCTTCAGCCTCCTCACTCCTGTTAATGTTCTTTGAGCACTGGATGTGCCTACAGCTCTAGAGTGCTTTGTCTGGGTGCCATTGGAAGAAGAGGTTCCCAGACAGATGCCTTATGTGAAGCCTGTAATTCTCCAAGTACAAATCCGCCTCAGTGAAGAGTGGTTTATACACAAAAAGTAATACTATGTTTCAGTTATTATTTTGCCATGTGACACATTCAGTTAGAATTGTAGCATTTCATATGTCTCAACACTGGAAGATTTTTACCATAGAGTGTTCTTGAATCTATAGTCTATATTAAAAGATTCAATGGATGAAAGCTGGAGCTAGACAAATGCAAAGCAGAAACACAAAACATGTAATAAAAAGGATAACTAATCTAGGACCAGGATGCAGTTGTTATTCTAAGACTTCTTCTGAAGAAATCTCACTTTCCCTCCATGACATGGGAACTCTGAACCACCGTCAGCAGTTGGCTAAAGGAGAGACATTTGTTGGCTGAGACATGGTTAGAAGAGTTTCAACATCCCTAAGGTCCTGCAGTTATGAAGATGCCTCCTGTGCACCATCTTCAATGCACTTGGAAAAGAGCCTGTTTTTTGAGGACACATGGGTATAGTTGGAGGATACCAGCACAGGTGGAAGTACAAGATCTGGGAGTTATAGGCCAAGCTCATTCCTTGTCTTCCACTTTTCTTTAGACTATCTAGAAGCCAGTCAATTAAGAGGATTTGAATTGTGAACCACAATTTTTTTTGTATCAGTGTTTCTCAGACTTGCGATCCCTCAGCAGACATCACTCTGGATTAAAGTTCACAACAAACCTCTTTGCTGAGGCACCCCCCATCACCAAGTTGTCCCCCAACCACCTGGTGGGTCATACTCTGGCACATTCCACCCTGCAGCTCCTTGTCACAAGCCCACACCACAGCAAGCTCCCATTGCACTGCTTACATCCCCATTGGGATAAGTGGTGTAAAGGGTTTTATCTGGTTCCTAACTGCACAAAGGCAAGTTTCATCTTTGCTTCTCTGACCACAGACACCTGCCAAAACATGAACCTAAACACTTCCAGAGGTTGCTGTCTCCAGCTTCCTTCCTACACAGGCAGAACGAACTGCCCAAATTTGCACCCATACCCTGTTGCTGGCCAACGTGTTTAACTGAACCATCACATTGCCATTAGACGTTCCAGCTGTGCTATTCATTTACTGCCACTGTGTTACTCCACAAAAAAAAAACCCACAAAGATCAGTTTGAAATGTGTCTCTTGTTTGGTTTTGTTTTTTTTTTTTTTAAAAACATTAATGAAATACTCCTTTCAGTTATTTCTTAACCTTCAGCAGTTCTGGGCTTTTTGCTAGCCTACTGCATGTAGGTGCTCCTCAGTTACCATGGCACCCACTAATGTGCAGAAGACTAGAGCCTAAGAACAGAAAACAGTCAAGTCACATGAGAAGATGGACAAGTTGTCAAGCAGATAAGGCTAAAAAGCACACAGAGGCTCCTCAGCTGATGTAAATCTGTGTAGTGCTATTGAAGTCAGAATTATAAATCTCTCCCTCTAACTCAGTAAATATCTTCAGATATCAGAGAGCCATTCCTGCAATTTGCAGAGCTGGAACAAATGTTTTGCTACAGATACCTTTTTTTGCCAATACATTCCAGGCTACGCAAATCATATCACAACTGATTCTAGGTATACACTTAAAATTGTTCTTCTTTTCCCCCCTCCTTTTGCTGCCCCAGACATATCAAAATACTTCAAAATACCCATTTTCAAGCAACACCATGCAGCTAGAAACATTTAGTATCAGCAACGAATAATAATGATATGATGCACTCGCTATTTGTCACATTACAAGTTCTGACCATCACTCAGAAACACTAGTGACCTAGCCAATAGGACATCTGTTGCCTGATGTCTTCTCTTTTTGGTTTCCCTTTGGTCATATGACAGACTGCCTGACTCCCAAAGAAGTCTCTGAACAACAGTCCAGAAGACTTGTGTGCTGAGCCAGGAACTGTTGAGAGCAGACCAACAGAAACACTCAGCACAGGGATACATCCAATTTCTTATCTAGCTCTTCATTAGACTAACACAAAAGAAGGCCAACTGAAAACAGCTCCAAGAACATGGAGGAGAAAAAGAGAAGAGACTTCTTAGAAAACCTGTCTTCAGCATTCACATAGAACAGCTGCTTTCTAATCCAACATACCATTTATTAAAAGCAATCTCCAAGGCATCTGCTGTTTTCCTGGCACTACACACCACCGACACACCTAACTCATAGTTCTGATGCAAGTTTCAACAGGTTTGTAAAAAAACATTATCTAGGGTCTGGTCAGCCCAGACTCGCTAACATGCATCTCACCTTGGAGCCACAGGAACTAGCATCATCTGCCTACTTCCCCTGGCAGGAGCCCTCAGGCCAACAGCCCTGCTTTTATTTCCATGCTTATCTCAAATCTCAAGCCACAGCTGTGAGCCAGGAACACAAATAAGAGGACCACACCAAAGCAAATTGGTGGGCAAGGTCACTCCAGGTGATACCCATTCCTAAGGCTGGGCTGAATTGCTCCCAAGGGCTGAGATATAAGGACTTCCATTGCAGGTAGCTCCTGGTTGGTTCAGGTGAAGGATGGTTTGAAGGACAGGCTTTGATGCCAGTACAGATAAAGCCTCAAAGGTTGGTCACTGCCTTACCCAGATTTCAGGCACCTGAATTCTTTAGTGGCTCTAGCACCTAACTATGATTATACAGGAAGCTTATGGCTGGATGAGAAGGCAGAGGCTTCAAGCGTTCAGTGTTGTCAGATACCAGTTTTCTTTATATTTCGTTTGGTAGAAATCTCTTCTTTCCTTTTATAACCTAAAAGGCAGACATGTCTGCCATTTCAGTGCTGGTCTTCCCTTAAACAGAGACTACTAATTGTGGCCATTAGAAACCAGCTTTAAATAATGAAATTCATATTGCATGGGAGCTATTCTGAAACAGAATTTAGGACTTCATCAGTGAAAGCCTAATGCGTTAACCCTACTATGCTTCCAAAGCTAGAATTGTCATAGATGGATCTTAATGAAACATGCTGTAGTTACTTTTCATTAAAAAAAATGGTAGACAAGATTGTAACCTATTTTTGGTAAAGAGGGACAGATGAAGGGGGGGGGGAAGTAGGAAAATATGTCATTAAGCAATTTGTTCATCAAGTTCAGTATCTTGACACTGCCGGTGACAAATACCTACTGCTTCAAAAAGCAAATCCTCCCACAGTATATCTAGATTCTATGGATTTTATAATAATAAAAATTCCTTCTTGGTTCCTGTAGTTATCATAAAGCATCAGATTTAATTATCTGATTACAAACTTAAGGCAGATACTTAAAAATTTCAGCTTATTCTATACCTTTTAAACAAATACCAGCTGTTCTTATGCAACAAGATTTTAAAGGGGGACTATCTTCTGTGTAACAATTTAAATTAAAAAATGTCTGTAGTTCTTCCATCATAATACTGCATGCCAAAGCTGAGCTCTGCAGCCAGTTTGCTGAAATCCTTTGTAAGCCTCAGCGTGTTATTCACCTGGATCCCTTGTTGAATTTTGCTAAGTAAAGAGAGATAATATGAAGAAAGGGAATGCTGTGGGTTTTGTTGATGTAGCTGAACTTGTAGGAACTTCGGTTAAAGATTTCAGAAATAAGCACAAACATGGACGTAAGCATAGCAGCGTTTATCAGAAGATATTCAACAACTCTCCTGGAAATATAACAACAAAAAGCAGCTAGCACTGTGTATGGAATACAAACGCTGAAAGAAAAGCAGAGGTGAAACTAAAACTCAGATCCAAAGGACATGGAACAGATTTGAATTTCATGGCACAAACTTCCCACCCGCTCAGAGACTCAGCCCAGAATATCAAGTGCTTATAATCTAAGTGACTGACAGGAAAAAATGAACCAAGTTTCACACTCTCCTTCCTGCTGGAAAGTTGAAGAAATGCATGGTCTTTCATCTTCTGCATTAGAAGATCGGGCCATACCCACCTTGGAAGGCTTTATGGCAGCCTGGGGACAGGTAAGTTTAGGATGACACCACAAGAAATATTTGATTGCCCTTTTATGTAAATGGATGAAGTCCTAGCCCTAGGAAGGGCAATGTGACTTCTGCCAACTGTTCAGGGGGCTCTATTTTACATTTGCTTTAACACACATTTAACAGAAGTGAGTGAAGCCTTTGGGAGGCTCTATGAAACACAACCTGCTGTACGCTAGGTTCCATAGCAGGCTGGATTTGGGAAGTTCCGGCTTCCTCGGCCGCTTTTTCTCAGGCAGGCTCAGCGCATCAGCCCCCAGCATCGCCACGTCATGGGAAAAAAAGGAGCAGTTCACTGACTGAGCTTCAAAATAAACCTCCTAAGAAGGGCGTATTTCTGATCTGGTTTTCATTAAGGATGTACACAAAGCTGGTATCGCAGTCGGGTGGGGACAGGGCTGTGCGGTGTGGAGGTGAGAGGGGCTCCCAGAGCCGGCATGCGCCGAAACTGCGGCATGACACTCGGTGCCCCATCCTCTGCAATCGCACGGGGGAAAGCCCGCTCTGCATTTCTGAGCCACTGCGGAGTCAGGGGGCAAAACTAAGAAAGACCTGACTTTTTATAAAGAGATCCCAAGCAGAGCCTGAGATTTCAAAGCTTATTTTACTACTCCTCAGTTTCTTGAGTGAAAAAGCCAGACCCCTGCGACTGTTTTTTCCCTTTCACATCGGCTAACCCAGCTGATCAGACAGTAAAATGATGGCTTTTTTTTCTCGGTAGCAGCATTAACAAAAATCCCGAAGGCCACACCCTGCCTGGCAGCAGTTGCGAGGGAGCATCAGGTTTTGTGTGCAGCATCATTACCACGCCAAACTGGAGGCTGAAGGAGTGGTTCCTGCTGCAGCCCGGGCTCCCGGGGGAAGGCAGGGATGGGGTCTGTTGGCGCGCACCTGGCCAGGCTCTGCCAACTGAGCCTCGGCACGCTGCTTCTCCTCTGCAGCCTTGTGTGCGGGAGTTTGGGGGTTTTCCTGACACCCCCCCCTTCCCAAATTCTGCGGCTAAATCGTGCGTAGTTGCAGCACGAGCAGCGTCAGGAACCGGTACGAGTTTTTCTTCAGCTCTAGCAAGCGCTCTCAGTTCTGTGTCATTGAGGCACGCTCCCGGGAGGCCTGATGAGCATAACGCTGAACAAGTCTGCAAAGTTTGAGAACTATCTAGATTAAGGCTCTCGGCGCTATTAATATTCATGCAACTGTTTGAGTACTATAACTCTAGGCATTTTTTTCTACAAATAACATGGGTCTTGATGTTTCCTGCTGAATTAGGATAAGTTTTATTGCACAGTAGGCTTCTGAGCAATGCTGAAGATGATAATTGAGGAGACGTTCTGGCTGAGGAATTTTTGTTTGTTGAGTTGTTTTCTAGGACTGCTTCTGCGAAGGGGTAATTCTGCAAAATAACATGTGTAGGCTCATTGCTTTGCTTAATAGAAACAGCGAAGAACCTGACCTGAGCAGAGCTGCAGAAGAGATATTATGTTATCTTGCTTTTGTTCAAGCTTATGACATGGTTCAAGCCCATTATACTAGCTAAGCTACAATAAATACTTGACCTGTGAGGGCTAGAATGGCATTCATCCTTATTTCCTCCCTCCAATTACATAAATCTGAATGACAAGCTATTTAATCTGGGTAATAGTTAACAGTCTCTGATTGCAGCTGTTAATATTACCCAAAGGAATACCAGCTACTAGTCAAGAAAGCTGTGGTAACACCTTGCTAATGAGAACCATATTTGAGATACTCAGACTAACAATTTGATTCCCATAAACACGTTCATTTTTTAAAAAATTAATCTTTATATATGGTGACAGGGTTAGTAAGAGGGTCCAGCTATATAAGAATCCTGTAAATTTTTGGAAACTTATTTGGACTGCCTCCGAACATCCTGGAATTGTCTTCAGCTTTCCCTCTCGGGCAGCTGTGACTATTTCTTACTTCAAATAAGTAACTGCTTTCAGGCTGGTTTCTTTAATTAAAACTTTTAAAGCACTTTACATTGCATGATATAGCCTGTACAGAAGCACCATCTCCAAAAGTGATGATGACCCTCAGAATAACCCTTGAAAGCACTAGGGAATCAAAAATGTTTTTTCTCCCTCCCCCCCCACCCTCCCCGGCCCTGTCCCTGTTGTGTTTCAGGACCATCTTTCCTGCTGATGCTTGGAGATCTCCAGCTTTTCCCTTCTGGAAAGGGGCTTTATGCTGCACTGATAACTTTTATATCTGAGATAGTGGAACACAATAATCTGAAGGGATCACTTATCGTAGCAGTTGTCAGGGCTGTAACACCTCCTTTCTTCAGGGTTTCCTTTTTCAGGGGAAAAAGTATTCAACACAAATTTATGGTATCCTTTTTTTCCCTCCCCTGAACCAGGGTCTTCCCTGGGAGCCTATTTAGCCCTCTACACTACTGTCTTCTGGAAAATTTTGTGTTACCTGACTACAGCAAAAGTATGCTCTGAAGAAAGAACAAACCCGCAGCCGTCTGCTTGGTTCCGCAGGTAATGTCTGTGGGTTCTGCCTTTGAAAAGCAAGTCTGGGAATTTTCTCTGTGAAGCTGAGCTCTCGGCTGCAGATACTTTCAATGCTTAGCGCTCCCTATGTGGTGAACGCTTCTATTTCTCAGTGCTTTTGGTTGCCTCTGGACTTAATGTGATACAGGTTTATCTGATGAGAAAAGGCACTTTCTCAAGGAAGCCAGAGAGTGTAGCACTGCGCTTTAAACCTGCCATGCAGAAGCCACTCTTCATTATATCATTTAATAACTTCTGGTTAAATTGTTGCTAACTTACTGAAAAATTATCCCAAAGAGTACTGAGGAAGTGTAAATTGTTAAACCTCACTGTCTTTCCATTCTTCCTAGAGGCTTGGATTTATTTAGCTGAAGTTAAATAAAAAAGGGTAGCAGCATGACTGGCTGAACAAAACTATCATGTTGGATTGCATCATTAAGAGATAGGAAGATCATTCCTTTTTCACAAGGCTTGCTAAATCTGTAGAGTTTTCAGATTGTATTGTACAACTTTGTGTAACAGCTATGTTTTGATTTTTTTAGTACATGGCTATGTACTCTAAAGTTGTTCTTGCTCTCTCTCTTTATGTATATGTAATTAAAATATCATTATTGAAATGTAAGTAGTTAAATTAAAATCTGTTTATTCTGGAGCAGCTCAACTACAGAAACTTGATTCTATTTTATTCAGTCACGGGAGAGTTTGATTTGCTTAGACATGGGAGAAGAAAGAATGTACTACCAAGTAAAAGACTACAACGCAGGAAACAAGTTGCTAACTGGAGAGCATGTAAGCTAATTGAAATAAAGTTCTAGGCTTATATTCATTTGCCAGTACTTTTGATTGCAAAATGTAATCTCAGAAAAGCCTCAAAGCCTAGAATTTGATGAGACACTGTTGACACTCCATGGCAGTACTAATAGCCTAATTTAGATAAATTGAGAGCTGTCTCGCTCAGATAAGCTTTGGGAAAGTGCCTTTACACCCATCCCACTGACTATTAATTTGGAGGACCAGGTCCTGATTGCCTGAAACTTCAGTGTCCAGTTTTATAGCCACATAATTAAAATCAAAAGTAGAATTGGCTTCAGAAACTTTAACTGATGAGAATGCTGTGTTGCCTGTTACAGTTAGTGGTTATTCTCCGAGTTAGCTGAACACGAGTCCAATGTCTTTTTCTTCCTAAGACTGTCTTTTTTACATCTGTGCAGACATTTTTTTCAGGAGCTGATGTGCTGAATAATTGTTTTATAAAATGTATGCTGATGATGGGCTGCTGATGGCCAAGGTAAGATGGCTGAACAAAATGTTAATTATACTGGAGAGCAGGACAGTGTCAGACAGTATTTGAAAGAAAGATGAAATATAGGTATTGAAATTTTGTAGAATTACCTCAGGAGACGGGGACTAGAAATTAATGAAATTTCTGAAAAAAAATGGGCTCTGCTATGGCTTGGGGTTATTCAGCACTAAGATCAATCTGTCACAAAAACCAGCAATGTTACTGAAAACAGGTTTCCACAGTGGTTTCCTATGAACTGTTGTTTAATGGTATTAAAAATAGTTTAAATATTACAACTGCGACTCAGTTATTTTCAATACCGGGGGATACCTTATTAGGATTTGCTCCCACCAAACCTGCTTTGCTGAGCACGAAACTTAGGCTACCATGGCTAAATATAGATTATAGAAGAAAGATGCTAACACTTTCAAGTTCAAGCACACACTTAGACAAATACTATAAATAGGCTGATGTTTTGTAAACTAGTACTTAACAGAGGCACAGAATAGATGTTCTCCCGTGGGAATTCTCCGTGCTCCCTCTGTGGCTTTTACAGGAACAAGTAGCTGCTCTTAGTTAGCTATCTAAGCTCTCTTTTAGTTACTATTAATTTCAGGTCCAATAGCAACAAGAGACCGACAAAGCTTGCTAGCAGTGGGCTTTCAGGCAAGCTATCCAATGTAGTTTTGCCAATATATCGATCTGCACTACCTTTGCTATGTCTGCCCTGACTTTTCCAGGATACAGTTAATTTTAAACAAGGTTCTAGTGCTGGTTTATTCCTGCTGTAACCGTGGCCTTGGAGGACCTGACAAATTTTCTGTTTTGGTGCCGATTTGGAGAACATTCAGAAATCAGTTCACTTGAGTGCGTTATCAGGTGTGTAGTAGGAATGGAGTTAAGTACCTGCCGGTAAGGTTTCTAAGACAGGACATCTGAGCCTGCAACGTTGCACAGGTCAGGTCAAACTGGGGCTCAGTTCCAAACATTTCACAAACCCCAGGTGATTTTGTTTAAAGCTGTGTCATTTAAAAGTACAATTTTGCATGCGGTGTTCAACAGTACTGTAAAGTAACTGAGTTTCCTCAGTCAGGGTAAGATTATTTTTTTTTTCCCCTCCTGAGTTTTCCTGAGTGAGGGTAAGAATTCACTAACCCTCCCTGATATGATATTACTGCTATGAAATGTATAAGTAGATGTCCATGGCAAAGGATGGTGTTGTCACCGAGACATATGGTTTGAGATTGAAATTCCCTGTTGATGAGATCATCTGTGCTATCAGCTTCCTGAGCTGGTGCTGTCGCAGCATCGTCCTTTATCTTTACTTGCAGCCTGATCCTGGCTCTGCTATAGTTATGTCTGGCAAAACTTTCATCGATGTTGGTTGCAGTAAATTTACTCCCTTTGTCTCCCAAGCAGGGAGGAGGCTTGGGAATAGGCTCCAGATATTTGAATGCATCCATGAAAATTGGCCTTATCTATCTCAGAAATTTCTTCTGTCTTTCCCAGACCTTCTATCTGCAACTGGGAAGTGTCAGGCTGTTACAGCTCTCGAAAATGAGATCTTGGCTAGCTCTATTTTTCATTACCTGTTCCTTTTATTGGAACAGAAAAATTACATTATAACTCTGCTTGAGCTCAGTATGTCCGTGAGGCCCTGCTTCCTGTAGCAAATTTCCTATAGGAATGAAGATGAAAGAATATTTTCTTTCTTGGTTTCTTGTCGTTGCTTCTGTTGTATCTTTTATATTTTGTTTGAATGTAATAGGTTCTATCTACAGCCATGATTTTACTGTCGAAGTTTGGTGCAACCTGCCTGCACGCAGCTTTACAATACGCAGTAAAACCATGGGAGAAATGTGAATTATGCCTTAGCAGTCACTCTAAAAACATTATTGAAAAGAAAAGCAAGAAAACAGAAATGAACCAAACGTCTAGCTGCTGGGAGGGAGGAGGTTTCCGTTCCATCATGCAGGCTATTTAAAATGACCTCCCCAAGGTCAGCTAGGACAGCGGTTTCATTTGTTGGGAATTAAAGGTAGAACTAGCCGTGACTTTGCTAGGAAGCTTGCCTATAAAAGAAGGAGCTCTTTGCTTCTTTACTCGAAGTCTGTCATATCCTTACATGAAGCAGATAGATAGGCTGTTTCATACCATTTAGGAAGTTGGCAGCAGGCGGTCTGAATTAGTAGATTTAGCATGAAGGTTTTGACAACCTATGTGCAACGTATGTGCTGCAGCTAGCAGAGTGAAGCTTGAGACAGATGAACCAATCTATATTTTACTAACAACAAGAAGCGTGGCTCTACTCCTTTGTCACTTGGATATCTTGCCCATTTTGCTACCTTTTGTCTGCTCCCGAGATTTTTTTCTCGCCCAGCAGAACATGCGGTGATTAAGACAGCTGCTGATCCGGCATCCCCCGCTCCGTTGCCTGCCGCCTCCTACACCTGCAGCGCAACAGCGCAGCTTCCCCACAGCTCTGGCCTGCGTTTGGCAGGGGGGATCCAAAACATGGATAAGCGCTACGCTGCAAGCCAGGACTTCGTGTCTAGTGGGACTCCCTCTTCACAAGAGTCTTGCTAAGGGGTCTGTTTCTCAAGCAGCAACCCTGCTTCAGAACCCTACCCCCCCCAGCCCAGGACCCCCACACGTGTGGGGGTCACCACCTGTGACCCCGATACACGGGCTGCCTGCCTCTCCCATCCCAAACCCGGACACGTGGAGCCTCGGACACGGGCAGGTTAGAGAAGCTGAAGCATCCGCCTGAGGCAGCACTCCGTTTCCATTCTCATTTCCGCAGGCGGTGTGATGCACAGCACTGCAAGCCATTAGGGTGCGTCTATCTGTAAACACTCGGGGCAAATGGTCTTAAAAACAGGTAAGGATGTGAATGTAAATTGCATTAGTCAAAATGAACTAAACCTTGTACAGAAGGCCTCCTTCAGCATTAACTTCATTTGAGTCCATGTTTTCCCACACAAAGAAATCCTTTATGCTTCCCTTTATCTGCAAACAGCACTTCAAGCTTTCAAAATTTATCATAGACATCTGATAAAACCAGAACTATGGGCAAATGAATCAGATTTTTACAATGGTGGTTTAGTATTTGAATTTGCTCGTTTCATTTCATTATTTTAACTTATTATTTATGTCACTTTAAAGATGACATAGTACAATACAGGGTCAGCTTTCCTCTATAATAACAATTTTCTTGTGGATTTGTTACTAATGCATGTGCCCTCTCTCTCCTGGCTAACGCACATTTTCAAATCATCATCTAATTTTTCTATGCCTTTTAGCATGTAGTCTTTTCAGTTATCAAGGTCATGGGGAAGTTTTAATGTATTTCAGTGCAGTTTTTCTTATACGTGCATTTTAAGCGTAATAAAAAATGATAGATTGCAGTCTTGCCATTAAGCTTAATACCAACTTCTGGTACAGATGGTAGTCCATCAAGATTAAAAACGCCACAGGAAGAAAATACATCTAGACAGTCAGCAGGTATCCCTTCAGCCTCTAGACAGAGTGCTGAAAACCAGTGTTTCTCTAGCTCTCTCACTATTTCACGCGCAGTAATAACCTCTGGCAAGTTTTTTTGTGTTCTCACTGGATTGTGTGTTGAAAACAATGCAGTTCTGCTTAAAACTGTTCTATGTTTTATTTTTAAAATAAGTTTTATTGAAACTGTATGTGCGGTGGCATTAGAGTCTGGCATATGACAGCGTTAACCTCCCTGCTTAGTTCTGCCAATGCATTGATCTGCAGTACGATTCCTATTTTTATCCCCACTGTTTGAAGTGCAGTCAGTCATGACCACATTTCCATTAAAGACTAGGCGCTGAACCATTTTAATCCGTGACTAATAAAAAAATCGTAACATTTTCATTAAATCCACATACAGTCTCGGCACTGTCGTCGGTGCTGGCAGCATAGTGATTTTCTGTTTCTTGAGCGATGCATCTGCCATTGTCAGTGATCTACGCTGATTAGACAGCCAACTTTTTCCTTCACTCCCAAGTAATATGTGCTCAGTATTAGTGTCCCAGATATGTGCAAATCTATTATTCAACTGGCAAAGGGAGAACACCACAATAAAATGGAAAGCCAGAAGAATAAGCAATAGGTCCAAGAAACAGGAACCAGTAACCCCTTGATGTGGAGGAGGTCTGAGGGGAGAGACCTCTGTTCTCTTAGCTCAGGGGGCAGAGAGCCATACTGTAGATGAAAAAGTTTTAGCACTGCTATTTGCTTTGTAGGTGGCAAAAAATGCACACATGTTTTTGTAAACTTAAGAAAAAAACCCAAAATGAATATATTAGAATTAGATTACTCATGCAGACTTAATTCCTGCCTGCTCCAGGAATATAAAGTCTAAATTAATTACCTGATTACATATTAATCTGTGTATTTATTACAGGGCTGCTTTGTCATTCTGTGGGAAAGGTGAGTGGTGCTCTGTGAGGAAGCGGGGATTGCTGGTGGAGGAGGCTGCTGTCTGCAAAACCACCCCCCGCCAATTTGTGACAAGAAGTGTAAGCTGGGCAGTGACTGAGGTGTGGAGCTTCAGCTGGTGAGGAAGGGACCTGGCTGGAGCTCTGAAGAGCGAGAGTGCTCCTCTGCTACATTGGCCCAGCGGGGACAAGGGAGAGGTTTGGAGACTCAGGTAAGCTCAAACATCAATTTTTAACACGCAGGGAGAGAAAAATCAGGTAAAGGAGGTGATGGGAAAGGGTGAAGAAACATCCAGCCTAAGCTGATGGAGGGTAAGAGGCAGTATTAAAACTGAACAGCAGATGGGAAAAAATTAGGGGGCAATCGGAATGCTTTTAGCGTGGTTAGATAGCCTCCGGCCCAGGGCTGGCGTGGGGTCCGGGCAGAGGCGCTACCGTCTGTCTGCGGTCTGCCCGGGGGATACATTAACATGGCAGAGATTAGCACTCCAAAGGTAGGCGATGCCTGACGTAAATTACATCAGTAATCTTAATTTTGCTCTTGTGGATGCATTTCATGATAGCAACAGCATCAAATACCGCTTTTTTTTTTGTTTTTCCAGAGGGCCCAAGCTTTTCCTGGTGCACAGAAAAGCGCAGCCATCCCACACAGTTAATGAGCGGCAATTAAGTATTTTATTTCTTTCCTTGTGTTCAATGAACAGCGTCGTATCTTCTGTATTGCATACTAAAGGAACGCCGGCGGAGCTCTCGTGTAACGGCCACAACTCTGGAATAAACGTGAGAGGCTCCTGAAATTACTATTATTTTTTTTTTTTTAAATCTTTCGGAGAGCACCGTTTTCGTACAACCGTTATCCCGACTACGGCGCTGGAGGCGCCCAGAGCTGTGCGGCGGTGGGGAGAAGCCCGAGCCCAGAGACCGGGCCCTGCCGGGGGCAGGCACGCCCTGGGCTCGGGAACCCCCGGCGGAGCGGGGCAGCAGCGACGGCCGCCGGCTGACCAACGCCTTCCGCAGCCGTTTCTTACCGCCAACGGGTTTACGGGACGCGAAGCGCCGCAAACCCCCGGGGGCCGTCGGGAGGCGGCGCGGCCTGTCCCGCCCCGGCCGTTGCCATGGCAGCGCCAACGCCTGCCCCGCCCCGCCCCGCCGCCGCCGGGGCGGGGGCACGCGCACGTGCGCGCGGGCAAGGGCTTCGCGCCCTCCCCGCGCCCGTGACGTCATGGGGGGGAGCGAGCGTTGCGCCCTCCCCTCCCGTCCCAGGCTAAGCGGACGGGCGGCCCCGCCCCGCGCGGCCGGAGGGGGCGGGGCCCGCCCCGCGCAGCCGCAGTCTTCGGGCCCCGCCCCCTTGTCCCGGGCTGAACCATGCAGCCGCGGCGGTACCTGCTCGGGCGCCACCTTGCCCCCCCCCAGTCGGCGTCATCACCCCGCGCCGGCACGGGGGCGGGGCCTGTTGCTGGGTTACGGCTGTCATCTGCGCGCGCCGCCGCCGCGCTCGCTCTCTCGCCCGCCCGCCCGCCCTCCCCGCCCCCTCCCGGCGCCGCAGGAAACGAGCGGATCCCGGGGCGCCGCTCCCGCCGCCGCCCCTCCACCCCCCTCCCGTGCCCGGCCCCCCACCCCCACCCCACCCCCGGCCCGGCCTCGCCGTCCCGCGCCGCCGCTCCCACATGCCGGAGAGCGGAGCGGCCGCGGCGCCGAGCCCCGCCGCCCGGCTGCCCCGCGCCGCCCGGCTGGGGCCCTAGCGGTAACCCCCCCCTCCCCCCCGCCGCCGGAGCCGGGGCCCGGCGGCGCCCGCAGTGCATGAGAGGGAGAGCGGGGCGGGGGCCGCGGCCCGAGCCACTCGCCTCCCGGCCGGCGGCGGCGCGGGGACCGGCGCGGGGGGCAGCGAGGGGCGGCGGCAGCGGCGGCTCCATGTGAGAGGACGCGGCGGCGCACCTGAGCCGCCGGGACAGCCGCAGCCGGCGGGGGAGCGGGCCCGGGGCCCGGCCCCGAGGACCACCTGCCCGGCAACCCACCCGGGGGGGGCTGGACCCGCCTGCCCCCCTAAAGCCGCCCGGCCCCCGGCGGCAGCCCCGGGGCAGGGGGCGGCGGGCCCCCTCCCGCCGGGGGAGGGGGGCTCCGCCTCGCCGCCGGCATCACCCCGCCGGCGGGAAGGCGTGCGCGCCGCGAGCGGAGGGAGAACCCAGCGGAGCCCGTCCCGAAAAGTGAGTGAGAGCGGCAGGAGCCGCCGGGAGGTGGGGGGGGGACGGGACGGGACACGACCGGTGCCCCGGGGCCGCCGGCGGAGCACGCGGGGGCCGGGCCGGGGCGGGGGGCGCGGCGCCGCCGCTTCCCATGCGGCTCACGTTGCCGGCTGCGCACGGTCTGGTGCCCCCGCCCGCCGCAGGCTGAGGAGACGGGGGGGGGGGGGGGGGGGGGGG